>CM052320.1:1288604-1304949 GCA_028455615.1 Lasioglossum zephyrum | reverse complement strand
CTAGTTATCATTGTATAACAATACTGATAAGATAGTTACACTAAAAAACGACGCGTTTGTCCTACCTTTGACGAATGTCCTTGCAAATTAACATGATTAGACAAAATTAAAATTTGCAACACAGCTGTCATTTAAGAATTTCTTTCTTTCTGTTCAATGGTACTAAAAAAATGAAAATTGTTCTTAACGTATTATATCCTTTAATCGCCTCTCGTTGCCTTCTGCTTCTTTTATTAGCTTTCATAGGGTAACTGTACCAATTACTACGCTATCATGCTTTTGCGATCGTACTTTATTTGAATACCATTCCTGATTTATCGTGAAATAATAATATGTGTAACCATTCCGTGGAAGAATAATGTATTCTGAATATAAAAAAGAAAATTGGTGGCCCTGAAACCTGATACGACTCGAGAAAATATTAATAAATAAAATCAATAATATTTTATACGTACCCATTGAATTGTACAAATTCATTCAGGGCGAAATATTTATTTTCACATGTTTCAATCCTATTCGGAAAAAATACCACGGTAAAACACCAATGACTATCTTGAACATTTCACCAAACAATACGTTACATTTAATAAAATGTTACAGAATAATATTTAATTTTTAAATAAAAAAGTTCATATATTGATTTAAAATTTTTCAACTACACGTGATACTGCATTGAACATTTTACAAAATGACACGTGTCATATTTTAATAGAACGTTCCAACTATGAGAGACACTGATCTGAAGACTGTTAACAGGACAAACGATGATGGTGAACGCGTTAAGCCTAATTTCCCAATTCCGACGGCGAGAAACGATCGAGGCAAAAAAGCATCGATGAGATTCACTAAATATTCAAGATGGCGGCAATTATGTAAAGCAAACTGTTCGCGGTGGCTGACTTTGTATTTTAATCTCGAGTAGCCCGGGGAAAGAACGACCAAGGGATGAGGGTAATAGGAGAGTAGGGGAGTAAGAGAGCAAGATCTGAATTGCAAAGAGGCGGTAGGGCGAAACCCCGTGTCCGGGGCCGTTTCGGGCAATTAAAACCGCGTTAAGGCTGGCGTGCCGGTGTAACGCGTCGAGAACTGTCCCTGCTGCGCGTGGTGCATCGGATACACGCCGCTCTGGTACCGCATTGCGGTCGACTGTGGTCGCAAAACGGAAAAAAAATCAACTTTCCGAGTACTCTGTACACCAGTTTTTCCATTACGATTCGCTTTAAAACTGGCTGAAGCAGTACAGTCAATAGAAACTTACCTAAAGCTTCGTAACTCTAAGGATGTAAAGCTGTTGCAGTAAATCTGCAATTTTCGATTAAAGCTGCATCTATTCCGAATCTTTCTTTCATTTAAAAAATTTTTTTTTTAAATACCACGTTTTTAAAAATTTATTTTTATTTAAATAATTATTTTCTGCGTTTTAATCTTGTATTAATACTTGTATCACTCTTTATTAATACTTGTACTCAATTATATTCACTAAGCTCACTGTAAATTTCACTTGGTAAATAAAGCGATGATATACTACCGACCTTTGCGCGGTGACGTATTTTTCATACACTGAGCTCTGTCCAGCTCTGTCGAGGCGAAGTGGGTCCGTGGAGTGGGGATGAGTCAGAGTGCGCGCGCATCGCAAAGTAGAGAGCGTTGTCGCGCGGAGTGGGGATCGTTGAACGCGATAGAGTTTCGCGGGGGGAAGAAGATAAACATTTAATTGTTATTTCTCCAAAACAAATGGACTTCTTAAAAAAAAATTTTTTGTATAATGCATTGTCATCCAGTTCTCACCCATTAATGAAATTTCAAGTCTCTAGCTCATCAGGAAGTTAGTTTAACATCAATTGCAAAATTTGTCACCGAACAGACAAACAAACAAGAAAGCGAGCTAATAAAAACGTGGTAAAATAGAATCGAGAATTGTCATTTGCAATGACCTAATACTAATTTTATTTGGTTAATATAATATATATACACACACATTATATTCTATTTAATTGTAAATAATAAAAAATAAAGAAATAAAAAAAAAGCTCGATTCTATTTTTAAAAAATGAAACAAATTAAAGCATGCTTGTACATGTGGCAACCAAACGAGTTCACGTTAGATCTGAGACACCGTTCACGACGAACAATCGAACTGCAAGAAAAAAGTCAATCATGACCTCATTAATTCTAACACGGCGCGAGTAGAATAAGGACGTCTTTTTGCCGACAGAATTGAAGTTTAATTAGACGTAACTTTCTGTGACAGCCAGCGTGAAGGTAAGAGTCCGTCAGCTGGGGAACTGGACAATGGTGAAACGCTCGAAAGCATTGTGTACACAGCGAGGCAGCCTCAACTGCTTCAATCATGCTGCCTCGAGTGCCTCTTTGGTATTTACACGGCAAGGACACTGGACAGTACTAGCTACAGCTACTGCGAGCTAATTACAATGTTTGGTTCCAGCGCTAATACCGCACATATGATACAAACGTAGCGGACAATGGAGACTCGATGTCAAACATCTGATGTCACTCGAGAACCAATTGATTCGCCGTTTAGAATATACAGGCTGTCTCAAAATTACTTCAACATCCTAATCCTAATCGTAAATTCTGGATTCTTGAGATCATTTGAAGCAACATTTTCCTTTGCAAAAATTACGTTCTCGGCTTTGTTTAGGAGTTATTAAAGAAAAACACGATTGTGCCAATACGCGTCTAGGACGCACTCTGATTGGTCCGTGTTTTTCGTTAATAACTCCTTAACAAATCGGCGGACATCATTTTTGCAAAGGAAAATGTTGCTTCAAATGAACTCGAGAACCTCCCATTTCCAGATGTTGAAGGAATTTCGAGACACCCTGTATATATATCCCCTGTGTGTTCAACGATTATGTTCGAGTACGACGTTGCGTAACGGCGCGGCGTTCCGTGTCCGATTCTCCCGCGAAATCAGCGTCGGTATTCGCTCATGGGTTTCGTCGGCGAACGAACGGATTCGGTGTTCGTTACGCAAGAGAAACGAGAATCGAGAGGCGAAACGCGATCGATACTACGCCGATCTAACGCGACGCAAAGTTAACAGTGAGATAAACAATCGATTGTTTCGTTTGCGACGCGAAACTTTGTACTGTCGGGGTTGGGAAGTTGTTTACGCGACGCTGGTGGACACACAGTTTGCTCCCGACCCCCTAAAAGGAAGAACTGACGCGCACCGTTGCCAGATCGAGAGATGAAGTGGGGGATATGCTATAGTCGGAGCCAGAGTGACGTCACGAAGCTATAATATGGTCGAGGGATGGGCATTTTTGTCTCAATTGAGACGGGACCGTCCCGACCATAGCGCCCACTGTCTCCCACCAGAAAGCAACCGTTTGAGGGGGCCCTACTATCCTTTTTCACACGTTTCTAATTTTAAAAAAAGGGATAAATATTTGAGGAAATACCAATGCCGGATTAAGCCCCATAGCAAGAGTAGCAAATGCTACGGGCCCCGCGCTTGATGCAGAAAATTGACCTAAAATTTGGTCGATACCGTTACCAGACATTTTTACTAATAAAAAAAGATCATTCATCGTGTTTTATTATATTATCGTGCAAAACGTAGGGCCCCCATGGTAACATTTGCTACGGGCCCCACGCTTACAGTAGAAAATTCACCTAAAATTTGGTCGATACAGTTCCCAGACATTTTTGCTAATAAAAAAGGTCATTTATCATGTTTTATTATATTGTCGTACAAAACCTAGGGCCCCTTGGTAACATTCGCTACGGGCCTCACGCTGACTTACTCCGGCATTGGGAAATACTATAGCCAAGACCCTAGTGACGTCACGAAGATATAGTATAGTTTACCCCGTTGCTCACTAATTCGGCTTAAAGTCTCGGGACGATGATCGTGGATCGTTCGAAGATTGGAGGATTGATCTGATGATAGGAAAAGTTCGCCCTCACCTTTCTGCTCGATCACGAATATCTGGTAGTCGATCTGTTGCCGCAGCAACATGGGATGAAGGTTGTAGAGCAACGCTTGAAGGTGTTGCGGTCGATCTCGGAACGGTATGACGACAGCAACACGATGCCTAGCGACACAGTCAGCCGGGTATCCTCTGCCACCAGGCTTCACGTCTGCGAAACCCTTCTCCTTTTCAATCACCGACAGCTCCGGAGGTGATTTACCAACTGCCAACGGTCCAACTGCAAATTAACCATAAAACGAAACCTATCACATTTTGTTTGTTCCTCGGAGTTTAGAGAATTACTAAATTTTATTAGCCGAATGTTGTTGGACAGTCTGCTTGAATGATATCCTTCAATTAATCTAATGCTGGGATACAATGTATGATTAATCAGGCTAGTTAGACGGGTCTGACGCATTTATGATAAAATGATGTTATGCATGAATATAATAAAATATTTTTTAAAAAATACCACGTTCTTAAAAACGGACTAAAAAGTATAAAATAATTTTTCCTAGTCCCATACAGATTCCTAACCTCTGGAAATTCGTGATTGTCAATTTTTAATAGCTATAAAAATAATTGTAAGATTTCATAGCTATTAAAAATTGACAATCACGAATTTTCAGGACTATCTGCACGAGGTTAGGAATCTGTATGGGACTAGGATAAATTATTTTATACTTTTTAGTCTTGTGTTAATACCTGTATCACTCTTTATTATTAATACTTTGTACACTCACTAAGCTTGCTGTAAATTTCACTTGGAAAACAAAACGATGTACTACCGATCGTCGCACGGCGACGTACTATCGTGTACTGAGCTCCGTCGGGACGAAGTGGGTCGGTGGAGTGGGGACGAGTCAGAGTGCGCGCGCATAGGTCGAGCGGAGTGGGGATCGGTGAACGCGATAGCGTTACGCGGGGGGATGAAAAGGTAAGTATTTAATTATTATTTTCTCCAAAACGGATAGACTTTACAAGAAAATTTTTTTTCAATAATATTCCGAGCCATGTATCCAATTTCAAGTCTCTAGCTCATCAGGAAGTTAGTTTAAATAAAATAATAATAAAACGTGGTAAAATAACAACTCACCGAGATTCGGAGGGATGAGGGGACATCGTTGCAGCACAGTGCTATTCGTCGAGTTAGTCGCCGAGACTTCCGGTCCAGGTAACAGGTACGCATTCCGAGTGGACACAGCGGCCGTGAGCTCCAATTTCGACAAATTCGAGTTGCCTCTGCCGCCAGCCCATTGCAGACTCGTTGCGGAGTCATTCAGACTGGACAGTATCAAACTCGGCACCGTCACGGGTCCGTAAATGATCAGGCCACGTTGATGATGCCTGAACCCGCGATCAGCGTATCTGCGAACAAAAAATAAGTCTCTGTAACCAGTTCTCAAACCGTAATGAAATCGCAAGAGTATCTTTAGACAGCTGCGTCTGGATTTTATTCTCGGCTCGTTCGAGCCACGTATTTCGGTCCCTAAATGTCTATCAAGGCGAACTCTAATTAAAGAAAGTGTCTCGAAGTGGCTCGAATCGAATCGTTCTGGGATTCTACTGAAAATTTCACCATTCGAACAGTTACGATTTTAAATAATTCCGCGGCTGTTGTAGCAGCAATAACAAGCTCCAATTCCAGCTCAGCCAATAATTCTCTCAATAATAATAAGTACTTAGAGATAGTCGAATTAATTTCCCGTACGTTGCTACTTAAAAGCACAGTGCACAGCATTATATACAGAGAAAATAAAATACAATGTATTAATATTAATATTTTTAATTTGTATTAATTTTAATATTAAAATTTAGAAAATAAAATGCAATGTTTAATACAATGTATTAATATTAATATTTTTAATTTGTATTAATATTAATATTAAAATTTAGAAAATAAAATGCAATGTTTAATACAATGTATTAATATTAATATTTTTAATTTGTATTAATATTAATTTAATTTGTATTAATTTTAATATTAATATTTAGAGATCTCGGCAGTTTTACCTAACACAGCTAATAACAAACGCACAGAGAGCTCATGTCCTCTGGTGAAGAGAATATCGGGATTTTTCACGTGTACCGGGAGTTGAGCGTGCAAATACTTTTTGGAGGCAGTGTGCCCGCAGGGAGAATCGGTCCGGGACTTCCGTGGACCGCGATCGATCGGTTCGCAAGCGGATATTCGCCGCCTGCACCAGGATTTGCGGTCCCGAAAGGCTCTCCCGAGAAATACTGCGGCCGAGAGCGATGCCGATACGCCCCGGCGGGGAGTTGAACATTCCTGGAAACGCGCCGGTGAAATATGGGAACAATCTCCGCTACGGTGGCATCCGATCGCAAATAAACAGGGACAGCGAGTTGCCGAGTCGGCGCGATTAGACGCGCAAACGTTAGGTAGCTGTTTGAATGGTCGAGCTTGTTGTTTGCGTTCGTGCGACGCGTAATCTACACGCCCCGAGTCGCGATACCAGACTGCTGTGGAAGCAGATCGTGATCCGCGAGAAGAGATTCGTGCGTCCAAAAGTTGTAGCGCAGACGGAGCTTATTGAAATGATTAAAGTCAAACGGAAATTTTTGGTTGGCCCATTCAGTTCATTGTTATCGATGCAAACCATTTTTATCGTGATATAGGAAAATGCAAATTATGCAGGTTTGTATCATCCGATCGATATTATTCTGTGTGACGGTCCTCAAATTTTATATAAATTTAATATTTTATTATAAAATTTATTTTAATTATTTTTACACAACGATCATCGGTAACAAAAATTAAACTTGTGATTTCGGCGCAAGGTTTGATCATTAATATATTAATTAATCTATTAATGATGAATATAATAATTATTAATATTTTATTTATTTAATTTTATTCGGACGCTGAGCGAAGAGGTGAGGGGACAGCGTCACGGAAGGGCAAAGGGGAGATTAGTGTTCCATAAAAATCGCATTAGAATAGTAAAAAGATTTGGATTTTAAATATACAATTATTGTCTTTAATCGAATAAAATAATTTCGACATAATTTTGAAAGAAAGAACACCTCTGCGTATTTCCTGTATCTTGCAACGAATACAAACTATTTTATTTTGCAGTAAAATACGCGGTCTATTCGCTGGATACGAAATCTCTCCCTCATTACTAATCCAGAATAAACAGAAAGCTTGTAAATTCGCGAACGTTTGCATGCGCAAGTAGAACTTTAAGGCAGAGAGGAATATCTGACAAATTGAGGAGCCCCCCCCCCAGGGTTTCGTCCGAGCTTGTGAAGCGCGCGAGTAGTGACGTGGATGCTCGTGGATCAAAAGTACACGCGAGATAGTTCTGAAAACTACAGCTTCAGATTATGATTCGCTTGGAAAGTTTTCCTTTTAGATTTCAATAGAAGATTATTCTCAACTTTATATTAGACAAAACAGCCTGAGTGTACTAACTAATATGTCCGATCTTTGTGAAATTATTGATTGCTTTCAAATCGAAATTCCCCACCCCAAATGCTCCTGTCCTTTTTGTTAAAAAAAATACAAAAGGCTTAAAAATTCTTGGAGCTCGTTAAAGCATGATTAAAAATGTACAAAAAAATTTCAACAATAGAAAGCGTTTCACAGTTTCGTAGAAAAAAATATACTTGATGGTTATTAAGTTTGCTAAAAAATATTGAATTAATGAACGCAGTAGAACAATTTAAAAATTCTTTAATGCCAAAAACATGGGTGTCCACACTCGGGAATATGGCGTTGATGAGTGAATCGAAGAAAGGGCCCTCACCAACGCCCCCAAGAGAGATCAAGGAAAAAAAGGGGCGGATTAAACGAAAATAAAATTTAGTTTCTTCGACGCGATAGGATTCGGGTAGAGACGTTCTCTCTCTCCGGCGCTGCGCGGCGACTTAATGCGCGGCGCGTGACAGGAAACGACGCAAAACGTCGACAAATAACTGCATCTCGGTTCGCCGCGGTAGGACGCGCCTCGACGCGCAGCGCATCCCGGTGCAACGTGCGGATTCTAGCGCGACGGTTAAACGAGCCGGCGAGAGAGTAACAAATTGTTGTCACGCGCCGCTGGCGAAACTCGAAATTAACCGGTACCGGTTCGCGGCTCGTAAAACCCCTCCCCCCCGAAAAAATGCCCGCGGGTACTCCCCTGCGTTACAGTTTTTAATTAACCAACCTTTACTTCCTTTCGGTGCTTTGTGCTCGCTAAATTGCTCGAACTCTCCGGGAGAAACAGGGGGGGGGGGGGTATAGGGGAGGAAAATTGAGGGCGAATTCGGAGGTACCGCACACGGCTCGCAAAGGTCAAAGGATCGTTAGCAACCGCTTCCGCAAACGGACAATCTAAATGACCGCTAACGAAGTAACGAGATCACGTACTCTAGTGGAATGTACGTGCCGCGGCGTCGACGCGCCGCACTGCTGGAATGAATTTTCTCGGGAATTTACTTGGAACCGAGGCATCCGCCATTGTCGCTTTACGTGCACCACTGTACCGTGAGAAATTGGAACCAGCTGGACAACTTAATTTTGTCGTATTCGATTCAAAAAATTCTCGCAATCCTGTCTGATATAAGACGTATCTTCATAACTAACTAAATTTTTTTTACGGATGAGGGGGACAATGATTTTACGTACGTGCTAGAAGGGGGTAGTGTGGGACTCAGGCCTTTTTTTAAGGGCGGTGGGGGAATCCTTTATGGACACCCTCTCTCCGGTGTTGGTTGAGAGGATAGATGAAGTTGGGGGGATTATCATTGCTTGCCGCAGTTTATCGCCATATCTGCTACACCCCTACCGCCCAGGACCTAAAGGATCTTGTCCACATCCGATAGTGGGCGAATCTCAGCGGTGGTGTTCAATTCGCCTCTGGCCCACTTCGTGTTCTTGGCTTGTAGTGGGACTCAGGCCTTGGAGGGTACCCCCATACCCACTAAAAACCTCAACTTCATGACTAATTACATTTTTTTACGGATGAGGGGGACAATGATTTACATCCTAGAAGGAGGTAGTGTGGGACTCGGGCCTTTTTTTGTTTAAGGGCGGTGGGGGAGTCCTTTTACGAACACCCTCTCTCCGGTGTTGGTTGAGAGGGTAGATGAAGTTGGGGGATTATCATTGCTTGCCGCAGTTTATCGCCATACCTGCTACACCCCCACCGCCCAGGACCTAAAGGACCTTGTGTCCACATTCGATAGTGGGCGAATCCTATTCGCGTCTGGTCCACTTGGTGTTCTTGGCTTATAGTGGGACTCAGGCCTTGGATGGGTACCCATACCCACTAAAAACCTCAACTTCATGGCTAATTACTGGACTGCGGATTTTTGACGTTTATGGCAAAAGATGCTGCCGGTTACCAACGTGGTAACATATTACAAAAGAGAAGATAAGCTTGTACCAATTAGAAAGTTTTCATTTCTCATAAAAATCTACCGTCAACTAATTAGAATTTGATAGGGGTGGTCGAAATCGGATCGAATCGGATAGAGAAACTGAAAATTTATATTCGAATAGCCGAATGTGATTGATTTTCGGATAACCGTCCAGCCCTAGCCCTGATTTGGTAGCGTTCAAGATGGAGTTTCACCTGGTAGCGTTAATGGTGAAAATGGTTTCGATGGATCGGCGATCGATCACGCCGCTAAGTAAATACTGGATGGCGATCAGAGCGAGGACGACGCAGACGATCGCCTTGTAAAGGTGGGCACGATGCCACAGTGCCACGGCTGCCGCCGCAGTCATCGCATGTGCGAGACACCATAACTCCTTCCTATCGGCGTTAGAAGAGCGCCGTACAGGACGAGGCGCTCCCTGAAGGCTGCAGCCCCCGCCTCGAAGCCGGTCCTCGCCGTCGTTGACGTCTCTTTTCGGGTTCCTGGCTCGACTATTGTCTTCCCCCTAGGATCCACCAAACGGCTCTTGAATTCCCCTAGATTCTTCACTCCCTTGGGAACGTTGCTCCTTCGCTTCGGAAATCGGAGAATCGAGGTCCTAGCCTTCAAGAGCAGGCTTAAACGATGAAGACAGTACCTGTCTCTTGGGACTCCGAGCTTCTTGACTCTTCTGAGAGTCAGGTACATCACCTTCCGGCGCTAATGCATCCTCGACGTAATGCTGCTCCTGGAACAGAGAAACGAAAAATACTGCTTGAAAACCGGGTCACTTCGGTTGGAGACGCGCGAATGGTCGTGTTGAAAATCAATGAATCTTCAAATATAGATCTGTCTGTTAATCTTGTAGGGGGAACTACGCTTTGGTACAGTGGTTGTCATAAGTAATTCCCGGAGGAGATGTATGACGTATCGACGTTTGCTCGATGTAAGTCCCCAATGATGAGACTGCGAATTCTTGGAAGATTTAGTAGGTCAGTGCAAAAGTTCGTGTCCGATTTCTCGTCTATTTTAACCCTGTATGAGTTTTTTAAATTGGGATGAAAAAATTTAAAACATTAAAACATTTTCAGAAAAATTAAAATTAATTAAAACACCTTTTTAACCCGTTCCTCTCTTAAAGGAAATGAAAGAAATCTTAATTAGTGGAGAGGACATACTTCGAGTGATTTATAGAGAGAGAGAAAGAGAGAGAAGTTCGTAGAAAGGGTTGTCGCTGGCCTAAATGATCCTTAATCATCCTCTAATAATCCCGTTATTTTTGGTTCTACTTGAACTTAGATTGTTCTACTGTTCCTACACTCGACTGGATTGAGTCTTTCGGCACACACACGATCTTTCAACTCGCCTAAAGAGAGTGATGAGAAGAGGCTTAAGTTACACAGGAAATTCGACACTGTATTCGGAATACGACGGAAGCGCCGATGGTAGAAACACTAAAGTAATCGCGCGTGAGATAAGGGGCGAAGTTATGCGCGCCTTCTACGTAACGATTAGATACCGCATCCGGTCTTCTTTCTGAATGAGTAGCGAGATGACGGGAGTCTCACATACGATAAATCTGTTTAAAAAGGCTGACACAAGAAGTGTTGACATTCGATCAAAAATTGTTCGAACGATTCGATTGCAGAAGGATCGAGAAGCTCAGACATTTTATGTTGCATGAGTCACTAAATACTTGTGTAGACCCATCGAGGGAAGTGATAACGCACTTCGGGGTGGAATCGAGGATGTTTCCGAGCAGAATCCTGCGCGACTCGAAACAATGTGTACGTTTGAACGCGTCGACGAGCCAGAAACACGGAAACGTAGAAAAGAAATCAGCGAGGAACGCGGAGGTGTGTGCATCGGAGCCTGAAATTGGTTTGCGTTCTCAGGTACGAAGGAACGTGCCACGAACAGCCGTACACCCCTTCGCCTCGAACGAAAATACCGAGGGAGAAACGCGAAAGCGACTACGGAAAACGGATTCCGAGCAGAGACCTTGGGGGATGGATGGTCTCTCGAATTCTTTCCAACGGCGAGCTCCGAGAGATCGTCTTCTTCGGGGTTCGAAAACCTCTCTGCATTCCTCGATCGAGAAACACGCTGCACGGAATTTACGTGGATGTTAATTCGCATTATTCGGTACAAGCAAATGAGATGAGAGAGACTACCCTTAGAGAACGAAGTACACTAAGCCACCCGAATGTAGCTCTACAAAGTGCATCGAGGTACAAGAAGGTAGCCCTACGAAATGCAACCAGGTACAAGAAGGTAGCCCTACAAAGTGCAACAAGGTACAAGAAGGTAGCCCTACAACGTGCAACGAGGTACAAGAAGGTAGCCCTACAAAGAAAGTTCTTCGATTATTTCTTTTCGATTAATTCTTGTATTAATTGATAAAAGCATATTCGTTTAAATCTAGAACAAGACGTGCAGGATATTGCTTTAAGAGATCATCTACAGTTTACTTAATCAAACCCGATCAGTTCCACTGTCATCATGTTCACAGCCATTTCGACATACCCTCGAGCACGAGCTTACGAGAGAGCCCAATTTGGACCGATATCGCGGCACGAACATTTTCGGATTAATTCCAAAGCTGTTTTATGGAAACGACCACACACGCGATCTTAAGCATTACGTCCTGCGTCTACACGAACAGCGTTTCCGATAACGTATGTAAATGACTCGTTCCTCGTGGTCAGTCCTCGATTTCGATCGATGTTCCCTTCTAGCAGACTGGCGAAGACAGAACTCTGGTGGACACGCGTGTTTCGACGAAAGCGGAATGGAATCCGCCCTCACATCCGCTCTCTCACGACCGGAAAAACGTGTACACGCCGATCTTGATAGCGATCGGACATCTGCGCGTCCATCTGCGAGGTGAACGCGACGGTTTCATGCCCGTGCAATTTACTGTGAAATCGGCAATTATGATCGTTATCGCGACAACGCGGCGCGAAGCCAGCTCTCCGCGCAATCGTGTCCAGAAATTTCAACGGGTCATCGGTAAAACACACATTGTATGGAATACAAACAAGAACCGATCAGATTTTCATTGACAAATTTGTTGGTTCACGATTGGATCGTTTTAAAGCAAAATAAAAATTGTTATTTCTTCGTTACATCAACAATGTTTTCGTTATTTGTTACTTCATAGCCTTGGCCATCATCGCGAATTCCCCTGCTTGGTGGGATGCAGCAAAGCTACTTGCGACAGCGAAGCAGTTCTGTTTCCGGTGTTCCGACCGACTCAGTCGTCTTTTGGGAAGTTTGCAGTATTCGCGCATCAAAGCACCATCTCCAAGATGCCGTAAATTGCACCGCGGCTCCAATTTTCCCCGTTAGACTGCTTTAACTAGCGTCTGGGTTTCGGAGAGCCCGTCCGATAACGATATTTCAGCTTGCTCGCGAGAGAATGCTGTTCGAGTACGCTCGTTTCTCCGGCGGAACCCTTGTTTCGCTGACGAGAAAACCAGGTTCAACTCAATTGAACGAACTCGTGCGTTTTTACCGTGTTGTCGAGGAAATTGTAGTCGGAGGCCGGTTTCCCTTGGCCGATCCTGGCTGTCTAAAGATGTCATTGTTGTTGGCGATTTTTGCCACGAGAATATCGCGAAGCTACCAGAGAAAGGTCGATTCGAACTGGTCGAAGCTGCGGTCGCCATGACAATGGCTATCGATTCCTTCGTTGCCTTCTTCTCCTTTCCTCGAGCCTTCCTCCTCCAATCTGCTTCGTCCAGCCTTCCTTTCAACCCTTAATCGCTCTTCTATCGGTCTCCGAGTCGCTTTCCCTTTCCCACAAGTTTCTCTTCATTGTGAAAGCGAAGACTTCGTCGTTCGCTCGTCGAACACCAGGATAGGTGTATTAGATCATCATAAGTTTCCCTCCATTCCATTTTCAAAGCGCCATAGTTAAGCCAAGACAAATTCCACGACGCGGCGATCGTATACGATACAGAATGTCCCTAAAATTATTTATGAATAGGAATATGTTTCACACGAAAGTTGAATGGTATCGAGGGGGACAAGATGTGATAATTATGTACATTAGGGGCTTCCTTACTGATTTTGATGACCTTGAAATATGTTGTCAAGGTCATCATTCTGAACAATTTTTCCCTATACATGTTACCGCCGCTCGGTTTTAGTTTTCGAGATATTCGTAAAAAACTGTTGCTAATACTGTATTGGATTTTTGTATATCAGCATGGGCGATTGCTTAACGGCGTTTCTAACCAAACACAAAATGAATAACACAGGTATACAATATACAACATATACATGAAAGTATTCACGTATGCGTGGTTCACCACCCCCACCATGACCTAAAATTAAAATATAAACTTCTGGGTGGGCAAAAAAATCATATCTTCAATATCATTGATGTCCAATTGATTTAATTGTAAAATAAGTAACCACAATTCATTCTATTCGCACAATTAGGGAATCAAATTCTGGATGACAGCTGCAATGCAAAAATTATGCGATCAGAATGAGTTGTGGTTACGTTAGGTTAGGTACACACAGTGCAACAAGGTACAAGAAGCTAGCCTTAAAAAATGCAACAAGGTACAAGAAGGTAGCCCTACAAAGTGCATTCTATTCGCACGATTTTCCATTACTAGTTCAAATTCTGGATGACAGCTGCAATGCAAAAATGGTGCGATCAGAATGAGTAGTGGTAAGGTTAGGGGGCGGAGACGAAAATCTAGAAGTTGTCTTTCAAAATTGAAAGCTCACCCTATGTAAATATGACCAGAGTGAGACCCTTCTATCTCTCTCATCTCCGCAACGTGTTTAGAAGCAAAATGTAAAGAAACGCCAGCGTGCAGGAATACGAAAAATTCGATGCAGTATTAGCAATAGTTTTTTGCGAATATCTCGAAATCTAAAATCGAGCGGCGGTAACATGTATAGGAAAAAGTTGTTCGGAATGATCACCTTGACAACATTTTTGAAGATCAAAATCGGTGAGGAAGCCCCTAATGTAAATAATTACCCAAGATGTCAACTTCATTTTTTAGGACCGATACAGCTCTCCATTCCCCATAAAAAATGATTTACTTATTTATTCTCAAATTAAATCTAAAGTAATGCTTATTCCTAATCAATATATATGAAGATATAAAATCTCTCTCGCCGTGATCCAGTATACTGATAATCCTGGTACCGTCCCAAAGAGACTCAAGTTTAATCTCCCAACGCGAGTTTGGTCGAATTCGAAGGGAATTATGGGCTTTTAAAGCGGCGAAATATTAATGAGAATCACTGCAGTTGGCTAAAATCCTATTTGCGAGTTTCCCGGGGCCGAGTCAAAGCTCGCGCTGCAGAGATGCAGTTCTCCGATGCGTTTCTCTGCCGCGTTCACGGTCAAAGCGAGCTCGATCACGATTATTGAATTGCTCACCGGCCGGAATCGCATTTCGGACGACCTATAGCCCCCTCCGCCTACGATTCCTCACTGGCGCTTACGAGACAGCGTTCTCTCCTTCAACGAACGGATGCAGTTTTGCATTTCGAACTTCGACCTCGGCGTTCTGCGAGCCTCTCGACTTGACCGTTTCTGCGAGCCTATGAATGATTCATTCCCGTGATATGCCGTGTACGAACCGTCGATTACAAAATCAATTCTGCACTGTGTAAATAAAATGCTAAAAAAACTGTTCCATCATGCTATTGCTCGTGTACGAATATGGAAAAATAATTTAAAACTGTGAGTTCTCTGTGTGCTCTCGAAATGTTACCAGGAAATGTGGTGGATAGTGAAACAAACCAGTGGAATGTTACACGAAAGTGGCAGGAAGAATAATATTGAAATTGGACGTTTCAATTTCAATTGCACATCTTTCTGAAAACATTTTTTCTACCCTTAATAATTTGTTGGGTAATTTGAATTAATTTTCGCAATATTTGCAAGCATACCCAAACGTGTCGATTCGGATTTTGAATCAGAGTGATTGGGGCCAGGTTTTGCTTAATAATTTGCTCACAATTGTGAAAAAAACTATATGAAATACAGGAGGTAAGTTTTAGAGATTGTTTTCGATCAAATGTTCCGATATCCATAATTTTGCTCCATTTCCGCAGTTTCGTCGATAAATTTCGCCTCGAGCGAGATTTACGCGTGTCGTAACGTTTATGTTTCCAAAGCATTGTGAATGAATTTCAGGTGACTCACGGCGAGATTTACGCGTGCCATAACGTTTACGTTTTCGAAGCATCGTCAATAAACTTTGCGCGAGCGCCGAGATTGATACACGCCACAATGTAATCAAATTTCGATGTACCATTCCAAGGTGATAAATCGAACTTCCCATCGGAATTTCGTGAATCAGCGTAAAGTAAATTTCTTGCAAATATTCACTTAAAAATCAACTGTAAAATTTAATTGAATACTTTTAATTGAACACATACATATAATATTAAAAAGAGATTCAATCTCTTCTTAATATTTAAATATACGTACAATATTTATTTTATATTAAGTAACAAATATTTCTTTTTAAATATGCAGGAAATAGTTATTTCATATTACGAGAAAAAAATTTTTTTCTAAATGCAAAATGAATCTTTATTTAATATTAGAAATAGAATATTTTTTCCTAATGTACAGATAATACTTATTTCATATTATGAAAAAATGTTTTTTTTTTTTATTATAAAATAAATCTTTATGTAATATCAGAAATTATATAAAATTATATAATTAACATACATACATACATACATATTTTTCAAATATTGGATTCACATTTACATTGTATTTTTTAAATATCTAGTTTGTATTCTCTGAATATTTAGCTTATATTTTTTAAACATTCAATTATATCCAATATTTATGTCATATGAAAAAATGTGGCTTAAAAAATATTTTTCCAATATTTGAACAAAAATATCTATCCAATATTTTTGTGCTACTAGGGTACACTATAAAATTCATATAACTAGTCTATTATTTAAAAGGATGTGCGTTGCTAAACGCCTTATTGCAAATGTTAATTTAAAAATCAACTGTAAGATTTAAGTGA
>CM052320.1:1099716-1288504 GCA_028455615.1 Lasioglossum zephyrum | reverse complement strand
TGCTTATAGATCTCGATCTCCCATTTACGAATATATACCATTATAGACGCTAACACTCAATAGTTTTTGAGATATTCATAAACAAAGTTCTTAAGTGGTATACAACGAGACTTCCACCCGGTGGGCTGGGGTTCGATTCTCGTTCGGTGAAAATTTTTTTTTCATATTTATTTATATTATTTATTCGCTGTGCAACATTGACTTGTCTATATAAGATTGCACATTTATTACAAGTTAAAGAACAAACGTATTAATAAATTATAAATAAATTAGCCGAAATTAATTCGTTATATATCTCTAAAATAATTATTCAATATAATTAAATATAATGGTATATATTCGTAAATGGGAGATCGAGATATATAAGTATACAGAGTCTCAACTAAATTGGTGTGACAATGTCAACATCTGCCTTCCTTATTCCTCGCAATGGATTTCGGGATTGGCACGGGTTGGCAGTGTTTCGGTACAGAGTTCAACTATGTATACATATATTAGCGAAGTATCCCGATAGATGTGACTCAGCTTGATAGCTCGAGGAGTTTCTCGAGTGTTTCTGCGTCAGCGGGCACAAGGCGAAGCTGGAAGATGGCGCGATACTTAAGCGAGGTCTAACACCTGCGACCATAAGCGGCGCGCAGACCCTATTCCAACTATGTGCTCCGCGAGCCTTTACGAAAACTTCCGACTAATTGCTCTTTCGTAACGACGCATAATCAGTTTCGAAGGTCCTACGTATCTCGAACACAACGCGTTTCTGGAACTCGGCCGAGCGATTACAAAACGAACGTGCCTCGCTGACTGCGCACAACTCTTGGAAATACATATTACGCGTGCCGGCATAATTAGGAAGCGAGCTGGAATTTCCCTCGAAAACACTTTCGATTCGTCTACGAAGCAGGCGCACGCCTTTTGTCCGTGTGCAGGTGGCTCGCTTGTGCAAAGCACTTTTCAAACGCGGTCGACGAGATCTCTTCAAATTCATGAGAAAGGAAGAATGTAGTTCAAGAACTCGTCGAACGTCAGGCGTTTCGCGAATTCGGCTTTTCGCTGGTGTTGTCATTTCCTTGGCAGTCTGTCGTCTGGTGACGGTAACGATTCCTTGGTTAATGACGGTGGACGCACCAACGGGAATTCTCAGAAGAACATCCGTCAGATTCTGGATTTTATGCGCTCATGAAGTTAATATAATAAAATAAGAGAAAAATGTTTTTACTGTTTTTAAAAAATGTAATTTTGTAAATTCAAGCAATCGGGAAACGAAAAGAATTCAACAGTATTAATATATTGCTATCAACGCGGAAAAGTGTTATCTATGTTAAACAATGATAAAAATATTGTGCCGTTTAATTTCCACGATTATCTAACAAGGAAAAGCTAAGCTTCTAAGCTATTTATTTATTAATGCCGTGAATCATATTTGGTTTAATACAGCATACATTATACCTTATAGTGTAACACTTCCAAAAAATTATAAAGTTTATTAGCGATTAATAAAGCGAAATTAATATAAATGATAGCCCTAAATCCTAACCTTGTATTTTTCGAGGAAGTGAAAAGTAAACATGTAAGCTTTGTGTACAGGTCATAGAGAAGGCAGGACTAGATAGTTTAGAAAAGTAAACAGATAGATATACAGAGCAACAGTGAAACACACAATTAATTGAGAATTTACATTGATAATTCGTGAGTAAACGAACCAATGAAAAAAATCGTTAATTATAAAAATCTAAGAGCACACACACACACACAAGTTCTTTAGAAACCTTGTGCTGAGATAATATAGGGAAGCACAAATTATTTAATTGTTGATTCTCTATATTTTTAGGTTAGCACAACACGTGGGAAGCATGTAACAATTATTTATTACGTAATTAATAATAAACCTCTATACTTTTAGACGAATCAACCTTGTGTTTTTGCTTAAGAAAGGAACCATATTATAAACATTAACGTCGTAATGTCCCGTAAGCTTAGAAAAATATTAATAGTGTAAGAACCTCCTGGGCAATGTCGAAGCCTAGTACGACGAATTGTATTTATTGTTAAAAGAATACTCGATCAATAAACGAGCTCGAAGAGCACCGGCGGCAGACGGGTTAGGGATAGGGTCGGTGTCTGGAAGTAAAGTTGCAAACCAAGTGCTGCAATAAACATTTCCTGGAGCAGAAAGTCCAGAGAACTTTTCGAACGACCTGATATAACAGTGTTCAGTCGCGAATATCTTGGAGATGAACGAGCCAAGCGATAGAGCGTGCTCTGAGTCAGCCGCCTCGGGCAGATGCCTTTTCAAATTTCTTGCTCCACAGAGAATTCTGCGAGAGAGAGAGAGAGAGAGAGAGAGAGAGAGAAAGGATAAAAAGAGCCTACATAAATCTCGCGGAGCTGCGGTCGCGCCTTTGCAACTCGCGCCCGTCCGATGGAAAAGAACCGCGCGTTCACGTTTCCGCGAATTTATGCCGGTTTCGCAAGCCGCGACGACGATGCTCGCATCCCAAAACGAAACGTGAGGAAACCCAGCGTTCTGGAATGAAACCGCGAAAGAATCTCCTTCGTTCGTTGCAGTTCGATAAATGCAATTAACCTGCGCCCGATCAGGAAAAGTCTTGCACCGAGCGAACACGCTCATCCAATTTATGCGAAAAGGAGAATTGGAACGCGGCTGTCGCAACCCATCGACCATCCCTGTGAAGCTCTAAATTCGACGTAAGACCCCGACTAGAAATTCAGTTTCAGAGACCATTAGGTCCGCATTAGGCTAGCCTAATTTGGCTGTCAGGCCCTAACGCTGAATATCAACGACTGCCTAATTGGGATAGTCGTATGAGGTCCGCATGAAGACTTTTTTTTCTAAAATCTTTATTTTTTAAAAATAACTGTTTACTGGCAGATTACATAAATTTTAGGATTAAAGAAAAAAAATGAAAAACAAAAATGTGGACAGCGGGACTCGAACCAGCGACCCCTACTGATTACTAGTATTTCTCACTGGGCCCTCGGCCACTTCGGTTGTTGTTCATAGGTAAATACCATCTCGTTATGACTGGAAATCAGTTTTTCAAATGCAATTGTCTTGGAAAATCTTGAGAAGTGCGCGCTACTGCTTTGCTAAATTACATTTGGATACGTCATCTTCAAATACTGCAAGTTAGGAGCAGCACCTGTTAGGATTGCCCAACTTAGGCATGCGCTCGGCGATCCCCATTTCGACCACATATGGCAACTATTGGGAATGCCTAACTTAGGCGTCCACCATTCTTTTCGCATTAGGCCCATGTATGGCTACTGTTAGGAATGCCCAAATTAGCCGCTCACATTTCTTTCCTTATTAGGCCCACATTCATCTTTAGGCAAGCCTAACTGAATTTCTAGTAGGGACATCAATACTCTCGTACATCCGGACAATATTCGAATGAAATACGTTTGCAGTTGCAGCTCGTTTCTATTTTCCCAGCTCTCAAGATAAACCTTCCGTGAAGGATGAAACTGTATGTACATAGCTGAATCATGATTAAATGTTAATTAAAACAAGACTGCAGAGTGTTGGGAACGTTGCAAAGCATTTGAAGAAATTGAATTCTTGAGTAATTGTGACTTAGAGTGCACGGTTTCGACGGCGTTCGACGCGGTTTTTTATCGGTGCAACAATCGATGAATTTGTTTGATGACTCCACAGGGAAGCAACCCCATAATTTCCTTGATGGTATACGATCAGCGATCCGATTAGCAACGAATCGAGCTTCTACTTTCTCTAATCGAGAAAACAAGAAATCGTGACGAGGAAGCATGCAGATGGATCATCACGAAATTCCAAATAAGACGAAATCGTTTTCGAACGAAGTTTTCACTTAAAAAAATATTGTTCCTTTGTTCCTTGTTCCTCATGCATTAAATAATATTATTATTATTATTTGTTTATTATAAACGGAATGAGATCCTTTTACAAAACTGTTAACAATAACAATGAAGAAAAAAATATAAGACAACTCGTTTAACAACAACAAAGAAGGGACTGTTTTATATTTCGTCTAAAATAATAATTATTCGCGAGATGCTGCTGAAGATTTTTACATCGTCAGAAAATAGGAGGAACTTACAATGTTGAAAAGCAGTAGTCATTAATATGTTGTCGTTCCTACTTTTTCATTTATTTCTTCGCGTAGATCCATCCCCGATTGCGCACCTCCAGATCGGCGGTGACGCGCCACGTTTCTCGTGGCTTCTTCCAAGATCGCGTTACAAACTGGAAACGGAGGTTACTCGTTTGGTCACCGTGGAACAAATTGCACGACCGACGTAGCGAACCGTGGCAGCCTCGTGTACGCGAGCTAATCCAATCCGCGGTAACATTACTCCCCGGAGAAACTTCGCAACCTCTTTCGTCTAATTGCGGGCTGACCCCTCGACTCGCGCGCTCCAATTATTATATCGCAGGATACGTTTTAGCCTAGCTTCCATCCACGTGGCTATGACGGCGACGTCTTTCCCGTTTGCTCTCTTCCTTTCCGGAACCGATCCTTTCAGTCACGGCACTCGCATCGATCGTTTTCTCGTTAATCGACCGGCTTATCGTCGCGTTTGCGGTTTTATTAATGAGCCACTTTGCTAACAGCCTGATATCGACGCTTTTATCTACAGGAAGCCTGCTAATTAGAAGGAGGTCCACGGAAGATGTACCTATTACTGCGGGTGTACGTTTTACTGCGGTGTTTTTTCCCAATGATATTTTTTTTTACCTTAGTTAACGTCGCTTTTGGAATTCTTCCATCAGAATTATTCAGCAAAGGGACCTACAGTTTAGATTAAAAATTTGTAATAAATTTGTTTAATAAATTTGTACAACTGAATGGGAATGACGAGGCAAACCTAGTTTTTTAGAAATGAATTTAATTCATATAATAAAATTAATAAAATTTTATGTATGGGTTTATATTTAAATAAACAAATTTTCTCTGAATACGTAATTTGTTTGCGTCCGCAGTAATTGAGACGCATCTCTTTTTCGTGCGTTTTTCGTTACATTTTTTTTTTTTAGAACAGCAATAAATCTGTACACCTGATACTTTGATGACGGCATGTCGAATCACTGCCATAAACCTCGCGTTATCGGGCCGAATTTGAGTCAGCTGACTCACAGACCTAGTGCCCAACGATACGGATCCACGTGTGTCCGATACGTCCACGAGACACACCCCCGCGTGTTTTTATCGTACAGCACGGCCCACTCAACATATTATCTACCGGCGAATGCTTCTTAATTATCGAATATTTATAGTCCATGACTAAGATGTTTTTATAACCATTCGAGGATGACAATCAGGTGTTAACGTTGCTTATGTATGGTCGACGTTATTATTTTTCAAAATGAAATCTTCAACTACATAATATTGTCTACATAACTGAGCCCAATTATGATTTAACGAGCAGAATTATTAAGAAGCCTGAAAATTGGCATCCGGTGGATGTGGTCTTATTACGGCCATTTTAAGTAAATTTAAATTTTAAAAAAGGTCCGAAATTAGATTAGTGCTAATTGAATAGTTAGGTTAGACACGAGTAGTATAAAACTAGTTGTAAGCAACTATAGTGCGTGCGATTTAAATAAGCCCTAGTAGCACAAAATATTGTACACACATTCATATAATATTAAAAAGATATTCAATCTTTTTTAAATATTTTTTTAATATATGATCACTAACCGCCACTCGAAATGAGTATGCAAATAACGTTCGGCCGGGACACGAGACGTCCTAAAGCTCCCATGGTGTACACTGAACGGGGTTCGATGGCAATTAACGGGAGCCAGAACTCGTAAAACTTGCGTTATTCGAAGGACAGTCTGCGAATAAAGATTCGGGACGATACGAGCCGTCGCGACGCGCCGATGAAAGCGCAGCTCATTGTTCTAGAGAGACCGTGGAAACAAGAAGGCGAGTCGGCTACCCTGTTTGCTCGCAATTAGAGGACTCTCCGTGGCAACTAATTGTCCCTGCAGCTAACTGTCCGCACCACCTGACCTTACTGCGACCAGGAATTACCACCGGATGAGAGCTGGGAAACTGCGGCATCTTCAGCTAGGAACTTCGTTCGACTTCATGCTGTGCATTCGCGACGATTGAATCAAGACATTCTGAAAATGATCCGGATAAGGATCTACTTATGTTGACACATTCGCACCGGGTCGTTTCCGACGCAATTTCCAAGATTTCGCACAGCTACGTTCTTTTAAAGAAACTCGATTTGCAAGTTTCTTGTATCATAATATAGGACGATGCTTCGGATTGCATTCAGTTTGTGTGTTCGCCACTTGTACAGAAACTTGGAAGCATTATACCTACTTAGAGGAATCTATTTGCCATCCACGTCGTCTATGTCGGAGAATCCCTGTCTTAATTAACTTTAGCGCATCAAGGGTAGACAGCTACGCTACAAACCTGGAAACTCTACTCGCAGACGCGGCAGTTGCTTTTAATAAAACAAAGAAGCTCGGAGTGCACGGATAAGATAATTACGCGAACAGCAGCTGCGCCGATTGAAGTCATATTTTTACTAGCATGACGTTTTAACCCTTTGCTCTCCAAGCTATTTAAACACAGGAAGCCGGGCTTCGTATTATGCGTGTTTTTGCAACATTACTCTGGAACGGTTCTTCGCCGAGGAAAATGTAATAGTATCTCCTCTGAGCTTCCTAATTGGCTGCAAACAGGAGAAGCGAAATTGCGGATGTACCGCAATGAAATTTCTAGCGGTTGATTAAACGCAAAACGAGTCTAGCAACCATTGTTTCTTGATAATTCTGAGCAGCCTTGAAAGAGTTGCTCTTCCAGTGAAACAAAAAATTGAGACTTCTTTACAAGATAAAATGTAAAGTCACAGATTATTTATTTTTGAATTGTTGAAATTATAAAGGTCTCTTCCACAGGAAATGTTTGATGAAAAATAGCAGGAAGTGTGTATAAGCTTAATCTTATTATTTTTGTAAGGCAATACGTCAGTTTCAATGCTCAGTAGGTTTAGTGCTCAGGTATCAGAAGCTATTCTAGCACTTATGGGCTTTGGTTGGCATAGGTGTTCGCGATATGGCCGAAGGTATTCCACGCAGAAGTGGTTACCACCGGGGCAGATTTATTAATAGCGTCTCTGGATGAGATCACACGATTGTCGACGAATCCTCTGGATATTTCGAAAACCGTTTACGTAAACGCGATCTCTGTTTGGCCGCAGAATTATTTTCGTGTGCGCCAAGTTTCTCGGAAGCTATCGAGACTGTGCAGATGCGGTCATAGTGAATGCAATTCTGAACGTTCATCGTCTCATGCATACCCTTTTTGTTAGATCGCGATGTCGAACGCGCATTTATGTTTCTTGATATTTCTCCGAAGTCAAAGGACTAAGAGGGAGCGTTGTTTACATTTTTTATTACTGCAGGTGTCTCCGATGAGACGCGTGTGTTTACGTGTGAGGCGTCCGAGTTATAAGTTATATAAATTTGTAAAACAGCTTGGTTAGTTTCATAGGATCTGAATAGATCCATCATAGTTCTATTTCAACACCTTTTTAACCCGTTCCTCCCTTAAAGGAAATGAAAGAAATCTTAATTAGTGGAGTGGACATACTTCGAGTGATCTACAGAGAGAGAGAGAGAGAGAGAGAGAGAAGTTCGCAGGAAAAGGTAGTTCGTAGAAAGGGTTGTCGCTGGCCTAAAGGGAAACAAACACAGCCCCTACCTCCGTCGCGCATTTTAATTCGCAACTCTTCAAGTCTCTCCAGCCAGGGCTAGTTTCAGGGCTCGTTTCCACTGGAAAGGACTCCTTGCGTGCTGGCCCTTCGTTTTCCATCTTCTTTAGGGCTTGCTGCTCTTCGGGGAAAAGTTTGCGAAAGGAGTGGCCCCTCGAGCGTCCCCTCTCGACTGTCTGCAGTGTTATGCACGTTTCTCCTTCGCTTCCTTAGCAATTTTTGTTACTACGTTTTCCGCCGTTTCTACCATACTTCGCGAGTTTCGTTCGTCTAATCCCCTATTAGTGTATGCCGTGCGCGAACCTAGTGTAAGCAGATTAACAGTCGAACGCCTAAAGCGCTGAGCCAACCGAGCTGTTCTTAATCCCCCTGTTTAATGATTATTAGTTTGAACCGATCGGAATCGTTAAAGAAATGGCTGACGTGGCGCGCAACGTGTTAAAGCAATATAAATAATATACAATCGTGTAAACAACAGTCCTCTGGTGATCGAGATAGAAGAAAAATCCTGGGGCAGTGAGAATTCACTGTCCTTGAGTTGTGCAAAAATTTATTCATAGCAAAATATTTATTTTTACGGTATTCTACAAAACGATATACACCCGTAGTGACAGGTACAGTTTACCCTATTAAACTTGATCGCATCTGCGGTCGTGACCTGCGTTTCCAATTCATCAACACGATCCTAGGACCGTGCGAACTTGGAGACACTTTTGTTGGTAACCTTGGAGCGTGACACGACGTGGACGACGAGGATATCTCCGTAAAAAAAAATGATTCGAATTACGTTGGGATGGCAGGACATTATGTTAAATTGCGGGTATCCTGCGGGAGCAGTCGCAATTTCGTACACAATTGCGTTAACGATGCGAACGGGAACGTATCGCGGTGCCATTACGAAACTACACCGTTCTGGAACCAATATTATTAAGATAGCGTGTGCGTGCGCGGCGTGGCGTGACAGAAAGATATCAAGGCGGCAACGTATCGCCGGAAATGCAGGATAGAAAAAAGAGACCGGCGATAAATGCCGCAGAGGAACAGGACCGGCGCTAATTACGCTCGCCGGCTTGCGACTAATGTGTCACTCGCGCCGCGGATCGTCGTGCGAAAACGAAAGTAATCGCGAACACTATACACAACATACTCGCTAGCTTCCCGAGCAGAACAACGAGGGGAGCGCAGTGGTTTAAACGTTCCTCTGATTGAATTCTTCCCACTCGTCGATTAAGAATAAACGTCTGGACTGCGAGAATGGTAATTGCTGTCCGACAACCTAACCGCGCGCGCTAGAGTTAATAAACGATTCGAATGATCAATAGGAAGCCTTGAATCTGATGTTAATCACTCCGATAATAGCCCATTACAGAGAGAGAGAGAGCCGTAATGGATGTTTTCTAAACTACAGCCGCACTATTAAGGCAAACAAGGTAAACCGGCGCTGATGGAATGCGCGGTTAAATCCAACGCGGCGTCAGACATACGCTCGAACGAGTTAGATGTTCCCCGAGTGGGCGTGGCTTTCTAGTTCTAAATTGTCGCGAAGTCTATCTTTGAAAGCAGTGTCTAAAGGGCAATCTCTGACGTCTCCAATATTCTCTCTATCCGCACAATGACTTAACTGATATAGAAAGTTGGCTTGTGTGGGCGTGGCTTCGTGGCCCTTCCCGATTCCCACAGGGGCAGCCAAGTGCCCCACAGAGCAATCGACCACTCGCTACGTAATATCACACAGTTAATTCCACGCTTGCGATTTCACTTGACAAAAGAATTGCCCTTTCTGGAGACCCTACAGAGTCTTACAAAGAAAAGAGGGCAAGGGCAAGACGCTTTTATCCCGAACTCTCCCACGCCAAAACGAAATAGCGAACAGGATGCGTGACATAATAGGGTGACCTACCCAGTCGTGGAACATTTAAGCTGTGTGCAAATATGTGTAAGTCGAACAATGATTTTCCTAAGGGAGAACAGCAATTACGGGGGTTCGCGTGTAAATTTCACGATTCGCGCGTGCACCTGCCGAATTCTACACGAAGAAATACTGTCGCGATGCGCAACATCGAATGAACACAGCTCACGCGCACAACCCCGTGCCCCCCGAAGCTAGGAAAATCTACTGTATAATGCAGCAACGTCGAGTGCATTCTGCTCGCGGCACGACGGTAAAAGCGATTTCACGGTAGCGCGAATTTGGAGCAAGTCCAAGTTGAAAATCGATCGACCTTTAAACCAATCGGCTGTGCGCCTCAGCCCCGTCTTTCTCTTCTGTGCAACGAAACGAGCGTTATATCAGGAATCGGTGCCCGATACGAATCTGTCTTCGTCAAAGGACGGGAACGTTTCCGGCCGTTGCAGAAGCGCGATTATGTTTGCAAGACGCAAACTCGGGGAAGTATACTCTGTATTTTCGAGCGGAACACTGAAACAATAATACGCTGTACCTGCAGAAGAAGCAGCTATGGGGTAGTAGTGACCAATTAATATCATAGCTGTTCCTCCATTTTCTTCTTGTTTCACGGAAAAACTAATTTTATACATTCAAGCTTCAACTATATTAAGGCCTTCGAAGTGATTCAGATTTTTTCTTTTACGATTTGGGACATTACAGAAGTGAAAAATTGAAAAATTCCTCACCGATTTTGATGGCCTTGAAATATGTTGTCAAGGTCATCATTCTGAACAACTTTTCCCTATACATGTTAACGCCGCTCGGTTTTAGTTTTCGAGATATTCGTAAAAAACTATTGCTAATACGGTATTGGATTTTTGTATATCCGCATGGGCGATTGCTCAACGGCGTTTCTAATCAAAGACAAAATTAATAGCACAGGTATACAATATACAATATATATATAAAAGGATTTTCGAAATTGATTTTTAAAATTAAAATATAAACTTCTGAGTGGGCAAAAAACCATATCTTCAATATCATTGATGTTCAATTGATTTAATTGAAAAATAAGTAACCACAATTCATTCTATTCGCACAATTAGGGAATCAAATTCCGGATGACAGCTGCAATGCAAAAATTATGCGATCAGAATGAGTTGTGGTTAGGTTAGGTTAGGTACACAAATTGCAACAAAGTACAAGAAGGTAGCCCTACAAAGTGCAACAAGGTACAAGAAGGTAGCCCTACAAAGTGCATTCTATTCGCACGATTTTCCATTACTAGTTCAAATTTTGGATGACAGCTGCAATGCAAAAATTGTGCGATCAGAATGAGTTGTGATAAGGTTAGGGGGCAGAGACGAAAATCTAGAAGTTGTCTTTCAAAATTGAAAGCTCACCCTATGCAAATATGACCAGAGTGAGACCCTTTTATCTCTCTCATCTCCACAACGTGTTTAGAAGCAAAACGTAAAGAAACGCCAGCGTGCAGGAATACGAAAAATTCGATACAGCATTAGCAATAGTTTTTTGCGAATATCTCAAAAAGTAAAATCGGGCGGCGGTAACATGTACAGGAAAAATTTGTTCAGAATGATCACCTTAACAACATATTTCAAGGTCATCGTTGAGGAAGCCTCCAATGTAAATAATTACCAAAAATTTTTCCATTCCTAATTTAGAATTAGAAATGGAATTGCTATTTCTTTTCAACAATTCTAAAGGTAATCCTCAACATTTCGTACGCACTTGCTGCATTCTACAGGAGATTAATTGCAGCCACCGGTTTGAATTGATTAATTGTAAGAGTTACGAATCAATTTGTATACCTGACACAAAGACAGACGAGACAGAAAACAAAGCTCGCATCGATTTATGTTGTTTGAATAATCGTTCTTCTCAGAAAACCCGTACTCGCTTGCATCTAGCAGAAGGCTGACGAGTAACCAATCTGAGGTTAACATAAAAGCTACGAGTTATTTATTATCCTTAGCACAAAGTTAAACAAACGATATATCAGATTGTGCAGTTTGAAGAATCGTTCTTCTCGGAAAAAAATCTTTCATCTCGGAACCAGTCATGTATCGAATACGGCGAATTGCTGGATGTATCGAATGGGATTCGTTGTGCAAATTGATCGAAGCAGACGTTTGCCTAACCGATGATAGTGATAACGTCTAACCACTGTCTCGCAGTCGTAAACCATGTTAGAGACTATTCGCGCGGTCTTTCGTGCGATATTAGGCGCACGCGAGAGCGTGTTTCGTGGATCGATCGAGAGAGAGCCTGTAGCAAATCGCCGCATAAACAATGCACGTCCACTCTCGATCGGCAATCACGGGTATTTCCGCTGGTTACGATCGAACCGTGAATTACGAATTAACACTCCGACTGCGGCAAACAGCACGGCAACCTCGATAAATCCCATTAAACCGCAGTAACTTATTTAACGAAATAGGAATTGAAAAGATAAGATAGCTACTACCGAGAACTCTTTCAACCTTCTTGCATTTTGCAGCTCTTAAAATGCTGGGGCGGTGAATAGGTCGGTGTACCAATTCATTTTTAAATTAACAGAGATGCTGGTTTATAGACTCAGCCGGGCAGCCATTTTCGCAGTTGCGGAATCGATGGTTGAAACCATTCACAGGTTTACAACACGCATAAAAGAAGGTAAATATTAAATTTTCTATATAAATTCAATATATAAAAAATTTTTTATATAAAAATTCAATATAAACCTCAAATAATAAATTTTCCGCATAAATACAATATATAAAAATTTAATATAAACCTCAATAATATTAAATTTTGTATATAAATTCAATATATAAAAATTCAATATAAACCTCAAATAATATTAAATTTTCTATATAAATTCAATATATAAAAATTTAATATAAACCTGAATAATATTAAATTTTGTATATAAATTCAATATATAAAAATTTTTTATATAAAAATTTAATAATATTGAATTTTCTATATAAGTTCCATATATAAAAATTTTTTTTAAGAAGAATTAAATTAATAAGAAATAAGAACAATTAAACTCACAATAAGAAGAGTAGTAAATTCACGATTTCAATATTTTCAGTGAATAGGGTTGTAGTAGGGTTAAACACGCGACACTCGGAGTGTGAGTCGGGCCAAGCCGATCTCAGTGGAGCCGCGTCGAATTAATCGAATTAATCCGATGGAATCGCACGACGCGAAGGACGCCGGTCGACAACGGATGAAACAGACCGCAAAGAGACTAATGACGAGTTGAGCAAGGGCTTCGCAACGCGATGGATTAATTCGGAATCCCTAAAGCTTCCGTCGATACTCTTTTCTCTGTGCTCGCGGACGCGAGTCGCGATCGATGCCGGCGTGGCGCGCTGTATAACAAACGCGAATAAAAATCAATAAATAAAAAAGTGTAGAACGAAAACACATAAGTGAAACAAGTGAAAAATGCTCACCGCGCCGAAGGAAAATAAGAAACTACGGAAACGGGAAGCTCTGCGGTGAACCCGCGAATGGTACACGTCCAGGAACGTTTAAACGAGCTGGTAGCTAAATGAAAACTGTGAGACCGCTACCGAATCCATCGGCAGGCTTAACGAGATTCTGCAATTCTCCCAGTTAATCCACATACGTCTCGAGGAATTCAATTTTTTCAAAAACTTCCTTTGCATAGCAGCATGTGTACGCGACAAATCGAAAAAAGTGATCGTGACCTTTTACAGTCGTGGATCGTAATGTTAATCAGTTGCGAAGGTCGACTACAAATGTAGTGCCGATCACATGATAAAATATCGATTGTAAATGACGTTGTCGAGCAGTGATAGATTTTTATTATTATTATTTATTACAAACGGGCTGAAGCTCTATTTTACATATGAGAAAGATACAGACATGTACAGAAAGAAAAATTTTGAAAGTGGTAATCCTGCGTAGTTGCGTTTTAAATTTTAGTAATGAATTATCGAAAAAATAAATACGATCATAAATAGTGCATGATTTTTCAATAATAAGTCGATTTTGCTTTAAGTGTTTGAAATTATTAATTAAATTAAAAATAAACCTCTGATCAGATACTATTCTTCTTTGCAGATAATGGTTGAGATCTAGGTTGATCGTAGTTATTATTGAGGAGTAATCATGATTAAATGAACAAAAAACCTGAGAAATTTATACTGTACTCTCTCGAGCATGATTTCGTACTTAGAGCTTTTCGGTGGCCATATAATTGATGAATATTCTAATTTTTGAACAAATCTTTATATAGATCGTGTATGTACCATGAAGAAAAAATTGTTTTCATAATAATACACATTTTTGATTTGATACTCGTTCATCCGGGGTCGAGACGGTTTCAACGACCTACTGTACCGTGACCTAAATTCTTCAACCAACGCTGAAATGATTTCGGTCAGAAAAAAACGGGTTTCCAGCCCACTGTGACGCGACTCGGCTCGGCGGGCTGTGCGTTATGGCAATTCCGGTGTATCACGCGGCGAAGATAAACGAGCTAATTGCGCCAGCTTTTGCGTCAGCGAATAGGCGACACTTGAGCAAACACAGAGACAAAACGAGGCTCTCTATCACCGACTATACAGTTGCGTAAATTTCAGCTTGATTTTCGACCAGCCCAATTGTTTAATCAGCCGCGTCTTCAACGTTAAAACGCAAAAACCACAGATAAAGTGTTTCGGGTACGTGGCTCGTTATCGAGCATGCAAACACCGGTAGCCCAACGTTGCTGCACGCTGACACTTCTCGGGGGCGTTACGATTTACGACGCGATGGTACGACCCGCTGTCAACCGGGTTCACGAGATAACTGCCACGATTCTGCACGATAATTATGATTCGATCTGACCGCGGATGTCTTTTTCACAAATTAACAAGCGTCCAGATGTCACAATTGCAAACCAACCGAATATTCCTTATTTCTAGACTTCGAAAATGTTCCAAATTGTTTCCTAGATCGTGTAGTTTCATTTTTTTTTGTGACATCAAACATTCTTCAACATCAAAGTTTAAGATTATTATTAATTACGTCCTCACGTGATATAAATTAAATCTTATATATAAATTCAATATATAAAAATTTTTTATATAAAAATTCAATATGAACCTCAATAATATTAAATTTTCTATATAAATCCAATATATAAAAAATGTCCTCACGTGACATAGCAGCTCGTTCGGTTCTATTTTTATTTTTCGAGTGATCGAATACTTTCTGTCAAGGGTGGTATCTAACAAACGAGATCAGATATCAAGTCTATCTCAATCAAGTAAGTACTTGCTTACGAAAGAATCTAATTTCATTAATTCCAGGCTGTTTTATAGAAACAACATCCCACTCTATGCGACGGCCTCGTGACCCTAACGGCCGCTTACAATAATTAGCCGTAGCCTCCAGCCTGTGCCAGTACAAAGTCCCTCTCAATGCCGCTGCGAATCCGCGTGTGTTTACACTTTCTTCTCGCGACGAGATCGAGCGACACGCGCGAACCGCAACAACGTTCTACGTTCGTCGATTGGTAAACAAATATTGGCCCATTACCAGCCGGCTTTTGACCTCGCCATGCTTTTATTTACTTCAACAACGCTTACATGTCCAACTGCTTATTAGCTCGCCACAAAAAGAAATAAATAAATAAAACCAATAAAGCTATTACTTTTACAATATTTATGTCCGCTAATTTATGCGAGTCAAAATTACCGCAAATTCAAAACAATTTATAATCTATCTAAGAAGACAAACCTAATCTATACTTTATTTTTGTGCAAAGCCTGAAAAGTATATATTTGGGATCCGTTACTTTAATGTCATTGAGATTATTATAATTATTATAATATTCTGTAGACACTCGATGGACGCGTGAATTTGTTCCGACGCGTTTTCAAACAAAATTCTACAATGTCTCGATCTTATTATCTTGTCTGGAACGTAATAAAGTAAGCGATAAACATTTCTTGGTATAAACGTTATGTAAACATTGAGGTAATTGGCTTGGCGAGGTGCTCGGTCGTTTGACAGTTCAACACTAGCTTTATCACTAATAACCTACATTATACAATTTACATTATTTTGTAATAATAACGAGAATGCGTCTATCCAAACATTTAATGACATAGTGTGCACATTTCGGTATGCTCTACCGAGTTTTCAATGAAAGGTGCACCGCCACCTTTAGCTTCAATAAAACAGGAAAAAACGCACATGCACAGCATCGATAATGGGCCAGCGAAAAAATGATTATTCGTAAATAATAATAAACAAATTATTCAAACTCGTATTTAACTGTTTCGCACATAATTTTGTTCCACCGAGAAACTAAATAAATTCAATAAAACAGGGAAAAAAGGCACATGCACAGCATCGATAATGGGCCAGCGAAAAAATGAATATTCATAAGTGATACTACACAAATTATTCAAACTCGTATTTAACTGTTCCGCACATAATTTTGTTCCACCGATAAACTAAATAAATTCGACTGGTCAGAAGCTACAGTAAAAAGTGATTCTCGCGTGTAAAGGGTTAAATAGACAGTTGCAGCAGTTGCGGTTTGCAACAGGCAGCCATAGCCGCAGGATTCCGCGTAGCTACCAGACCGAGCCGACAAAATCCGGCTCTGAAGCTAGACCTAGAGCAGCGAGTGTCTGTTTTATAAGGTACATCGAATTTATTCCAGGCAGGTGCCCCCGACGAGAAAAAAGGAACACCGGTAGGTGCATAGCTAATCCCAGTCCCCCTCGAATCGACATCCCTTCGCAGTTACGCAACAACACTTACCGTTCCCACTTTCCCCGTGCTCTCTCCAACGGAGACGATAGAAGGAGAACGAAAAGAGCCGGTTCGTAGAGAGCAGTCGTTCCGTGTTGTTCGGCCACGTGCCACAACTGTGTACCTCTTCCTTTCTTTCTTGTTCCCTTGGTCCGCTTTCCACTCCGGATGATGTCCACGCGTGAAAGAAAGCTCGGCAACCTTGGCCTTCGACGGGTCCACCGGAATATATGTATTTATCCGTTCCCCGGACGCGAACTGGTCCCCGACTAGTTCCCCTCGAGCAACACGTACGTATTCACTGACGCGAGCGAGAGGGAGTCTTTCTGGTAGGGCAGCCCTTCGAACCGGCTTCGGACTGCGTTTCCTGACACCGATCCAGTAACTGACCTTCTCAACGCAACCGGTTTGCCAGCGTGGCCCTTCTCCTCGCCGGACACCGTTCACTCGGCGACTCACGAAACAGGCTAGGTACCAACTCTGCAAAGGGTTCGTACACTCTCGAAAAGGTCTAGTCCCTTCGGAAACTTTTCAAACGATTCAAACCGTCCAGCACATCCAAACGCTTCAAAGTCTCTGAATATCCTTTCACACGTTTCACGAGCTTCAAACTTCCCAAAGCTCTTCGATGGATTTATCCAAATGAACCAAAAGCTTCACTTCAACTCTACAGTGGTTCCAAACACTCCAAACTTCTGCAAACCAATCCAAATGCTCCAAACGTTGCCGTCAGAAGCTCTACGACACTTGAGGAGCTTAAATGGGTCCAAACTTCTCCAACGACTTCGAACGATCCGCACGTGTCGAAATCTTCGAACGCCTCGAAACAGTCCAAACTTCTTCAATGAGTCCAAACTCTCCAAAGCCGCGAAACGTGGCCCGAACTTCTCCAAAACTTCCGCCAAACTTCTTCGGATACTTCGAATGCTTCAAAGAAACTTCATGTTTCAAAATCTTCCAAGTTTACGAACGTTGCCAGGGATTGTTGCATCGAATCGCTCGATCCGCTAGATTCCGGCGCGAGATACCTTTCGCAAATCGCGAGCTCGCGTCGAACACGAAGAGACACGAAACCGAAGCGCGCAGCGTCTCGGCGAAGACTGAGTCCTGAGGTGACCGGCCGCTAGCTGAGAGTCGAGAGTCGACGTAGAACCTAACCGTTGCCGAGTGAATGACGCCACGCGCACACGGATCCTCTCTCTCTCTCGCTCTATTTATCCCGTTCTTTTGTCTACTTCTCTTTCTCCCTCTCCCTCTTTCTGTTCAGTCGTCGACGTGCACAAGGCCCGTGAGTCAATAGGACTTTTCTCAATTAGACGAGATACGCGGATAACGGAATGTAAAGCGACGTCGCACAGTGTGACCTTTCGATCATTTAGGGTCGTTTAATTCTTAATGATGCCTTATCTTTTTTTTATTATGCATTTTGCTGACGCTACTCAAAATATGATTTCCAGTCACTTTGAGAATGGGTATTTCATTTAAATGATATAAGGAAGTTGCAAACAGAGTCTTACATAAATATATATTGAATAAACAATGAAAAATGTTCTGCAATTTTGTGTGGTAATCGTTTGTTACTAGTCATAAATGATGCGTAGCCATGTTTAAACGTGAAGGAGCGTATGAAGGATGACTTATTCATATATAAGTAGTGTTTTTCACAACAAATTATTAGCATTATTAGAATCGGTGCCTAATCCTCGTTAATCGATTCAGAACGATTTTTAAATGTTTTTTTTTATAAAATAAATAATATTTGCGTATGGAACATCCAAAGAACCGCAGGTTGCCGACCCCTGAGCTAGATAATTGACGATGCTTAGGACCGTTCACAGCTCTAATTAATAATTTGAAAGAGTTTACTTTTGTTGATGTTTCGCGTGGACATGTTTAAACATGTCTCTTCTTTGTATCCGGAACTCTGAAATTCTGCAACGTGCAACGTCAGCGACTTGCATAATCCCAGCGCGGAAACGGTTCCGCGAAAAAGCACCGGCGCGCCGAATATCCGATTTTTGCGGGGTTTCAGCGGAAAGCGGGCGCAGGCTACCGAGACGTCTGATATCTTCGGTCTGGTGCATTTCATTGCATTGTTTCCCGCAGGATATATTCAAATGAGAGAGGCGACAAAACGAAAGTATGAGCTTGCCCCAAAGCTGCGTCTCGATAACGATCGTCGCATCCGGTCGAACGAAATACGGCTCTTTTGGTTGCGGTGTTCTCTGACACGAGATCGATTGGTCGCCAGGTGTGTGTCGTATCACAAGGATACGCTGCGGGTCGCATCAGGGCATAAGCGCAGCGAGCCAACTTTCTACGGGCGCAGCCCACTGGGTGCGATTCTCGGTGCAATTCTCTTCTCGAACCAATCAAACTTTCCGAATCGTTTCAACTGTTCAATCGATCCAAACACTCCGGACTCTGAAAGATTACAAACGTCTAAAATCTGTACATACTCCTCCCAAAAAAATAATAGCATGATAGTAAAAAATAATAAAATAATAGTATAATAGTATAAAGCGTTTCATTATCGCAATTTTTCAACAGTTTCCAATAATTTCAGGAGAAAATTCTCGGTGCAATTCTCTTCTTGAACCAATCAAACTTTTCGAATCGTTTCTACTGTTCAATCGATCCAAACACTCCGGACTCTGAAAGATTACAAACGTCTAAAATCTGTACATACTACTATCAAAAAAATAATAGTATGATAGTAAAAAATAATAAAATAATAGTATAATAATATGAAGCGTTTCATTATCGCAATTTTTCAACAGTTGCCAATAATTTCAGGAGAAAATGTTTCGAACAACAGAGACTGTTGAGCAGTATTTAAACATCTAAAAATACTCAGAGGGGTTAGTTCATTGAAAAACCTTTAAAAACAGTTTTGACTAGGCCATTTCTTTGCATATATATATAAATATTCGAACAAATATTTTTCTCCGAGAAATGAAGCTTATATTGATTTTGTAAATGTTACAATGCATTTTTAATTTAACGACGAATTCAACGACAACGTTTTGGGCCAAGTGCCCTACTGTGTGGTGAGTTGAAAGAGTCGAATTCAAAATAAACTTACAATTAACCGTCAGCTAGAGCCAGGAATTAAATCAAATTCAAAATAAACTTACAATTAACCAACAGCTAGAGCCAAGATTTAATTCGCTAGGCCCTTTCCTTGCATATATAAAGATTCGAACAAATATTTTTCTCCGAAAACTGAAGCTTATTTTGATTTTGTAAATGTTACAATGCATTTTTAATTTAACGACGAATTGAACGGCCAACATTTTGGGCCAAGTGCCCTACTGTGGGTTGAAAGAGTCGAATTCAAACAAAACTTACAATTAACCAACATCTAGATCCAAGAATTAATTCGTGCACCTGGTGAATTAATATTCAATGGCATTTCTGTTATGATGATCGTGATGTAGCTACTCGATAGCGACGATCACCGTTGACCCCGTGTCAATCAACGTATGCGAATGGTATCGAGGATCGAGACGAGTCCGGCAACGTGTCACGTGCGATCGAAAATCGTATTCAATATAACCGCAGCGTAACACGTTGACGCGTTGCAACCGCAAACTGATATGGAACGTGCGGGTAACCGGGCGCACGGGTTGCGCGAATTTACGTTGTCGCTCGCGACCGGTATTTATAGCAATAACCCGGTCTATATCTATATTTTCGGCGAGCGAGGGGATTCGGTCAATGGTGCAAATCGTTTAACGAGTCGAGCGCGCGCGACAAACTAAATTTACTGCCCTCCTATGCACGCGCAAATGAAACGGCGGCGATACTAACGGCCGCTTTCGATCGATAGATCCGAGCTAACCAGACAGAAATGCCTTTCGAAATCACGGACCTAAATCCGGTATGGTTTTCATACCTGTATCGTGCCTGGAAAGCTGCGCCCAAACCGATCTGTAGTCGAGATAATTAACAGGGAGATACTAAACGATCGCAACTCGGAATTTGTATAGCGGATGTTAGCATAGTCGGATCTACCAGATCTCTTCTTACGAATATAACGAATATTACCATGGGGACCCTAGGACCCTGCACGATAATATAATAAAACACGATGTATGACCTTTTTTTTAGCAAAAATGTCTGGGAACGGTATCGACCAAATTTTAGGTCAATTTTCTACTGCAACCGTGGGGCCCGTAGCAAATGTTACCAGGGGGCCCTAGGTTTTGCAGATGTAGATGTTTTATTAGTTTTTCAGATTAAATGTTGAATGTTCTCGGCGCTACGGTTTCGATCAATTACTACTAAATCAAAAACAATTTTGCAGATTATCATCATCGACGTTTCGATTCTAGTTCGAATCCTTTTCAAGATGTATTTGTATTGCGTCTGTAAAAATATATGTGTTGTACAGTTTTCAAAATATATTGTTGACCTATTTTAATGTAATAATAAAAATTGTTCATGCATATTGTTCTTTTTTCAGTTTTTCAGATGTTCGACAGAGAAGATAGGTCCTCATATAATTTTCGTTTCCTACAATTGGCTCGCGAGATCTTCATTTTGTTCCAAGACCGGCACTCTAATAATGTGTTAAGAATTATTAAGAATTACTTGGAAAGAAAATTTTTGCATCTGGAATTACGATGAATAAATTTCTGTTCAGTCACTGATTTAAACTATTCAGAGTGCGAAGAGTACATAAAAGAAGTCGACTACAATGGTATCGATCCTGGCGAGTTTCTCAGACCCGCGATCGAATCTCGAGGACTTTTTTTCCGCGTAATTGTGCTCCTGGTCTAATTAACGCGGCAAAACGGCCGTGTTTATCTTTCGTCGAGATTCGCACGCACCCTCGTTCTCACGATGATGTCAACGGGCTACGCTTCGTTCGCGACTTCTTTGAGCGTGTATGTATAATACATAGACGAGGTGTTAGGAACGAGAAGGAAGAAGATAGTGTTGTCTGTTTGATGGCAGGCGGCCTCGGCCGCGGCCGTGAGATGCACGAGAGGCCGAGAAAGACAATAGAATCTGGCATCCGTTGAGCCACTATGCTTTGAATGAGCTCCTGGCACCGGTTACTTCCGCTCGAGTTTGATAAAGAGAAGGAATTTTCGGTCGGAGAGCTACCTTCTGCCAGGTGACAGTCGGTTAGGCATCGTCCGGCTACGACTGGGTCATTCGAGACCCGTACACAAAGTAGTCCTTCAACAGTTAAATAAATCACTCAAAGTCACATGTCTGATTTTACCACGTTTTTATTAGCTCGCTTTCTTGTTTGTTTCTGATGAGCTGGAGACTTCAAATTGGATACATTTTATACATATTTTATATAATACACAATTTTTTTTAAAGTCTATCCGTTTCAGAGAAAATAATAATTAAATATTTACCTTTTCATCTCCTCCCGCGAAACTACGTCATCGCGTTCACCGATCCCCACTCCGCTCGACCTATGCGCGCGCACTCTGACTCGTCCCCACTCCACCGACCCACTTAGTCCCGACGGAGCTCAGTATACGATAGTACGTCGCCGCGCGACGATCGGTAGTACATCATCGTTTTGTTTACCAAGTGAACAACCAAAATATTAATAATAAAGAGTGATACAAGTATTAACACAAGACTGAAATGCAGAAAATAATTATTTAAATAAAAATAATATTTTATAAAGTATAAAATAATTTGTTCCTAGTCTCATACAGATTCCTAACCTCGTACAGATAGTCCTGAAAATTCGTGATTGTCAATTTTTAATAGCTACGAAATCTTACAATTATTTTCATGGCTATTAAAAATTGATAATCACGAATTTCCAGGACTATCTGTATGGGACCAGGAAAAAATAATTTTATACCTTTTAGTCCGTTTTTAAATTCTTGTTGAATAACGTTCGACGGATGTATCGCGTGTGTTCAATAATGAAGAAAGGACAAAGTTATTTAGGCTGAAGGCTCTCGAGGTCTGTGCGAATCAGGGGCTTTATATAAGAGTCTGAAGCGGTTATTTTCGGAGGGGTTTCAAGCCGTGGCATCGACGATAAATCGACAGGTCGGGAATAGGATTGTTCGCGGCTGACTGCGCGAAAAAGGCTGCCGCTCGAAGGGATCTCGTCGACGCGTGTAATACGCTCCCGAAGTTCGCGACCGATGACCAGTCGCGATAAGCAGAATCTGGAAAGTCCGCGAAAAACGGCACAGCGTTTCTCCGTTGCCCCGTTCGAGCTGCCCTGCTCGCGCGAAAACTGATAAGGAGAATGTATATCCGGACTCGACTTCTACACCCTTTCCCGAACGCTGACGAGGTAGCTATCTTGGAAACCGGCCAATTTACACCCCCGCATTCCTCCAGATAGTTGGATAAGGAGCGGAATTGAAATAATCCCTCCTTTCTTTCGGAACCATCCAGGCCACGACCCATTTCCGTCGTACGATGGCTTCAACCATTTGAAAATCAATGTAACTATCTTCTTCGCAAGCACAAGAAGTCTGAACACGTGAGAATAAATAGTTTCATGCTTTTAACCTCTCGTTTCTATAAATGCTTCAAACTCGTCCACTAATGAGCGTGTACATCCCGAACAGTTTTTGTATTTTTTTATGTGAATAAAAATAATATGTTGCTTCAACCATTTACCAATTGAAAATCAATGTAACTATCTTCTTCGCAAGCACAAGATGTCTGAACACGTGAGAATAAATAGTTTCATGCTGTTAATCTCGTTTCTATAAATGCTTCAAACTCGTCCACTAATGAGCGTGTACATCCCGAACAGTTTTTGTATTTTTTTTTATGTGAATAAAAATAATATGTGTGCATGTGTTAAGAGTCTTTTGGCCTCAGTTCCAGTACAAAGGAAACTCTGGAACGGGCAGCATTGTTTGCGCCGGGAAATGCTCACTCCGCTCCCTCTCAGTCGTTCCTCCTGTTCTGCATACAAATTGTAGAAGCATCCTTTTCGCACCGTGTTTCACCGTCCGACGGAGGGACACGCGAGTACCCTTCCTCGGAAAGATCAGAGATTATTCTGCTCCAGCGTTTTCCGGTAGAAAAAAAAAGAATCGTAAACCCCGCAGAGGGAGGGGGACGACTCGGCATATTTTACGATCAGGCGCGCCTAATTACCGTTTCCCCGGTTATCAGGAACGCGAACCACGCTAATTGTTGTTTACCCCCCCCCCCCGTAATCGGGCCGAGGAACTTTCGCGAACACGCGGCGAGAAATTCGAAGGGAAAACTAATTTTACCTTCCACGTGCACGGTAACTAGAATTTCCCTCCGAGAAACTGAAAATGAATTCGCCGGAAAATAACGAGAGAATTCAAATCCCATGGTAACTGAGCGGATTCCCAAGTTGTTCGGAATGAGGATTCTTTTTGAATTGTTCTGATCTGAACTATTGTAATATGAGACAGTTTTGAATCATACATTGAAAGAAACAGTTGCCTTTCGAAAAAGATTGTCTTTGAGCTTCTACACACCTCTCGAGAGATTCTCTGTTCCTGCGAAACTTTTATCGTAAACAAACGTTATTTCCAAGTTCTCGAAGGAACTTCTTTAAGAAGCGTTATCACGGAACAGATATCTCGGAATCGGTGTAATACAAGTTACATAGAAACAAGAAACTTTGGAATGTTTAGGAAGATGTCAACTGTAGTAATTAATTAATATTTTGGTAAACCTTACTCCGATGACCTTGACCTTGAGATATGTTGTCAAGGACAACATTCTGAACAACTTTTGTCATTACAACTACCCGGCGCTCGCTCTTAGTTTTCGAGATAATTGCAAAATTTTGTTTGTTTATTTATTGTGAATATTTCGACAACTATCGAAATACGAAAAACGAAAATACAGTATTTGGAATATATATGTCTTTATATATCGATCGTATTGTTGTTAATAATAAATGTTTTTTGATTTGCCAGTAGTAATTGATCGAACCGTGGCATGCAGGAATACGAAAAATTCAATACAGTATTAGCAATACTGTTTTGCAAATATCTCGAAAACTAAGAGCGAGCGCCGGGTAATTATAATGACAAAAGTTGTTCATAATGTTGTCCTTGACAACATACGTCAAGGTCGTCGGAGCTGCCTCCCCTAAACGTAAGTTTTACCAATATTTTTTAAGTATTTACTATTTTTCGCCTATCATTCAATATGTACTGCAATACTCGACGACTTTGTTAATATTGTTGAATAAATTGTTCGTAATAGACGAACTTATATTTTCATATTTCATATAAGTCCTGTTGAAACTTCTCCACTCCGCAATATTTTCTCAACCATTCTCATTAGAACTTTTAATATCAGGACGTTTTTCAAAGTTTTACGGTCGACGTTTGAAAATGACCAATTAAGAAGTTCCCCTAAACTAACTCTTTCGTTCCCTGTTTCAACCAGTGGTTATCGGGACCGTTTGAAGAGCCAGGAGTAGGCAAACGAGTAACTGTTGTGCTCGAGGTAGATGGGAGGGTCCGGCAATTAGGGGAAAGGCTCGAATTACACGGTGAACTAGTAACGAATTATCAACGAGCGATGGTATCGTATCGGTCGGAGTAATTACGGAACACTGGAGAATCCGGGTGATTATCGTCTCTAGCCGAAATCTAATAACATTAACGGCGGTCGTTGTTGCACATACAAGTGCCTGTGAAATTCCCTGTAATCGACTTTATGGAAGATACATCGAACAAGTTTTTCACGATATCATGCTGGAATTGAAATTGGCAAGGATCGATGCCGCTAACGATCGTTCCTAGGAAAAGGGATCGCCGGCGAACGTTGCGAAAAATCGATCGAGGAAACTGGCCATTAGAGTTCGACAATATTTTCGAGGGTGTTGGCTCGCGTAACGCGAAACACGTATTTCGTATCGATCAGCGGCGCTCGTTTCAGGCTGCACCGTTGTGGAAGGTGAGAGCTTCGGAAACGAATCACGTACCAGCCGAAAAACCACGAAGACTGTTAGCTCAAAGAAGCTTCCCGGATTGCACCGTGGAGCAAACGATCGCTCGTCGAATAGTTCTTCGTCGAGAGACTGCGGATTTCATAGCGGCTTCTTGCGAAACTTGGCACCGGGAAAGTGTCCGAAAAAGTTTCATAAGACTTCCAATTTGTTTCCCGCTTACAGCATCTACAGGAAAGAACAAACTTTTATTTGCAACGTGATCCGTCGTCTCGAATCGTCAGTCTATGATAGACACGGGAACCACGTAGACTTTAATCAATATTAACAATTATTAATAAAAATGAATATGTTCGTTTTATACGATATATAATGATCGACACTGTTTCCAGAAAGTGTTCAATCATCTCCAAACATTGAGATTTATTTGGCAATCGGTATCGTCGAACTCTTCAAAAACATTCTTGTCAGTCACTTTCTATAACTTTCATATAGAGGTTAGGAATCTGTATGAGACTAAAAAGAATTATTTTTTACTTTCTAGTCCGTTTTAAAAACGTGGTATTTAAAAAAAATTATTTTTATTCTTGATGTAAGGGTAAACAAAGCTGGAGTTAATGGAATACAATGCGCTTCTTCGAGCGTCCAAGAGGATCGGTTTGGTATACAGTCTTCGCAAAGAGCGAAAAGCTGTTGGTCGGTACATATCGTGGACAGTGGCTATCGCGTAAGCCTGTGGTTCGCAGCGTGCTGGTACAGCGACGGTAACAACAGAAGCGATAAACTGGCAGCGAGGAAAATGTTAATCGAGGCGATTAAGCGGCTTCCCCGGCGCTATTCGCGTCCCTCCCGAGCCGGTGAAGATAAGCGAAGATAATAAACGCCGGGGTTCTAAATTGGCACGGTAGTGTTCCCGTTCTTTCGGCCTTTCTGCTTGGTTTTCCGTAGAAAGCGGAGGCGCAGTCCGGAATTCAGCTATAGTCTTGCCTCGGTCCGAGGCACCGCGGAATAGCACGAATCCCGGTATCATCAGCCAGCGCGGGGTTTAACAAGGAAATCGTTAGACGGAGCGTGATTAACCCCGCCGCGTCGTTGCGATAATAAACGAGCGACGAGCTTCATAACTCATCGGTGCCGTGCTCTCTTTCTTGTCTGCAAACGCCGACGCGACCCGTCCCACGGTGTCCCCTTCTCTCGAAAAGCCAAAAATCGATTCCATTAACCGCGTACCACGTGTTTCCCACTATAGAGACTCATTATTTGTTTATTTATATATATAAAAGTCCTGCCTCACTCACCTATCAACGGCCAGGCTAAACCCTTGGCCCTAGAAAGCTCAAAATTTTGCACAGAGGTTTCCTTTATGATCTGTACAAGGGATAAGAAAGGATATTTCGAAATTCAACTCTTAAGGGGGTGAAAAGGGGTTGCAACGTTTGTATGAGGGATACATTGCTCATTGATATAATCTGAATGGGGGGTTGAAAGATTTTATGGAGAAACAATATCAATTTTCGAGGACATGAAACAGTTTTCTAGTGCAAAATAAAGAGGTTCAAGTACCTGAATGAAAAATGAATACTACTTCTCATTTAGAAAAATGTTGGCAGCCCCCGTTGCCCCCTACCAAAAGATTATCCGAAAATTGACAGTTCACCAAAATTAAGTTTCGTTAATCTACTCACTATCTTATGCATAAAATTCGCAATTTATTATAGACAGAAATAATTCTTCTACCGAATTGTGACGTGGATAACAATTTCGATCTGGGTCTCTCTCTCTCTCCCTTTCCATTTTCTCCGAGTTGCACTATAGTGATTCGAGACGGTTCGTTTTGCTCGAATGGAAAGCAGGCTTGTTCAAGTTTTTGTCTAATCCCGACCAAACCTCTGGAAGCGAAAAGGAAGCATCGAACGGCTTAATTGGTCCAGGAAAAAATTCCGGGGAACGATCGTTTAAAAGTTATCGCAGGAAATCGATAGGAAGCAGAATAATGCGAGCTCAACGCAACTCTAGACAAACGAAAGTTCCTTCACGTTCGCGTAGTTTTATCGGAGCGCGAGCCGGATTATCTGGAAGTCGGCTCTCGATTTCGCGGTCGATCAAACTAACCAGTGGTTAGCACGATTCCGTTTCTAATTCTGAATCGGTTCTTGCACTCGACAAGCCTGTTGTTCTCTCTTAAGGTGGGGTCTCATATGTGTTTGTTTAAAATCTTAAAAATTTGCAGGTTCCACTTTCTCAAGGTTTTAACACAATCCTGTAAGGTGAACCGTTAAATAAATATGAGCAAATCCATGGTCTGAATCGGCTGGGTGAGGCAAGCAATACGATATCGCGTTGTCTGCCGCGGCCCAGCGAGGCAACATGTATCGTTCGCCTCGTCCTAGCACGAAAAAATTTCTCGGCCAACTCAAGCCTTTTTTACCACGTTTTTATTTGCTCGGCTTCTTGTTTGTTTGTCTGTTCGGTGGAAAATTGTGCAATTGATTTTAAACTAACTTCCTGATGAGCTAGAGTAAATGATTATACTTGTCGAAAGTGGACATAAAATAGACGAATAACGTTAATATATTGATTATTATCCACACTACTTGATTGGAAAATGACTACAAACTTTACAATCTGATACGCTCCTCTTTATGGACAAATTTTGCACTCGAAACATCCGTTCCAGTAAAAACTCAAGCTTTAAAATGGTTCTTTTTTCATCAAATTTGGATAAATTTTAGCAAAGTTACTGCAGCTTCAATATGAAGCTAATTTCGAATTAGCTGTGGCTGCTGAAATCGGTCAGATACCCCACTGTGCACCGTTGGGACAGCCTATATATTCGAGAGTGAATATTGGAGGTGTGAACGCACGAGTTCGGATCACGGTTCAGGAATCCTTGTTCGAATTTCACGGCAAGCTAGTCGATTAGCACGTCGCACAACGGAGTCCTTTCTTTTCTAAGTTAAAAGAGACGGTAGCCGGTTGCGCAAGGTCGATCGCAGTTGTTACGACGCAGAAACCGTGCGTTTTTCCCGATCTCTCGGCTCGGTTTTTTTGTCCCAGTGCATGCTCTTGTGCAACCAGTGGCACGCAGTGAAATCTTTGATCCTAGATCTTGTTGTGCAGCCTCCAGAATGCGTTAATCAACGGACGTGGACGCCGAGTCGCCGAGAGATCGAAATCTGGGCTAGAAAATGAAACTCGTGGGCAGCATGCGTGCTTTTTGCTCGCTTGCTTTCCATCTCCGTGGATAAAACGCGAGCTAACGCGCATTTAGGTCATCCTTAGCTCCCCCATTATTTTTCACGTGCTCGACGAGCGCCGGGGACGAGAGGAATCTTGGCGTTTGCACGCTCACGTGTTCGACCGAGCCTTCAACGCGCTCGAATTTTTTCCTGCTCTGGTAAGAAGATGATCTAACGCCTAGTTGCGAGATCATGAGTGTTGGGAGGATTTTAGAGCTGCCGTGACCTTCAATTCTTACATTCTGACATCATTTCTATTATATTATCTCGAGCTTCGAGAAGATCTAAAAGAATTAGGTAATTATAATATTTATAATATTTATATAATTATAATAATAATCGTTGTTAGACCGACAATATTATGAATATTTTTGTTCTGGTGCTGTTGAATAGGAATTGACTCATGTGTCTGATCGCAACCTACCGAATCTACTTGAAAGTAAATGAAATCGCTCCTCTAAAAAAAGGATGCCATAAGGAAAATCCTTATTTCGCTACACGTCTCGGAATTTCTAGCGAAACTAAATGGGCGCAATCTAAAACAATAAAGAACGATAATAAAACCTCAATATTAAAGCGAAATAAAATCGAACATATTCAATAATAACTTCTCTTTCTGTCGATCGTACGTTGAAACAAAGTTGATGTTATTGGTGCGCTGGTTCGATCAATTTAATTGGAATCAATTTTGCAATATTAATTTCGACGTTTCGCTCTTGGTTTAGACCCTTCTCAAGCAAACAGTGATCGCGTCTATCGCAAAATTGCTTTCAATTAAATTCATCGCACCAATGCGCCACTAATATCAATTTTGTTTATATTTAATCGTATTTCAACTATTTATTTCGTCAAATAATTCCCACCTCTGCTATAGTCTAGCCAGCAGTAAATGCCGGTCGAACCTGTCGATCGACTGACTTTCCGAAAGTGAGTGGTCGCGTGGGCGTTCGAACAGACAAATCGGTTAATCCCCGAGAAATGCTTCAATCAAAATTCCAGCTCCAGGAACACAGTGAACGCGGCAGAATCAAAGACTTCAGCTAGTCTGTCGCTTCCGCAGAGACATCGGACGTTTAATGACACGAAAAAGATGTTTCCCGTTAAACATTCTATAAACGGATGTATTTCAAATCAGTTGATCCTCTAGAAAAGCTCCTGTCACATTTCCAGCACTATAGCACTAGTCTAGATCCTATACAGACATCAATTTATAAATTATTTAAAAATTTTAATTATCTTAATATTTTCTATTTTCTTCCAATAATATTGGAGACACGAGATAGATTTTTCCCGCTAAACATTCTGTAACAGTGGCGATTTCAAGATGGCGGATCAGTTTGAAATCGGTTGATGCTCTGCCAATGGCGCGTTCAAAATTCCAGCTGCAAGAACCGTACTTAAAACAATAAAATCAAAGACTATAGCTAGTCTGTCTCTTCTGAAGAGACATCACTCGTTTAAATACACGAAAGACATAGATTGAATACCTTAGATCATTTAGGGTCGTTTAATTCGGAAATTGAACATTTTCTAAAAATTTCGTATTTACTCTTACCTCGAATTGATTGTTTTTAATTTTTTATCGTATTCAGATATGAAAAGTAAGCCTCGAATGAACTCTACTGCCTATACTTTATTATATTATATATTAGAGACCCTACATGATTTATGACTAGTAACAAACGATTACTAGTATATTTCGAATATATTTATGTAAGACTGTGTTTGCAACTTCCTTATATCATTTAAATGAGATACCCATTCGCAGATTAATTTGCAAGAGTCAAAATACGTATTTTCGGCCAATAGTAATGTTAAAGTGATTAGAAATCAGTGTGGAGCAAAAAATAATTACAATTACAATTACTTACCAATTAATGTAATTTGTAATTGCAGAAATAAAGGTACAGTTACATGTAATTGTAATTGGTAATTGCAATTACTTTTCGAATCACAGTAATTGTAATTGCAATTACTTTGCCTCAACCAGTAATTGTAATTGCGGAGTAATTGTAATCGTTTTATATAAGTAAATTTTATAAAACTAAATATTTAATAAATAATAAATATTTCGTAATATATAATGTATTTAATAAATAATAAATATTTCCTAACATATGTTTTTTGTTTGTTCTTTTTAGACATTTCCATTGAGTAGGTATCTAATATTTTTTTAGTGCCATTTTGGCGTTAAGTAATTGGAAGTACCAATTACAATTACATGTAATTGTACTTGTAATTGCAAGTACCAATTACAATTACATGTAATTGTACGTGTAATTGCAGAAATAAGAGTTCAATTACATGTAATTGTAATTGTGGTCCGTAATTATACAATTACTGGTTGAGCGAAAGTAATTGCAATTGCAATTACAATTACTGTGATTCGAAAAGTAATTGCAATTACCAATTACATGTAATTGTACTTTGATTTCTGCAATTACAAATTACATTAATTGGTAAGTAATTGTTCCAGTGTGGGGCAAAAAGTAATTACGATTACAATTACTTACCAATTACTGTAATTATAAAAACTTATTTTTGTTATATTCTGATATAACTTTCTATTGTATTTTTATATTCTTTCGCTTTTGGTTACGTTACCATACACAATTCTCTAAAACTCGCTAGTGTAGAACAGTGTGTTTCAGTTATGTGGTTTCAAATTTTACCGCCTTGATGATTTCAAATTTCCACCGGTCGATACCGATCAAACAATCGTAGACAGATGTCGTTCGATATCGCATATACCTTTCAACGTCGCAGCACATGTTTCATAACCAAGTTTTACTGTAACTCATTATTTTGTATATTTATAGTTATCTTGCCACAGCAAGTAAGTGTTCCTTAATTGTTGTTTAATATATGTTTCCACAGCTGTGTCGCAAATTCTCTTTTTTTTCTAGTTCATTGTAAACGTATTAATTTGTTCAGACACAAAAATGTATCTCTTGAAAAAGATTTATACAGGGATCGAAACGTTGAGTTAAATTATTTTGCACACTTGCTGTTGTTATTAATTATTTCATTTTTCAATTTCATTTCTTACAAATGAATCCCAAAGACGCAGACCAACGCAGAATTTGTTTTCATAGCCGAATAAACAAGACTTCAATGTATTGGTACACACTGAAAACTTCTTCGAGTTTGTATGATTATTAGTCACAATAGACTATATGTATAATATTGAAAAGCGAAAAATATTGAAAACACACTACAAAGGATCGAGTAATCGCTAAAATAAATATAAAAATTGAAGTTCAAATACACACACTTTTATTTAGGTAAAGTATCACTGCCGATCGATGTATTTTCATCATCTGTATAGGCAGTAGAGTTCATTCGAGGTTTATTTTTCATATCTGAATGCGATAAAAAGTTAAAAACAATATCGATTCTAGGTTACGGAGGTATTGCTTTCGAGGTAAGCGTCGCCAGGACCTGTTACCGACCGCGGTTTTGGACCCGTTGAAACCATTACAAAATTTCCCCACAAAGAGCGCTACTACCGCCGAATAGCGGTATGTTTAAAATTCAAGGTATATTTATTTATCTTTAATTATCTTTTTTGTAAAGACTAAACTATATATGACCTACGACCTCCTACTAAATTAGAATATTGAAATAAGACTATTGAAAAAGAAATTGTTAACGAACAAGAATTTTATGTTCCGAGGGAAGGAGAAAATAAGTATGGATTGAAATGTTTTCATCTAAATGATTGAATCATTTGTGTAGAAAACGGACAAAAGAATCGCCAATTTAATGACACAGTGCCTTCTAACTGTCAGAAATGAATAATTGACGGTTTCTTCAACAATGGACACCGCAACAATTCCTTTTATTATTTATAAGAAAAATTTATTCAGTTTCTTTTAGCGAAGTATTAAAAAACCGATGTTAAAGATACATATGAAACATTACCGTGGAATTTAGGAGCACTATGGGCGACAAACAAAAACCATAGAATCTTGCCACGATTTCATATATAAAATAGGAGCGACACACGATCGTTAAAAATACAAAACGCTGCGGAATAAAAACATTAGAGGCGTGTACATCGGGAGCGCGGCGCTCGAATTTCGTTTATCTTCAAGTCCGTCGACATCGCGTATTCAAATATTCCTTCCGTTCCTGACCTAGCTGGGAGCATGCAATTCAGCAACCCCTTCGCGTTTGCAGATTGCCTCGAAATACAGTGCATTCCCGCGAGCTGCACGTTCCCAGGCATCTCGTCTCGCCGAATAATTTTCAAATACCGCATTGTCGTGTTTGCGAAAACACCGAGACGGATCGGCGACGCGTTTCCCCGTGAATCGAGAAAATACGTGCGACTTTTCCGAAAAGTTTCGAAAACCATCTTGACGTCATTTTAATTTTTTAACAGACAACCGAGCCGCCTCAGCAGAAGCTCGGCCAAGCCAACGGAATTTTCAAGAGTAGAACCAGTTGGACTGATCGAAATCACGTCTCCGGAGGTCTTGGATTTTTCGAAAAAAAAACTTCGAGGGACATCTGGTCTTTTTGAGTGGCAACCCAACTTTGTGAAAAGCTCAAGAAAATCTAACTAGAAGTTGTCACGGGAAATGGCCCCCAATACAATTTTCCTGATTCCTGTCTTAAAATATCATTTTCATACTTTTACATTTTAAATACACTTTATATTTCAGATTTTTTGATGCTAAACTATTTTGTATAAAAATCTCAGAACTGTCCGTTTGGTGGAACAGTGTTGAAACACTTGGTGGAACAGTCTAAACAATTATATTTTAGGAAATAGCTTACATTGAAGAAGAAAAATACGTGTAAAGCTAGTTTGTTGCTGTCACGTAACAGAAAGAAGAAGATTCTTTGTAAATCATATATTAGAAGATTTAGTCGCATTTCCACATGTATCAGCTTGTTCGTACACGCGCCGACTTCCCGTTCGTTTCCATCACTAGGCATACTTTTTTTTTACACTGTTCCATCAAACGGACACTTCTAAAATTTTTATACAAAATAGTTTAGCATCATAGCAATATGTTAGAATTTTTTGGTAGGTGTCGACCCAGGGGAAGATAGTTGAAAAAATTCTCAAAAAATTAATTAATTATTTTCAACTATAAATAATTAGTAAAACATATTCTGAAAAAATCTGAAATATAGAGTGTATCTATATCTTTTGTTTGCCGTTTATCGCATGTCGATATCGTTGAATTTAAATTTGAAACATTTGAAATTTTACACATTGTTTTTTAGACACAAAACGATGTTTTGAGACAGGAATCAGGAAAATTGGAGCGAGAGCCATTGGCCTATGCTATACCCTTTAATTCTTCTATTTGGTCAAGTCATTCCGTCTGCGATTTCTGGGCAGCAGTAGCGTTAAACGATATCGAAGGGACATTTGGTAGCTGGTACAATACAGTCGAGATATCGGAGCCTGGCTTGAAAATACGATGCAAGGCCGCAAAGATCCCGTTCGTGGTTTGTTGCATTGAACGATGTGCGCCGCGTTTTCGTTCGCGAGATTTTCAATAGAGGTTTATTCTCGCGGAAATGATATCCGCGTTATGGTCGGGAAACGGAAAAGGGAGTGAAAGGTAAGAGGAAGATATAATCGACCGCGGGGCGAAAGAAAAATGCTCGCGCTCCTCGAAACTTTTCGGAACGGGTATCGCGTGTCGAAATTTTCTCCGACGTCTTCTCGAACGTAGTTTTCTCGGCGAAGCTCGCCGGGTTGCATATTTCGACGGGTTTCCCAGCGAAATAATAGATCGTCCGTTCTATCGGCAGGGACGTCGAACCGCGGTTCAAGCACCCTGAAAAATTGCTCTCCGTCCACGAGAGCCCGAAGTGTCTACTATTTTTCCTGGCCGTCCCCGCGTTTTTCTTCCGCCTCGTCTGCCCTTTACTTTATCCTTCTGTTTCGCTTTAATGGAAACGCGCGTCACGTAACCGGTCACGGGCAACCGAATATTTTTCGATCGATCTCATTAAAGTCGCCAACGCGGTTGGCGGACAGCATTGAATAGAATCGAACAATCTCGTTGGAAATATAATTGCTCGAGGCCCGAGGGCTTTATTCCACGAAATGGAATTTCTTTTCACCTTCCGCTTGGAAGAAATGGTTTATTTGCATTTTTAACGTCGCGTCGGACTGCTCTGGACATTGACAATACGGTACGGTTGCTCATATTGTAAGGGAGTGCAAATAAAGTGGAATAATGGAAGTGGAGTCGAGTGTAGGGTTGCCATCTATAAAATAGCAAACCCAAAACGAACAGCATAAAAACCCCGGACTTTTTTGCCCCGTATTTTATCTATAAATGTCCCAAATTTCTGACCTGTAAATGTCCCAGATCTATCCCCACTACTTCGGGGTGTACCCTCTTGAGAGGCCACAAAGCTCGAGAGGCCTCGGTCGCCGAAAAAAAGGCACCATGTGACTCGGGTATACCGGTGAGCCCGCCTCATTGGAATTCCCAACTTATTTATTTTCCATTATTTTTTGATTTTGTAAATCGATTTTCTAACTACGTATAAATGACAAACTCGTTCAAATTGTTACGTACGAAATGTCCGATTTTCTTTTATATCTTTGGACCGAAGAATACAGTATTTTATCCATATTCTTTAAAAATACTAAAAATAAATCTAAGCATGGATAATACAAATTTCCAACTTCTTTATGTTTCATTATTTTTCTATGGGACTTCGATGACCATATTTGTGGTATTTTTTTAATAAAAATCATACCAAATATGATATAATTATGATGATATTTACTTGTATAATAGGCAATTAAAGTTTCTGGTGCGAGGCTTCCTTACACTCGAAACTTTAATTTTCTATTACACGAGTAAATATCAGATTTATATCATATTTGGTATGATTTTTCTTAGAAAAATGCCACAAGTATGGTCATCGAGTCCCACAGAAAAATAATGAAAAATAAACAAGTTTGAATTTTGGATTAGCTATGTTTACATTTCTCGGCAACCGAGGCAACTGTTCCTGGCTTGTAAATGTCCTTCAGCCAACCCGTGCTAGGTACTTCTATGGAAAAAAAACACTGTAGATAGAAGGGCCATATGAATATGAAATATTTTGGATTCTAATCCAACCGTAATTTCATCGTTTGAATGGATTTTTTTTATAGGTTTGCTGTAACAATCGGGCACACTCTTTCCGACAGTGAAGGGAGGCAAGGCAATGCGATTCTGGGTGGGGAGAGGCGGCGCCCGCTATGTTAATTGCGACTCGATACCCGGCCAATTAGTTTTCTAAGCCATCGCCGGGTAGTGCGAGAGTACCCACGTTGCTTGCGGGCCAGTTGTGTGCACGACGCGTCACTCCGCCTCGGCACAATGTATTCCACAATAGACACCGAAACGAGATTACCGATGGTGCTTCGCTCACGGTCCATTAGCTTCGATTGAATTACACTCGTCCCTTGCGCGATGGAAATTCCACTTCGATCCCGGGACAGACGTTACACGTTCGAGAGGGGAAAAAACGTTTTTCTCGTCGTCTGAGATTTCGAGTCCTCATAGCCGGGGGCGAGGAATACTCGATGGGTCGACGTGAAACGGGTTACTGGTTTGCACGAGACGCAAGGGATCGGGTCCAAAAAGCATGCCGAGGCACAGCCTTAATTTCACAAATCTTTTTTTCATCGAATTCTTCCGTATTTAAATTTTTTTTGTGCATTCTCAACTGTACCTATATATTGATTTTTTCATTGAATCTTTGCAAAATTTTCAAATGCAACTACGCAGGATTATGTGATAATACCTATCGATTGTTCTAGTATTAATTTTTTTTTTCCTTCTTTCTTATTAAGTAAGTAGTCTTGTATCTTTATCTTTTTTTCTTTGTAAATACTTATGTAAAAAGGGCTTCTGCCCGTCTATGATAAATAATAATAATAATATTGCATTGTTTCAGGAGTGTGATACTTGATGATCATTGGGATCGGTGGGAAGAGTACGTGTTCGCAAAACACTTATCAAAATTTTCGTTTCGGAATCGAACCGGGAAGCCGCGCCGCAAGAATCGGCTAATCTAGCGTGCGCGGTTCGTGAATCGGTACGCCGACTTCCGGAGTTCCTTCGGTGGATATTCAAATTTCTTTGACGAGAGTTTTAACGAACTGTCGGAGCCGCGGGGGTTGGGCGTACGTTTTCGACGGAATAAATGGCCGGCTTAACCGAGGAGCGGCTTAAACTTTCCACTCGTGGCCCCGAGCGGCTGCGTCGCGACGTTACCGATGCCGACGATTCCCACCGTCGGAAAGGAAAGGGACACCGCGAATTTTAATCGCGGGAATCGCGACAACTTTGATCAGTCAGAGTTTCAAGAGTGCTTCTCGAGCAAAGAGAGAGAGAGAGAGAGAGCCAACTTCCGTTCGAATATATTATTTTCTTGCGCGGCGCATCGGGAGCCTAATTAACTCGATTCCGACCAAGGAGGCTCGACACATTTCGATACCAATTAACCTCTGGCTCAAGTATCTCAAGAGGGGAAAAGAGAGAAAGACAGGTTTCATTTCCCCGGAATCGAAGAAATGAAATTCAGCTCGTCGCGAATAAACTTTCCCTCGACAAATCTAATAAAGCTTTTCCACCGGTTAGAAGTGTGTTCAACCCCTCCGTTGCAACATCTTCCAGTTTCTTCGAGCAGGCTGGCCCCTGCTAACTCGAGATCGCCGCGAATTCTACTCGAAACTAAACGAATCGAATTATCGGCGAAAACACGAACGAAACAACAATTCCACGAGCGCGCTCCGAGACGCTTGCCAGTCGAGTTCCTATGGTGTGCCTCCGGTACAGATCAATATCACGGACCTCGTGCGATTTTTAGCGGGCGCAGATTTCAATCGTGTCTACTGGAAACCACCCTCGGTACATGCAGAACATGTTCCACGTGCAAACAAGTGGAAAAAATTATTTTTCCCCGTACGGTGGTTTCTATGAACTACCCCAACACCATTCTTCGACCTACGTTTTCCCGTCACATATTAAAAGGGCTGGACAAGGCCAAAGGGTTCTAATTGGAAACGTCAAATTGAAAAGCATTGTCGACACTAGACATCTTCGTAAAATTAACAGAAAGGTGAAAGCTCAATAATCGTGATTAAAAAATTAAATTGTCAAATTCATTTTATGTGGATATTGGATATTGTTTATTATAAACTTTCAAACTGGCATAGTTAAAGATGTTCTTTTCATTCATAAGCTGCAGGTATAGTTTTTTAAATTTTATTCTCAGTTTATTCCTTGATGTTCTTAATGTTTTGTTTTCATGTTTTGTTTCAAAACAGATGCACCATTAAGTGGCTTCTAGAGGAGACGTCTACCTTACACGTGAAAATAAACATTGAAATTATATATACAACCATCGAAACTATGCAACGTCAAATTGAAAAGCATTGTCGTCCTAGACATCCTCGTAAAATTAATAGAAAGGTAAAACTTCAATAATCGCGATTTAAATATTAAATTGTCAAATTCATTTTATGATGGCTCATAGAGGGGACACGAATATACTGCAAGTTGATATTGTTTATTATAAACTTTCAAGCTGACATAGTTAAAGATATTCTTTTGATTCATAAGGTGCAAGTATATATTTTTTAATTTTATTCTCAACTTATTTATTCTTTGATGTTTTTATTTCAGAACTCTCAGTTTATTTATTTCGTGATGTTATTGATATTTTGTCTTCATGTTTTTGTTTCAAAACAGATGCACCATTAAATGGCTTCTAGAGGAGACGTCTACCTTACACGTGAAAATAAATATTGAAATTATACATAAAAACATCAAGACTATGCAACGTCAAATTGTCAAATTCATTTTACGATGGCTCATAGAGGGGACGTGGTTATACTGCAAGTGGATATTGTTTATTATAAACTTTCAAGCTGACATAGTTAAAGATATTCTTTTCATTCGTAAGCTGTAAGTATATTTTTTAAAATTTTATTCTCAGTTTATTTATTTCTTGATGTTTTATCTTTATGTTTTTGTTGCAAAACATCTGCACCATTAAATGACCTCTAGAGGAGACGTCTACGTTACACGTGGAAATAAATATTGAAATTATACATTGGAACATCGAGACTATGGAAGACATCGATCCAAAAACACAGGAAAAATCCGAGCAATTCGTATTTCCGAGCACTTGTGATGACGGTGGTCAGATAAAGTTGATGTACTAGCCTTGTCAAATGACAGCATCTGACGCAATCCGACGCGACGCGAGAGTGACGAATGAAAGAGTGTCGAACACGCGGGAAAAGACTGCCTCGTGTTCGACTCCGATGCAATTCCGTTCCCTTCCATGCACCGACGGCGATAGTAGGGGTAAGTGGAACCCCGAAGACTTATACGAATCCGGATAAGATAGTAACGTGTGTAGTAAAGCCGATCAGACAGGGTCCACGGGCCGCAGACGTCAGACTGTACGTCGCACTCAATTTTCTTAGACCAAGCACGAGGACGATTGATCCAACCTTGGAGGATCGAGCTTTTCCGTGATTCTAAACGAGCTTCTCGTCCCGTTCCTCGTCGAGGGAAATCGATCTTTTCCACGGCGTCCATATACGTACACGCGAGCATGCCGTTCTTCAAGAAGCTCAGGAGATTCTCCAGACACAAGAGTGAGTCCTTTACGTTTTTATCCCTCTTCGTTATCGCGCGGTTCTCGACGCTACAGCCCGCCGCTGTCGGAGGAGTCTCCTCTGCGAATGCTGCTGAGTTTTTCGAAATATATAATTCATGGTTAAAGTTTTCTGAGAAGGAACTCTGTTTGGAACGATAGAATAGAGTCTGCGTCTTAAAGGACTTTGTGATCACTCGATATTATACAATTTTACATTTCCTCTCGAGAAAGACGATGAAAAAAAAATGGATTTTATTTTTTATACCATGGAACCCCGCACCAAAAAATCGGAAAAAATTCGTGAACAATACTTATACCGATACTGTACAAATATAAATGTTGTTCTGGTTTTCTATGTTTTGCAACAAGGATTGTCAACTTGAAAATCGAAATTAATTGCAGTGTCTGTTTTTTTCGTCTCGAGAAGGACGTTGAAAAAATAAATTTATTTTTTATTCCACGGAGCCCCGCACCAAAAAAAAGTCAGAAAAAATTTATGAACAATACTTACACCGATACTGTACAAATATAAATGTTGTTCTCGTTAAACTTTGAATGTGAAGTCTGGTTGTCTATGTTTTGCAACAAGGATTGTCAACTTGAAAATCGAAATTAATTGCAGTGTGTGTGTTTCTGGGTGTTTATATCTGTTCGAATTTTTTTCAGAATACGTCGACGACACTCTCGGTTGACATGATTTTATGCGGCAACACGCTTCCGAATTTTCCCTGTCCCGCAAAAACCATAGATCGCGCGTTATCGCGAGCCCAATATCGCGAGTCAGGTGTGCGCCGTAGGGATTCGCATTTAACGAGCAGTTTGCGAAGTTCGGGACGGCGAGAAAATCCTGCTTGACGAAGCTGAAAAACCCGGCGAGCGACTGCGCGACAGGAAAAAGATTTCCCGGGCTTGTCCCCGAAGTTCGAACCTGCCCCGTCGTCGTCTCGAGAGTAATTACATTTTCGTAAGATAGCGCGACGCTTCTCGTTCGAGTTCCACGTAATGGAATTCCAACGCCGAGAGTTCAAGACCCCCAGGGACTCGAACAAGTTGCCGAACAAGCCCGGGATGTCTCGACTTCGATTCGAGCTAACCCCGACTTCTTAACGTAGTTCCGAACCATTCGCGACCTGTTCCGTTTTCTGTTCCTCACTGGGAACGGAACGAAACAGCCGTTACGCGATATCGAGTCGATAAGATGTTTTAGAAATATAATTGAACAAATTCTGCATCCTTTTGTAGTCGAGTCGCTACAGTGGACGAGCTTTTCGCATTTATTTATAGTTGTCTTGGTTAGTACAATTTTTATTTAAACTTGCCTACTTTTGTCCATTGATACCTGCAGCTGTTTGTCGAGGATCGATGGTCCTTTAATTATTGCATTTAATATAATAGCAATGGTACAATTTTAATTTAAAGTTGCCTATTTTTTTATAGAAAATCTCATACGACTTGCCTATTTTTGTCCATTTATATCTGTAGCTGTTTGTCGAGTATCGAGGGTCCTTTAATTATTGCATTTAATATAATGGCAATGGTACAATTTTAATTTAAACTTTCCTATTTTTGTCCATTTATATCTGTAGCTGTTTGTCGAGTATCGAAGATCCTTTAATTATTGCATTTAATATAATAGCAATGGTACAATTTTAATTTAAACTTGCCTATTTTTTTTATAGAAAATCTCATACTACTTGCCTATTTTTGTCCATTTATATCTGTAGCTGTTTGTCGAGGATCGATGGTCCTTTAATTATTGCATTTAATATAATAGCAATGGTTGGATATACTCGATTGTAATGCTAGATTAAAATAAAGCAAAGTGCTGCAGTTTTGTCGAGCTTGTTCAAATATCTAGCTAATGCTTTCGAATTAGCTACTGAAAAATTCAAAACTCGAAACGTTTCGTCCCGAGTATTAATCTAGTGGCATTCTATCGAGAGACAATGTTTTACTGTCACGCGTTATAATACAAGAAATTAATTGATAGTTTGAACTGGCTACTAGAAAATTTAAATGTGTTTATAACACCAGGTAAAAACGTCTTCTAATATCGTCACCCTGTCGATGGGACAATTTTTTGGGGCCCACGTTAGTTTCTTACCGAACCTGACAGAGATGGTGGCTAACAACTTGAACTACCAGAATATCAATTTAAATGGATCGTTTATCTTTGTGTAGGGATACTTACTTCTTGTAAGGATGGAAAATTGGCGAATCGGCAAGAGTCGATCAAGCGTCGAAAAGTGAAAACATTGCGTCAGATAAACCGCATCCGCGTTTGCGGAACTTTTCCCGTCGAATCATCGACGCCATAGCGGATAACATTGGTCAGCGATCGCTGGTGAAAGGAGATCCAGATAAAACTATAATTAAGAAGCGTTACGCGTGCCTGCCATAGAAAAACGATCAGACCGACGAAAAAGGAATTAAATTCACAGTAGCCGCCGCGTGCCTCGCGTTTGCGTAATGAAACGCGAGATACGGTGCTGTAGAAAAAAATCACGAGCAACGCGTACTGCCACTCGATAATGGCACAATGGTGATAACAGTTTAATTGTGGACGTTCTGGGATGAAAGGTCGAGCCGAGGTCGATCGGGTTCCTCGATCGATTCCGCGTGCTGAAATCGTTCAATCGCATTCCTGTCCAGTCGACTGTTTACGATCAAGAAGATTGGACTGACTATTTGCCAAACACTGTCTGTCGACAACTGTTTATCGTGACTGCAATTCGGAGCTTCGAATGTAAACCAATTCAAATGTGTCAAACGCTCGGGTATATTTCGCGGTCGTGGACTTGTAACATATTTAATTGCAAAAAATTACTTCATCATATACAGGGGTGACGTTTGAAAATTTTAGATGCTATATTGTAGCTAACCTTGTACTTTTTTGTTGTTGTTGCAAAGCATAAAAAATCGTATTCAACGAATATAATAATCACACTGTTCCGATTATTCGATCTCAAGATATGTGTATTTGAAAGACACGGTATTTGATACTTTCATATACCAATATTTTTAGAATACTGTTATAATAATACTTTAGAATAATATTTGTCTTTCCGTGATTTGTAAGAACGCTAAAAGAAAAATATGAGGTACCAATTAAAAAAAAATCGAAGAGCTTGGAATCTTGTTAGATACTTTCATACACGAATATCTTTAGAATGCACGTTCATAATGGGGTGGTCATGGTAGTCGTTGGATTTGTCTTTCCGTGATTTGTAAGAACGATAAAAGAAAAATATGAGGTACTAATTAAAAAAAACATCGAAGACCTTGAAATAGTTGAACCTTGTCCGTACAATAAATCCCTAAATTCAAATGAGTAAGTTCCCAAAATGAAATTTGAACAGCTTGCGCGATTGTTAAATTCGTGTTTCGAGTGTAAGTCGTGAAGGATCTCCCGAACGAAATAGACATTCTATTATTGATTTATGAAAATATCGCGCAGCGGGTCGTCCTAAAAGAGAGGAAAGGAAAAAGACCGGGAAACCGGGCTCCTCGGAGAAGTATCTTTGGTCCTTTATCCTTGGGCGTGGGAGGCGTGGCTCGTTGAGATAAAACGAGCGACGAACCTGCGCCACGGATGCTCTGAAACGTTGTACACCGTTCCCCGAAGAAGTTTTTTCCTCTGGTTTGCGCGGGGCCGCCGCCGCATCGATTTATACGACTTTTTCTCCATATTTTTGTCGGGGGCGAAGGGGGGGACAAACACCTTCGTCGCACGGAAAATTTATTCGACTATTTCTCGTCGACTTAAGCGCCCGGGAGCTTTCGGATAGTCGGTCGGTGCGAATCCGCGAGGATTACGCGAGAGGACGCGCGCTTTATCGGCGCGAAGAGGTTTCTTGCAAATGCCGGATAAATCGCGAATGTTTCATTCGGGCTTGTGTTCGTGAAAATTATTCGCGCTTGTCGAGACTTGAGACGCGGATCGTCGACGCATTTTCCCGCACCGTATCGCTCTTCTCTCCGCGCGGATATTTATAAGCTCGATACTCTTCCGGGACGATAATAGTTTATTCCGAGATTCGAAAGCGTTTGGTGCACTTTGTATCGGTGTCACGGCGTTATGCAATTTATTTCGATGATTCGTATGCCCCGACTGGCCCCGATCCGATTGATCTTTGCTCGGCAGATTCGCGTCCGGTTCTCTTCGATATCCGGATTCACAAACTCGGTATCAACTTGGGAATCGAAGTGCTATTATTTATTATTATTTATTGTTTGTTTATTATAAACGGAACCAGATCCTTTTACAAAACCGTTAACAACAACAAAGAAGGGTCATGCACTTTATTAAAATTTAATAAACAATTGGTGAACAAAATCAACAAGATTATAAATAGTGCAAGAATTTGCAATAGTATTTGTTATTATTATTCTTATACTTTATTATTATTATGCTCAGTATTTATTATTATTATTTGTTATAGACGGACTGAAGCCCTTTAATATAAGTGTTTACAATTAAAAGAAAGAAAGATACAAGACTACTCGTCTAATAAGAAAGAAGAGCTATGCACAAAAAAAACAAAATATAATACTGGTACAATCGATAGGTATTATCATATAATTCCGCGTAGTTGCGTTTGAAAATTTTGCAAAGATTCCATGAACAAAATTAATAATGCGATTTAATGGATTAATTAATCCATAAGTAGATTTCGCTTTAAGTGTTTGAAAAGCCGCTCTTGTTCTCAGTTCACGTTCCGGTACGGAATAATTGATTCGCGCAAGTAGAGAGGAATAATCAATACGATTATTAATTAAATTTAGAATAAAGGTCTGGTCGGATACTATTCTTCAAGCAGATAATGGGCTCTATAGATTCATTGTAGTTATTATTGCGTAGTAATCATGATCAAAGAATGACACTGGATTATTTAGCTTATATGAACAACACCTGAGAAATTTTTAATATCGGACGGACGAGTGCAATATATAGCAATCATAGTATGCGGTAAAAATATTTATATTGATGTATTTTAGTTATTTATATAGTTTCTATTTATTTATTTTTTAAAATTGTTTTTTCTTATTTTTATATTGTATTATATTTTTATTATTTTCTTATTTTTATTATTTTTATTATTTTCTTATTTTTATTATTTTTATTATTTTCTTATCTAAATATTATATTATATTATAATATATATTTTATAATATAATATAATATATATATATATATATATATAATATAATTTATAATATAATTTAATATAATTTGTAATATAATTTATAATATAATATATATAATATATATTATAATATAATATAATATTAATGTAATAAGAATAGAAACTATATAAATAACTAAAATACATGAATATAAATATTTTTATATTATATATATTATTATTATATATATATTATATGATAAAATAATATAATATTATATTAAAATAAATATTTTTATTATAATATAGAATTAAATAGTTACAAATAGGAATAATTAAAATACATCAATATAAATATTGTGCCTTGAACAAATTTGTACAATTCAATGAGAATTCTTTTTTCTTTATTCGCAAAAATATTCTTCATGAAAGGTAAAAATAACAACTCTTCGAACGGAATTGTTAGAAAACTAGGATACGAAGTATGGATTTGGCAAAAACTCGAAAGACCCAGGAACAACAGTATTGGGAAATTATATGAAAAAAAAATGGGGGTGCAGACAGAGCTTTCGGTGAAATTTCGATTGTTCATAACAGTCGTTCGGAACAATGGTTCTTCATAACCGTTTCAAGGATGGAAATCGATATAATAACAGTTTTCAAGCGGCGGAACGCTCGTAAATCTCTCTCGCGCCCTCTGCTTCGTGTTTCCACGCCGACCGCTGTGAAAAACGCGGGCGCAGAGGGTTCGAGGAAGTGAAAAGTCGGGGAAGAAGGCAGCCACGCATGAACGTCCTGTAATTTCTCAGGGGATCGCGAATCCGCGGTTCGTTTTGCACATTGCACGCGGTTAGCACCGGTGCAACCGCCCTTACGACTCTTAACGAACCTTCACAATTTTATCGACGCTGTTTCACGAGGCTTGTGCTGGATATTTGTGTGCAATTTCTTTTTATTCAACTTTCTTAAAGGTCAACGTGTTAACGGTATATTGACAGATAATGATTTATTTTTCGACTTCTGTTGTGAAATTGTATTTTTTTAACTGACGTTTCAGCTTCATTAGTGAAGTCATTCTAGCTTTACGCTAGCATAACGTTTTTATTCTCTTCATCTTATTATTCGTGCGCCAATCATCTTCGTCACCTACAATATTCGTTTTATTGTCTCGATTTTATTCGGTGAAAAGAAAAATGCAACAGAGAGAAAAAGGTAAACCTTACGTTTAGAGGAGGCAGCTCCGACCTTGACCTTGACATATGTTGTCAAGCACAACATTCTGAACAACTTTTGTCATTACAACTACCCGGGGCTCGGTTTTAGTTTTCGAGGTAATTGCAAAAAACTATTGCTAGTACTAAATTGAATTTTCCGTATTCCTGCACGCTCCGCGTCAGTTTACTGTTTTTGTAAACACATGTGGAGATGATAGAGAAAACAAGGTCGGTCTCACTCTATATAGAATGTATAATGCCTCCATAAAGCCTCTAGGAATACGGCAAATTCAATTTAGTACTAGCAATAGTTTTTTGCAATTATTTCGAAAACTAAAACCGAGCACCGGGTAGTTGTAATGACAAAAGTTGTTCAGAATGTTGTTCTGAACGTAAGGTTAAAGACTATACACGTAAACGTGAATATCCAGAATTTTCCAATGACGTTATACCGAAGTACCAATCACGTTCAAGAGTTTGAAACTCTTAGCACCGGACGTTCCTAGGCATTCGCATGAGCTCTGAACACGCGACGATGCTCGAGTATCGATTTCACCATAAGAAACCTCGTGGTCGTAATGTATCCTTAAAATTTCTACCACAAAATCATAGCGATCGTTCACTGCCTCGTCGTAAATTCGAACGAGTTTACCCGGTTTCGGTGGCCTCTGCTCACACATAGCCGCCGTCAGACGAGTGGCCATCGATCACTATAGCTCGCACCCTACCCGTCGTAACGATGCGGAAAGCTTCGCGAAAGGTGTGCACTGTGTACGCCTACGTCGAGGATTTCCAGCTGGCTAATTTTGATCGAAAACCCGCGACTCCCTAGGGAAACAGTCGGGAGAAGAGACAGATACGCGGGATTCGCCGGAGAATAATTGCTGGGGAGCTTTCGAGGAACAATGGGACGGACGAAAGCGTGCTGAAAATGCGTCGTGACTTTTTATCCAGCCGGTCGGTTTCACTTGCTTTCGAGGAACATCAAATTCGTCGATTTTCGTAGCTGAAAAATTGCTTTAACATAAAAAATTTTTTTTTGAATGTCAAATTTATACATAAAATTTAATATTATTAAGGTTTATATCGAATTTTTATATAAATGATTTTTGTATATGGAATTTATAAAGAAGTTTATATTGAATTTTCATATACATAATTTTTGTATATGGAATTTATATAGAAAATTTAATATTACTGAGGTTTATATTGAATTTTTATATAATTAATTTTTATATGTGGAATGTATATAGAAAATTTAATATTATTGAGGTTTATATTGAATTTTTCATAGTAATAATTTTTGCATTATGTTCTGTTAAGGAACAATGTTGAACACGATAGACGACTGGACTATAAAAATGACACGTTTGAATTTATTTAGATTTTGTTCTATTTCGTAGGTCGTGTAGGTTTAATTTTTGGGCCCCCCATAAATTGTGCGAGAGGTCGATTCACGCGTTCGCCATAGCAGAGGAAATTAAAGGTCGCGCGAGGGGGGGATGGTGTGGAAATTGAGCGCGGCTCGCGCAAAGAAGATCGATCCGGTCCATGCTCGATTTGCTTTTCGGTTCCTGGTGGCCCTCTGCGGAGTCTTCGTTCCCATTTCCCGTTTTCGCTGAAAGCGACCCGGTGAACTGGCATCGCCACGCGTCGATCCAATTTCTTTCTCTTCAAAAGCGGCAGCCAACGGCGTTCGTTCATGCATTTTCAACTCGACACCGCGAACGTGTCGTCGGTAAATTAAATTCGCTTTTCCCCGACGCGGAAGCCGCTGTGCGATATACTCACACCCTCGCCCACCCTCTATGTCTCCATCGACGACCTCAACCCCCACAGACACTGTTCGCATAATCCGAACCAACGTGGAAACGCGTCTCTCTCATCGCTAGCGGCGACACCCGCGATTCTTCTGCGTGTAACCTGCGCCATTGGATTTTCCTAATGGGAAATTAGGTATTTCGAGACACCGGATGATGTAGCACGTTGTACATTCACGATACGCAAAAAACGGAATTACTTTTTCCTTCTTGAAACCGAGCGAGTTCCAATTCCAGTAGAGAAACATTATTCAACCCGTTGCGATATGATTCATTTTACCATTACAGTGATGAAAGTTCCCTTTACTTATACATTTTTAGAAGAATGAAATAACAAGAAACTCGAGTGGAATAAAAATTTATTAGCATTATTAAAAAAAAATTCTTTAAAATGTCTATCCGTTTCGGAGAAAATAATAATTAAATATTTACCTCTTCATCCCTCCGCGAAACTACGTCATCGCGTTTAGCGATCCCCACTCCGCTCGACCTATGCGCGCGCACTCTGACTCGTCCCCACTCCGCAGACCCAATTCGCCCCGACGGAGCTCAGTATATTATAGTACGTCGCCGCGCGACGATCGGTAGTATATCATCGCTTTGTTTACCAAGTGCAATTTACAGTGAACTTAGTGAATATAAAAAGCGGAAAATAATTATTTAAATAAAACTAAATTCTTTAAAAATACCACGTTTTTAAAAACGAACTAAAAAGTATAAAATAATTTTTAGTCGGTTTTCAAAAACGTGGTATTTTTAAAATATTATTTTTATTTATTTCCTCCTACTTATACTATCTGGCCCACTGTGCGCTGGTTCAATTACCAATTTTACCAAGGATCACCTAGAAGATCCTTCATAATAATTAAATGATTTAGATGATCACGTTACGCGGTCCACCCTGTATATTTCCACGAGGGGTTCCGTGATAACCAAACGAGATACGGTAGAGAAAATACGGCGGAGTCGTGACGATATTTACTCTGTCGGAGAAACAATGGCGAGGGTGCGGCGTTTCGAGGCAGCAGCGCGTCGAAAGTATCGAATATCGATGAGGCATGGATTCGTTTCGTGCTCGAAGAAAGTTCGGAAGAAAGGGGGCTACTGTCCTGTCGCCTCCACGATGATTGACAGGAGGAAAACCGTCGGCTATAATGCTTTGCAAGCAGCGTGGCTGCGGCGGAATCCGAGTTTTTGTTCGACGACGAGAAGCACAAGGACGGTTACTTTACTCCGTCGGTTTTCCTCGTAGTGGCACGATCGAATGCAAACTCCGTGGAATGCAATTTAGTCGTTGCTGTAATTACGGGCGCGAAGCGTTATCGATCACGGATCCCCCCAAGTTGTTTCCAGAGAAACAACTTTTGCCTCCATCTTCTCTCCTTTACCTCCTCCACTTTTTCCTACTCTTCCGGAAGAAATAAAAGTGTCACAATGCCGACGGTCTCCAGCCATCGAGCGACCATACCTCGTGAGAAATGAGTATCTCGAGCAGTCTGGAAAATAATCGGGTGCTTGCATTATTCACCGAAGCCAGGGGACGAAAGTGGACCCATTCGTTCGTCCTCGAAAGATTTCCGGCCGCGGCAATATTTCCAACACTCCTCCGCTCGGCAACCATAAAAATTCGATGAAATCGAGGCAATTCCTGTCGTGACACCAGGACTAGGACCTCAAGATTTCTTGTATTTAATCCTCGCCTAACGTACGCTCTTTACGACAGCCATAACCGGAAATGTAAACAAAGTTAATCCAAATTTACAACTTCTTTATTTTTTGATGGGACTTCGATGATCATATTTGCGACATTTTTCTGATTAAAATGATACCAAATGTGATATAATTCCGATGATATTTACTTGTGTAATAGACAATTAAAGTTTCCAGCGCAAGGTACGTTATCCTTCATCGCACCCGAAACTTTAATTGTCCATTACACAAGTAAATATCATCGGAATTATATCGTATTTGGTATGATTGTTATTAGAAAAATGCCACAAATATGGTCATAGAAGTCCACTCAATAGATAATGGAAAATAGAGAAGTTGGAAATTCTAATTAAACAATTTAAGATTTTTCCAGATGTTAGACGCATCGATTTACTACTCGAATAATTTTTTTTTTTAAATTGCTAATACCGAAGCTTAAGGACGACCATCCTGGAATTCTATCTCCAATTTGTTTTTTATATTTTTAGCTAGATTTCTCGCAATTAAAAAATACAAACACAAATTTTTTCATCGGTTTTTCTATGAGAACAATATTTTAGTTAAGCGAAACATTTAAACGCACAAGGTATATGCAGCGAAACAAACGCTGGAAGCTTGGGTGTCATATCTATCGACACGGAAGTGAATTTTTAACCGCCGACGCGTTCGTCCCGGCTGGTTCCCGTTGGAGGATCGAAGTCGATCGGATCCGACGAGCTTAAACCGTTGATCGCGAACGACGTACATTTTATCGGGGCATGTCTTCCTCGTGGAACAATACCGCGAGTGCGAACGCGTCTCGAGGCAGCCGGAACAAGAACCGAAAACTAGTTACCTTCGTCTACCCTTCGATCGATAGCACTCTGGCATCGCGACGAAGGGAAATTGCGGGGCGTGTCGGGAATGATCGAGGAAAAAAGCTTGAGTTAAGCGATCTTCGTGCCTCGAAAATTCATTCGGTGGACCATCGGGACCCGACTTTCCGATCAGTTTCGTCCTGCAATTCCAACAAGCCACGTACCTTTAGGAGAAACGGACACGCTTTTGTGCATTAACAAAACTATAAGACAAAATTAGTTGTGCTAGATCTGAAAATCAACCCTTCATAGGCATTCAAGGTTGCTCATCTCACCCTTCAATTTCTGTGCTCTTTCGATATTATCATTATGGTAAAACTTACGTTTAGGGGAGGCAGCTCCGATGACCTTGACATATATTATCGAGGACAACATTATGAACAACTTTTGTCATTGCAACTACCCGGCGCTCGCTCTTAGTTTTCGAGATATTTGCAAAAGACTATCGCTAATACTGTATTGAATTTTTCGTATTCCTGCATGCTCCGCGGTCGCATCTGTTTATTTTTTGTTTGTAAACACCTTGTGGAGATGAAAAACGACAATACCACACACACATACCCAGTGTATCAAAAAAGAAGGTCTCACATTATATAATATAAAATCAACGTGGAAGAATACGTAAAATTCAATTTAGTACTAGCAATAGTTTTTCGCAAATATCTCGAAAACTAAGAGCGAGCGCCGGGTAGTTGTAATGACAAAAGTTGTTCAGAATGTTGTCCTCGATAACATATGTCAAGGTCAAGGTCATCGGAGTTGCCTCCCCTAGAATTAATCAATTCTCCATTAATGATTGAATTCTTTTTACTATTTTAAATTGCACTTGCTCTGGTCGGATATTATTCTTCTTTGCAGATAATGGTTCCATGTTCATTTCAGTTATTATTGCGGAGTAATCATGATCAAAGATTGATATTGGATTATTTAGCTTAAATGAACAAAACCTTAGAAATTGTTGTGCTAGATCTGAAAATCAACCCTTCATAGGCAATCAAGGTTGCTCATCTCACCCTTCAATTTCTGTGCTTTCGATATCCATTTTATTCCTATTGATTTATTAAGTGCCTCAGTCTGTAGAAATTAAATAGAGATTTGAATATGCGTTGAAGAATTGTTTGAAATGTTTTGAAAGCGTTGAACAGTAAAAAGATTAGATGTTCGAGTTGGATTTGCGATGTTCTTTCCGAGGAACAGTCGAGTTCCAAAGGGTTAATCCATCGGAAAGCTTTGATTCGCGGCAGATGAAAAGAGAGAGAGAGAGTAGGAGAAATTGTCGAGTTTTTGTCTCTCGGTCCTCCTGAAAGCATTTCCCGGCGAACACCGCGTTCGCGTTGCCCCAGTTGGCCTGATTTCGTTTCCATCGGTAATCGGCGGCGGATGGCACGGAAACGCTTTCCCCGAGCAAATCAAATTACGAGTGCTGTCGACTCGAAACTGCACGCCGTTCTACAGGTGACGCGATATTCCTATATAATTTTATTATCTCGCGGATCGGCAGGGAGGTTCTGGATGATCCGTGGCCCCCGTCAAGGTGTCGGAGATCCACGAGATCATCCACCGGACGCTGCTGGATTTATCGGAGAATTCGTATCCTCTTTCCTTTTGTTCCTCTTTATTTACCGGGTATCATAAACAGCTGCCTGAAATTTATATATAAAATTTAATGTTATTGAGGTTCATCACTCGTTTAAATTAATTCATGTATGATCTTAATATTTTCAATATTAAACTTTTATTTAAACTAAATTTTAAAAAATCTAATAAAGAAAATCTTTCAACTAATAAAATCATCATTGTGCAAGGTAAACATACAATATCGATTGCAATATCATAAACAGTATCATAAACAGTTGCCTGAAATTTATAAATAAAATTTAATGTTAATGAGGTTCATCACTCGTTTAAATTAATTCATGTATGATCTTAATATTTTCAATATTAAATTTTTGTTTAAGCTAAATTTTAAAAAATCAATGCAAGGTAAACATACAATATCGATTGCAACAATTGGAGTCTCCGTGCGAAGTAAAAATGTTCTAAATCGATTATAAGAAACTGAGATTTGTTCAAAAAGTAAAAATTCAATCTTCCTTTAATAATATCGGTCAGAAGATCTTCTTATCAATTTGTCACGTATTTATTACTGAACACATCGACATATTTAAATTATTTTCGAAAAGTTTTAAATTTCGCGTTCCGCAGTCTATTCGTGGTGGCGCGTTTAATGTCAATTCGTAGTACAGGTCAACTCGCAATCTACTCGAGAATTGGGGGCACGAATTTTGGCGAGGGTTCCGGTGAATTTCGCGAGAGTAAAAGGGCCATGCACTTTCGCTGGAGCGGTGCCGAGTTGTTTTTGTTTGTGCGTGTGTCCCATTTGCAGCGAGGATTACCGATAGAGCGTGTTTCGAAAGCGATACGTCCCGAGCGACGCGACGGGTTTTGAAGACGATTGCGCAACGGCGAGCCTCGGAGGACGAGTTGGCGAAAAGAGATCGATCGCCGATGAACAAGCGAAAAAGAACAGGTGAATACGTGGCTGCAGGTGGACACGCGTGCATGCACTGTGCACCGGCTGATGCAAGGTCGACGAGGTTTCTCGCGATGCGATGTAAAGGCGTGTTTTCGCGAAAGAATTCCGGTTCCAACGAGCTCTATTTTTTTTATTAGAAAATCTCATATCAGATTTATTTCAACATAATTACAAAAAAAAAAAACGAAATATAATAATTACAAAATAGAATGTGGTATATTAGAGATACACAGATATTTTAATACAGACAACGAGCTCTATTTGCACGAATTGTTTATACACGACCTGACTGTATGTATACACAGTGCATATGTATACAGTGCGTGATGTACAGTGATGTACAATAATGTATAGTGATGTACAATGACGTACAATGACCTACTATGATGTACAGTGATGTACAATAATGTACAGTGATGTACAATGATGTACAGTGAAGTAGTACAATTACCTACTATGATGTACAGTGATGTACAATGACGTACAATAATGTACAATAATGTACAGTGACGTACAGTGACGTACAGTTATTTACAATGATGTACAGTGATGTACAATGACGTTACAATAATGTACAATGACGTTACAATAATGTACAGTGATGTACAGTGACCTACAATGACGTACAATGATGTACAGTGATGTACAATGACGTACAATGACGTACAGTGATGTACAATGACGTACAGTGATGTACAATGACGTACAATAATGTGCAATGATGTACAGTAACGTACAATGACGTATACACAAAATTCAATGTATAGTAACTACAGTTTTTCACGAATATCTCTAAAACTATTCATTTGCGGCAAAAGTGGTATATACATTTTGTGTTCAGCATGTCAAAACGAATAGACTGACGTGTGTCACATGTCGAAAGGAAGGGGGGGGTTCTTCTGAAGTTCAGCCAAAGAGAGGAACGAAGGTAGTAATTGCGGTGAGCTCGCAAAAGGCCTCTCGGCTGACGCAAGAATGGAGATGCTGTCTGACGGCGACTTTCCTTGTGCGATTCGTCGAGTTCGGAAGCTGAGTGAAAACGATTGCTATCACATCGATCTCTCGAACGCACATGCGACACTTGGCGACGCGCGTTCCTCTACAATTAATCGCGACTACTCAGGTTCGACGGCTTCCGTTCTCCGCTTCCATCCGGTGCTAATTATCTCGAAGGCGAACTCATCGAGCGCATCTCGAGAACGCCGACGCCGAGTCGTCGGAGTTTATTGCACCGACTCGTCGAGACGACGTTCCGTCAGCCTCGATAGAGCACGCGAGAAAAACCGCCCTTAAGACTGTCCTTTCATCCCCTAACTCACTCGAGTGTATCGACGCGTGTTGCAGTCTAGACTGGCCCTTGTTTATACTCGATCCAAAATTTTCTTACGATCTTTCTCTATGTCCCACTCCCGCCCTGTAGAATGCTACCATTGATACTATAAGTTTGTTGGTAAACTAGTACACTGCAGCTCTAAAAACCATCGATCAGAATAATAAACATTAATAACAAGAAGTATAGATGATCTCGGCGTATAGGTTCGATCAGAAATTAAATTAAAGCAATATATACTTCTTATATATATATAATTATATATAAATATATATAAATTAAAGCATCTATACTTGTTGTTATAAACTACCTTACGATCGATAATCAACAAACACAATAATAAAAATTAAACTTGTGATTTCGGCGCAAGGTTCGATCATTAATAACAACAGCAAGTTTGCATATTAATTTAACTCAATGTTTCGATGCCTGTATGGATCATCTTCAAGAGATACATTTTTGCGTCTGAATAATTAATACGTTTATAATAAACTAGAAACAAAAAGATAATTTGCGACATTAAATAATTAAATAAGCAAGTTTTATTGTAACTCATTTTCTTAATTTTTTGTTTGATCATTGTACATCACTGTACATCACTGTACATCATTGTACATCATTGTACATTATTCTACATCGTACATTATTGATTTGCCGAGCACACGAAGGTTGAAATGGGAATTGATATTATGATTTAATATCTTCACGCACATCTGTCCCGTTCTCATTTGAAAAATAACAAAAACCTGTCTTGATAAAATCATACGTGTTCGTGAAAACGAAAGGCATTTTTTAAGATTTTCCAAGCGAGAATATTGCTACAAGTTTTACAGCATATGTACCTTTGAATTTGTTACTCGTTTAAAGTGGTGGGTTTATTAGTTTGCTTAAGAAAAATTCGTAAAAATCCAGTTTCTTCGGGTCGTTAACTAGGCATGACCCTGTAAGTAGCTCGGCATCCGGTCTCCTCGTTTCACGGAAGACGCCCCTACGAAACTTGGAGTCAAACTTCGTTCTACTGTCCCTGTGGATGATAACGATCCTCAGAAGTTCTAACGCGATTTTCCCCGCCACTCTCTCTCTCTCCTTCACTTTACTGTCTCGCTGCCACCGTTGTTCCGCATTTTTGCACACATTTACGAGACAGGATTAAGCTCGAGACGAAAAGGGAGCGGAAAGTTCGCCAGGAGAATCGCCTTTTGAACGTCGGAAAACTAATTCCCGGGGAAAGGAACAGCCAGCCGTTAGATAAATCGCGAAACACCGGCTAAAGGAGATCGAAACTGAACGAATACGTTTTTATTCTGCACGAAGATTTACGGTTTAACTTTTCCTCTGGCATAACTTTCCTTCGGTCTCGCGTCAAAAGATGAGTCGATCAAACTTAAAGTGGCCCGAGCATCGGCGAAATTAACGATCAGTCTCCTTCTATTTTTATAACCGTCACACAGTGGAGTATTCAAACCCAAGAGTCGGTAAAAAATCGATTTCAAAATTTTGCGTAAGTCGTACAATTTTTGTACTATAAAAAATGTTATAAAAAATGTTTCGAACGAAACTTAAACAGTATGCAAACTTCTGTAAAATTTCAGAAAAAAATTTTCCACGATTATTCTGATGAATGAAAAACTTCTCGATCGAAAATGTAATAAAAATAAAACAACAGCAAGTTTGCAAATTAATTAATGTACAATAATGTACAAGGATGTACAATGATGTACAGCGATGTACAATGACGTACAATTATGTACAGTGACGTACAGTAACGTACAATGACCGTACAATGACATACAATGATGTACAGTGACGTAAAATGACGTACAGTGATGTACAATAACGTACAATGATGTACAGTGACGTACATTGACGTACAGTGATGTTCAGTGATGTACACTGACGTACAATGATGTACAATGATGTACAATGATGTACAATGATGTACATTGACGTACAGTGATGTTCAGTGATGTACACTGACGTACAATGATGTACAATGATGTACAATGATGTAGTACAATGACGCACTATGATATACAGTGATGTACAGTGACGTAAAATAACGTACAATAACGTACAATCATGTACAATGACGTACAGTGACGTACAATGATGTACAATGACGTACAGTGACGTACAGTGACGTACAGTGACGTACAATGACGTACAATGACGTACAATGACGTAAAATGATGTACAGTGACGTACATTGACGTACAGTGATGTACAGTAATGTACAATGATGTACAGTGATGTTCGTTTTCACGAGCACATATAATTTTATCGTGACAGGTTTTTGTTATTTTTAAAATGGAAACAGGACAGATATGCGTGAAGATATTAAACCATATCAATTCCCATTTCAACCTTTGCGTGCTCTGCAAATCAATAATATACAATGCACGGAGATAATAATTCATTTCTATCCCTAGCGAGAGGATACTGTCACCGAACAAGCCTCCCCATTTAAAAAAGAAAGTCTCCATTAATCTTCCGACAAAGACGAGACAAAAATCACATTTCCCTAGACAGTCAACGCTCCGCTACCAAAAATCCCCAAAATTCCCGACACCCCTGAATCATTCAAACAAAGCCATATCAGCTGGAACGAAAACAGAAGCGGAACAGCAGCAATTTAGAAAAACGCCGTCGCGATTGGCAAACTTTCGCGCGAATATTTTGCAGGATTTCTGCAGGGGAATTTTGCAAAAATGGTGGAGAGAGTGTCCGATAACGTGGACCGCGAATGCGTGAAAATAATCTGCATCCTTTCGGCGTGGATCCGGTTCGGAAGCGGAAACGGGATCGCGGCATGAGAGGGTTGCAGGGTGGTAAAAGGGAACGTGGGAATGGGAAAGGGAATGGGAACGGGAAAGGGAACGGGACCGTGAACAGGGATGGGGATGCGCATGTACGCGACAGGGGAGCGGAATAAACTCCGTGCGGACGCGCTCACATCGCGGCGCACTGTCCTCCCGACAGCACGTTTCCACGGAGTTCTCTTTCTCTCTCTCTCTCTCTTATTCTCCCTGTCTCTATCTCTCTCCCCCTCTCTCTCTATCCGTCGGGATCTTCCACTTATCCGACGGCTCTTCGTTTTTCGTTCGCGGATTACCAGATATCTCCCTGTCCGCTCCGAAATGAAAATTTACCGGGCCGTCGGTCGCGGTCGTGACGTCGCCGTGACGTCTCGCGTGTAACAACGTCCCCCGCGGATATCGCATGCGATTAAGATATCAAGGATCGTGCCGCGAGTGACATCATCGGATCCGCCAAGATCGAGCTCTGGATCTGTGGGATTTCGTGCGGCGCTGGGCGGCCAGGATGTCCTTCTTCAAGGGACTGTGGAAGAGCAGCTCCAAACATAAAAGTGAGTCGAGAGGCTGTCGAGACGTCTCTGATCTAATCTGCGACGTCTCCGAGATGATCTACTTTTAATCGCTCGCGGAAACGATCGACGGCTAACGCCATCGAGATCACAATTTTTCAAAAGGGTTCGAAGACAATTTTTCAAGTGGGTGGAAGTTGAACTGTATAGATAAGGGATGGTTAACAGTTTCAGTTTTTTGGTACATACGATTACAGATTTTTTTTGAAAAATAAAAATTGTCTCGATTAATGGTAAAATACAGGAGTTACGTTGATATTAATTTCTTTTTTTAATCATTTTATTCAGGTGACAATAATGCAATAGAATGCATAAATTCTTTTTATTTATTTTCACGGTTTTCTCTATTTTGTTATAAATGCTTTTTCATTTTATTGTCTATATGAAGTCTAGTGTACATTATTAAATCGATTTGCAATTTATTAAAACACGCAGTACTATATGTATATATTCAAAGCGTTTGCCAACATCGGTAATCAAGTTTACTCCGGTATATCTAATAATTTTTCCCCAGCAATTTCCAGTGCTCTGTGAAAAGCAGAAGTGCAATACAGTAGCTTTAGTTGTTTGTGCGTTTTCGGGCTTGAGGTGATACCGAGCGTTTAGTATTCTTAACCCTCTGCCCCCGTTGCATGGCGTGTTAGGTATAGGAATGAGCTCCTTTCGGTTTTAGAGTGACATGAAACTTTTATTAACACGGAGATCACCGAACACTAAAAGTAAACTGTCTCTAGAATGTTTTATAAAAGTTGCAAGAGTTCGACAATAGAGACTTCGACGAGTTATATATATTATACGAAATATTTCATCTATATAATAAAAATGAAATGCTGTTCGTTGGTCGATTTACCTAATTTTTTTTCATGTTCGTTGTAGTCCGAATCAGGTTTTTAGAGTAAAAAAATGCTTTTTTCTTTGGGATTTTTCTAGAAACTCAAGACCATAACTCACGATTCGAACGGCGAATATGCTTAATTCTTTTTTTTTTTGTTTTGTTCGTTATGGTCCTGAAAAAAAATCAAGACAATTACGTAGGAAAGTCGGAAAATTCAGAAAAACTGCAAAAATCGTAATATTTGAAACGTAGAGTTGAAAACGTTGAAAAAGTAGAGTAGCTTGACATTAATAAATACAATGATCACTCAGAAATACGTTATTTTCTCATTTTTACTTTGAAATTAATTAAAACTTTAAATAAATTAAATAAAATAAGATAAATTACTTTGATTTTCCTGCATTTGCGAAGCTATTCTATGAAAACTGAAAGTGTCTCTGAAGTTTAACAAACTCTTATTTCATTCAAGATAAATTACTTTGATTTTCCTGCATTTGCGAAGCTATTTGTTTATTTATTTAATGCTTTAAACCAGATGTGGCTTATATATTAATGAGCCTCTTAGCTTAACAGTAATTTTTTAATATAGTTTCGATTATTGTTATTGTTATTTTGTTTTTTATTTCAAGGAGATGGCAGTTAGTAGGGTAGTGTGATTTTTCCAATGATTTGATCACGCTGAATTTGTGAAGCTATAGTATGAGAACTGAAAGTGTCGATGAAGCTAAACAAACTCTTATCATGCGCAACAAAGATCGAGCTACAAGAGATTAGCAGTGAAGCCGTCGCGATTATGCGAGTCTTGGGATTCGCGGAAACGAAATTAAATCGGATTCGGACAAGTGAAAGTCCGCGAGAAGATAACGTGGATCCGCGTTCTTCGATCGAGACGCGGCCTGTGCAGCGTGATTACGATTATGCAAATTTTATGATCAATAATCAGTGGCCCGAAGGAGGTCACATTGCGCCTATAACGCGACCCGGCATGCATTACCATAATCTTAAACGAGGCTCTCTATTACGCCGCTTATTGCGAATAATCGCGTTAACTGCCAGCACACTGCCACCGCTGCTAGCAACTAGCTGCATCTCCCCCTCGTCTCCGTGAACATTTCGCGGCGTTTTGCAAGCCGACAACACCACGTTATCGTTAATCATCCGCGCGTGTACCGGCGCGTAGTAAATAAGCTTTCTCGATCAGCCAGCCGAGAAAATGCAATTTCGTCAATTATCGCAGCCGACTAGAATTTCGATTAGACCGGCGGCGCACGCCTCCGCCCTTTGAAACAGTATCTCTATCGAGTTGCCGGCCTGAAATTACTGCGGTGGCCCTTGAAACGGAGCCCCGGCGATAAATTTTATTCGTTTCGCGTTCCGCGATAACCGCTCGCACGTAAATTCGCAGCGCGAGAAAATTGCGATACGGAAATGAGGAGAACGAAGCGAGCGTGGAATCGACGCGGATCTCCTACAATTCTTGAAATCCGCGAACGAGCAGCAGCCGAGGATTCCGTATGATATGTTTTGCTCCTCATCCCTACAACCAATGGAGAAGTCGAAATGGACCTCTCCTGATTTTACAATCACTGTGCATTTTATGCACTTTCGACAATAATGCTGCAATGATTATCTTCTTGAAATGATCAAACATAGATTAATCGTTTTAGTTGAAAAATGTATAGTACAGAAATTCAAAATCGCCATCTCTTGATTTTATAATCACTGCACATTTTATGCACTTTTACAATCACTGCTCATTTTATGCACTGTTGACAATAATGCTGCAATGATTATCTTCTTGAAATGATCAAACATAGATTAATCATTTTAGTTGAAAAATGTATAGTAAAGAAATTCACAATAGCACTCTCCTGATTTTACAATCACTGCACATTTTATGCACTTTTGACAATAATGCTGCAATAATTATCTTCTTGAAATGATCAAACATAGATCAATCGTTTTGGTTGAAAAATATATAGTCAAGAAATTCAACGTCGAGAACATCGATGCATCTCTTACAACTCAATGAAATCTATTTTATATTTTATTTTAAAAAAATATATGTGAATTAAAGGAATTTCATATATGTCAAATGGCTCCCTAAACTTAATTTATCAAAAATAATTAACACAAATAAAATGAAATTATTATTATTTTTCTTTAAACGTTAAATAAAAAATATAAAAAATACCAGTCAATGAACACTACATTATAGTAATTATTGGTAATAATTATTAATAATAATTATTGGTCCAACTTGCTGGTGCAGTTACCCTATATATATATTTTTTTTTTTCTTGTAGACGTAATTTTTTCTTTGAGAAAGATTCAAAACTGAACCAAAACGTTAGGAAAGAAGAAAAGTTTATTGCAAAATTGCTAGATTTATTAAATGATTGAAACGGTCGGGAAAGCATTAAATTAAATATCGAACAATTTACGATCGATAATCGGGATTATTTTAGAGAAATAAATACTTGCCTCCTAAAATTTATGTTTTGAATCTTGATTTACAGTCTAATTACCACCGGAGGGTTGAGTATCGAGAACTTGGTCGCAATCTTAATGGGAGAAACATTCATCTAACATTTCGTATGACGCGCGTCGTTAGCAGACGCTGTTTGAAATCTTCATCACGACTTCAACTCGATGTTATATGGTATGGAGTTAATCGGGAAACTTGTTATCTCGCGGCGAACTTCAACGAGCAAAATTAACGTAAGGCAGCTTCCGGGTTGGCGAGAATCTCTCCGTGGGCAAGAAGCAGATTTCTTTTTGCGACACCATCGGGAGCCGTTGCCGAAATTTCAAGCACCGAGCGCGGGACCAACGAGATCCCAGAGAGACGATCAAATTAATTATGCTTCATTCCGCAAGCCGCTGTCTAACTAGAAATTGCACGTGCCGCGTTCATTTATGGAAAGAATCTCTTCTCGAGTCTTGACATCCCGTCTCGGCATCAGCCTCTTCTTTGCTAGAATGGTTCTTCTTCGGTTTTTGCAACTGGAGAATATCTTGATCATTTCTTCGAGGTTTCAGCCATTTTGAGTTTTAATAAATTCTACCGGCGAAGTTGATTTTTCTGCAATGAAATTTCGAATAAATTTTATATAAAAAATACCAGTCAATGAACACTACATTCTAGTAATTATTGGTAATAATTATGATTATTGATATTTATTAATAATTATTATTGGCCCAAGAGCGTTCATTTACTGGGGTGCAGTTACCCTATATATATTTTCTTGTAAACAATAAACTTGGAATCAATTTCTTTAATGATTGAGGTAAACGAAACTATTTCGCGAAGACTGTAGGAACTTCTAAGTGGTGAGAATTCTATAAACAATGAAAACAAGGAACAAAGGAAAGACAATCTATAGTTCGGTTTCTATGAAATAATCCGAACACCGTTATAATAGCTCGAGCAGGCTCAAGAAGCTCGATATACAATAACCTGTAGGAACTTTTAAATATTTCTTTAATTTTCTTCACTGTTCCAGATTATTTTATTAGACGATTGATAATTTTAACAGTTTAAAGGTAAAACTTGACATATGTTGTCGACGACAACATTATGAACAACTTTTGTCATTACAACTACCCGGCGCTCGGTTTTAGTTCTCGAGATAATTGCAAAATATTATTGCTAGTAAAAAATTAAATTTTCCGTATTCCTGCACGCTTCTTGGCAACATAAGCCTACCCCGACGCAGCGTCAGTTTACAGTTTTTGAAAACACGTGTGGAGATGATAGAGAAAACAAGGTATAGAATGTATACTGCCTCTATATAGAGGCTTACGTTGCCACGGAGCGTGCAGGAATACGGAAAATTCAATTTAGTACTAGCAATAGCTTTTTGCAATTATCTCGAAAACTAAGAGCGAGCGCCGGGTAGTTGTGATGACAAAAGTTGTTCATAATGTTGTCCTTGATAACATATGTCAAGGTCAAGGTCATCGGAGCTGCCTCACTCGATCCTGTAAGAGTTACCCTGATTTAAAGGGTGCTGGATCAATTAGAAGAGTCTCCTCGAATTTTCTCGAATATAGTATTCATTTTGGCCAGGACCCTAGCAATTGTTGTCGCTATGGCGTTCGCCACTGTGCGAAGAAACGGCTCTGCTATTGTCATTGAGATTCGCCGGGGGATTTAAAGGAAAACGCTGGTAGGATTGCGGCAGCTGGTGCTCTGCACCGTGTCTTGGTAATTTCAGAGGAGAATCTCCACCCATCGTTTGTCCATTGTACCAACAAATTTAACCGTCTACGCGAACCAAACTGGTCCAATCGTTCTGCGATCGGCGCGGCGTCTTCCATTAACCCTTTCTGCGTCGAGACTAACTCGACAACGACGTTTGCACCTTAGCACTTGCCTTGAGGTATACTACTGCAGCCATTGCAGTTCCATTAAATTCGTTGGAAACGCTGCCATTAAAGGTTACGCGAAAACAATTCAACTCAACAATGCTCAGAACATTTTCAATGAAAAATAATTTAACACTTCACTGCATAGTGTATATTTGATACAGTTAACAAATCTGGTATTATGTTTGTTTTTCTGAAAATGCTGTTTTACAATAATATTATTATTTTATAATAATATTAGATTATTTTACAAAATACATTTCACGCATACAAACCACAGAAACAGACAAGACTATCGAATAAAGAAGTGGGTATCAGACTTGTTTATTCTACAGTCTTGAAATAACTCTGGCACAACGAAAAATGTTTAATTTCCAAAGTTGTCTAGACGATTCAACGAAAACTGACATCGCAGCTTTCCTAGCTTCCACGGTACCTACAACAGTAGTATATTTCTCGACAGTTCTAAATGGGTTAGTAAACTTCCATGTGGCAGCATAATTGAATTACGTTGCACAGCGAGTTTTGTCACGAAAGGTAGAGAAGACATTCGACTGGAAAGGGGTTAGTCCCTCGGAATCACGCGTGTCCGTTCAAAACCGTCCCATCGAATTTGAATATCGATGCGAGTCGCGAGCGGACAGTCGATCGGAATCTTCGTCGACGTCGACGCGTTTCAAATCTCGCGTATCAGCCGTCGAACGGAACCGTGACAAGCGTATTGTACCCGGAATGTTAATACGCAGCTGATTCGCCGCCATTATTCCCGCACGTCGATCGACGACCCTTTTGTTTGGCTCCAAACCGCGTTTTAATCGGCGATGTTGCTCCATGGAGAATATCAACCCTCCCCTTGTTGCGCGATGGGGTCCGTCAAGTCTTAACCGGAGTAATCAATAGACTGCGATTTTTATTCGTTCAACCCCTTCAGTGCTGCACGATTTTCTTTATGGCTACAATCAGTGCCGCATCCAGGATTAAATCCTAGAGGAGTACGAGTTGAACAAAAATATATTTCAACGGTAGCCACACATATTCGACATTGAATGATTTGGCCACAGAATGATTTTTAATGCGCATTACATAAAAGCCGTTAAGATGATTATATAAATTTATGGCAAACCTTACGTTTAGGGGAGGCAGCTCCGATGACCTTAACATATCTTATCGAGGACAACATTCTGAACAACTTTTGTCATTAAAACTACCCGACGCTCGCTCTTAGTTTTCGAGATATTTGCGAAAAACTATTGCTAATACTGTATTGAATTTTACGTATTCTTCCACGTTGATTTTATATTATATAATGTGAGAACCTTCTTTTTTGAAACACTGGGTGTTTACGTGTGTGTGGTATTGTCGTTTTTCATCTCCACAAGGTGTTTACGGAACAGTTTTACGTTGCCGCGGAGCATGCAGGAATACGAAAAATTCAATACAGTATTAGCGATAGTCTTTTGCAAATATCTCTAAAACTAAGACCGAGCGGCGGGTAGTTGCAACGGCAAAAGTTGTTCAGAATGTTGTCCTCGATAGCATATGTGAAGGTCAAGGTCATCGGAGCTGCCTCCCCTAAACGTGAGGCTTACCAAAGCGTTAACTACGATAAGGAAAAATCTGATACGGATCGACAACGAGCGGTTGCAGTGTTCCTGCAATTGATAAGATTCCTCGTTAACAGACGTCTTTGCTAATTCAATTTTCGCGTGTGTCGCGAACGTTCTGTTTGCTCGAGGCGTAGCGGTAACACTTGCGCGCATAACTCGACGCCGATCGTTAACCAAGTATTTCCAATTAAGGCGCTACAGGTTCGGGGAAGGGCTCGATGAATTTATTAGACAGATCGAGATCCCATCTTCTTCTCTTCGTCTGCCGCGCTCGGGAAATGGAAATGAATGGAGAGCTCTTGTTGGAAACATGTTCGGAAAGGTTTAAAACTCCTGTGCGTATATCGTCGAGCGTATTTTCACGAATATCTGAAAAGCCGAGGCAGATCCGTACACGTATAAACAAGAGGGCGAGCTCACTTGCAGAATTATTCTACGCGAAATCAAAACCATCGGTTCTGCGGCAAACAACACTGGCAAGCGAAATTATGGATGCGTGAAATTTTCTCGTGGAAATCAACGTTTCGGATATTCGAATATTCTTGGCTTTTTTTCGAGCTTGAAACCCCCATTTTCGACGCCTTTGTGCAATCTTTTTAAACGAGTTCTTATTTAATTCTAATAATTAAAATTTAAAATTAAAATATATATTAGTAATATATATTAATATAATTAATATTTTATTACTATTTTATTTATAATTCATTTTAATATTATTTTAATATTAAATTTTTTTAAAAATAATTTTAATTTTTATAATTTTCCATGATAATTTCAACGACTTTATGCGATATTTTTAATTACAAAATATCGTATATGAAATTCTTTAAGAACCGTTCAACCCCTTGCCTTACTGTTTATGTTACGGTGTCAGTTATTTTTTTTTCTAAATGATGATTTCCTAAAAAAGGAGAATATAGATTATATTTGTATATTGACAAAATCAAAACGGATTTTTATTTCGGCTTAAAGGAAATTATTAACATACATTTTTGTCGGAATGTGTTCAGAATCTTCATCACGCGTCAGACATGATATTGCACGGCAAGGGGTTAAAGAGGAGACTACGAGTCCCGGAAAACATTTTTTCACGTGGCTGCGGTCGTTTGAGTTTCAACGCACACAATCTTCAACTGGAAAGCGTACGTTTCTAGGAAGATATCCGTTTCGAGTCCACGGGAACATTCATTGTGTAGTTCGTAGCCAGCTTTGATCGCAGCAAATTTCAGTTAAAATTGTCAAAGGTATGGATGCAAGCCGTTCAGTCATCTATTCGCAGGGTGAAATCCGCGATACGGGGAATATACGTTCGCATAAATATCCGCAGTCTATTCAAGCCCGTTGCGAGTCGAGGTTCCAACAATTTCGGCGTGCAGACGAGAAGCACCAGATGTCTCGGCTTGCCGATTTCTGCAACTCCTGTAAACAGCGTCGCTCGCGAGACGCCTCGCGCAGATCGTGAAACTGCACACCTGTAATCCCGACTAATACCATTTCGAGGGAACAAAGTCGTCGTACCCGTAGTTCGCGTGTTTCGAGCCAGTCTCCCGCACCGAACCGTTTTTTATTGTTCGAGCTCTCGTAAAGCGTGCGATTTACAGTTCTGCGGCTTTGACCGACTGCGATCGTTCGGTTTCACCGCATTTACACCGAATTTACACCGTGCCGCGTGCTGATAACGCGATGGAACGCGGAATTACGAGCTTTCAGCTTTGAGCTTCGAACGTCAAACGCAGTGAAACAGAAACCGATTGGATCTGCAGGCTTGACGACGATGACCGCTGCGGCTATAAAACAGCAAAACATTCGAAATATCTAAGAACACCATGTTTTCAAATTACAACAACTATTATGCGACGAAATTAATTTTCTCTTTTGCTTTCTGTAAAATCAATGGAGAAGAAATGATTGTAGTCAGTGGCGCCCCCTATCCCTCCAAGGAAAAGGAAACAAAACCCTGGACAAATTAGCTAAATTATAGAATAGCTGCTTCCTTTCTGATTTTGTTTGTTTACAAAGAAAAAATAAACAGATGCGGCCGCGGAACCAATGTCGTCGAGGACAACATTATGAACAACTTTTGTCATTACAACTACCCGGCGCTCGGTTTTAGTTCTCGAGATAATTGCAAAAAATTATTGCTAGTAGTAAATTGAATTTTTCGTATTCCTGCACGCTCCGTGGCAACATAAGCCTGCCCCGACGCAGCGTCAGTTTACTGTTTTTGTAAACATGTGTGGAGATGATAGAGAAAACAAGGTATAGAATGTATACTGCCTCTATAAAGCCTCTATATAGAGGCTTACGTTGCCACGGAGCATGCAGGAATATGAAAAATTCAATACAGTATTAGCGATAGTCTTTTGCAATTATCTCGAAAACTAAGAGCGAGCGCCGGGTAGCTGTAATGACAAAAGTTATTCATAATGTTGTCCTTGACAACATATGTCAAGGTCAAAGACGTAAGTTTTACCGTGCATGTAGGAGATACTAACATGTGTCCAGTAGATGAGGTCGACAACACTGTGAACATTGGTAATTAATTCTGAGAAAATGATCGGAGCCAGGAATTTTTATTAAATTTACATTAACAATTTTCAAAGATATAAAGTATTTATTATTTAAGGTCGCTGTTGCACCTTCGTAGTTCAAGATATTTATGAAACCTTGTAAATTAAAACTTTCTCAGGTTTTTACAAGATCGTGCGATAAAAATTGCGGGAGTTATCGATAGCTGTTAGATCACTGTGCTACGCTCCGCAAATTACGAAGGACGATAAAGATTTGCTGTCATTGACGAGGACTGGAATCGATATCTGTCGTATCGAGTCCCTCTCGTTTTTTTTTTCTTGGGCCAGCCATATTCGATAATTAGAATTTCTACAGCGAAAAAATGTGTAATCGGTGAAACGCGACCGAGCAGTGGTCTAATTTTAATTAACCCGTCCTGGATCGATAATGATACGCCGCGGAACGGAAATGCTATTGGCACGAGAATCACGGGATCGTCACGGGATTGGACAGGGGAATCATACAAATTTTTTCTTGCCAGCAGAAAACGCAATGATATAATGTGAAATTATTCAGTTCTCTCAATACGAAATTAAAATGAAAACCCGTGCGAAATCATAAATGGAAGAACAATTTTAGTGAGCGTAAAAACGATTCCGCATTCAGCAATAATTGGATCGAACCGACTCAAAAAATTCCTGTAAAAACCTACAGGAGCGGCAATCGATAATTCATTTCGAAACAAAGGCTTTGCGCAGCATTGAGAAATTCTACAACAGAGATAAGCTTTCTCTTCAGGTTCCCTCTCGTTAATTATCAGATTTCAAGGTATCCGCGAAATGTCTGCTACCGGGGAATCAGAAAGGAGACAGTAGCGCAGCTGAAAAAAGGAAAAATCATGTCGTCGGTTTCATGAAAAAGAGATTGGCCCACGTCCGTCCATCGACGGACCTTTCCTCGAAGGTCCATTGGTTTCCCTGACAGAGAAAAGTCATTTCCACTGTGCTCGCGGAAAGGTTTCCCCCGGGAGGCAAAATATCGCGAAGAACACCGTCCTCATCCCTTCTCGGGAATAGCATTTTCCTCGACATTTTCAGTTGGACCGTTTAATCTATCGGTCGGGTAAAATCAGAAGCGAATTTAACGGGTGAAATTCATTGGCGTATCGCGGGGAACAGTTGCGCGTAAGATAAAGCGAGTAATTAACAGACTTGGAGCCCCGGAGCTCGCGAGCTCCCGGCCCGAAAGCTGGGAAAGTTCGTTCGATTAGCGTGGACCGTAAGTTTCGCTCGATTACGAGCCACGGTTCCGTGTACTACCGTCTACTTGTTCCGCGAGACCGTAACAATTTAATTGAATCGGATCAAGCATCGGGGAACACGGACCCTTGCAAGCCGATTTTTCAGTTTTTAACCGTCAGCCACGTTGAACAAGTTTCGTGTCGATCGACGCGAACTTTAACTCGATACGTCCGCTGCCAGCAATTTCACGTTGCTCAACTGCACTTCGAAAATATTTCCATAAATGTGTGGCGACTGTAGCAACGTTCAGACAACGCTCACCAATGTGAAGTTGTCGATTTATTTTAAAAAACGTTTTCTTTTTATTTAAAAAATGTTTAATCGATAAGTTGTTTTCTCCGTAGTAGGATCGAATAATTTAGTTCAGGAATTGTTATTAACATTATTACATTTTCAAAGTTATTAAATTATTAATTAACAAAACAATACTTGAGCCTTTATATATTTATTAGAGGATACAATTAAAAAATCGTCTCTTCCATAAAATATTTAATCATTTTTCTCATCAATCAATTCAATATAACGATCAATTGTATTGCTACGATAATTATAGCATTACGACGGAATTCGAAGGTACGACTGGATCGATATCAGCAACGACTCCATCGATTTCGCGTTAGCCGCACCATGCAGGTGCTCGTTATTCGCGGGAAACGGGAAGAACATTGAAAATTAATGGCGCTCGCAGATAAAACGAGGATCGAGAGGAATCCGAGGCTCGTTAAACGTTTATATTTATCGCGGGCCGCGCGGAAACGCGTTTCGTGCACGCGGCCTCTTGTAAATTCGCCGAATTTACAAGCTCTCGCAGGGGTTGAGAGTCGAGTAAAGGAAAGGCAGCGAGATAAAGGGCTGGGGACAGAGAGAAGGAGAGACACACACGCGGAGAATGAGAGAGAATGAATAAGAAAGTTAGGCGCGAAGCGAGAAGAATAACGACCGGCGTAAACGTTTTTACGAGTAGCTAGGTCGACTCGGGGGGTTGGTTTCCGTATCACGTTGCGGTTTCACTGCCCGGGTTGGCAAACCGACCGCACCAGCCGTTGCTCTCCCTCTAATACAACCTACAACTATGACGAAAAACTTCCAGAGTCGAAAGATGCTCGGTACCTTCGTCCAAAGTTCCACCAAAGTTCGCCAGGTAAAACCCAGCTCGGCGAAATACTTGCAAAAAGCTCGCTTTACGCTTCCTCGTATCGAGAACCGGTCCAGATTTAACGCTGGACCTCGCTATACTACTTGAGATGTGTTCATATCGATTTGGACCTCCTTTTTAGTCGAGCTTCTATTTACCACGTTTTTATTAGCTCTCTTTCTTGTTTGTTTGTCCGTTCGATGGCAAATTTTGCAATGATTTTAAACTAACATATATGGTTCAGAACTGGATGACAATACATTATTAAAAAAAATTTTTAATCGCGTTCAGCGATCCCCACTCCGCGCGACAACGCTCCCTACTTTGCTATGCGCGCGCACTCATCCCCACACCACGGACCCATTTCGCCCCGACGGAGCTCAGTACATGATAGTACGTCGCCGCGCGACGATCTTTTGGTCCATAAAAGATATGGAGATGAAATTTCCACGAAAATTTATTAAAAAATTCTTCTTACCTACCGATTAATTATCTTACTTTTAATTCTTTAAATTTTCTTGTCCTAAAATAAAATAAAAAATTGTTCATTCGTTACTTATTTAGTAGTTCTTCTGATAATTCAAACCGCCGATGTCTTTGGTTATAGAATTTAACTGTAGTTCGTGAAACATTCAACTATTCCTCTGTTTATTTAAAAGCCTGACCAGCAAGTTTCACCGTCACCACGCAGCGGTTGTAAGGCTGCGCAATCCATTTCCCGGTGAAAAGTTCTCCCCGGGCGGAAACCTCGTGGAACGAACAATCGTTTCGCGCTTAATAGAATCGATTCTCAGGGAAATCGAAGGGAAACTACGCTCGACTCGGTTTACACGGTTCACCGCGGCGCGTCGTTGAAACAAGAAGAAGTCTTTCGGAAACAGGATTGAAAACGAACGCGCGTCGTCCCGGGTAGTTCGGTTAATCCGGTTAATCAGAATTTCCATGGTAAAAACGTTGAGAAAAGCCCGAGGGATGCTCACGAGAGACAAACCAGCAGGATCGCGAGGGAACCCGTTATTTAATTTCTATTTAAATCGACTGCGAAACGATTCCCTGGCGATGCCGAGCGCCTTCGCCAGCAGCAACCAAAACCTTTTCCGATTCATCAGAATTCGATCGAGCGATCAAACAACGCTCGTTTGCTTTCTTTCGTTTCCGCAACGCCAGATGTTCCTTCGCCCGTTGCATATTAAAAGAAGAACCGGGGAAACTTTGCTCGTATCGAGAAACGCGGGCTAACCACGATACCCCGATTTACAGTATAATTCGTCGACGTTTCCGCCGAAGATATCCACCGAGGCTTCGCGATTTCCTCCGTCAGCCATTTTCTTTCTCTTACCTATTCTCCATTTCACTACTGTTCTGTAATGCTTGCTGTATTCTTAGCGGTGATCGATTGTTGAATTTTTCGAATTGATTTAAGAAAATGACTTTTTTTGGAATTTTTGTGAAATTGATTTAAGAAAATCTTTAACCAAAATAAAATTGTTCTGTGTCCATCAAAGGAAATTGAAGACACGTTGAAATGTAATGAATTCTTCCAATTGATTTAAGAAAATGATTTTTTTTTAATTGATTGGAATTGATTTAAGAAAATCTTTAACCAAAATAAAAATATTCTGTGTCCATCAAAGGAAATTGAAGACACGTTGTAATGTAATGAATTTTTATATAAAAAAAATTATATATTGATTTTATATAGAAAATTTATTTAATTTAATTTTTATAAAATTTTTTTTAAATATTAGATAAAATTAAAAATTTGTATCTCTTCTAATTGAAATTTTAATGTGTCCAAAATATAAACGTTCTTGTCAATTACTAAATTTAACAGACACTATAAAAAAATATTGTGAATTGTGGTACAGGAATTCTATATTCATACATTTCTAAAATGAAATTCTAAAACTTTCGAACTGAACAATTAGAAATCGGTACAAATTGCACAGGTCCAACATTATACAAGGTGTCAAAATACTGCCGTACACGCGTTTAACGGAATTTCACGGAACAAAAAGGGAAGATACTGTGCTCGACGATAAGAACGTTGAATCACCTAATGCTCGTTGCTCGAGGAATATTCGAATTAACGTCGACGATCCGTTTCGTCGACAGCAAACGCCGTGAATATTCATGGCTGCTGGGAAACCTACTTAACGGTTATGGCAAATACGGTTCCCCGTATCTCGAGCGACTCCGCCCCTGTACTTTGCTCTGGGTTTCTTCTCCTTCCAACATTGTACATACAAGACTCCACTCTCCCAGCGAAAAGAAATTGCATTCAAAAAACGAAGCGAAAACTTCGATTCTTCCCAGGAAGTAGTTGGGGAGGGCGTTGGAAGATTCATGCGACAATCTGTTTTCTATAAAAGTTTCAGCACGGACGCGGTGGACGCTGGCTGCGTTCATTTTTAACGAGCCTAATTTTTAATGAACTTCGTCCCGAACTGATAATTGGACTGCGAAACCATTTACGCGTTCGCGGCGAGTAAAAGCGTTAACTGCGATAACGAAAAATCGGTAAAACTTACGTTTAGGGGAGGCAGCTTCGATAACCTTGATATATGTTGTCAAGAACAACATTATGAACAACTTTTGTCATTACAACTACCCGGCGCTCGGTTTTAGTTCTCGAGATAATTGCAAAAAATTATTGCTAGTAGTAAATTGAATTTTCCGTATTCCTGCACGCTCCGTGGCAACATAAGCCTACCCCGACGCAGCGTCAGTTTACTGTTTTTGTAAACACGTGTGGAGATTATAGAGAAAACAAGGTATAGAATGTATACTCATTCGAAACTATGGCAGCCTTATGTTGCCACGGAACGTGGAAGAATACGTAAAATTCAATACAGTATTTGCAATAGTTTTTCGCAAATATCTCGAAAACCAAGAGCGAGCGCCGGGTAGTTGTAAGGACAAAAGTTGTTCAGAATGTTGTCCTTGACAACATATGTCAAGGTCATCAGAGCTGCCTCCCGTAAACGTAAGTTTTAGCCATCTTTTAATAATTGTTTCGTTCGAAATGAAATTGGATAGAACGCGCATCCTAGGCCGAAGAATTCGGTTCGCCGGGATTACTCGAAATTATCGTCGGAACATTAATTAAGCCCGCAACGCGAGTCATATTAAACGGCAGGAACGGCGTGCGCTGATTAATAGCCGCGGAAGCGTCGTAACTGTGAGCAAATAGGCGAACGTGTACGGTTGGACCAACGGTATACACCGGTCGAAATGAGCTTGTGGTAGATTTAGTTTTTATTAAAAATATTGGGAAATATTCAAATCATTGATTAACCTTGTAGACGGAATGATATGAAATTCAATTTTGTCATGTCTCGACTAGCCGTGCATCAGTTTCTGTGATTAACTAATTATATTAATAACTGTTATTATCTCGCACTGGTTTTTGTTTAAGCTATAACTATCAAATATTTTCATTCTGTTCATCAATCATATTTTCATTGGGTATTTAGTAGACTCGGCTTGAAACTTAATCTAATGATGCTTTAATTAATGATTTAATGAATTAAGTGATCGCGGAACATCTAACATTTACGATCGATAATTGGGATTATATTATCTGCTTGAAACATTCGTCACGAGTTTGATGCAAGGGGTTAACACGGACTGTGATATCCATGATAGGCTGTCATTATCCGAATCCGTTGAATCGTCTTCCGGAAATAAGGAGTTCGGGTTTATCGAACGTCCGACTCTCTTGGCCTCGGCCACCGCTACTTTCATCCCCTTCGCTGCCCCCGAAAAGCTAAACTCCTCGCTTCAGAAGCTTTGCGGACCGTTCATACGGCAGCGTTTACGACTTGATCAACCCTGAACGGTTCGGAGCCGAGTATGCCTCTCATACAGACTCGCCCCGGGCACGGTCAACCCTTCTGCGACCAACCGAAACGTACAAACGCGCTCCAGGTGTCGATATTGAAGATTCTTGTCGCAAAATACGAGCAAGCATTCCGGAAAATCCGGAATTAATTCCTGGGAAACGGTCGAACCTGCTGAGCTGAAACTTTTCATATGTATTCGTACATATTTCACAGAGTAGCATAAATTTTTGCAGGGTAAACCTTACGTTTAGGGGAGGCAGCTCCGATGACCTTGACATATGTTGTCAAGGACAACATTCTGAACAACTTTTGTCATTACAACTACCCGGCGCTCGGTCTTAGTTTCCGAGATAATTGCAAAAAACTATTGCTAGTACTAAATTGAATTTTCCGTATTCCTGTACGCTCCGTGGCAACGTAAGACTCTATATAGAGGCTTTATAGAGGCAGTATACATTCTATACCTTGTTTTCTCTATCATCTCCACACGTGTTTACAAAAACAGTAAACTGACGCTGCGTCGGGGTAGGCTTATGTTGCCACGGAGCGTGCAGGAATACGGAAAATTCAATTTACTACTAGCAATAATTTTTTGCAATTATCTCGAGAACTAAAACCGAGCGCCGGGTAGTTGTAATGACAAAAGTTGTTCAGAATGTTGTCCTTGACAACATATGTCAAGGTCAAGGTCATCGGAGCTTCCCTAAACGTAAGGTTTACCAAAAGATGCGAAGCATCTTAAACAATGAAGTCTATCTTTCTCCATGACAAAACCTCTTCGCAACTTGAACAATTGTCAAATAAATAATCTGAAATCGTTCATTTGACGGGCCAGAAGAAGATTTCCTGTTAACGAACGTGCCACGGTAGGAGTTCGAAGTTACCGCGCGCTCCAGGAAGAAAAACGCGCAGTCCCGGGTTGGTTTCGCGAGACAAAAGGCGCGTTGACGGTACATTCTCCTTGATTATGCGAGCGGAACAAAGGGCAACCGACGGAGCACCGGGCAGCGAAACCCACGCGGTGCCGCGCCGGGAACTTTTTCGAGTGGCAGTGTCCCGTCGAGTCGACTAATTGCGCCCGAATCTTGCAAACAATCTCGCTGCCACGCGAATAATTATCAGATACGATCCTACAGGCTTCAGACTACGATCCTTGCACCCGGTTTCGAATTCCCGCGATGAAACGCTCAACGCTCTCGTTACCGAGACTCGCGGCAAGAAGCAGATAAGAAAAACCTCTGTGCTTTTAGCGTGTGCTTCGCCGCAGCGATGTTGTTCGCGTCTCTCGAAAGAATACGGAAAACAACGACGATAAGAATGATAATTACTCCCACAATTTTTAGTGACCGGTCTTGGAAAAATTTTAGGAGACTTAATTATATTATTATTATTTTATTAATAATTATTATATCACCTCCAATTATTCTCAAATCCAGTAGGATTAATTGTCTCGATATTTTCACGAAACGCTTTGTTTATATCAGTTAAAAAATATCATAGGATGAGAATTACGGAAAAAATTATACAACGATGATAAGAATTAAAGTTAACCATTCGGTTTTTGCACCACGCTATACAATTTTGATTGAACTCGTTCAGTTCTCGTTCGACGTTCGCACAATCGGAAAGTGTGGATTAAACAACGAGCAATGGACGATGGAAAATTGATTGAATTAGTAGAGAAATGTAGTTTTCGATTTAACGCAAATTCTGATAAAATATTGTTAACGCGTGACGATGCTCTTCGTTCTGTTCGTAGATGATAGAAATGGACCTTGAAACGGCGAAATAAGGGAAAGGTGAAAAATCGAATCGAGATTCCCATCAGCCTGACCGCCGATGGGTAAACCGCAAATTAAATCTTCGCCGAGACCTTTCACCGCAGGACACGCGGCAAGGGACCCTTCGGTACTCGTTCCGCTTTTATTTTCGGCTCGATCCCTTCCACCGCTTTTTATGGGAACCTTGCTGCTTCGTTCTACCCTTTGGCCCTTCAAGGGGCGAAGAATCTCCACGATCTGTGCCGCCATTTCTATATATCAATTCGAAAACTGTCGACAGTTTCTAGGGATTGCAATCCCTATGAAAATTTATAAAAAAACTTTTGTCGAAGATATATAAGATTATCATATTATGAATTTTTCTCATTTTATTATTATTTATTATTCTCTCTATTTATTATTATATTATATATTTGATATTATTACACGCCCATACATTCGGGTGCGGCATTTAAATGGGAATACCTAAATATCTCGGTTATTATTAATCGTACAAAAAATCTCCACGGAATAAAGTTGAACCGTTTCAAGGGACGAATTTGATGATGGTGAAAATTTTTTCACAACGTAATTTTTCTTACGAGATTCCAAGATCACCGATATTTTTTAAAATTCAATAATATATTGTTTCGTTCACATATTCTCTTATAGAAAATAAAATTACAAATTCAACAACCTATCGTAATGTGAGACTTCGGTACTGAAAAAATGCCAATGGCCATCGTGTTGAACACGACATATGATTTCAGGTTGTTGATTTTGTAATTTTATTCTCTATAAGAATATGAACAAATACATATATATGATTCCATTTTAAAAAATATTGATGACCTTGAAATCTTGTAAGAAAAATGACCTCAGGAAACATTTTTACCATTACCAAAATCGCCCCTTGAAACAGTACAACTTTATTCTTTCAACTGTATTTATATAGATATTTAGGTGTTTCACATAGACATATATGTATATATTTCAATTGTAGTTCCAAAAAGAGATTTATTTTCATTTAAATTTATGTTGATTTAGATATCATTTCTATTTCGTTCATAAATTTTGACTAATACGATTAAGGATGCCTATCTCGTTAAGTAAAATTTGTTTCTTTATTAAATATACATATATTAGATTGAAGAACTAAATTCTTAGTTGAAACTAAAAATTCAGTTCTAACTAAACTCTCAGGATTTTTCCGCTAGCTATTATTGCACCAAGACGAACCTTCTAACGCAAAAATATATAGAAAAATTCTTCGACTAATGATTATTAGTAAAACAAAAATTGCCTACTATCTCTAGAAATTCTAAAATCATTGAAATTCAATAGCAGCACCAGGATATCTGATAAAATTTTTTTTTTTTAAATAAATAAATTGGAAACTCAAGGTCGGCTAAATCGCAACGAGAATTATTCGAGCAAGTTCCAGGTTTCTTGGCGGCTCCGCAGTGAGATATTCGTGGGTTTCGAGGTCCCAGCATTTGGACACAACCACGGGGAACCGGGCACAGTAATTCGTATACAAACTACCGAGGGCAAACAGTTTCGGCCGCGTAGCGCAATCGACGGAGCTGAATCGCGAGAATTGCCGGCGCGCTTCGAGAGACCCGAGAACCCGGGAGAACTACCGAATCCCTTCTCTTAACACGATTGTTTACATCAAATTCTAGCGAAACAGCTACAAAAGGGGGAGAGAGAGGTGTGTGTGTAGAGAGAGAGAGAGAAAACCACACGTCCGATCAGAATTCTGCCACGCTGCGAATTTCGATCTTTGGGCTCCGCTGGAATTGAGCGTAATTGCGTGTCGCGAGCAAGCTGCTCGCCCAACAAGGTTTTACCGTTCGTCCACGACAGAGGTTTCCCGTGGCGTGTGCATCGATTCGCTCACCATTTCCGCCCCTACACATTTCCTCTAACGATTTCTGGAATACCGGGTTTCCGTGCAAAAACGAACCGTGTCGTTTCGAGTTTTCCGAGCTGGGTTGATTGCTGTGGGAGATTTCACGTTCTCTGAAATCTTTCCTACAAAATGAACAGCCATGGGAGTATTCTAATCTAGACGCGCGATACTAAGGGTTGGCCTTTTTCTGACAATTAGCTATTTCTTATCCGTTATACTTCCTGCAGCGAAAATGTAGCTGGCAACTGTATCTCTCCGACGGTATAAATTTTTTGCGTAATTCTCATCCTACGATTTTTTATAACTGACTAGCTGACAAGAGCCAATTTTACTTCAGCTTGTTTATGACAGAAAAATACATCGGAATCTACTGCTGTTTTTCACCATGTTTGCTCTACTTTGGACATATTTTTCTAAAAAAATCATTCTTAAAAAAACGACAGCCCGTGATTGCAAGTCTAGAGCCAATTTTAGTTCAGCTTGTTAGACCAGATGGCGCCTAGTCAGGACTGCCAACTTGAAATCGTAACAACAACAAATATATGGGACTTGAGACCACTCGATCCACTAATAGCAATAAAGACATTAATAAAAAAATAGAAAAAAACGTGGAATCATAGCAAAATTCAAGCGTTAGACTGATACATATGTCTGCTTATCAGTGTTACCGCAAAAAAAACTTTCTCCTCGCAGACGTTGGTGACACTGATAAATACCCTAGAATAGGTATGTCACGCGGTGCACCTTGACTTTTAAGTAATACTAAATAGTTAATTGTTGTCCAAGTCTAAATTCATTAACTTTGAAAACCAACAATTGAAAATTAATATTTTCGATATGTATGTTTATCAGTGTTACCGCAAAAAAAAACTTTCTCCGCGCAGACGTTGGTAACACTGATAAATACCCTAGAATAGGTATGTCACGTGGTGTCCCTTGCCTCTTAACGATGCCACTCGCAATTTTCACGAAAATTCTACGATTTTTCTTTGATGTTTCACTGAATCATATATCCTGGTATTCGTAATAATCTCAACATTGCTTGTTTTATGATTGTTCATTATTGGAAATTCGCCGAGTTAAACGTTAAAGTGAAGTTATAGATTTACGACGATCGTAAACGACATTTTCCCATTCTTTTCAAGCTCCCCCAGAAAAATTCCGGCATTTTATGCGAGCCACATTTTACGGGCCATTCGTCCCGGATTATACGATAAAAATTTCATAGTTTTCGAAACTTCATAAACGAATAGCGGACAAGGGGTTCTCGAGTGGCCCATAAGCGACCGGGATCAGTGATTTCACAGGTGCGTGCGAACACTATGGTGGGATAGTTTGCGTACCAATAATGGACGTTCCGCACTCGTCACGGCGACGTCATTTCCCATTAATTCACCCCCTCCCACCCTGCGATCCTCACCGACGTACTCGAGAAACAATCGATTCTACTCGACGACCAGGGCTCGACTACAGCAATTTCTAGCGCGTTGCGGTTTCTTCCACGTTTTGCAATTCAAGGGGATCTTATCGAGGCTTCTCCAACTGTAATTGTATCGGATACTATGGTGTTCTCCGGCGGAAATAATTGACGTACTGCCGGCTGTCTCAAGGGCCGATTTTCTTATCGAACCTCGAAGTTACCTGATCGACGAAAAGATCTGCAACAGTGATCCTCAAATATTATTTTCCTCAATGTTTCCACTGCAATCTACACGTTACATATTGGCTTCTCGTGTTCTATTATTTCTTTCGATTCCTCTGTGTTAATTACTTTAGCTGGTTTCTTGAAAAACTGGAAACCTAATATTTTGCGGTGGGATTCTTCCGATTATTAACAACAAAGAAATTTTATTAATGGAATTTGATAATGGTAAAAAATTTTTCTCAGGTCATTTTTCTTACAAGATTTCAAGGTTATCGATATTTTTTTTAATGGAATCATATATTTTTTTGGTCATATTCTTGTAGAGAATAAAATTACTATATATTATATATCTTCGAGAAAACATTGAAACTTAATATTAATATAAAAACTGGAAACCTAATTTAAGGACCTTTTTAAGGACCTGGTGGACTGATAGACAAATGAATAAAAATGACGCATGGACATTTTCTTTTGCAGAAAACCCTCTGGTATGATAAATAGTGAAAACACAAACAGAGTCCTCTGAATAGAGAAACATCGACTCGTTTATATGAAAGCTTCGAATGGTCGTCAGTTTGCAAAGAGGGTAGAGCGTTTTTCGAATCGTAAAATACGACTTTGCTTTCGGATTGCGGGCTTTACAGTGAGCACCCCGAATGAACTTTGACGGGACAAAGGATCTCGTCGAGGCACTCGTTGACCACTCGTCGAAGAGGCTGCATTCTTCGGTGCATATCTTGCCCACTTGAATCCTGGTTCGTTCAGTAATTCCGTCCTCCAATTCCGTTTCGGTTCAGACGTCGCTCCAATTAAGTTTCCCGCGGTGCTTTCCCCGGTTCGCGGTCCAATTAGACGATCCAACGATTGTTCCGATGTCCAACGATACCGTTTGCCCTCACGAAACCAGCACAAAGGACAGAAACGACTTTCACGGTGCTCCCTTTGACGGAGAAGTTCGCGTTTCTACCAGCCGCGGCCCACAAATCCCGCAGACAATTAACCCTTTCCACACGAGCATATTTCTCCGATCATCCCCTAGTAGCACGAAAATATTAGATAAATATTTTTTTCAAGTATTGGAAAAATATTTTTTAAGCCACTGTTTTTCATATGAGAAAAATATTGAATCTGAATATTGTATACATGTACATGAATAAAGATTATCTGTATATTAGGAAAAAATATTTTATTTCTAATATTAAATAAAAATCTGTTTTATAATGAGAAAGAAATATATTTTTTTATAATATGAAACAAATATTATTTGTATATTAGGAACAAATATTCTACTTATAATATGAAATAAAGATTCATTTAATATTTAGAAAAAACATATTGCATTCGTGGCAAAGAACAGTACCTCTGCCGGATAATTGTCCCTGGGCAGACCCGTGTTGCGGACAATTATCCAGAAAATAGTGTTCTTCTAATATGAAATAAATATCCATATAATATTCAGAAAAAAATATTTTCCTCATAATATGAAATAGATATTTCCTGCATATTTGAAAAGAAATATTTGTTACTTAATATAAAATAAATATTGTACGTATATTTAAATATTAAGAAGAGATTAAATGTTTTTGTTAATATTATATGAATGTGTATATAATATTTTTTACTACTAGGGAATATTCGTTGACCAGGTACAGCGATTAATTTGACAATACCGTGGTGAATAATATTTAATCGTGCCGGATTAAACGATGCAGAAGTTGCCTTGACATTGTTGAATTTTTCAAGCAATCAATGCGTTAATTACGAACTGTGCCGCGGGCATTGGAATAATTTCGTTCTTGCTCGCGAAAGGAATGCAACGGGGGAACTCGAATAAATTTCCGCGTTTACTTCGTGTTCTACAATGGCCAGTAAAACCTTTTACACTTCTCCAGAACTGGTACATTCGGAATTGATGACGTTCCTCAGAAGTCGAGCGCAAAGGGTTAATCACTTAAGATTTGTCTCCAGAGAAATCTCTTGTTCTTTCCGTCGTTTCTGATCTCCAGGACCGTTTCAGATTTTTCGGAGACGGTTTCGAGCACAGCCCTCAGACGAAATCAAGAGGAACTTTTCTCTTTTGGGAACTGGCAAGAAACACGCGAGCTGCCGAGGCTTTCCGAACGGGAACACTTCGCGCGCGACGAGCTTTCTCGCTTCTGTCGCGCACTCGAAAGAATTGAAAGCAATTACGGGCCGGGTTCTCAGCAATTACCGCGCGTCGCGGAAAAGTAAGCCACTCGTGAAGTCCGGGGGCGTCCCTCCACCCCCGACACTTCACCTTCCTCGAGTTTAATTCTCTGTAATCGAAAATATTCGTCGCTTTTTCCTTTACCTGCGGACGATGAGAACTCGGCGAAAGCCGTCGCATCGAACAAATTGCCAACGAGACGAGTCAACGCACAGTACGGTAAAGCTGGCCAAAAATCAATATTGTAAATATTTACATAGAATGTTGTAATTACGCCCCAATATAGATAAATAAACATGCCATTACGTGGTGCACTCCTTTTTTAAGTAAGATTTTTTTTAGAAAAATAAGTCCAAAGTAGAGCAAACATGGAGAAAAACACCAGCAGATTCCGATGCATTTTTCTGTCACAAATAGACATTTCTCTATAAGGTAAAAAAAACTTCCATTCATGATGCCAGAGTCTAAAGCAAGTCTAGAGGCAATTTTAGTTCAGCTTGTTAGACCAGATGGCGCCTAGTCAGGACTGCCAACTTGAAATCGTAACAACAACAAATATATGGGACTTGAGTCCACTCGATCTACTAATAGCCATAAAGACATTAATAAAAAAAAAGAAAAAAATGTGGAATCATAGGAAAATTGAAGCGTTAGACTGATACACATGTATGTTTAACCGAACCTAACCTAACAAACCCATGTTTCGATACAAAATCTAGTAAGATTCTAGTTACATTATAGTTATGTCACGTGCTATCCCTTGCATCTTAAGATGCCAATAGAAAGTTTATCATTGACAGCAATCACTTCCTGTGAAATGAATTTTCGAGCATTTCATTCAACCCTGATGATTTTTCGCCCACCGAAACAATCTACCGTGAAAATCAAACTTCACAGATCAGGAAACCTCTGAGTCCGGTGTATTTTGACCGCACGGCCAACAAACATGAATTTCGCTCAGCTTTTTGGGCAATATTTGACCACAGAGCGGCGGCGGATGTTGCCGTGGCGAATTTCAATATGGTCGACGTTAACTTGCAGAACTATGCGAGGAATGGGCCCTGGCGAATAGTCGCGAATGCGTGGAGGGCAGCGGTTCTGCGGCCACGACGCATGAGGAATCCGAGGATGCGTCGGAAGCCCGGTTCACCCTCAAATATTTGGGCAGCACCCTCGTCGAGACTCCGTCGAGCGAAGAGGCGACGGCGGAAGCCATCAAGACTGTCATTACGATGGTACGTACCGCGTACACACTTTAATCTATCCTAATTCCACGATCCTGGCTTTTCACTGCTCCTCGCGAGCAAACTCTGCTCGGCGCGGCGGCTCCCTCGAGGAATCGAATAAAAAGGAAACGCCCTTTGTCGTCCGGGATCCGTCTTTAGTCAAAGCCCCCGAAACCCACGGCAAACTCGATATCTACTTCGTCGACTGAAAAGAGGAATTTGTGCTTGGCTTGGACCCGTTTCATTTCCGGTAGAATCGAAGTAATTAGAATTTCAAGTAGATCGTCGTTGTTCCAAGTAATTTAGTGTTTTTATTTTACGTGTAAAGTGGCGAGAATAGGTCATTTGATTTTTCAGAGAATTTCAGTCTTGAACATATTTTATTTCCGTTTCATTTCCGGTAGAATCGAAGTAATTAGAATTTCAAGTAGATCATCGTTGTTCCAAGTAATTTAGTGTTTTTATTTTACGTGTAAAGTGGCGAGAATAGGTCATTTGATTTTTCAGAGAATTTCAGTCTTGAACATATTTTATTTCCGTTTCATTTCCGGTAGAATCGAAGTAATTAGAATTTCAAGTAGATCATCGTTGTTCCAAGTAATTTAGTGTTTTTATTTTACGTGTAAAGTGGCGAGAATAGGTCATTTGATTTTTCAGAGAATTTCAGTCTTGAACATATTTTATTTCCGTTTCATTTCCGGTAGAATCGAAGTAATTAGAATTTCAAGTAGATCATCGTTGTTCCAAGTAATTTAGTGTTTTTATTTTACGTGTAAAGTGGCGAGAATAGTTCTTTTGATTTTTCAGAGAATTTCAGTCTTGAATATATTTTTCTTTATATAATATATTTTATAATATTTTATATTTATTTGATAAATATTTTATAATCTTTATATAATATATTTTCTTCTCTTTTATTGATTACATATTTTATTTCGGAGAGAATTGAAGTGATAACAATTCGAAGCGCGATTCACTATTCTAATCTCATGGATAGAGTGATTTCATTTCCTGTGGGATTTAATTGAATCCTTTGACGTCTTTGACACGTTCTACTCCCGATAGGATTAGAATAATAACGATTCGAAACGATGCATTGTCTTTGCCACTTCATTTAATTTATTTCTGAAGTTTTTCACTTGTTTCATTTCGAGTGGGATCAATGCTACAGGGACTTGAAGTAATTCATTAGTTGGATTAATTTATTATATGCTATCACGGATTGTTCCATTTCATTAAAATAATTAATGGTTTGCATTACCTTCTGTATACATATAACGTAACGAGCGGAAGTTAAATAGTCCCTTTGATGCCGGTTACACGTTTTATTTCGGTCGGAATCAAAGCAATAACAACTTGAAGCATTTTATTGTTCGCTATTTTATTCTACCTTCGACGAGGCTAGAGTAATTTAATTTTTTGTGGAACTCGAGTAATTCCTTTGTCGTGTACAGTCGAGACTAGTGTTTGGAAATGGCAGATGTTATTTCGAAATTATTGTGCGTTCGTTTACAATGAAATTTGTTTTCCTTTACCATTGTAAAGATATCTAGAACCATTGTAGTGCTGTTTTAAGGAATTATGAAGGACAAAGAAGTTGCATAACCAATTGAAAATTAACAATAGTTCAATATTTATATTTTCATTCCATGAATTCTGTTGAAGAAAATACTATAGTTTTATTAATTAAATATCATAAGTAACAGGCATGCCAAAAGATTGTTATTGTCTTGTTCATTCCCTACTAGTACAAAATATTGTATACACATTAATATTCAAATGTACATACAATATTTATTTTATACTAAGTAACAAACATTTCTTTTTAAATATACAGGAAATATCTATTTCATGTTACGAGGATAATATTTTTTTCTAAATATTAAATGAATCTTTATTTCATATTAGAAGTAGAATATTTTGTTCCTAATATACAGATAATATTTATTTCGTATTATTGAAAAAAAAAATTTCTCATTATGAAACAGATTTTTATTTAATATTAGAAATAGAATATTTTTTTCTCATTATAAACCAGATTTTTATTTAATATTAGAAATATAATTTTTTTTCTCATTATAAACCAGATTTTTATTTAATATTAAAAATAGAATATTTTTTCCTAATATACAGATAATCTTTATTCTTGTACATGTATACAATATTCAGATCCAATATTTTTCAATTGAATTCAATATTCAATATTCTTCTTATACACTTCTTATACATATATTGTTCTTCTTATATATTATTTTCTTATATTATATGTCAATATTCTTCTTAAAATATATTTTTAAATATGCAGGAAATATCTATTTCATGTTACGAGGATAATATTTTTTTCTAAATATTAAATGAATCTTTATTTCATATTAGAAGTAGAATATTTTGTTCCTAATATACAGATAATATTTATTTCGTATTATTGAAAAAAAAAATTTCTCATTATGAAACAGATTTTTATTTAATATTAGAAATAGAATATTTTTTCCTAATATACAGATAATCTTTATTCTTGTTCATATATTTCCAATATTTAAAAAAAAGATCAGCAATATTTTTGGGCTACTGGGGTTGTACCAAATTAGAAAAGGAGCATATAAACTCCTTCCATTAATTTCGCATTTCTCGTCCACTCCGGACAGCGATTCCACACGACACGTTTAGCGTCGTCCATATTTCTGTGAAAATCTGAAGCGGGGATTTTTCACGGCGCCAAGGACTCTTGCAAGGGTTGCAAAACGGAACAATATTGCAAGACGAATAGCCCCGCACGTGATCGATCGTGGTTATCGGAGGCATGTATCCAATTTCGCGCGTTAAAACAGACCCTGAAGAGAGTTCGTCTCGTGAAAAATCGAGATCCCGCGTGATCGGAGCACTTCTGGAAAAAATGGAATCCACGAATGACATCGCTTATAAATCTCTCCGTTAGCCTCGTGTGCAACGGAGCAACACGCACACCCACGCACGCGCCAATCGCGTCGCGTCCGCCTCATTAATTTATCGACCAATTGAACTATGCGCGTCGCGATCCGACAACACCGATAAACTTCTCCCGACGCAACTTTCCCCGATGAAATTACTTCGTGGAACTTCTTCGAAAATATCCCCAGAATTCGACGAATTTATTCATTTCAAGCTCTGACGAGGTAGCTCGGTGTCTCTCTCACTATGTTGCCGGAAGATTGAACTGGAATTCGCCCTGTCGCAAGCTTTGTACCGTATTTAAAACTTCAATTAATTAATTAATTACAGAAGTAACGTGCTGCGTAAGACCGTTTCCTCATTATCCGATTTTCGCGGAATGGCTTATCAATTACTGTTCCGCCACCAGTTTTCTAATTTGTTGACGCTCGAGATAGAATTACCGAGCACAGAATACGCTGTTATTCGTGCATTTTTCTTCGTAGTAATAATTGTAGCGGTTACTCGAGTGTTCCGGAATTTTTGTCGTAACATAAACTCGTTAATAATTGTAAATATACAAAAAGGGCAGCTCCGATGACCTTGACCTTGACATATGTTATCGAGGACAACATTCTGAACAACTTTTGTCATTACAAATACCCGGCGCTCGCTCTTAGTTTTCGAGATATTTGCGAAAAACTATTGCTAATACTGTATTGAATTTTTCGTATTCTTCCATGTGGATTTTATATTATATAATGTGAGAACCTTCTTTTTTAAAACACTGGGTGTGTGCGTGGCGTGTGTGGTATTGTCGTTTTTCATCTCCACAACGTGTTTACAAACAAAAAATAAACAGATGCGGCCCCGGAACAGGTTTACGTTGCCGCGGAGCATGCAGGAATACGAAAAATTCAATACAGTATTAGCGATAGTCTTTTGCAAATATCTCGAAAACTAAGATCGTGCGCCGGGTAGTTGTAATGACAAAAGTTGTTCATAATGTTGTCCTTGACAACATATGTCAAGGTCATCGTAGCTGCCTCCCCTAAACGTAAGTTTTACCGTGCATTTGTCTTCGTAGTAACAATTGTAGCGGTTATTCGAGTCTTCCAGAATTTTTGTCGTAACATAAACTCGTTAATAATTGTAAATATAAACGTGCTCTAATTGGAACGATTTAGTCGTGGGAGATCTGTACTTTGCAACGAATCGTGACCATTTTTATTTTTCATAAAAATTCGCAATGACTGCTTGAATAAAGAATCTATGTACGTGTAATCGAGCAACACCAAAGATGCACCATAAAGTGGATGGCAAAACAACTTTTACAAAGATCAATTACTATTTATGTTGCGGTGCTTAATCCAGTGAATTAGTAGCTTCTCTTTAATTGTGAAACATATCGTTCTAGGAGCGTGTAACGGGCACAGTCTTCTAATTCCGGAGGACACTCACGATTTAAGCGGATTTGCGTAATCTTCGGTCAAGCTAATACGTTAAACGCGGCATTTAGTCTGCTCGAGGCTCTCGCGATTACGTCGCCTTACGTAAAGCGCTGGCCGAGATGATACTTCGTCTCTGAAAACCAAATTATCCCCGTTCTTTTCGTTCGCTTTGAGCATCGTCTTCCCTCGGGCGGTCCGATAAAAAAAGCTGCCGGCACAATACTAATCTGCCTGGAAAACCATGTTTCGTTGACAATGCTGGCAGAACGCTCGGAGATGTTGCAGAACCAATTGTATCCGACAACAAGCTTCGGTTTGTCGATTGTTTCGGTCATAGAGAAAATACAAACATTTCAGTCACTGCATTATAACGTTATAACTGGACTATATATATATAGTTAACAAAATCCCAACATTTCGATCCTGATGTGGAACATTTTCAAGAGAAGAATTTTTAATGCGTCTGAAAAATTAATATCACTGTAACATGTGTGTTAAAAGTAACACTTTCGGAGGAAATAACAATTAAGTATTTACCTTTTCATCCCCACAAACGCTATCGCGTTCAGCGATCCCCACTCCGCTCGACCTATGCGCGCGCACTCTGACTCATCCCCACTCCGCGGACCCACTTCGCCCTGACGGAGCTCAGTGAGCGTATAAAGTATTAATAATAAAGAGTGATACAAGTATTAACACAAGACTAAAAAGCTGAAAATAATTATTTAAATAGAAATAATTTTTTAAAAAGTGTAAAATAATTTGTTCCTAGTCCCATACAGATTCCTAACCTCGTACAGATAGTCTTGAAAATTTGTGATTGTGAATTGTTTAATAGCCCCACGTTTTTCATTTGAAATCTTACAATTATTTTCATAGCTATTAAACAATTCACAATCCTAAATGTTTCAGGACTATCTGTACGAGGTTAGGAATCTCTATGGGACTAGGAACAAATTATTTTATACTTTTTAAAAAATTATTTTTATTTAAATAATTATGGGACTTAATTCGGCACTGCCGATCCAATTGGAACTTTGGTCATTGCAATTTGCAACGATTCTTTTGGTCGTAGGCAAAAGCGAGCGGCAAGAAGCTGCAACGTGTTTCTCTGGCCGTGAGTTTAAAAGGGATCAGGATGACAGACATAGCCACGGAAGAAGATCAGCTTCAAGTGTCTATATACAGGTACGTAAGGTACATAGTGTGTTTGCGATTTACTGTGCACCAGAGGCTTTCCCGTTTCGCGTAACACGCGCGTACGTTACGGCTGTCACGGTTTTCAACCTGTAATCGCAGGAAAACCGGATTCGCCGGTACGAGAACTGTGCATCGGTCGGCTCGTTGTCCATTTTCCCAAGCGTCAGCCCGACATAATATCCGATAGATTCGGGGAACTGAAATGCATTCGAAACTCCGCTGCAACGCGTAATAACAGCCGACGAGCAAACGTTACACGATCGCACACCGGTCACGGAGTATTATTCCCTGTCCAATTTCGAAACCATGATTCATCGAACTGCCATGTCCGTGTACGAGCCGCTGTCCGACCCGAACATGCCCTTTACCCGGAAAACAATGCGTTATTCATCCCACGTTGGAATTTTATTAATTTCTCGAGGAGTCCGAGTAAGCGATTTCACTTGTTGAATTTTTATAATTCGTTAATGCGCACAGTGGTAACCTAACCTAACCAAAAACGTGTACATAACCTAAAAAGTCAACTTTCAGCTAGGTATGTTTTAATTATTGGATTGGCTATCCTAATAGTGTCACCAATTGGAGATAAAAAAAAATTATGTTTAAAAATCCAAAAAACATCATGTTTTTATAGAAACCGAATCATTTTTTCAAATACTCGTCCGCCATTTTGGATCAGCCATTTTGCTTTCAGAAATTCCAAGTACAGATTCGCAATCAGAGATCCCAAAAACATCGTGTCACCCATTTTTATATAAATCGAATAATTTTTTCAAACACACGTCCGCCATATTGAATCGGCCATTATAATTAGGAACCTTGAAAGCATTAGATCGAAAATATTCAATTTAATCCAGGGTCGTCTTGAGGTTTTGGCCACGTTTTCGGGTTTTGGGACCACTGTGGTGCGTTCCGAATGCTCGGAATGAAATTGTTAGGCAACTGGCTTGTTTAGGTTAGGTTAGGTTAGGACCTTAAAAACATTACATAACAAATATTCAATTTAATCCAGGGTCGTCTTGAGGGTTTGGCCACGTTTTCGGATTTTGGGACCACTGTGGTGCGTTCCGAATGCTCGGAATGAAATTGTTAGGCAACGGGCTGGTTTAGGTTATGTTAGGTTAGGACCTTAAAAACATTTTTACATCACAAATATTCAATTTAATCCAGGGTCGTCTTGAGTTTCTGGCCACGTTTTCGGGTTTTGGGACCACTGTGGTGCGTTCCGAATGTTCGGAATGAAATTGTTAGGCAACTGGCTGGTTTAGGTTAGGTTAATGAGAAAAGAAAAAGAAAGAACGACATGTTTTAGGATCTCTTATTGTTCGGCGGACGCCACCCACGACCACGTGTTCGCGTTCATCGCGACAAATTTGAACGAGACGATGGAATGCCACGCGTTCCTCTGCCCGAAGAGAAAAATGGCGCAAACGGTGACGCTGACGGTGGCACGAGCGTTTAACACGGCTTACGAGGCTTGGCAGCTGTCCCAGAACGATCCCAGGATCCATCACGCTCAGGATAAGAGCCCCTCGTTAACCGAAGACAGAACCGGTAGGTAAATTAATCTATTCCTCCTGGCGAGGTCCTGCGGTCCAATTCTTTTCGGGGCAACCCTTCTGCTCTTCCAATTAGACGGACATGTTTCGACCGAGCCATTCGTCCAGCCTGTTTATCAAATCGTTCGCAATTTGATCACTTAACCCTTTACTGCATAATTTTTTAAATTGGAATGAGAACATTTAAAGTGTTATATTTAAGAGAAAAATATTTTAAAAAATTAAAACAACATTTTCAGAAAAATAAACATAGTGAGAGAACACATTCTTAGTTTAATATACCCTAGTAGCACAAAAATATTAGATAAATATTTTTGTTCAAATATTGTAAAAATATTTTTTAAGCCATTTTTTTTATATGAGAAAAATATTGGATCTGAATATTGTATACATGTACAAGAAATATAAATTGAATGTTTAAAAAATATACGCTAAATATTCAGAAAATATAAACTAGATATTTTAAAAATGTGAAGTAAATTTGAATCCAATATTTGAAAAATATAAATTCAATATTTAAATAACATTCAATAAAATTTTCAAATTTAAGAAAAAGTTATAACAAAAATTAGAAACTATGAATATTCCATTTTATCTTCGAATGGACCTTATTACAATTAAGAAATTTTCATATTATATTACATAATTTTATATAATTTCTGATATTACATAAAGATTTATTTTATAATAAGAAAACAATATATTTTTCATAATATGAAATAAATATTATATGTACATTAGGAAAAAATATATTATTTCTAATATTAAATAAATAAATAACTGTATCAGATACACTATGCAGCGAAGGGTTAAATGCTTGATTGAATACATTGTGAGTCGACCGGGAAAAAATTGCTAATATTACCAAGAGAATTCGATTTTCGAGTGAACCATGAGATTCCGCGATCTAGCTCGTGCAGTCTGATCTAACCTAAAAGTACATCGTCGAGGCAGGGCAATATGTAGTGTTCGCGCACTTAGATCCCCGAGAGCGAGGATATTGCGGAAAGCTTCGGACCCCGGGTTATGAGTGCGCCCAGGAAATTGTCCGGTAATATTGAACTTCGTGTGCAGCGGGGCGGCAACATTACGGAAAAGTAGGACAATTACAGTTCCTACTGCTCTGCGCCGCCTTCATTCGCGCCAACACTTCCGTGCACGTTTCCCTTCGAACAGGATTAGCTACGATTATACTGTTCATCTGCTTTCTGTTACGAACCGTGAACGAATGGTATTCGCAAATTTACTATAACGTCGCAGTTCATATCGTACAGTCTGTCCGATGATACTGCAAATCTAAACAAAATATTTGTGTACTCTATTGCTATGGTTGTAACTACACTAAAAATACTGTAGTAGACAAGTCTCCAATTTCTTCATTTTTCATTACTTTTCGATGGGACTCCGGTGGCCATATTTGTGGCATTTTTCTGATTAAAATGATACCAAATATGATATAATTCCGATGATATTTACGTGTGTAATAGACAATTAAAGTTTCGGGCGCGAGGGAGGATAGTGTATGGGAGCGTCCTTCCTTGCGCCCGAAACTTTAATTGTCTATTACACAAGTAAATATCATCGGAATTATATCATATTTGGTATCATTTTAATCAGAAAAATGTCACAAATATGGTCATCGAAATCCCATAAAAAAATAATGGCAAATAGAAAAGTTGTAAATTATGATTAGGTGTGATCACTAATATATCCTCAATGGGGTATATACAGGTCAGACTTTTGGGACATTTATGGACAAAATACTGTATCCGCCGCATTTATCACACAAATAAGTAATGCATAAAACAATAAGAGGATAAAAAAGAGATTTAAAAGTATCAAAATATTGTTACTAGGATTTCATGCATTTATGGCAGAATCGAGTGGGTGAAATATGGAATAGATGAAAGATTAAAAGAATTATATATGGTATCTTCGTAAACTCGATCCTGAACATGTATAGGTAGATATCACAATTTACAGTTTCTGTATCCTATAATTCAGTTTACACATCTATTCTATTCTGCTATGTATCACATCACGCGCATTTGTTTACGACACATGAAGCAGACTATACGGCGGAAGATACGATACCATGGTGTTTGTAATACAATCTCTGTATCACCTTTACAATGTGAGAGCGAATAAATCGCAGGACACGTTCGCGTTGTTTTCCCGGTTCGTTACAGTTACGCGAGATCGCGTTAGTATGAATAATTGAACGCATCGATAAGTAATGAGGCAGCGCAGGGCTTCATTTCACGAACACGCGACTACGAAGTAACCATGCAATAATAATACCTCTACGCATCTACGTATCAAAACTCTATTATTTAATAAAATCGCGTCTACATCATTTCTTAATTAATTTTGTTAAATTACATTGTCCAAAATTTTTATCATTTCGCGTAACAGAAATAAAGCAAATGTATCTTACACGTTGAATTTTATTTATTCGATTTTTTTGGGTTGAAGGTCATATCGTGTCACATGGATAAATTCGTTATTTTGTCAGCTACAACATTACGTTAACGAAAATATATCATTCCATTTAAAAAAAAAACATCGATGACCTTGAGATCTCATTAAAATATGACCTTGAAAATTTTTGTTCTTGAAGTTTTTTCGTACAACGAAAAGAAATGGAGATATTTAGGTGTTCTGTTTCTGCGGACTCACCGTGTATGTTCGTTGTCACGCATTAAATAGTTGGAGCGCCATAAATTTCAGAAATCTCAAATTTACAGAGGACGAAGAGAAGAGAAAGTCGAAGGAGAAGGAGGACAATGAAGAAGAGATCAAACCAGCTGAGAAAGTCACCGAACAGACCAAGCGAAGCGATCAGCGGTCCACAGGGAACGAATCGCAGAAGAACCTGCTGATCGACTTGACGAACGAAGGAAAACCTACAGGAAACTCTTGGGTAAGCGATGGAGGGAGGTTTAAAATGAATTTGAGGTTGAGACTTTTTGTGTGTTCTGCGAGTGCTGTTGAAACGGTGGATTTCAGGTGTGCTTCGAGGACGAGTCTGAGCAAGCGAAGACGCTGAAGAAGGCTGCTTCCGGTACCGGCGCTATTCCCATGACGACCCTGAGGCACACGAGCAGCGCGGCATCACACCACGTCGTGCCCAGGCCGGCAACAGCTTTCAAAATGCAGAACGCCTGGGGCGAATCGAGGTCGGTGGACCTGATGTGCTCGTAGCAGGCGTAGCCCTCGGCCGACAGCTTCCGGGACGTGCCATTGATCACCGGCCTCTGGAAGCATCTATCCAACAGTAGCCAGCCGAAGAAACTCAGCCAATAGAGGATCAATTATCGCCGGTGAACACGTTTCCGTTGCGACGCGTTGGTCGAACGTTTGCCGATTTCAAACGAGACGATCGAGACGCTTGAGATGATCGAGATCATCGAGGTGATCGACTCGAGAAAGGGTACGGCTCCTTTTCTGATGTCACAACTCGCCGAATACGCTTACCCGCGAAATTTCCATTATTACGTAAAATATTAAGTGTACAAATTCATTCCTCGCAGTTAATCAATTGTCTGACGTTGTTCGAACCCGACTAGAAATTCAGTTTGGGAGACCATTAGGTCCGCATTAGGCTAGCCTAAGTTAGGCCCTAACGCGGAATATCAACGACTGCCTAATTGGGAAAGCAGTATGAGGCCCGCATGAAGACTTTTTTTTCTAAAATCTTTATTTTTAAAAAATAACTGTTTACTGGCAGTTGATATAAATTTTAGGATTAAAGAAAAAATTGAAAAACAAAAATGTGGACAGCGGGACTCGAACCAGCGACCCCTACTGATTACCAGTATTTCTCGCTGGGCCCTCGGCCACTTCGGTTGTTGTTCATAGGTAAATACCATCTCGTTATGAATGGAAATCAGTTTTTCAAATGCAATTGTCTTGGAAAATCTTGAGAAGAGCGCGCTACTGCTTTGCTAAATTACATTTGGATAGTTCATCTTCAAATACTGCAAGTTAGGAGCAGCACCTGTTAGGATTTCCCAACCTACGCATGCGCTCGGTGATCCCCATTTCGACCACATATGGCAACTGTTGGGAATGCCTAACTTAGGCGTACATCATTCTTTTCGCATTAGGCCCATGTATGGCTACTGTTAGTAATGCCCAAATTAACCGTTCACATTTCTTTCCTTATTGGGCCCATGTATGGCAACTGTTGGGAATGCCGAACTGGGCGTACATTATTCTTTCCACATAAGGCCCACATTCATCTTTAGGCAAGCCTAACTGAATTTCTAGTCGGGTTTGTTCGAGCTAGACTACGGATGGAGTTCGAGAAACCCATAAAATGTATAATCACACGACTACACAACCGATCTTTATGCGACGATAAAAAGACTTTTCCTTCCGATAGGTTGAACGAATTGAAAATAGCGTAACAATATTCTTAAATCGTTGGAATAACTGTTGTCTGTGTTTCACTTATCAATTTTTACCTAGGAACGCATAAAACACGCAGTCTAGTCGTGACCTACCAATCTAATTTTAACGTTTAACACTATTTCTATTGCGGTTTTATATTTTTAAGGTAGAATCCACGCCCTCTATCGATTGTTAATCTTGAATATTCGAAGGGATAGATTTGTTGAATAATTTTGAGAGGTGTCTTTTGACACGTTCGGTGAAATAGCGTTAACTTGTTGGGTATCCGAATATTGCAAACTTTCGGGATTCCCTATTTTGCGAACTTGTAGTGCTGTAGTGGACAGTTCCGAGATCAATTATGTGCGTCTGGTGATCTTCTTAGCGCGTATCCCGTCCTCGAAAAATCAATCGATGTCGAGCAGTGCTCGAGAGGACCAATCGAGTCGATAAAAAGATAGGAGAGACGAAACAAGGGACAGAACGAGCGAGAGAGAGAAAGGGAAATTGAGAGAAGGCTTCGGTCTACGACCAGGAAGAGGGAACAATTTTCACAAACTATACCTTTTGTATAAAGCGTGTATCCGTGCCAATTCTTTCACACATATCGTGCATAAACCAGTACAACTATACGATGTACGTGCAATTACAAAACATTCTACTCCTTTAACGAGATCTAGAAAACCAGGTTTCCTTTTCGAACGATTTCTTCCACATAGGATCGAGAAACAAAAACGTCCACGTCGAACGGAACGATACATTTATGCCGTACCTTCTTTACGAAATAGCTGGGCTATTTCTTTAGTTGGACGATTTTTCGATAGGGAGCGCACCGATGATAACCCGAACCCGATGATAACAATGTTTAATCGTTCAGCGGACTTTGAGAGTGAACTCTGACAGCGCGAGAATTCAACGTTTGATCGTTACTGAACAAACATTGCTTCGATAATGGAATTCGACAATGGAATTCGTAATTGCAATTCAGTAATTGTAATTTATAATTCAGATCTTCGTTCAATTAAATTACAATTCAACTCGTAATCGCAATGGAGTACAATTATAAAATACATTGTAATTATAATGTATGTACATTGTAATTGAATTATATTGTAATTTATAATTCAGATCTTCTTTCAATTAAATTACAATGTATGTAATTCGTAATTGAAATGGAGTACAATTATAAAATACATTGTAATTGAATTATATTGTAATTTATAATTCAGATTTTCGTTCAATTAAATCGCAATGTAATTCGTAATTGCAGTTCAGTAATTGTAATTCAGTTATATTGTAATTTATAATTCAGATCTTGACTCAATTAAATTATAATGTAATTCGTAATCGCAATGTAGTACAATTATAAAATACATTGTAATTATAATGTAATTACATTGTAATTGAATTATATTGTAATTTATAATTCAGATCTTCGTTCAATTAAATTACAATGTATGTAATTTGTAATTGAAATGGAGTATAATTATAAAATACATTGTAATTTAATTATATTGTTATTTATAATTCAGATCTTCGTTCAATTAAATTACAATGTAATTCGTAATTGCAGTTCAGTAATTCTAATTCAGTTATATTGTAATTTATAATTCAGATCTTGACTCAATTAAATTATAATGTAATTCGTAATCGCAATGTAGTACAATTATAAAGTACATTGTAATTATAATGTAATTACATCGTAATTGAATTATATTGTAATTTATAATTCAGATCTCGATTTCATTATATTACAATGTAATTCGTAATTGCAATTCAGTAATTGTAATTTATAATTACTGTTGGATGTAGAATAGATCGTCTGAATCTTGAAACAATCGTGGTCGATAAACGATTGTGTACTCGAGGGTTAATTCGCTGATTGTAGATCACTGCCCGCGGGAATATCACGGTGATTACGCGTTCCGTTTCTCTTGTTAGGCTAACGAGCGAGGCTCACGCGATTCTAATAAATTGTAGCGTGTACCGTCAGAGATCATCATCGAATCGACGAGATAGGATTTAAAAAAAAACTCGATATTAGACGAATGTGTCGATGTACGTGTAACACGTTGCGAGAACGTGCAAATGCATTTAGCCGTAGGATATTGTTCGTCGTCGAGTCGTGAACATAAATCATCCCCGAAGAAAAATGAGTTGCTGCCGCGCATTGTGTATGCACGTCGCGGCGCCGCGTCCGTGATTCATTGTTGCGATACGTTTTAAACAGTTGTTGAACGAAGGTATCGTGTAATTGTTACGTTGAATCATTATTGTTGTTATCGCAATGCTTGCGACTAGCTCGCGAAGCGATCTGTTGTTCTAATTTCGTAAGGATACGAATGTTTTCATTACGTCTTGTTTAATTTGCGGAAGCTTAGCATGCTTCACTGCGGAAATATGTAGTACGAGCAGAGTTGTGCAGAATTACAATTGAATTACTCCAGAATTATAATTACAAAGCAATTGAATTACATTCTAATTTATAATTCAGATCTTCATTCAATTAAATTACAATGTAATTCGTAATTGCAATTCAGTAATTGTAATTGAGTTATATTGTAATTTATAATTCAGATCTTCGTTCAATTAAATTACAATGTAATTGGTAATCGCAATGGAGTACAATTATAAAATACATTGTAATTATAATGTAATTACATTGTAATTGAATTATATTGTAATTTGTAATTCAGATCTTCGTTCAATTAAATTACAATGTATGTAATTCGTAATTGTAATTCAGTAATTGTAATTGAGTTATACTGTAATTTATAATTCAGATCTTCGTTCAATTAAATTACAATGTAATCGGTAATCGCAATGGAGTACAATTATAAAATACGTTGTAATTATAATGTAATTACATTGTAATTGAATTATATTGTAATTTATAATCCAGATCTTCGTTCAATTAAATTACAAATCAACTCGTAATCGCAATGGAGTACAATTATAAAATGCATTGTAATTGAATTATGAAAAATTAAGTATTAGGCAGGAAGAGGTTTAAAAATCCATGTGAAGGTTTCAAACAGGAGGAATTTATTATTTATAAATTTATTAGCTGCTCCTACACGTGCCTACGACACACCTTCAATTATATTATATTTCAATTATATTGCATTTCAATTATACATTGTATTTCAATTATATTGCATTTCTAAGCACGACTCTAAGCAATTGGAGCGATCACTATTTTCGTAGGTATCCAAATAGAGTTTAGGTTAATGGAATGGTGGGACATCATTGCTACTTGACGTTCTGCGATAACTGTGTTACGTTTTCAAATGGAAGTTTAGTTAAATTTCGTTCGAGATAGTCTGATCCGATCGACGCATCATTGGCACGAGTCAACGATAATTTTATATAATCCACCCCCGAATGCCATTGTCATCTAATATCACTATGTGTTTAGATCGTAAGAAATACACGTCTGCATCATCTACATGATCTCTCTCTCTCTACCAAACATTTCCGTGAATTAGCTGTGCACAGTATACATATTATTGATTTTATACGGTACGAGCGGAATTTCGTAACTCCCCGAGCGGTTTCAAGATGGCGACGGCTATCGACACTGTCTCGTCGGGTGGAAATAAAATTTTTGTCCTTCGGAAATGGAGTATCTACGAATGGGAAGGAGAAGAGAATTTAGGAAAGGATGGGGTTTTCAGGGACGAATGGAGCTTCTTGGGGCCTCAAGGAGTAGCGGGGGTCCAACGAAGGAAGGGGCCCAATAAAGAAAAAGATTCAGGGAAGGGATGAGCCTGAGAAACAAGGTCCCAGAAAAAGGTTAGATCCCTAAGGGAGGGGTCCTCCCCACTCTTTTTTTATTTATTTAAAGCTTTGGGCCTTATCAGGCCCATAAGCTGATTTGAATAGGTACATTACATTACAGCAAATATGTCATATAGTACATTGCAAAGTACAATAGTTTTATTTATTAACAATTTGACCTTTTTATTTTTGTGTGTAGTACATTTATTTAATAGAATATATTTAATAGAATCCATCGGCTTCTGCAGTACAATCGAGGTATTGCAGTACAGTAGTAGAAGTCTGACGGTGTGCTGGGTCTCACGGAGCAACTCAACCAGACGTGTTATAAATGATTATAATATAATTTACATGTACAAAACAATCATGTGTTGCAAGAATATGAATGAATAAATAAAGAGATTGTTGTAAACGTATTTGCCGTCTTATTTGTTGAATCCCAATCTTTTCCCGAATATCCGATTTGTAGTTGAGTTCCACCACTGAATTTTCAACATTTTCGAACGACTGACATGCCGTTGAGATGTACTACTGAAAACCGGATACCTCCTTCGACATCATGTTCTCCTAATACTAAGTTCATTTTTCGAGGTTTTCGGAAATTTTCGCCAATTTTCGACCGTCTGACTTGCCGTTGAGTTGTACTACTGAAAACCGGATACCTCCTTCGACATCATGTTCTCCTAATACTAAGTTCAATTTTCAAGGTTTTCTCAAAATTTCGCCAACGTGTGAGGTAAGGAAGAAAGTGCATGTGTAGGTGAAGGAAGAAATAACACATTAATTAATGTAACTAATATTCTTTATTTTTCACCAAAAGATTACATTATTTTAAATGTGTATCGGGACGAGAAGAAACGTGTGCAGGGTTGCAGGATAATTCTCGTTTATGAGATACTTTGAAAGTACAAATTGAGGTATGATAGTTTTAGGTTATTTTCCTAAAACTATGCTTTAATATAGGCCAAGTGGCCCTGGCAAACGTGGCCACCGAAATACATTGGATGATGCTTTTGATAGTATCCTCGTCGGTGGTGGAACTTTTAACGATGTAGCATTGCAGATGACTGTAAGTTCCACGTTATCCCCGCAGTATCGTCTCGCAGGATAGCACAGGGGCTTGCAGCACCGAGGAGATACTGTTAAAGACTGCCAGCCTTACAGGACTACGTGTCCCGCGAAAATTTCGATGTTTCTTACGCCCGCTAGGATATATTCTGGCTTCAGTGCAAAAGCCACCAAGTTTCTTCAGCTGTTATCAGATCCGAAATGAAATTTGAACTCCTCTAGAGTCACTTGACAGGAACGCGAGTGTCGTCTGGTTGTAATCAGAGCAGAGTGGCCAGACGAGTACGACCTTGGAACTCGCGAGGAGAATACAGTACCCCTTCTCTGATGACCAGCAATATGCGCAAGCGCGACGGGGATCAAGTGGCGCGAATGACGACGCGTGGCGCTTGCGCAACGTGTCTCCCATGCGCCTTACTCGATCCCCGTCGCGCTTGCGCATATTGCTGGTCATCAGAGAAGGGGTACTGTATTCTCCTCGCGAGTTCCAAGGTCGTACTCGTCTGGCCACTCTGGTTGTAATAAACGTGGAAGCACACTGTCTTAAAAATATTACATTAACGTTTTATTAGATAAAATGTACAGTTACCTACGCTCGAAGTAAGAAAGCTATATTAGACTAATTCGTTTGACTTTACACGGGAATTAAATTCGCAGTGTTACGCTTAACAAATCCTCCAAAGACTAAATAGAACGGACAGCACGGGGGGTATAGAGAAAGGGTGAAGGAATGCCGAGAAAAATTCAGTTTTTGTTCGAATGTAGATAATGGAAGCGAACCATCACCATAAATAGTACATATATTTATATATATATTTATAGAACTATGTATAACGTGATTCGGGGTACTGGTAATATATAACAGTGAGCGATAACGACGCGGCAGTGTGTGAACCCTAGGGAAAGTACGGGGGGGGCTAGTCGTTGGAGGAGTTGTTTCTAGAAATACAAAACCGACCATCTGTGTGTTCCAGTGGTCTGTAGTGCATTCCAACGAGAATTATATATATAAAATTACGGTATAAAATAATAATTATCCTAGGAGACTTATGATAGGTGATAGTCAGGAGAAGGTTCAGCTACGGATTCTGTAGTGAACAGTGGATTTGGGAACTCTGGTGGATGTGGCAGTGGTCCAGCAGTCTTTGGCTGTCGACGATACGCCATTAGCCAGCAGGATACAGCAATAGCCACAGCGACTAGTGCCAGCAGTGCTGTGATTACTAATGCTATCACAAAGCCGACCATAGAAACGCATATATCCTCCACTCTATGTTCTGAAGCGACTGTAACAATCAAAAGAAACATGTTAAATAAGGTTAGGTTACACGGTAATGTAGGATCTCCAGAAAAATAAGGGAACCCTCGGGAATCGAACCCAGGCCTCACTGGCAGTAGCCAATCGACTTATGCGCTCACCCACGGAACCCCCTTGTTCTTCCCGATCAGTGTTACCACATCGCAGTTACAGAAAAATGGGGTACCTCGAGTACCCAGCAGAATATAACGGCCTCAGGGCTCTGGCACCTTATTCTAGACTGTTATCCCACAGTAACATTAGCTAGTATTCTCGTGGTACCACTTACATTCAGCTGGATCCGATGTAAACCTCTCTTCTCTCCTCTCTAATGTGAATATAAGATTCGACTGGATCGTTATTTCTTCTCTAAGCTGCCCCTCGAAGCTGTCAGAGACGCTCAAAGCTGTGTTGTTCGCCTCGGACTCGCTGACGTCTCGCCGACGGCGGCCAAACGCGTTGTATCCTCGGCAATTGACCTAATTCGTTCAATAAACTACTGTGATTTCCGCGATTCATGAGAGGTATTACAGAGTAAGAAAATGAAGATGCTTACAGGCTGACAGCGTCCGAAGCACACGCGGATATTGCACTGGAACCGAATATTGTCGCTATTGGGGAACTTGAACGCGTTGAAACTGGCCATCAAGGCCTGTGTCTCAGGGTTCTGTTGCCATTCGCCGAATATCGGGGGTTCTATCGCGCACCCGTTCTCATCCGTGACAGGGTAATCGCTGGACTTGTTGTCGTCTATCGTCTTGGCCACACAGTTTCGAGCGAAACCACCATAAATGCCTGCAGCATTCAAGTACACGGATCAGCAACGGTTCGTTACTCGATGAGGATGGATAGCAGGGTACTTACTGGAAGGCTGAACTTGGATTTGCAACATCAGGTTGTCTCCAATTTCAGCGGAGTTGATTTCATTTCCGTTTTCGGTGACGATCTTCATCTCGCAAACTGGCGGTGGACCTGTATTGGCTATAGTGCCTGCGGTGGTCAACATGGAGACGTTGAAGCCGAGAGTAACGTTCTGTTCTCCGGTTTGATAGATGCACTTGATGTGGTAGGCTTGAGCTTTGTAGGTCATCAGTTTCGGGTGTTTTTGAATGACTAACACGAAGCTTGCGTTTCCCTGAAAACGTGAGAATAGCGTGCTGTTAAACTGAACTGTTCGTAACGATTGAACCGTAGAGGAAGATTGTCAGGAGATATTTGCACTTACGGCCACGTGAATTAGTCCGCAGTTTCCGAATGCCACTTTGAATATCTCTATTTTGCGTACGGTCTCGGCAGAGATCGAGACGACTCTTCTGCACTGCTCGTCCTTGCTGCGGCCTTTCACGTAGAGGACGCCGTCGAATTCGTCGTCCTGCAGGTGTATCTGGACCTGGACTCCGTCGGATAGACAGCTGACGATGATGTCCGGTCTAGGGAAGTCGGTGCGCAATCTGTTTCCGTTGTCTGTACCAAAGAAAATGCTATTAGTTACTCGGGGCGTCTCAAATATTAACCCTTCACTGCATAGCGATTAATACGAAGAATCAAGCTTACAGCATTGGGTGTAAGCGTTGCCACTGTATCCGCTGATGCAAGTGCAGATAGCTTGATGGCGAGTAGCATTGCAGATGGCATTCGTACCGCACATTTGCGTGGCACAAGGATCTTCGCAGGTCTGGCTGGTCCTCTCGCAGTACCTGTTGTCAGCGCAATCGTCGTCGCGTCTGCACTTGACTATTTCAGCTGAAAATTAGAATACACAATCCATTCAACAATTTCTTGTCTGAATAATCTCAAGAATCGAAAAGGACTAATCTAGGATCAAGCTTACTGCATTCGATGTGAGCATTTCCACTATATCCGCTGATGCAAGTACAGATAGCTTGATGGTGAATGGGATTGCATATGGCATTCGTAACGCAAGGTTGCGTGACACAAGGATCTTCGCAGGTCTGGCTGGTCTTCTCACAGTACCTGTTGTCAGCGCAATCGTCGTCGCTGATGCACTTGCCTATATCAGCTGCAAATTACAATGCATCGTCAATCCAAGTATTTCACAAAAAAAATGAAACACCTCGATCTGAAGAATCTTCTTACCCAAGGTACAGTTTCCATTGGCACGAAGTACGTAGCCATACTCGGCAGGGCACACGCAACGACCATGCTTATCGATGCTCATTCCTTTCTCGAGAGCACATTCGCAGTATCCGTCCTTGTTGACGATCATTCCAGCCTGTATGCGACAAGGTATACAAACGTCGCTCTCGTTCTTGGCTGTGCCAGGTGGACAGATGCAGTTGCCATATTCGTCACGGATCTGACCTTTGTCCACTGGACACACGTCAGCTGCAAAATGAGAAGGTTTGATAAGAAACCTTCTTGTAACACCAGGTACCTGTTGAAGATGCTCGAATTCAAGAACTTACCCTTTTCACAGCGCTCGACCGCGTTTCCTCTGTATCCCGGGATGCACTCGCAGATCATGGTTCTCACAGGACTCGTGTCAAGGACCTTGCAGTCTGCATTTGCCACGCAAGGCTGAATCTTCACACACGGATTGATGCACTCGCCGTTGAAGCAGGCTGTCTGAGATGGGCACTCGTTGTCTGCCTTGCACTTCTCTGTGACTGAACCCAGTATATCAGATAAGTTAGAAAGACCTTTTACAAAATCTTTTTCGTAGTTCGATTAAAGAATTTCATGCTTACGTTTGGTGCATGCCGACTCGATGTCACCGATGTACCCAGGCGGACAAGCGCATTCGACCAGATGATTGTAAACGTTGCAGTTCATGTCTCCGCGGCATGGATTCACAGTGCAAGGATTTTCGCAACGGCTGTTGATGCAAGCCTTATTCGTCGGGCAATCCGAGTTGGTCCTGCAGCCCAGAAGAGTGCAGGCGACCCTCGGATTACCGCCAAGACCAGGTGGACATTCGCAAATAGCCTTGTGATTCACTCCTTGACAAACTGCATCCTTGCCACAGGTTGGTTCGGTTGGAGAACACGCGGGAACGCAGTTGTGTTGCATACAGACATGTGTTCCGCTGCACTCGGCGTCCGTATGGCATCCGACCACTGAAACAACAAATTCAAAATTATTTCTCTGTTCCTCTGTTATTCCTAAACTAAAAAATAAACCATGTCCCTCACCTTTGGTGCAGGCCACATCAGCGTTCCCATCGTAGCCAGCAACGCAAGAGCAAATGGGTTTATGGTCAGAGACGATACACTCGGAGTTAGGTCCGCAAGCGCAAGGATTCTTGCAGATAGCGTTCACGCAAGCCTTGTCCGAAGGACAATCGCCGTCTCTAGTGCATTCAATATCCAAAATCGGTGTGGTAGCTCTGCAAGTTCCACTGCCACTGCTGACGTAGCCGCTAGGACACACGCAGACCATGGTTCGAACAGGGTGAGTTGGTAGGACCCTGCATTCGGAAGGTTCCGTGCAAGGCTCAACAACCGAGCAAGGATTCTGGCATCTGTTATTGAAGCAAGCCAACGAATCAGGACAATCGTCATCCTCCCTACACTCCGGTTTGTCTTCAGGTTTGCAATTCACGTAAGGGTTGCCCAAGTGATGAGCAGGGCATCGGCAAATCGGCAGATGATTTAAACCTCTGCACTCAGCTAATGGTGAGCAAGGATTGCCATGGCGGCAAGCGTCTACGCATTGAAGATTGATGCACGAATGGTCACCAGGACAGTCCCCGTTGCTGTAGCAGCCGATCACTCTGCAGCGGTCCAAGGGATTGCCATGGTAGCCTTTGCGACACCTGCAATCCGCTTTATGGTTGTTCGGGTAGCATTCAGCGTTGACGCCGCAGTCGTCAGACACCAAGCAAGGGTTCACGCAGTTGTTGTTCACGCAGCTCTTGTCCAATGCGCATTCGGTGTCTCTTGTGCATTCGACGGAGTAGCAAGCGATGTCTGGGTTGCCTTGGTAGCCTTCTTCGCAGGAGCAGATTGGTTTGTGGCCTCTTACGTAGCAGGCTGCGTTCACACCGCAGTTGCATGGGTTTCTGCATTGCCTGTTGATGCACGACTCGTCGTCGCTGCACTCGTCGTTGCTAGTGCAGGTGCCGATCGTTGTTATTTGAACTGGAAGAATGAGAAAGATCAATTAATTTCAGCAAAAGGGGGAAAAAGTTTTTATTTAACATCTGATTCAAGCGATCAGAACATACTTGGCCTGCAGACTTCGTCGATGTCGGTGATCCATCCTTCAGGACAAGTGCACGTCATGGTCCTGACAGGAACAGTGTCGAGAACGTTGCACCTGGCGTTCTCCGAGCACGGTTTGATCACCGGGCAAGGATCGATGCACTTGTTCTTGATGCAGACCAATTTATCAGCGCAGTCGATGTCGATCCTGCACTCGGGTTCGTCCAGGTGAGTCTTAGGATGTTCACAATATGAATAAGGATTTCCTATAGGCAGGCTTTCAGGACAACGGCAGGTAGCTTCGTGGTCCTGTACATAGCAAATTGCATTCTGCGCGCAAGGCGACTCCGCGATGCAAGGATTGATGCAGCGTCCGCTGTCACAGGCCAGGTTTCGAGGGCAATCGTGGTCAGCGTTGCACTCGGCCCTCTCGCAATGCACCTCGGGATTTCCGAAGTAACCGTGTCCGCAGCGACAAACCGCGCGATGATGTTCGCCGTAGCATTCCGCGTTGATTGCGCATTTGTTCTCGAGAATACACGGGTTCACGCATTGACCGTTGTAGCAGGTTGCTGCGTTGTTGCACTCGGTGTCGGATTCGCAATCCACTGCAAGTAGACATATCACGGTCAGGACAATGCAAGTAAACTATTATAGTTTTCATTGATTCATCGTCACTTACGTTTGAAGCAGCCTAGTTGGGGATTTCCGGAGTAGCCTGGTGGACAGGAGCACGATGGATAGTGATCGACGATGGTGCATTTCGCGTTGGGACCACAGTTGCATGGGTTGATGCACAGGCTGTTCACGCAGGCTGAGTTGCCAGCGCAGTCGCTGTTGCTTCGACATTCAGCAACTATGCCAGCTAGACGAAGAATTGTTTTGTAAATGATTTGATCCATTCGTTGCAATCCTTTCACTTCTGTATGTTTACTTTGACAAGACGTATGAAGTTGATCACTTACGTGGTATGCAATTGATTCTAGCATCGCCGTCGTAATTAACAGGACACCTGCATACCGCGATGTGATTGTTCACGTGACAAAGTGCATTCCTTCCGCAAGGATCTGCAGCCACGCACGGATTCACGCAGAGAGAATTAATGCACTGTTTGTCATTGGAACATTCGCTGTTAGCGTAACATTCCGGTCGATACGGTGGCAGAGTGACCAATGGTGCTGAAACAGAACAGTTGATCATCGCACAAAATCATTATACATATGCTTCACAATGAATTTATCGATTTAACGAGATCGTACTTCTGATACACTCGATGTAAGCGTTGCCAGAGAACTCGGGTGCACACTGGCAGACACCGGTGTGAGACACTGACTTGCATTGAGCGTTCAAACCGCATCGAGTTGTGCGGCAAGCTTCGATGCAGGTTCCACTGATGCACTTGTCCGAATTGTTGCAGTCCTGGTCTTGGAGGCACTGGACGTTGTCTAAGACTGTAATCGATGGTTTAATTATGTATCACGTCGCAAGAAGAGATTTCTCGATAAAGGATTTCAGATATTTACCAATTCTCTTGCACTGTCCGTTGATGTCGGTGATGGTGTTCGGTGGACAGCTGCAGATCATCGTGCGGAGCGGTGCTGTGTTCAATACTTTGCACTCTTGGTCGCCCGTGCACATGTGTGACGACAAACAAGGATCTTGACATATCCCGTTGATGCAGGCCAAGTTCGGTGGACAATCGCTGTCATCCCTGCATCTCGCCTCTGTTGACACACCTGTGATAAACGAAGAAAACAGGTGATTAAGTGTCAGGCCTCACTGGTGGTAGCCGATCGACTAACGCGATCACAAACGGAACCCCCTCATTTTATATAAAGTATAAATACCATACCAGTGCATTCGATGTAAGGGTTTCCAGAGGTTCCCGAAGGACAGATGCACCTCGGCTGGTGGTCTCTAGCGATGCAGTTGGCAGTGTCAGCGCAAACGTCATCCTCGCAGACAGGTCGACAGACCCTGTTGAGTCTGTCGCAAGCCTCGTGGTCAGCGCAGTCCTCATTGTAATGACACACTGCCGAGATGCAGGCAACGCGTGCATCACCCTGCGTGCCTCGCGGACAGACGCATTGCGCTCGGTGGGAAATCGCGATGCACTCTGCTCCACGACCGCATGCAATGCCGTCATCGAGACAAGGACTGACGCAGTTCTCATTCTGGCATGTCTTGTCGTACGGACAGTCGTCGTCTGACATGCATTCCGCTGAAGATGTAACAAATTGTTATTGTATGCACTTATTTATCACTATGAATTACCAGACTTACGTTTGAAACACTGCACTTGAGGATCACCAGCATAGTTCTGCAAGCAATGACAAGTTGGATGATGGTTCACCATGAGGCATTCCGCATTCAATCCACATTGCCCGCCCAGACATGGGTTTTGGCAGAGCTGGTTGATGCAAGCTGCTTCTGGCGCGCAATCGGAGTTCTTTGTGCAGTCAGGGAATCCATCGGTGTCTACAACAAGATCATTGTTATTTTACACAGGATCATGACGATACAAAAGAAAACAGACAGAAAGCTAATTTCTTGCAAATCATTGTTTAACATTGCAAATGTTACCTCTGTAGCAGTTCATGAATGGATCTCCAGACAGGCCCGTGTTGCAATGACATTGGCTTCGATGGTTCTGAACAACGCATTGCGCGTTCGATGCACAAGGATTGATGGTGCAGGGGTTGATGCATCGGGAGTTCAAGCATGCCATGTTCGATGTGCAGTCCGAATCGGAGTTGCAGATTGCGTCGAGTTGTTGGTCCACTAAAAAATAGAAACAATTTAAACGAGTTCATTAATGAACGATTCCCGAAACTGCAGCGATTTTAAAATGCAACCGACGCATACCTGGAATGCAAGCCACCGTCGCATCGCCAGCGAAGTTCGGCAGGCATTCGCAGATCATGGTTCTCATTGGTAGCGTGTCCACAACGGAGCATTTTGCACCGGTGATGCAGGGCTTCGTTTCAATGCACGGATCCTTGCAGATGCCATTGAAACAGCCTAATTTGCTGGGGCAGTCTCCGTCTACTTGACATGATGGTTGAAGGTCTACTGGTTCTAAAGGGAGAGAGAGACTTCGTTTAATCTTTCTACGATTGAAAGATAAGTTTAAATGTATCTTTAATTCAATTTAAATGAATCTATCTTGCAAAAATCATTAGAAATTCAATAAATTACCCATCAGGCAATTCGTGTAAGGATCCCCGATGTAGCCAGGCGCGCACCGACAGTTAGGCCTGTGATTGACAACAGTGCATTGCGCTGACAAAGGACAGTTGCAAGGATTGACGCATCTCTGGTTGCGACACGCCAAAGAAGATGGACAGTCGTTGTCATTGGTGCACTCCGGTCTCTCACAAATTTGATAAGGATTGCCTTGATATCCGTCGGGACAGTAGCAACGAGGTCTATGGTAGCCGTCAGATGAGCAGAGTGCATTGACGCCACATTGGGTGATCGAACAGGCGTCCGTGCACTCGTTGTTGACGCAGGATTGTGTCAATGGACACTCGCTGTCACCGCGGCATCCAACTGCAACGATAAATGCAACATGTTTACTAACAGGTTTGGTATACTTGGGCATAAGTATGTGTAAGAAATGTTCAAAATTGATTCCTTACTTTCACGACAGTGTTGTTGAGGATTGCCAGTGAAACCTTCGTTGCAGACGCATATAGCTCGGTGCAACAGAACGTGACAGCGACTGTTGTAACCGCAGGAGTCCAAAGTGCAAGGATCGACGCATCTCTGGTTGTAGCAGGCTTTGTTGTTGGGACAGTCGTGGTTCTGAGTGCATTCTGGGACTGGCACTGCAAGCGGATATCAAATATGTATAAGCGAATGCTTGGAAAGTTGCGAAGCTAAAATTTAATCAAACAAATGATGCACTTCTGCAAATAACACTGATTTGGAGGAATTACCGTCGGCAGGTGGAACGTTGCACTGTATCCTCGCGTTGCCAATGAACCCAGGTGGACACGAGCAGACAGGCTTGTGACTGATAGTCTGACAAAGTGAATTGACACCGCAGGAGCCAATGCAAGGGTCTCTGCACTTCTGGGCGAAACAAGCCTTGTCTCTTGGACAGTCTTCGTTGATCACGCATTCAGGATAGATACAAACTGCAACGCCATTTCTGACTCTGCATTCGCCGTTGTAGCTGCAGGGTGATTGACTACAAGGGTCTGTTTCTAGAAAATCACATGGTCAGTTTAGAATTTGTTTGAGATTCACAAAATTTCATATTCTCGTGCAATTTGTGCTTACCAATTAATTGATTGCATTCCACGAACGGATTACCAATTAACGGGGGCGGACAGATGCAGAGGGGACTGTGATTGATCGCCTTGCAATCCGCCTTGATGCCGCAGACGTTCTGTGTGCAGGGATTTATGCATCTGTTGTTAATGCACGCCTTGTCTCCCGGACAGTCCGAGCTGATCACACACTCCGGGTGACAACCGGTGACACTGGAAGGTTCACCTTGAAGACCGGGGAGGCATTTGCAAACCACAGTGTCGCCGACCTTGTCGCAGAGCGTGTTTGGACCGCACGGAGATGGAGAGCACGGGTCTCTTTCTATTGGTTCTGTGCAAAAAGGAGACATTTATGTTTCTGGAATAAATCTGGGAGGGGCGACCACGTTCTGTGAATCTTTAAATGATTCTAAATAGAATCAGAATAGTAGGTACAGTATTTTATCCATAAATGTCCCAAATGTCTGGCCGCTAAATGTCCCGAAGCTATCCCCACTACTGCGGGGTGTACCCTCTTGAGGGTCTGGCAGTTCACGAGTCCTCGGTCACCGAGAATTGTAAACATAACTAATCCAATAACAAAACGTCTTTATTTTTTATGGAACTATCACCGACATATTCGTGGCAAAGAACAGTATCCCTGCCGGATAATTGTCCCTGATCAGACCCGTGTTGAGGACAATTATCGATAAAATACTGTATAACGAATTTTAAGCTGTCATTGACCGAACTAGAAAATGGAAGAAGAGGTCCTCTAACATTACCTTCAGCCCTGCAGAGGGAGAACGCGTTCCCTATAGTCGGCAGAGGGCAAGAGCAAATAGGAATGTGATTGGATACGGTGCAAATAGCTCCCACGCCACAGGTGCCAGGACAAGGATCCTGGCATTTGGTCCTGATGCAGGCCTGCGACTTCGGACAGTCGGTGTTCACCAAGCACTCGGGCTGACATCCTTCGTACGCATTTCCTCGGTAGCCAGCAATGCACTCGCAGAACGCGGTGTTCGATCTCTCCCTGCAGTAAGCGTTGACTCCGCACGGCGAAGGACTGCACGGTCTTGATGGTGTTGGTGGCTGTGATGGTACTACAATAAGAACATTCCAGAATTAATCATGACACTTCTTAACCAGTCTGCTTATAGATAAAACAGATTACGAGTCACATAATGAAAGAAATAGTTAATTTACAACGATCTTGAAGAGAATATATGTGCGAAGCTGTACAAGAAACGCGAATGATTTACAAAAGAGCATAGGATTTACATAGACCGAGAGCGTTACGCAGAGTGAAACATCGTGTATGGACAAAACTATGATCAGATTCGATAGAAAAGATAACTATAGAAGTACGTGAATACTATATCTGCATGCGATTTCTTTTGTTGTATACAATCTTATATATGTACAAATATTTACAGCTAAAACGTAAAAAAGAAAAAAGAGTATCAGCTTCGTGACACGAATCGGTCGGGATGAAAACATCATTTAATTGGTATGATTGATGAAACTCGCGGGACGTTTGATGATAGAATGATCGCGGTCGAACGGGATGGTCCTTACTCGTGATCGGGGAACAAACAGTGACCGGGTCTCCGGTATATCCCTCGGGACAGACACAACGGATGTAATGCAGGGCAACCTGGCAGAGGGCATTGATACCGCAGAGCCCTTCGCAAGGGTCGGTACACTTCTGTCTAACGCAGGCCTGACTGCCAGAGCACTCGCTGTTCACGAGACACTCGGGCCTACAGTTGGGTGGAGATCCTATGTACTCGGGCATACAGGCACAGGACGGTTTATTGTTGATTACGGTGCACTGGGAGTTCGGTCCACACGGCGAGGGGGTGCACGGGTCCAGGCTGGGTTCCTCGTCGTTAGATTCTGCTCGTCGACAACAAACACAGTTCGGTTAGGGGGTACAGGACCTTTCAATAGCTAGAATCAATGGTTAAGAGGGCTGCTTGCACGCCACTCTCTCCCTTAGTAAACTTACTAGGCAATTATTAATAATTCGCAACACAATGAGACCATCGAATGTGCAAGTTATACAGCTCTACTTACTTATGGGGAAGCAGCTTACGAACGGATCGCCAGAGAACCGTTCAGGGCAGCTGCAAATGGGGTTGTGATTGCGCACGGCGCACAGTGCGCTCAGTCCGCAAGTGTTCCCGCATGGGTTCTGACATCTCTGGTTCACGCAAGCTCTATTTTGCTCGCAGTCGGTGTTCACGAGACACTCGGGTCTGCAACTGGGAGGAGTCCCGAAGTATCCAGGGAGGCAGGAGCAGGAGGCCTGTTCGCCGAAATCGCGGCAAACGCTGTTGGGTCCGCAGGGCGAGGGCTCGCAGGGTCTCACGCGTTCTATCGTCAATCAAGAGGGATCAATCAACAGGTTCACATAATGTCGGGAACAGTTTTTTCATGGGAGTACAGACAGTCGGAACACTCACTTCGGACTGGTTTACAGAGGGTGAAGGAATCTCCCTCGTAGTTTTCTATGCAACTGCAGGTGGGAATATGGTTAACGACAACGCATTGTGCGTTCTGGCCGCAGACTCCTGCGCAAGGATCCACACACTTGTTGTTGGAGCAGGCCCTGTCACGGCTGCAGTCCGAGTTTTGCACGCATTCTGGGTAACAGCCTTCGTAAGGGTTGCCACGATATTCGTTAATGCAGGTGCAAGCTCCGTTTCGACACTGGGTGTTCGGACCGCAGGGCGAAGGGTTGCAGGGTTCCGAGGGCGCTGGAGGGGCTGGTCGGAGGAATTTGGGTCAGTTAAAAGCATTATCACAGTCCAACGAGGATACTTATTCAAGTTACACAAGCTCCTCTTGATTAAAACCACATACGAGACATTGTTCAGAAAAATACCGTATAATACATCTACATTTTCCTCAAACTTGGAGGTTGAAAACATGTTTCTTCAGATATCTCCAGGACGTTTGAAGAAATATGTTTTCGTCCTCCAACTAGGTTTTTCTAAGAACAATCTCTCGGCCAAGCTTCAACAATGTGTAACTCGCGGAACAAGTTCCCTCCTACGATCAAACTGCAATTCGCGATCTTACTTGCAGGCTTCGGTTGGCAACTGGTAAAAGCATCCCCGACAAAGTCCGCGGGGCAAATGCAAGATGGAGTGTGGTTGATCACGTTGCACAACGCGTTCGAGCCACAGGATCCTGGGCAAGGATCTATGCACCTTTCTCTGACGCAGGCTTTGTCGCTGGTACAATCAGAGTTCACCAAGCACTGTGGTCGACAGTTGGGGGCTGAGCCCACGTAACTGGGTAAGCAGGAGCAGGATGGTATTCCCCCTATGTCTTGGCACTGGGAGAACGGTCCGCAGGGTGATGGTACACAGGGATTGATAGGGGTTGATGGTACTATGGCTAAAATAGGAAATGTTCGATCACCAATTGAGACATTGTTTGGTAATCGTTGAAAGACGTTTTGGTAATTGATAACTTACTGGTGATATCGAAGCATTTTACGAATGGGTCTCCCGTTTGACCAGAATTGCAGCTGCAGATGGGACTATGGTGGAACACCTCGCACCTAGCACCCGCACCACAGACACCTGGGCAAGGATCAACGCATCTCTGACCCATGCAAGCTTGGTTAACAGGACACTCTGCGCTGACAACGCATTCTGGTCTACATGCTGGTGGGGATCCTCTAAAAGTGGGCAAGCAGGTACAGGTAGGCTGACCGTTGACATCTTGACAACGGCTGTTTGGTCCGCAAGGTGATGGTTCGCATGGGTTCGCGGTAACTGGTTTCGCTATTGTTGAGTTCAACGTCAATTAACTTCAAACTCTGGTCTTACATCGTGGAGTTTCAAAACCTGATAACTTACGGAGCTCTTCAAGGACACCACAGGATCTGAATGGATTTCCGGTGAAACCTGAGCTGCAACTACAGGAGGGAATGTGATTGATAACCTGGCAAACCGCGTTGAGTCCACAGGTACCTGGACAAGGATCCTGGCACCTGTTTCTGATGCAGGCTCGGTTGAATTGACAATCCGAGTCGATGAGACACTCGGGTCGACAGTTTTCGTAAGGATTGCCATAGAAATCTGGGAGACAGCTGCACAGAGCTGAGCCGTAGGAATCACGGCAAATGGCGTTGGCGCCGCAGGGCGATGGCTGGCATGGATTGACTCTGACTGGGATATCGTCCACTATTGATCAAAACCGAAGGGGCGTTAGAATTTTTCTTAAATGATAGTTGATCGATAAGGGAGAAGTGCATCTTACTGGGCTGAGGGATACACTGAACAAATGGATCTCCAGTGAAACCGGTTGCGCAACTGCACATGGGGGTGTGGCTGACGGTCCTACACTCGGTATTTCTTCCACAGGATCCTGGACATGGGTCTCTGCACTTCTGATTGATACATGCTTGTTGGACAGGACACTCAGAGTTGCTGACACACTCTGGTTTGCAGTTCGGTGGTATTCCTATAAATTCTGGGAGACAGGTGCAAGAGGGAGTGTTGTTGATGACTTGGCAAGCTGCGTTCGGGCCGCAGGGTGAGGGTTGGCAGGGGTTCACTGGGACGCTCGGTAACTTGCCTAAAATTAGCAAAGTGCTCTCTGAAGTTAGCCTTTTCATCTCTGGGAATTAAACTGAAAATGTCAAAATCCTTCTTACTGGGTGGTGTGCATTGGACAAACGGATCCCCGACGAACTGGTCGAAGCACCGGCACACGGGATTGTGATTGATGACAGTGCACTGCGCGGATAGTCCGCAAGCGCCCAAGCAAGGGTCAATGCACTTCTGATTGCTGCAGGCTCTGTTACGTGGGCAATCGGTGCTAACGATGCACTCGGGTTTGCAGGAAGGTGGTGATCCTTTGAACCCGTTGACGCAAGTGCACACGGCTTGACCATTCGAGGAACGACAGTGACTGTTCGGCCCACAGGGGGACGGGTAACAGGGGTCGACGATGGGCATGTCTGAATTTGAATTAATATCAATCACACGTTCTCTATAAACTGTCATTAAGACATAAAAACCAATGACCGAATGACCAACCTTTCATCGGGCTACACGCAACGAACGCATTGCCTGTCATGTTCCTAGGACAACTGCACATAGGCAAGTGATTGACCACGTTGCACTCTGCGTTCGCTCCGCAGGTACCCACGCAAGGGTTCCTGCACTTGTGCAGTATACAGGCTTCGGATCGGAGGCAGTCAGTGTTGATGACGCATTCGGGACGGCAGATACTGTAGGGGTCACCCAGGTAACCGGGTGTGCAAGTGCACGTGCCGTCTCTGCACTGTGCATTCGGTCCACATGGCGAGGGGTTGCAAGGGTCTCTCGGGGCCGGTATCGCTAAAATGCAAGGATTAGTATGTGGTGTATGTGTGTCGGCTTCAGACACAATCACTTCAGTGGACTACCTGAAGGAATACTGTAGATCATAACCCTCGTACATCCCTCAAAAGTAGTTGCATAAAAGATCGAAATTTTCACCTTGAGGAACGTAGGAGGGTGAGAATTAATTGATGACATGATTGATAGTTTTTGTGCTTACTGTCAGTTGGAGGGACAGGAGAACAACTGGTGAACGGGTCACCGGTGTAACCTGCGGGACAGGTGCAAGCTGGCGTGTGATTAACCACAGTGCATCTTGCACCAATGCCACAGGATCCTGGACAAGGGTCCCTGCACTTCTCTCGGATGCAGGCTTTATTCGCCGTGCAGTCCGAGTTCATGATGCACTCTGGTCGACAATTTGGAGGCGTTCCGATGTAGTTATTCATGCAAGTGCAAACGGGAGAATCGCGCAAGGACTTGCACAATGCGTTTGGACCGCAGGGTGACGGAATGCATGGGTCTTTTGGATATTGCGTTTCCAGTTCGGGTGCTGTAGAAAAATAATAAAATTATTCAAGTGGAAGATCATTCGATGGTAAATAGAACGGGAAAATAAACTCACTGGTCATGGGGAAACAATAGATGAAAGGATCCCCTGTTAAACCACCTCCGCAGCTACATATGGGGCTATTGTGAATGACTTTGCATTGTGCGTTCCGACCGCAGGTGCCAGCACAGGGGTCTCTGCACTTCTCATTCACGCAAGCTAGGTTCGAGTTGCATTCTGAATTGACGATGCATTCGGGTCTACAATTTGGCGGAGTTCCTACGTATTGGGGTAGGCAAGAGCATACTCCTTGACCGTTGACATTCTGGCACTTGCTATTTGGACCGCAGGGCGACGGTCTGCATACGTCGGGCTCGTTTTCTATGACTAGAAAATATGGTAATGTTGTAGGCATCATCGATTCATCTGCGAAATACTGGGCTTAAAGTCTTCAAACGAGAAAATTGATCGTTCCAAGGATTTTGTAAGCTGACAAAGTTTGAAGACCACAGCAAGATGCCAACGGTGTAAGTACTTACTGGTGGGTAGTTTGTACAAACAGTTGGAGTAAGGATCGCCAGTATACTGTGGCAGACAGGTGCACACAGGAAGGTTGTTGACAACCTGGCAGTTGGTGTTGCCACCGCAAGCACCGGGACAGGGATTCTGACACTTCAGATTAATACATGCCAAATTCGAGGGACAATCTGACGCGATTGTACATTCGGGTCGACATCCTTCGTAAGGATTGCCGATGTATTCCTGTAAACAATAGCAAAAGCCGACTCCGTTTTGCTCGCGGCAAACGGCGTTGGCTCCGCAAGGGGATGGTTGGCAGGGTCGTGTTGGAATCGCTGGCACCGCTAAAAAGACAAGCACGAAATCAACTCTCAAATACTCCATCCTAAGTCATCCGAATTTCCCATTAATCACTTACATAGCTTGGGAGTGCATTGAACGAAAGGATCTCCAGTGAAGTCTCTCATGCAGGTGCAAGTTGGCACATGATTCACCACGTGACATTCTGCATTGGAGCCGCAGGAGCCTGGACAAGGGTCCCTGCACTTGCGGTTAATGCAGGCAAGGTTGTTATTGCACTCGCTGTTGATAACGCACGCGGGTCTGCAGTTGGGAGGGGTGTCGATGAACTCTGGCTTGCAGGAGCAGGATGGTTGGTTATTGATCAGTTGGCAGACAGCGTTGGGACCGCATGGTGATGGCTGACAGGGGTTCGTGGGTATGACGGGTTCTTCGGCTTTAAAATGTGTTGAAAAATTAGCACCTGAAAAGCTAAGCTGTATCTATCAAATCTAGGACACCTACGTCTGGGTATACATCTCACGAAAGGATCGCCAGTGAAGACCGGAGGACAGCTGCAAATGGGATTGTGATTGATTACTTGGCAACGGGCGGACACTCCGCAGGATCCAGGACACGGATCGCTACACTTCAGGTTCACGCAAGCCTCGTTCAAAGGACAATCCGTGTTAACCAGACACTCTGGTCGACACGCCGGAGGATTTCCTATGTAACCAGGGACGCAGGAACAGACTGCCTGGCCACTAAAGTCCTGGCACCTGCTGTTGGGGCCGCAAGGTGACGGGTTGCAGGGTTCTACTATCGCTGGGTCTGCAAGGCAAGGTTCTTCTGTTATCATGTTCTCTGATTCAGCTAGATTTTCCGAACTTCGGATTTACCTTCAACTGGGTAGCAAGTGGTAAACGCGTTACCAGACATTCCGTCTGGACAACTGCACATAGGTGTATGATTGATGACAACACACTCCGCGTTATTACCACACACGCCTACGCAAGGGTCGAAACACTTGTTGCGGTTACATGCTTTGTCTAGGGGACAGTCTGGGTTCTGGACACACTCTGGACGACAGCCGTAGTATGGGTCGCCACGGTACTCTGGCATGCACGTGCAAACGCCGTCGCGACAAATGGCGTTCGAGCCGCAGGGTGAGGGGTTGCAGGCGTCTTGTGGAACTGGGGGTGAAGCTGTTATGATAATTTCATTAGAGTTATTACTGGGCTACCTGCCTCCTAAAACTTAAAAACTTGTGGCTCTTACGGGGACTGTCTACGAAACATCTGACGAACGGATCGCCACTGAATCCTTTAGGACAAGTGCACACAGCCATATGGTTCACCACCAAACACTGTGCTCCTTGACCACAAGAACCTGGACAGGGATCGGTGCATCTTTGTCTGAGACAGGCTCTGTTGCTGCTGCATTCGGAATCGATGGTGCATTCTGGACGACAGTTCGGCGGGGTGCCTATGTAGTTCTCCATGCAGGAGCAGCTTGGCAGCTGCGTGTTGTCTAATGTACGACAGACGGAGAACGGACCGCAGGGCGATGGAACGCATGGATTCACGGGCTCAACTACCACTGAGATGAAATAATCCGGTTATCGTAACTTGTTGGAAAAATAATCGTTCTAGCTGGAAATTCTGTGACAGGACGTGAACTCACTTTCGAGTTTGAAACACCTGACGAACGAGTCGCCAGTGAAGCCTGGATTGCAGCTACAGATCGGGCTGTGATTGATCGCCTCGCATCTAGCGTTGATGCCGCAAATGCCGGGACAGGGGTCCACGCATTTGCGGTTTTTGCAAGCACGATTTGTAGCGCAATCGGAGCTCAATGTACACTCTGGTCTGCACATCGGTGGGCTGCCTAGGAATTGGGGCGAGCAGGAGCAAATGGCTTGACCGTTGGACACGCGACATTGGCTGTTCAATCCACATGGTGATGGATTACAGGGGTCGGCTGGTCTCGCTGAAAACATGTCTACGTTAGAACCCGTCTGAGTCAGCAGTAAAATGAAATGAGATCGAGAAATCCCTCTATTTTCACCACTTACGTTGCTCTTGAATGATATTACACTGGGTGAACGAATCTCCGGTGAATCCTGCTTGGCAAGTGCAGAGCGGCGCATGATTGACAACTTGGCAGATAGCGTTGTACCCGCAGAACCCTGGACAAGGATTCTGGCACTTCGATCCAACGCAAGCTCTATTTGCCGTGCAGTCCGAGTTGATAACGCACTCTGGTCGACACCCTTCGTAAGGATTGCCGACGTAATTTGGTAGACACGTGCAGGACGCGGCGCCATTTTGCTCTTTACACATCGCGTTCGAGCCACACGGGGTTGGGACACATGGTGTGGGTTTCTCGATTGTATCGTCGATCGCTGTAGAGACGTTTCTTTTAGTATTTGATCGTATCCGTTTCTATACAAGGTGGAGAACCTAACTCAAACACCTTAACTCTTGCCAAATCAATAAAATCCACAGTGACATTATCTCCTATCGTCAGAAACAACTGTTCAAGGTGATTGATTTAAGTTCTTCACCCTGCATTATTGCATTTACGGGTACACCACAGCTTACCTGGCCTAGCTTGACACTGTACGAACGGATCTCCCATGAAACCGTAAGAACAGACGCACATGGGAGTGTGGCTGATCACGCGACACTCCGCGTTAGCGCCACAGGATCCAGGACAAGGGTCTCGACATTTCTGATTGATGCAGGCTAAGTGGGTGGAGCACTCGCTGTTGCTAATGCATTCTGGCTTGCAGTTGGGAGGGGATCCAAGGAACTCGGGCCAACACGAGCAAGAAGGTGAGTTGTTAATCACCTGGCATCGACTGTTTGGACCGCAGGGTGTTGGCACACAAGGGTTCAAAACTTGCGGCTCCTCTTCTGTTCGAGGGAATAGAAAAGATTAGCAGGTTGGTTAGATGCATTCTTCGTTCGTTGAAAAAAGTTTACTCACGTCTCCGGATACACATCGTGAAGGGGTTGCCAGTCAGGTCCGGAGGGCAGCTACAAATCGGGTTGTGATTCACTACCACGCAATCTGCTCGGATGCCACAAGTGCCGGGACAGGGGTCAATGCACTTCTGGTTGTTGCAGGCCATGTTGCTGGGGCAGTCGGAACTGAGAATGCACTCTGATCGACAATTTGGCGGGGTGTCTAGGTAGCCGGGGATGCAAGAGCAGACTGCTTGGTCGTTTATCTTTCTGCATTGACTGTTCGGTCCGCAGGGTGTTGGGTTGCATGGATCTTGGGGAGCTGTCACTGTTTGAAGATTTAGGAATAGTTAACTGGCGACTCGTACATATTGGATTGTTTTGAAAAAAAACACATGATTATCACATGCTTCTTGAAATGTACCTTGCATCGTTGAGCAAACCACGAACGCATTGCCCGATGTTCCAGGAGGGCAAGTGCAAACTGGAATATGATTTACGACAGAGCACAAAGCGTTCTGTCCACATGTGCCAGCGCAAGGATCGTTGCACTTGCTCCTGATGCAAGCTCTGTCTCTTGGGCAATCTGAATTCAATACACATTCGGGACGACAGCCTAACATTGGGTCTCCTCGATACTCAGGCAGACAAGTGCAGACGCCGTCTAGGCATTGGGTGTTCGCGCCGCAAGAGGCACATCTATCTTCGGGTTGGTCCATAATTGTTGTGGTTACAGGGGAACACCTCACAAAAGAGTCCCCGGTGAACCCTTCGAGGCAAGTACAGATCGGTGTGTGGTTTATCACTGAGCATTGGGCTCCTACTCCGCAAACTCCATCGCAAGGATAACGACACTTCTTCTGGATGCAAGCTTGGTTGCTAGGACACTCTGAGTTTCGGATGCATTCCGGTCGGCAATTTGGCGGTGTTCCTGTATAGTCTGCTAGACAGGCACAGGAAGCTTGACCGTTTATGTCTCGACAGTCGGAGAAGGGTCCGCAGGGTGACGGCACGCACGGGTTCAACGGAACTGTTGGTGGTTTTGTCGCTGCAATGAACGTTTGCTCAGAAAGTGTTACCTCGATCATAAATGAGAATTTATTGAACGGAAATAGAGAAAGTGTCACTCCTAAAAATGGACAAGATCAAATTCGTGCTTACTTGGCATCTCGAAACAAGCGACAAGGGGATCGCCAGTGAATCCTGACTCGCAGGCGCATATAGCGTTGTGGTTGATCGTTTCACATCTAGTATTCGAGCCGCATGATCCAGGACAAGGGTCGCTACACTTTTGATTGATGCAAGCCATCTTAGGGGTGCATTCTGCGCTGACGGTGCACTCTGGTCTGCAAGCGGGTGGACTACCAATGAACTCGGGTAAACAGGAGCAGACCGATTGCCCGTTGACGGCTCTACACTGGCTGTTGGGTCCGCAGGGCGAGGGGTTGCAGGGTCTACTGATTGTCTGATCCATTTCTACAAACGAGTTGCCGACTGTCAGACCATGCACTTTGTAAAATAAATCGTACCGGTATAGTGCAATACCTGGTTGCATCGGCGAGCAAAGAACAAAAGCATTTCCGGTATGTCTGGGGAAGCACTCGCAAACCGGTAGATGATTGACAACATGGCATTCGGCGTTTCGACCACAGATTCCAGGACAAGGGTCTCTGCACCTAGTGTTCATGCAAGCCTGATTCGACGGACAGTCGGAATTCAACAGACACTCGGGTCTACAGCCTTCGTACGGGTTGCCGATGTAATTCTGGATGCAGGTGCAGGAGCCTGCACCGTTCTGTTCCTTACAAATTGCATTCGAACCACACGGGGACGGGTTGCAGGCGTCGTCAGGTACGGCATTGGTCGCAGCTGTAAAATTGGGAGATTAAACAAACTGAAATGCTACAGAAATGCAATTACAACAACACTCTCGACAATCCTTAGATTCTTACGTTCTCTAAAGACACATTGTGTGAACGGATCACCCATATACCCAGCCGAGCAGGTACACATTGGGGTGTGGCTGACTACGTAACAGTCCGCATTACCACCACACGAGCCAGGACAAGGGTCTCTGCATTTATTGTTTATGCAAGCCAGGTGACTAGCGCACTCGCTATTACTAACACACTCGGGTCTGCAATTCGGAGGCGTTCCGCTAAATTCGGGCAAGCAGGAGCACGAAGGTGAATCATTGATCGCTTGACAGAGCGCATTGGGTCCACATGGTGACGGGTAGCAGGGATTGACAGGGGCCAGAGGTTCTTCCACTGAAACGATGGACAACTATTTCGAATGCTTCTAAGCATAGTGATCGATGGTTTGCAAAAATGTTCCTCACGTTTAGGCTCGCATCTGACGAAGGGATCGCCAGTAAAACCGGCCGGGCAGCTGCATATGGGGTTGTGATTGGTCACTTGACACTGGGCCCTGACTCCGCAGGTCCCAGCGCAGGGGTTTAGACACTTCTGATTGCTACAAGCTTGGTTCTTTGGACAGTCGGAACTGACAGTGCACTCGGGTCTGCAGGATGGGGGTGATCCTATGAAGCTGGCCACACAGGAGCAAACTGCCTGCTCGTTCACTATGCGGCAGACACTGTTGGGCCCACAAGGAGACGGGTTGCAGGGATCCTCGGGTCCTAAAGTAGCCGGAGATGAGTCAGACGTTGACAGTTGAGAACGATACTGAAGAATTCAGTTAGTGAAACGTACCTTTACTAGGACGACAATAAGCGAAAGCATTTCCAGTCATACCAGACAGACAATTACAAATGGGAATATGGTTGTAGACGTTGCACTGCGCGTTTTGGCCGCATGTGCCTGGACATGGGTCTGTGCACTTGTTGCGAATACAGGCCAACGAGCTGGGACAGTCGTTATTGAGGACGCATTCTGGGCGACAACCTGCGTAAGGATCCCCTTGGTATTCTGGGAGGCAGGTACACCTGCCAGAGGAGCATAACGCGTTCGCTCCGCATGGTGAGGGGTTGCAGGGGTCCGAGGGGACTACTGGCTCTTCGATCGCTATGCGGGGGAATAATTTGATTAGATTCTGGTGATACGCCATTTACGCTGCAAGAGATTATTGAATAGAATGTCTGAACACGACTTACGTCGTGGATAGCAATTGGTAAACGGATCCCCGGTGAAGCCGTCAGCGCAAGCGCAAGAAGGCGTATGATTTATGACATTGCAGGTAGCTGATATTCCACAAGATCCAGGACAGGGATCTCTGCACCTCTGGTTTATGCAAGCCTGACTACTAGGACAATCGGAATTTATGGTGCATTCTGGTCTGCAATTAGGCGGAATGCCGATGTAAGGGGTGAGACACGAACAAGATGGCAAGTTGCCAATCTGGCGACATTCAGAGTAGGGTCCACAAGGTGATGGGACGCAGGGATTCTCTACAACTGGGCTAATTTCGGGTCCTGTAATTAAACAACCTGTAAAGTAACTTGAACCTGATAGTAACGAATGAAGAAACCAATCGACTCTTGCCGATCCTCTTACTTGGCATTGGGAAGCATAAACTGAAGGGGTCTCCGGTGTAACGTTCCCTGCAACTGCACACAGGGCTGTGATTCAGCACCCTGCAGTCAGTATTGGACCCGCAGGGTTGAGGACAGGGATTGATACATTTGTTGTTGACGCACGCCCTGTTGACAGGGCACTCCGAACTCATGACGCACTCTGGGCGACATCCAGGCGGAGTTCCGTTGAATCCAGGCAAACAGGCACAAACTGCCTGATCGTTGACCACGTTACATTGACTATTTGGCCCGCAACGCGATGGGTTGCACGGGTCTACAGGTGCTAGGTCTGTTTTGCCAAAAATTAAAACGTCTTACGGTTCGAAATAGTTGAGACATGATTATGTTGGGGTTGTATGGTAATTACCAGTTTGGCGAATGGGACTGCAGAACCTGAAGGGATCACCAGTGAAGCTATTCATGCAAGTGCATGAAGGCGAGTGATTGATCACCTGGCAAACCGCGTTTTGGCCACAATTACCGGGACAGGGGTCCTGACACTTGGAGCGAATACAAGCCTGGTTTGAAAGACAGTCTGAATTTACGGTGCACTCGGGTCGACAACCGTCGTAAGGGTTTCCTATGTAGTCCTGTACACAGGTGCATGAACCTGCGCCGTTCTGCTCCTTGCAAATTGCGTTTGCTCCGCAGGGTGATGGTGTGCAGGGAGACACGTTTTCGACAACCGTTGCTATAATAACAATGTAGTTCGAGTTGTAGTACGATCTATCCGATCGAAATAATCAAATCAAAGTGCAAGATTTTAACTTACGTTGTTGCAAGATGCACTGGGTGAACGGATCACCAGTGTACCCGCCCATGCAAACGCACATAGGAGTGTGGCTTACAACTCGACATTCCGTATTTGAACCACAAGAACCTGGACACGGGTCCCTGCACTTTTGGTTCACGCAAGCCAGATTCGTCGGGCACTCGCTATTGCTGACGCACTCTGGCCTGCAACTTGGCGGTACACCGACGAAATCGGATATACACGAACAAGATGGCGAGTCGTTTACTACTCTACATTGTGCATTCGGTCCGCAGGGGGATGGTTGACACGGGTTCACGAGCTCGGGTGGTGTTTCCGCTGTTCGAAAAAGTTTAGACTTACAATTGGGTCTATCATTACAGTTTAGATCTGAGAATAAATCTTTGCAATTTGTGATTCGTCGACATTATGACATAGCAAACAAATTCCGGATAGTTCAAATTCTTTAAACATTATAATTTCAACAATAAAATTAACAAGAAAATTGCAAGGACCTAGTACCAAACGCCACAACAATCCTTACGTATCGGATCGCATCTGGTGAAAGGGTCTCCAGAGTGTCTCGGCAAGCAGGTGCAAATGGGATTATGACTGACAACCTGACACTGTGTTCTCAGTCCACAAGTGCCCAGGCAAGGATCGATGCACTTCTGATTACTGCAAGCTAAGTTACGAGAACAATCCGTGCTAACTGTGCACTCTGGCCTGCAAGTTGGCGGCACGCCAAGATATCCTTGCACGCAGGAGCAGACAGCTTGGCCATTGACAACGCGACATTGACTGTTGGGACCACAAGGAGAGGGACTACACGGGTCCTGAGGCACCGATTCTAAAGGAGAACAAGTGCAACAATGAAACATGCTAATTTGCTGGGTCCACGAAGTCTAAGCATCAACAAATATGTACCTTGTAAGGCAGAGCAAACAACAAACGGGTTTCCGGACATGCCAGCAGGACAACTGCACATGGGTATATGATTGTAGACGTTGCAAATCGCGTTCTGACCGCAGGTGCCAGTGCAAGGGTCTATGCATCTGTTACGCGAACAGGCTCGGTTTTGGGAGCAATCGTCGTTGACCACGCACTCGGGTTGACAGCGAGTTAGGGGGTCTCCTAGATAGTTCAGGGGACAGGTGCATAATCCGTTATTGCATTCCGCATTTACACCGCATGGCGAAGGGTTGCAGGGGTCTGAAGGCTCATCCAGTGCTGCAAAGGGAAATTGGTTACCTAAGAAGCTGTAATTCGAAGCTGTAATTGTTAAATGAACGTGAATCCAGAATCTTACATGGTGGAGGTAGAGGCCGGCAACTAGTGAATGGGTCTCCGGTGAAACCTTCGGGGCAAACGCACGTGGGAACGTGGTGTATTACATTGCAAATTGCTCCTATGCCGCAAGAGCCTGGGCAGGGGTCCGAACATCGCTCCCTCATACAAGCCCTGTTGCTAGGGCAATCGGGGTGTATGGTACACTCTGGACGACAGTTTGGTGGGCTACCTATGTAATTCGGTGAACAGGAACAGGATGGAGAGCCACCTATGTCGCGGCACTCCGAGTTGGGGCCGCAGGGTGACGGCACGCAGGGGGTTTCTACGACGGCTGGCGTTTGTTCTGAAAAGGAGAGTTCTTCTTGATGATCAGCCCGTTAGATCCTGCTAGCGAATGTCTGAAGACTTCGACCAACATTTTAACACAACTTTTACCACGTTTTTCTGATTGATATTTGTCTATTTTCCAAAATAAAAATTCAGTCCTGCATCGATCGTCATAATAGCTGTCCATCCCAGTTCTATCAGTTCAGGGTTGCGACATATAGGAGAGTAGTGGAAAGCTATTATGACTATGAGCGGTATCGACTCAGCGGGTATATTGTCGAAAACACCCGATAGTCTCAAAGATCGTTGAGGCAGGAATACCAGCTGCTTACTTGGTGTCGGGAAGCATATAGTGAAGGGGTCGCCAGTGAAATCCAGCTTGCAACTGCAGATTGGACTGTGATTGACGACCCTGCAGTCGGTGTTGTCACCGCAACGACCTGCACAAGGGTCGTTGCACTTTTGACCGATGCAGGCTCGGTTCAGGGGGCATTCTGAGCTGACGACACACTCCGGTCGGCATCCAGGTGGAGCGCCAATGTAACCAAGATGGCAGGCGCAGACAGCCTGGCCATTCGTTACATGGCATTGACTGTTCGGCCCGCACGGAGAGGGATTACATGGGTTTACAGGCTCGGGGGCTGCAAGTGGTGCATAACTTGTGTCATTTTATATCGTTCATATTTCAACTCAGATGAAACAGGCTCGATTATTGGGATTAGTCGGGTTAATCGCTTATTTTGTTCAACGTATATCTGAACTTGCAACTTTTAGTAAATGTTTTTGATGGACCTTTCATCAAAGAAATTAAGAGATCTGTCAGAAAGGTTCACTTAAAGTTACAAGTCCAATGAAAATTGAACAGCATTCTCTGGTTGATGTATTACGATGGAAGCAACGTCGATGATTAAAGCGTCTCTATCGTTAGGACCACTATCAGGCATTGATGATCCGGCGGATGATGATGGCAATAACTGATGGGCATTGAAACAGAGACTTACTGGTCTGCTGTTGAAGGAAGCAGTTGACGAATGGGTCTCCGGTGTATCCTGACCAGCAAGTGCAAGTCGGCAGGTGATTTATCACCGCGCAGTCAGCACTTTGGCCGCAGGTGCCGGGACAGGGGTTCTGACACTTGGACCGAATGCAGGCTAAGTTCGAGGGACAGTCTGAGTTCACGGTGCACTCCGGCCGACATCCTTCGTAGGGGTTTCCTATATAATCCAGGGCACAGGAACACGAGCCTGCTCCGTTTTGCTCATTGCAAATAGCGTTGGGACCGCAGGGTGACGGCTGGCAAGGGGACACCGTGGGTTCGGCTAAAAATCGGTCAGGGTGATCATTGTTAGCTGTCCACACCAAGTACTAAACACTCTCTTCCCCAGGCTGTTAATTCAATCGCTACATCATTAACGTAGGTTTCGTAAAATCGTGTCGATTTGTTTGCATAATTGTGATAGTAACTGTTTGCATTACAATTGTTCCCCTAATAAGTGCAAAAGGTTAATTGTTTGCGTGTAAATGATAGGGGTCTTACGTCGTTTCATCGTGCACTGCGTGAATGGATCGCCAGTATAGCCAGTAAGGCAACCGCACATAGGAGTATGACTGACCACACGGCATTCCGCGTTGGATCCACACGATCCTGGACAAGGATCCTGACATTTCCGGTTTACGCAAGCTAAATTGCTCGGACACTCGCTATTGCTAACGCACTCTGGTCTGCAATTCGGTGGAGAACCGATAAAGTCGGACAAACAGGCACAGGATGGGCTCCCGTTGATCGTTTGGAAGATTGAGTTCGGTCCGCATTGACAGGATTCGCATGTGTCTTCTGTTGGCGTGGTCACTGCTGTGGGAACACAGTCAGCGAGGCGTTTAATCCAAGTCTCTTCATACAGAGTTCTGTCTACTAGCTTCACATAAAACCCAATAGGCTCCATCACGTGTAATTTTTGAACGAATTTCTTATGTGAGACACAGAATACTTCTCAAAAATTACAAATCGGGCAAGAAGAGGGTTTTACAGATTCAGATCCACCAGACAGAAATCTATCAGAAACCTCCATTGAAAATGCGACTTCCGAAAAGGAATTAAAATTCTTTAAAGAGTGTCGTTTATGCACCCACAAAATAGTGATCCTTACGCATAAATTGGCATCTAGAGAAAGGATCCCCGGTGAATCCCGAAGGACAGCTGCAAACAGGATTATGGTTGACGACCTGGCACAGAGCTCTTAATCCACAACTACCAACGCAAGGGTCGATGCACTTCTGGTTGTTGCATGCTTGGTTCCTGGGGCAATCTGAGCTGACTACACACTCTGGTCTACACGATGGTGGACTACCAAGATATCCAGGTACACAGGAACACACGGCTTGGCCGTTTATAGGTCTACATTGGCTATTAGGTCCGCAAGGGGTTGGATTACAGGGGTTCGTCTGGGGTGGTTCTACAGAAAAAGGAATTTTCGTCAGTCACACCAGCAAAATAGGATTGGAGTTACTATCTCCGTACCTTCCACTCTGTCGCAGGATATGAAAGCGTTTCCGGACATTCCTAGAGGGCAACTGCACATGGGTATATGGTTCAACACATTGCAAATGGCCTCTCTGCCGCAGGTGCCTGGACAAGGGTCCACGCATTTGTTGCGAATGCAGGCTCTGTTTAGAGGACAGTCATTGTTCAGAACGCACTCTGGCCGACAACTGGCGTAAGGATCGCCTTGATACTCTGCCAAACAGGTGCATACACCTGCATTGCATTGTGTATTCGGCCCGCACGGCGATGGATTGCAGAGGCCAGTCTCTAAGAGCGGTGCTGGAAGAATTTACGTGGATGTTTACACCAGGCTTGGATATATTTAATGAATTGTGCAAACTAAATTGTTGTTTTTATGTTGGCGATAGTATAGAAAACGTAGTCAGACTTTTTTGAAAAATCAAGTCAATAATTTTCTAACATTCTCTTGTTTGAGTTAATCGAAAGAGCTGAATCAATCAAACAGAAAATAATAAAATATTTCTTATCCAAAGAAATTATTTAAATAATGTCCAAGCCAGATACTCGAAAAAGATCTCTTACTTTGTTCAGGTGGTGCAGGGTAGCAATTGCTGAAGGGATCGCCAGTGTACCCCTCGATGCATATGCACATGGGCACATGATTAAAGACTCTACACTGTGTCCCAACTCCACAGGACCCTGAACAAGGGTCAGAACACCGTTGTCTGATACAGGCCCTGTCACTGGGACAATCGGAATTGATGGTGCACTCTGGTCTACAGTTGGGTGGACTGCCAATGTAATTAGACTGACACTGACAGGATGGCCCACCATTAATTACGCGACAATCGGAGTACAAACCGCAAGGAGACGGGAGACAGGGTTGCGAAACTTCAACTTCTGTGGGCGCTTGAGGTACTGCAAGGATAATTAGATAATTAAGAACGATTTTACCGATTGCGAGATTTTCAATGTCATCATTTAGGTGTCTCACGTGGAATTGGGAAGCATCTGGTGAAAGCATCTCCAGTATACGAGTCTCTGCAGGCGCAAATTGGACTGTGGTTCCGGACTACGCAAGTAGCAAATGTGCCACAGGAATTAGGGCAAGGATCCACGCATTTCTGGTTGACACAGGCACGGTTTTCTGGACAATCGGAATTAAGGACACACTCTGGACGACACATTGGGGGAGAACCTGTGTATTCTGGCAGACAGGAGCAGACTCCTTGGCCATTGACCACGCGACATTGACTGTTTGGGCCGCAGGGTGAAGGGTTGCAAGGATCCTTGTACTGTGTTTGGTCTTCTACAATATTCAAATATCTTTGTACGGACTGCTTCTCAGAGAAAGCTTGTTTGCAGCTGTATAATCTCTTTTACAAATCATTGTGCTTGTATCAAAACTAATTTGATTTTTCTTGAACGATAATGTACTTGCTGAACTAAAACGAACTCGTCAGTTTATCATTGAACACTATATTATATTATTCAAGCAACACGTTTCGGTAACAGAGATCATACAGAGATGCACGAAGGTTGCATACCTATCTCACGGATCAGAGTGCAATATTGGAAAGGATTTCCGCTATACCCTGCGATACACGTGCACGCTGGTCGATGATTGATGACCTGACAGTCGGCATTCGCGCCGCAGGTGCCAGGACACGGGTTCTGACACCTCGAGCGGATGCAGCTCAAGGTAGAAGCGCAATCCGTGTCGATCACGCACTCTGGTCGACAGCCTTCGTAAGGGTTTCCAATGTAATCTGGGAGACAGGAACAAGAGCCAACGCCATTTTGCTCTTTGCACACTGCACTGAATCCGCAAGGGGATGGTGTGCATGGGGAGAGATAGACAGGTACAGCTAAGAAGTAATAGAAAATTAATAAGAATCTAGGGGGAATCTTGAGAAACTGGTAATTTGAAAAGTGACTCTGAAAAGTCACTAGATTAATCACTTGAACATTTAAACCTTCAGAGATGACGTTCTACTCTTGGTTTCTATCTTAATCTTGAGAAATACATTTTTAATGCCTTCTAGAATGAACACATTCTAAGTTGGCAGTTCTATTCCATTTGCTAATTAAAATAGTTCCGAGTGCAAAGGATTAATAATCTGGCCTCATGTAACACATTTTCGAAGATTCCTTAAATTCAATTTGATGGACATGGGTCATCTCCGAAGGGCTAATGGATTAACACCGAATAGGCTTAGATCCTTACGTGGCTTAGGGTTACACTGAGTGAAAGGATCACCAGTGAAGCCTCCGGGGCACACACACATTGGTGTGTGACTGACAACGCGACAGTCAGCGTTGGCAGCGCAAGAACCTGGACAAGGATCTCTGCACTTTTGGTTTATGCAGGCTAGATGACTCGGACACTCGCTGTTGCTGATGCACTCGGGTCTGCAGTTTGGAGGAGTGCCAGTGAACTCCGGCAGACAAGAACAAGAGGGCGCGTCGTTTACAACGCGACATTGCGCGTTCGGACCGCATGGGGAGGGTTCACAAGGATTGGTAATTGGAACGTCGTTCGCTAAAAGTAATAAGTGATCATCAGTAGAATGAGAATGAGTCCGAATCAATTTCTTTAATCCTCGAATGACGGCGCATCAACCAGAAGTCAGTTAACTTTTTAACTCTGAACCTACTGAGCACTAAAAATGGTTACTGTCCGTTGACATAGAAAAATGACACAATCGAATTAACTTAAATATTTGGATTTTGTGCGATTTCAGAATGGTGTATAATTATTTCCAATGGGGAAGCATTTTTAAACAAGCATTGTTAACAACCAGTTAAAATCATCAGCTATTCATTCTAAAAAAAGAAGTAGAAGTAAAAAAGAATATAACGTAGAAGAATTTGAATCGACCTAATCATAGCTGCAGTAGAAGACAGACTTTCGTCGTATGCATCCGCCTTCCGAGGGTTAAGAGATAAAGATCCAATGGAAGATTGTGGCTTACGTTGCAAGATGCATCGAACGAAAGGATCGCCAATTAATCCTGGGGAGCAACTGCACACGGGATTGTGATTAACCACGTTGCAGACTGCACTGATGCCACATGATCCAGGACAAGGGTTCACGCATTTCTGATTGCTACAGGCTTCTGTTAGAGGGCAATCAGAGCTGACAGTGCACTCTGGCCTACATGCAGGCGGTACGCCAAGGTAGCCTGACACACAAGTGCATACTGGCTGATCGTTCACCTGTCTGCAGACGCTATTTGGACCACATGGTGAGGGCGAACATGGGTTGCGCTGTACGGGATCTATCATTTGTGTAATAGGGAGGAAACGTAGAACCATGAGTTCGTATAAGATTCACAGTATGGACGAATAAGAGGGATAAAAAAGTCTTGTACTAAATTGAGCCGCAAGATATTTGCATCTTTCTCCTGACCATCAAGTATCAACGGTTTAGCTTAGGTCAAGATCATTTGTTACCCCTGATTCGTCCAAAATCAAGAGAAACTGAAAGCAGATTGTACCTCGTGCCACAGAACACTGAACAAAAGCGTTCCCCTCCATTCCATTAGGACAGCTACACATAGGCACATGATTGAACACAAGACACTGTGCGTTTCTGCCACAAGTACCTGGGCAAGGATCAATGCACTTGTTCCTCACACAGGCACGATTCTGAGGGCAATCGGTGTTCAATACACATTCCGGTCTGCACCCTACATAGGGATCGCCTTGATACTCGGGTAAACAGGTGCAGATACCGTTGTCGCAGCGTGCATTGGATCCGCAGGGTGTGGATGCACAGGGGTCAGTGAAAACTGGTTCAGCTGTGGAAGAAATGGACTCTAGGCGTTCCCGTGCATTTTCGATGATTTTACAAATGCAGAGTTGAGCAAAAATATAATTGGACACGCGGCGTATCGTGGACTGAGGACCTAAGCCTTCGCGATTGAAGATTTTTGTAAACAGTTGTTCTCGGGGAAAAAATTCCAAAATTATCAAAAACAATGAAATAATTCATCAGCAACTTTAGAAATTAAACTAATAGACCTAATAGCATCGGTATGGCTATATTCCTTCTCCGAGGGTTAAATTCCTGCTTCAGTGATTAAGGTGAAAATTGATCAATCGATTAATGCCCAACTCTGATGGAAATCGTCTTACGTGGTTCAGTAGGGGCCAGGTAACAGTTGCTAAAGGGGTCTCCGGTGTACCCCTCCGGACAGGTGCACACTGGGACATGATTGTACACAGTGCATAAAGACGTGACCCCACAGGAGCCTTGACAGGGATCTCTGCACTTCTCCCCCATGCAGGCGAGACTCATAGGACAATCAGAGTTCACACGACATTCTGGTCGACAGTTCGGTGGGGAGCCAATGTACCTGGGTAGACAGGAGCAGGACGCAGATCCACCGATAATCCTGCATTCCGCGTACAGACCACAAGGGGAGGGTACGCAGGGGTCTATCGGGGCTAGAGCATTGTCGTTCAAGGGTGGTTCTGCAATTCGAAGCATTATATTGGAGATGAGGATGATGCGATCGCGACCGATACAAATTTCCACTATCTAGATCACATAAACGGTCTTGCCTCGACAACCGTCACAAATACGAAGGATGGTTTTATCATAAATCTGTGATTGCAGAGATTTGATCATCCCTTCCTTAGGATAGGGTCAGCTTAAGCTTAGAGTCAGGGCTGAAGCGCGACAGTTATCGAGGCAAAGCTACAGTCAGCGACGATGTGAATATGCTCGGAGTAATCTAATGAGATGACAAGCCGAATGAAATATCCTCAGACAGAAATCCTTACGTGGAGAAGGGAAGCAAGTGGTGAATGGGTCTCCGGTGTATCCATTGTTGCAGGAGCAAATAGGGTTGTGGTTGATCACCCTGCACTGCGTGTTGATGCCACACGAGTTTTCACAAGGGGACGCGCACCTTTGGTTGATGCACGCGAGCTCCAGGGAACACTCGTTGTTCACCACGCACTCGGGTCGACAGTTCGGTGAATTTCCAATAAAATTCGGAAGGCAGGTGCATACTGCGTGGTTGTCCACGTTTCGACACTTACTGTTGGGTCCACAGGGGGACTGGCTACACGGGTCAACGGGGGTCACTGTATGGGGGTAAAAGTATATTAGAGGACCTGCTTCGCAGATCTTGATTAGTGACAGTTTGATCTAGCTAAGTGCTGTTTTTGTGCTCGAATAGACTCTCTACTGGTGCAGTGTCTCTAAAGAGGGATGCTTCAAATGTGTCCTCGCCTTCTGATTTCAATGTGAACGTATTTTAAAGAGGCATTGTGTGTAAAGTTCTTGAGACTGGCTATGTTTGATTGAAATTGAGAGGGCTCACGTCCGAAGCACTCCCCGAGCGAATCATTCTAGCGATTTACGATCTTGAAGCGATTCGAATTGGCTTACGATCAAACAGGGCCGGGGTACAGTAGGTGAATGGGTTTCCGGTGTGTCCAGGATTACAAGAACAGACGGGCAGGTGATTGACCGTCTGGCATTGGGCCTGCAGTCCACAGGTGCCGAGACATGGGTCCCTGCACCTGACGCCCATACAGGCCATGGTCTTCGCGCAATCGGAATTTTGCGTGCACTCAGGTCTGCAGCGGGTGTACGGGTCACCTACGAAATCAGGTGGACAGGAGCACTGGCCAACACCGTTGTTCTCGCGGCAGATAGCGTTGACGCCGCACGGGGACGGTCTGCAGGGTTCCCTAACGTCTGGGCGTTCATCTGATTCAAAAGAGAAACACATAGGCGTGACACGGGCATGCAGGTGTGGTCAGTCAAAGCTTGTGCCATGAGTTTGGTTCTCAGCTTCGTGTGTGGTCGGTGGCAAATGATCAAGCGGAAGCTGACATACGGCGATTCGGTTCCTTCAGCAGTACAATCACACGATATTCATGGTGTGTATCGATTCATGGTTTCTGTTAGGGTGCGTGTTTTCAGGGCGCCACTACTCGCAACGTCGTTATTTGCGGGTCTTTTCACTTGGGTCGCATTAGGGGTTATTATGGGCGGCATACTTCTCAATGCATAAGCGTGTTTCAAGGATGTTCCTATAAGCATGGGTGGTCTAGGGGATTAATTCGTTCGTGTACCAGGGGTGGTTCTTCGTGGGACGCAGGGATGGGTGTTCCTCAAGCCTGAGGGACATATCTAAGTCCTAAACTTAATGATTATGAAAGCGGTATGTTCGGGAATGATCACTGCGTGCAGCATTCTCATGGGGGTGTCGGGTGTCAGATGTCTTTGAGGGGTGAGTGCGATTAAGAGCCTATAACTCCATAGGCCCCGCCACCATTCTTTCAATACGGTTATATCACTCGGGGACTAGTACGCATGTGGAGGATTGAAGGTATGCTCTGCGATACGACAGCTCGTTAATCGCAGTTGGGGTGGCGATATGATTATGGTTGACGTTTCATTCGTACATGAACCTTGTAATTCTCTAGGCCCTGCCACCTTGGCTCGCTTAGGGCCTCTCTCTCTCTCTCGTTGTGTTATTTCGTTCCTCGTCCACGGGGACGCAGGCTTCGATGTTAGAGAGACTGGGTGACGCGTTTCAAGCACTTACCTGCACTTCGCCCGAATGAGATCGGCGAGAGTTTGCGACAAGAGGAGCAAAAGATGATTGACAGCGGTTTTAGTTATGGTGTACTCACCCTTAGATATCAACTCGCAAACGCTGAACGGGTTTCCGGTGAAGTCCTCGACGCAAGCGCAAACAGCTTGATGGTTCACTACCGAGCACTGCGCGTTCGAACCACACAGACCGACACACGGATCGCGACACTTCTGTTGCAAACACGCCAAGTGAGGCGGACACTCCGGATTGATTGTGCACTCGGGCCGACAATTCGGCGGAGTACCGATGTAATTTTGCATACACGAACAAGCGAAACTGTCACCCCGCACTTGACACTCCGCGTTCGGGCCGCACGGCGATGGTTGGCACGGGTTCACGGGTCTCGGTGGCTCTCCTGTTGAAAACAACGAGGAAACGTTAATTGGAGACCGAGGTGGTGTGTCATTTATTTTAGGAGAGTTAGCAAGAGAAACGAAAACGTCTTCCTGACTTATGATCTACGACTGTCCCTAATGTGAACAACATCGGAAGTGAAAGATATAGTGGATCATAGTACTCACTGGGCATCAGATAACAAATAGTGAAGGGATCGCCGGTGTGTCCCTCGTAGCAGCTGCATATAGGATTATGGTTGACGACTTGGCATTTGGAATTCTGGCCGCAGGTCCCTGGACAAGGGTCCTGACACTTGTTGCCGAGACAAGCTTGTGTCAAAGGACAGTCAGCGCTGACTATACACTCGGGTCTACAGGCTGGAGGACTGCCAATCAAACCTTGTTGACACGAGCAGACTGGGTGATCGTTTACTACCTTGCAAATGCTGTTTGCTCCGCATGGTGATGGGGTGCAAGGTTGTTTTCTGGGTTCTAAAGAATTGAGAAACACGTTTAGATTCAGCGTTCATATAATAAGATAAAAATATAATCATTGTAATTAAAGAGTCCATACCATCAAGTAAATGCGGTCTACACAGAGTGAATGGATCCCCAGTGGTGCCAGGTGGACAGCTGCACATTGGAATATGGTTTACTACATCACAACGTGCACTCGTTCCACATGTTCCGACGCAAGGATCCACGCAATTCTGATTGGCGCATGCTTTCACACGAGAACAGTCCGAGTTCATGGTACATTCTGGACGGCAATACGAGTAGGGATCGCCGAAGTAATTCGGCAAACATCTGCAATTGCCCTCGTCGCATTCCGCGTTTGGTCCGCAAGGAGATGGATTGCAGAGGTCCTTCGAAACTTCCTTTTGATCTAGAAAAATACAGATTTGCAATTCATTGATCTAACGAGTGTGCAAAGATCAATATATTAACTCTCGTACGCTCCTCAGAAATGTTTGCATAAAAGATTCTATGATACTTTTATAAGAGGTTGCCTGGAGAACGTATGAGGGTTAAAAATGGGACAGATTCTCACCGATCAGTTCCGTGCACAATGTGAAAGGATCGCCAGTGTAATCCGGTTGACAGAGACAAACTGGGATATGGTTCTGTACTCTGCAATCCGCGTTCTGTCCGCAGGATCCGACACAGGGATCTCGACACTTTTCAGAGATGCAGGCCTGGTTCGATGGACAGTCCGTATTGACGACGCACTCCGGTCGGCAGTTCGGCGGCTGTCCGATGTAATTTTTCAGACAGGAACATGCAGCTCGATCGCCGATTAATCTGCACTCTGCATACAGACCGCACGGACTCGGTGTGCATGGATCGCCGATTGGTAGAACCGGTCGGACTGCAATAGAAAGAACAAATTACGTAGTTCACTCGATATCTTAACCCTTCAATGTATGATTCTTTTTTAATTGGGAAGAAAAAAATTGATAAAGGTCAGCTTTCGTGTTTGATTTCTACTTCGATATAAAATTATAAAATTGCTCACCTGTCTGTGGGAAGCATCTAGAGAACGGATCTCCCGTGGTGCCCTGCGGACAGCTGCACAGTGGATTGTGGTTGATGACCCTACAGCTAGATCCAACTCCACAAGTTCCCGGGCAAGGATCCGTGCACTTATGTTTGTAGCAAGCCCTGTTCTGTGGACACTCCGAGTTTACAACGCACTCGGGTTTGCAATTTGGAGGAGATCCAATGAAGGTTTCCTGACACGTGCAGACAGCTTGATCGTTCACGGGTCTGCATAAGCTGTTCGGTCCACACGGCGATGGATTGCAAGGATCTAGCACCGCAGGCTCTGTGTCTGGTGGTATGGGCAGGTTGCAATTCGTGAATGGATCTCCCACGTAGCCAGGTTCACAGGTGCAAGTTGGAATGTGGTTGATGACAGAGCATTGAGCTCTGACACCGCAGATTCCTGGACAAGGATCCTCGCATTTGTTGCGGACACAGGCCTTGTTCGTTGGACAGTCCGAGCTGAGAATGCACTCCGGTTGACAGCCTTCGTATGGGTTGCCATGGTAGTCGTCGATGCAGATGCAGGCTCCAACATTGTCGCGTTGTTGACAGACTGCGTTCGGACCACATGGCGACGGCTCACAAGGATTGATATCCTCCTCTGTGACAGAAATTTTCGAATGATTACAAGTAATAAATATTTTGTTGCCGGATTTATCATCTGATAAATTCATTCATCTCGAACCTACCTTGCAGCTGAATGCATTGAACGAACGGATTTCCAGTGAACCCAGCAGTGCACATGCAGACAACAGCATGATTGACGATGATGCACTTAGCATTCTCTGCACAGGATCCTGGACAAGGATCTGTACACTTCGAATTGATGCAAGCTTTGTCAGCAGGACAGTCAGGATTGATCAGACACTCTGGCCGACAAGATGGCGGGGTTCCAATGTAGGTAGGCAAGCAAGAGCAGGATGGATAACCATTGACATTTTGACACTGAGCATTTGGTCCACAAGGTGACGGGTTGCAAGGGTCTCCAGTATCGTTGGCAACTGACATAGTTGAAGAAATTTCATTGTAAACATACCTTCTTGCAATACAGAAATATTTGAAGTAATCACAGTGGATTTCTTACTTGGGATATTGTAACAGCTCTTGAAAGGATCTCCAGTCTGACCAGGCAAACAACTGCAAATTGGCGAATGGTTGATTACTTCGCATCTCGCGTTCAGGCCACAGGAGCCTAAGCAAGGATCGGTGCATTTCTTGTTCACGCAGGCTCGAGTTGGCGGACACTCCGAGCTGACGACACACTCTGGTCTGCAAGATGGCGGTGAACCAAGGTATCCTGGCAGACAGGAGCAGGCTGCGTGGTCCTCTATGTTGCGACACTGACTGTTTGGTCCACAGGGCGATGGGGAGCATGGGTCTCTCGATGGCAGAGGAACTGCAATGAATTTTCGATTTCAAAGTAAACAAAGATTTCGATAATTAAGTTATTCGTTCGGAATCGTAAGAATTATAGAGTAGGTTGTCCTCAAAAGGAATTATGTTTACCTCGTTCCTGAACGCGACAGTTGACGAAAGGATCGCCGACATAACCATCCGGACAAGAACAGCTGGGAATGTGGTTCACGACGTCGCAAAGAGCATTCTGACCACAAGCTCCTGGACAAGGATCCTTGCATTTGTTTCGCAGGCAAGTCCTGTCGCGAGGGCACTCCAGATTCAGAACGCATTCCGGTCGACAGGCTTCGTAGGGATTGCCAATGTACTCGGAGAGACACTCGCATTCGCCATTCGTACAAATCGCGTTAGGTCCGCAAGGTGATGGGCTGCACGGATCGCTTATTGGTGGCAATGTAGCTGAAAGTGAAATTATAAATATGTCAAAATAAATCGAATGATACAGGTAGAAGAAGCATTTCGAAGATCAGATCTTACTCGGAGGAAGAAGAGTGCACTGCGCAAACGGATCACCAGTGAATCCTTTCATACAGGTGCACACAGGTATATGATTCAGAACATGGCACTGAGCGTCCGCCCCGCAGGAGCCCACACAAGGATCCTGACACTTCTGATTGACGCAGGCGAGATGACTCTTGCACTCGGAGCTTAGAATGCACTCTGGTCTGCATTCTGGAGGAGTTCCGATGTAATTTGGCAAGCAAGAACACGCTGGGTTTCCGAATATAACTTGGCACAGAGAGTTTGGTCCACAAGGTGATGGAGTGCAAGATGGCGTTACGGGTGGCGCAATGTCAGCTAATAAAAAGAAACTTGTATGCTCTCATATGTCAAGGAAAACGCGTCTAATTGATGCGAAGGACTTTTCAATTGAAGATGATCTTACGGATACGCGAACACTGGGTAAAAGGATCGCCATTGAAGCCAACAGGACACGAGCAAATGGGGTTGTGGTTCTTGGTGGTACATTGAGCCCTCAATCCACAGGTGTTCGGACACGGATCAGTGCACTTCTTGTTCAAGCACGCCAGATGCGGTGGACACTCAGCGTTGACGACACATTCCGGTCTGCAACTCGGAGGATATCCTCTGTATTCTGGAAGACATGTGCATACAGCTTGTCCATTCACTTCGCGGCACTTGCTGTTGGGTCCGCAAGGCGATGGCGAACATGGATCTGACGGAGGTCTTCCTAAAAATACAGATCAATCATGTGTAAACATTTGTAAGAATTACTACGCTAATCGTCAATATATCCCTCTTACTCTCTACGTCTCTAATTTCGCAAGCGAAATACGGATCTCCGGTGTATCCAGGGGGACAAGTGCACATAGGAACGTGCTGCTGAACGTTGCAGATGGACAAAGTGCCGCAAGTGCTTGGACAAGGATCGGTACACTTGAATCCAATGCAGGCCAACTGCGGAGAGCAGTCAGTGTTCGATTCGCATTCTCTGCGACAACCTTTCTCGTTATCATAAGGATCTCCGATGAGGTCTGGAGGACATGCACAGGCTCCTGCGCCGTTCCTCTCGCGACACTGAGCGTTTGGACCGCAAGGATTCGGCGAGCATGGATTGGCGACAGTCATCTCTGTTACTAAAACACCGAAAATGTTATTAAGTAGTAAGTAACTTATTTCGTTAACTATCTGGAAAATATTCCGACTTACCCGGAACCGACATCAAACTGCATCGAACGGAAGCGTCGCCATCGTATCCTTCGGGACAGGTACAGATAGGAAGATGATTCTGCACAGTGCATCTAGCCAACTCTCCACAGGCTCCAGGACAGGGATTCTTGCAGCGTTGATTAATGCAAGCTGCCGAGTGGAAGCATTCTGAATCCTCTGTGCATTCCGGTCTGCAGTTCGGAGGACGTCCAATATAGTTGAGCATACACGAGCAAGCGGGTTGAGAACCAATCACTCTGCACTGGGAGTTAGGTCCACAAGGATTCGGAGAGCATGGATTTTCAGCTCCCTGATCAGGTGTATTTGGCCTGGTGCATTGAACCAGAGGATTGCCAGTGTATCCAGGAGCACAGGTGCAGATGGGATTGTGGTTCACGGTCAGACACTTGGTGTTCACTCCACAGGATCCTGGACAAGGATCCGCACACTTGTTCTCGATGCAAGCCTTGTTCTGTGGACACTCGGAGCTGACGGTGCACTCTGGACGGCAGGTTGGTGGTTCTCCCACGAATCCTGGTTGGCAGAGACATACCGCGTGCTCGTTGTGAACGCGGCAGTTGCTGTTTGGTCCGCAAGGCGATGGTTCGCATGGATTCTCTTGTTTCTGTTGAGGCGTATCATCGAATCTGGCGCAGGCGTTCAAAGGGTCGCCGGTGTAGCCAGGTAGACAGGAACAGGATGGAGCATGGTTGACTACTCTGCAAGTTGCTCCTTGGCCGCAGGTGCCAGGACAAGGATTCACACATTTGTTGTTCAGGCATGCCTTGTCGCGGTCGCAATCGGTGTTCGTGACGCATTCTGGTCTGCAGCCTGTGTAAGGATCACCGATGTACTCAGACATGCAGGAGCAGGAGCCTACGCCATTTCTTTCGTTGCATATTGCGTTTGCACCGCAGGGTGACGGGTTGCATGGTGTCCGGGGCTGCTCTGTTGTTGTGGGCACTGCAAAGAAAAAAACATGGAGTTACATGAAAGTAAGAAAGGGTGAAATATTATTCCATTATCTTTTATGCAACTATGTCTGAGGAGCGTATGAGGGGGTTAAGAAGCATATGCAATACCTTCGACGATCGGAGTGCACTCGGTGAATGGATTCCCGGTGTAACCAGAGTTGCAGATGCAAACAGGATTATGCTTGACGACGTTGCAGAACGTATTAACACCGCAGGAGCCAGGACAAGGATCGACGCACTGTTCGTTCTGACAGGCCATATTGCCAGGACAGCCCTCATTGATAACGCATTCTGGTCGACAGTTTGGAGCTCTGCCAACGTAGTTAGGTTTACACGAGCAGGCCGGGAAACCGTCTATTACGCGACACTGAGAATTGGGTCCGCATGGTGATGGGAGACATGGGTTGCCGCTTGGTTCTGGTTCGGGAATCTTTGCTTCGGCTGCAAGATAATAGAGATTGATCATGTTTGAATAGCAAATTGGAAGCTGGAATTGGTTAGATAGAACCGATCAGGTTTGAATGACACTGAGCCCTCCATGTTTTATCCTTACGTTCTTTGACGCAGCCGAAGAACGGATCACCGGTGTATCCAGAGGCGCAACTGCACACTGGGTTGTGATTGATGACTTGACAGTCAGCATTCTGCCCGCAAGTGCCCACGCAAGGATCTCCGCACTTCTGATGAATGCAGGCCGCGTTCTGAGCGCAGTCCGTGCTGACTACACACTCTGGACTACACTGTGGTGGACTGCCAATGTAATTCGGCTGGCAAGAGCATACTGCATGATTGTCGATCACGCGGCAATTGCTGTATGGTCCGCAAGGAGATGGTTGGCATGGGTCGCCTGGTAACGGTGTAACTACGAAACGAAAAAATAGAAAATAAGGAACACTTGCGTCCGAAAAAAAGAAATCCTCGAAACAGAATAACAAACGTACCAGGTGCCAAGTGGCAGGATTTCAGTGGATCACCAGTATAATCGGACAGACAGCTGCAGGCAGGTTGATGGTTGATGACTTGGCACTGAGCGTTCAAACCGCAGGCACCCAAGCAAGGGTCCTTGCATTTGTTGTTGATGCAAGCCTTCGACTGAGCGCAATCAGAGTTTTGGACGCATTCTGGCCTGCATCCTGCGTAGGGATCTCCGGTGTAATCGGGCAAGCAGGCGCAGGATCCAACTCCGTTACGTTCCTTACATACTGCATTTGCTCCGCAAGGTGATGGGTCGCATGGCAGAGGTGCTGGGTAGGGAGCTGTTAATTTTTAATAAATTATTAGACTCGACGTTGCTCAAGATAAGCTTGATTACTGAATGAAATTGCTGTTATAAGAAGGATATACACCTTTGCTGCATCCAAGGAAAGGATCCCCTTCGTATCCAATGTAGCACTGACACATGGGTCGATGATTTTGCACAGTGCAGTTCGTGTTGAATCCGCAGGATCCAGCGCAAGGATCCACACACTTCTTCTGGACACAGGCCAGATAGTTCGGGCAATCCTGATGAATCAAACACTCTGGTCTGCAATTCGGTGGAGCACCGAACATACCGCTGATGCAGGTGCATACAGGATGATCCTCTTGCACTCTGCAGTCTGCGTTCGGTCCACAGGGAGAAGGTGCACAAGGATTCTTTGGTCCTGGTAGCGGTATAACTGTTAAGAACGCAATATAAATCAGTATATTAAAGGAACATCGAATAAAGGTTTCTAGAGGTTCACAAATTTCACCCTTACGTTCTTTGACGCATTGAGTGAACGGATCTCCGGTGAACTCAGGCGGACAACTGCAAATAGGATTGTGGCTGACAACTTGACACAGCGCGTTCTGACCGCACAAGCCTGGACAAGGGTCGCTGCACTTTTGACTGATGCAAGCAAGGTGTACAGGACAGTCTGAGCTAACCAGACACTCTGGCCGACATGATGGCGGTGTGCCATAATAGCCTGGGCTGCAAGAGCAAACGGCACGGTCGTTCATCACGCGACAGATGCTGTGTGGACCGCATGGCGATGGCATGCAAGGATTCTGCGCTGGTAGAGCTGAGAAATTCACGATCATTCATCAGTTTCACTTATTATCCAGAGAGAATCGATAAATTATTAGCGAAGAAGATTGATTGTTTCGCAAGACTCACGTGATTTCTCGATTTTGCAAGATCCAAACGGATCCCCAGTGTACCCAGGCAGACAGGAGCAGATGGGAACATGACTCTCCACCTCGCACTTCGCGTTCGCTCCGCACACACCTGGACAAGGGTTTCTACAGTGCTGATTGAAGCAGGCCAGGTGGGACTCGCAATCCTGATTCACGATGCACTCAGCCTCACAGCCATCCATGTACGGATTGCCCATGTATGGTGGGACGCATTCGCATCTAGCAATGCCGTTTGCGTTGATGCAGATTGCGTTCTTACCGCAAGGAATCAGTAAGCATGGATCGTGAAGGTCGCCTGGTGCAGCTGTGAAAAATTTGAAAAGCAATTTATAATCACGTTGCTTTTTAGAAATTGTGAAGAACTTGTCTGATTAAAAACTTACCTGCACAGCTCTGATAAGGATTGCCAACTGTGTTCTCAGGGCAATAGCAAGATGGTATCCTGTTCGCGTCGCACTTAGCACCGAGTCCGCAAGGATTGGGATCGCACGCGTCGGATTTAGGCACGCAACCTCTGATGGTGTTGGGACTTTCGATATAACCTGGCAAGCAAGTGCACTTGGAAAGTCCATTGCCGAGGAGAGTGCATTGAGTGTTGGGTCCACAAGGTGACGGCTCGCAAGGGCTGCTGGGTAGCACGCAAGGTGATAGAGGAGGATAGCCCTCGTACCCTGGCAGGCAGAAACATCTGAGTTCACCTGCTACCACGCGACAACCTGAGTTGACTCCACAGGGATTGCCTTGGCACATGTCACCATCTGGAACTGCATCAGTTGTGTTGTTAATAATTGAATGAGCAACATACAGTCTCAGAAGATCGTTTAGATTACTTACTGCACTGTTCAAACGGATTGCCAGTCAAGCCTTTCGGACAGAAACAGACAGGATTGCCATTGTCGTTCTCGCACATCGCATCCAAACCACAAGGATTCGGAACGCAAGGATCCGACGATATCACGGAACATCCAATCAATGGATTGCCCTCGTATCCTGGCAGACATTTGCATTGTGCTCGATGATTCACAGGCTGACAGCTCGCCTTCTCCCCACAATCCGTTTCCAAGCAAGGATCGATGCATCTTCTGTTTAGACGATCGCAATACTTGCTCGGCGGACAGTCTTCGTTGTAATGGCAAATGCCCTTTCCTTCGTCGTCTGGGAATGACGATAAAACTTATTTTATCTAATTTCTACTAATGCTTCAACTAAGTAAATAATGATAGTAAAAGTAAGATCAGAGTAAATACAACACTAAACCGGGAACGACATCGACTGTAATGTCAGGTTTACGTTGCCGCGGAGCGTGCAGGAATACGAAAAATTCAATACAGCATTAGCAATGGTCTTTTGCAAATATCTCGAAAACTAAGAGCGAGCGCCGGGTAGTTGTAATGACAAAAGTTGTTCATAATGTTGTCCTTGACAACATATCTCAAGGTCAAGAAGGTAGTCTTTCATAGGTATAGTTCAGCGAAAGAATTACCTATGGCACAGTACAGGAATCCATTCCCATGGTATCCCTCGTCGCAGCTGCACTCCGCGCGATGGTTCGAGTTCACGCAAACAGCATTCTTGACGCACGGGTTCCGGTTCAAGCAAGGTTCCTGGCAAGTTCCCGCCGTACACGCCGCAGTCAACGGGCAATCTTTGTCGCTAGTGCAACCCGCTAGAGAAAGATTGAGGAAGCCCGTATAGCCCCAAGAAGGTGTGCACAAGTACGAAAGAACAAGAAACGAAATCGCGGTTTGCGTGAGTTTGCGTGCGAAGACGCTGCTCGGGCGGATCAGCTTGTATAAAACAATTATCTGTGCGCGGGAATCGACACGTTGGACCAAATATTCAACCATGAAACAAACTCAAGATCTTCGTAGAAAAAAAAATAGAACGACTGAAACTACAGGATCGAAGATAAAAATTGTAGAAAATAGAAGTTCGAGTGCGCTGAAAAATATTGAAATTGCGCTGGTGCGCGTAAAATATATGTACAGTATGTATGTACATATTTACAGATCGTTCGCTAGAAAGACAGAAACAGGCACGCGGAGGATTCGACGCTTCGATCGTGTACAAACCTTTCACGCAGCTGTTGGAATGTGGATCGCAGTGCATGCCGGGCGGACAGTACGGACAACTGGTGTCGTTCAATGCTTCTGGAGAAATGGACATAACGTTTAGTTGATTTCGAAGGATTCCTGAATAGAGAGAAGAAAATGTCGACGGGGCACATCTACCTTTCGCGCAAACCGGCCTGTGATCCTGCACGTGGCAAACTTCGACGAAGTCGCACGGGTTCTCGACGGTGCACGGGTTCAAACATTGATGATTGATGCAAGCCAGCTGGGAGAGACAGTCGTCGTGGGTACTGCATTTCGTATCTACCGGAATGCACAAAATATTAGAGCCTCGAAGCAGTATTCCTTCGATTCGTAACGCTAAACGCTATCCACAAGTTTGCATCGTTTACTGATTCCAAACTGGATTTATCTAGTGATTGAACGTCTCGCGTGATTCTCGGCTGTGTTTCCGATAACGTCCATCCTCAGAATTCGATCAAATTTTGAAAATAGCTTCTTTCTTTAATAAAATCACGATTGCCGGAAGGATTTTTTCCGACTCGAAAAACATTTTTTTGTCATTTCAATCTCTACCTTACCGGCTCAGCGACTTTCTATTTTATATAGAATATCTTCAATTAATTGAACTTTGAGGTGAACCAGTCTTGTGATGATTCATTTTTACAATTAATTGAAGATATTCTATATAAAATAGAAAGTCGGTAAGGTAGAGAATGACATTCAAATGATAAAAAATTCGAGCCGGGAAGAATCCTTCTGGCAATCTTCATTTTAGTAAAAAAAGAATCTATTTTCAAAATTTTATCGAATTCTATGAATGGACGTTATCGGAAGCTTCGCCTGATTCTCTTCGAGAAATCTTTTTAAAATATATGTATAGAGAGTGCACTATAATAATGAACACAGAAAACACATTCACCTAATTCCTAAAACACATAATGGTTTTCGTGTTACTTGTGTAAAAGCCCAGAAGTGGTGTTAGTTGGTACGTTCGCTCTTGCAGGAGACGTTCAGCTGTGATGAGATTTTAAGTGCTCGCCGATGATGCCCTTGAAGAGCGAACGTCACGGAAATATTACAAATTGATTGTTACGTGTACAGACAAGCGAGAAGAGTTCGTGCGAAGGCACAAATTAATGTACAGCATGCAGAGAGCGCTAATGCAGCAGGTCCATGTCAACACTGGATCCTGGCAGTGTATATTTTGTAAATTCTAGATCGGACATTCGATTTTGTGCGTGTATGCCCGCCCGGTATCGTTTCCGGTGTATCACCGTTCGAGATCGAACAGCTCATAGGGTCTGTGGATGAAGCAACAACTCTCCAGAATTGGTTGCCACCAATTTTCATCTGGATACGACGAAGGACACACTGGAGACAACAACGTTTTTCGTGGAGACACATTTTGACTTTGGTGAACACGAGAACATTTAAAACAAAAACTCCCGAGAAGAATGATCTTTACCTGGGAGTATGCTACAATTAGGTGTAGTCTGGTCGACTGTTAGGTTGAAGCACACGGGCCGATCGACCGGTACGCCGCATTTAGACTTATCTGTGCTTGGTGTGTCGGAATCAATTTCGCACCCTGATTCGGGTGTTGTTGTTTCTGGTTGTTCTGTCGTTGCATGCTCTTCTGTAGAGTGCTGTTCTGTTAATGTGTGTTCTGTTGGATATGATTCAGTTGTCGGAACATGTTCACTCGTGAAATAATCATTGACTGTAGAAGTGCGTTCTGTGTAGTGTACTTCAGTTGTTGAAGTTGTCTCTGTGACGTGATCGCATGGTGAAGATTCTTCGGTGATGTACTGTGTCGTTGAAGATCGATCGATGAACTCGTCGGTGGTACTAGCTTGTTTCGTAGAGTGTTCTTCAGTTGTCAAGTAATATTCTGTGGTGTACTGGTCTATTGTTGGTGAAGGTGTTTCTGTAGTATAATGTTCAGTTGTTGAATAGTGTTGTATTGTTGTAGGTTGTTCTGTACTGTAATGTTCAGTTGTTGAATAGTATTCTATTGTTGTAGGTTGGGTAGTATATTGTTCTGTTGTTGAAGGTTGTTCGGTAGTGTATTGTTTCGTTGTTAAATGATGTTCTGTTGTTGTAGGTTGTTCGGTAGTGTATTGTTTCGTTGTTAAATGATGTTCTGTTGTTGTAGGTTGTTCGGTAGTGTATTGTTCAGTTGTTGAATGTTGTTCTGTTGTAGAAGGTTGTTCAGTAGTGTATTGTTTCGTTGTTAAATAATGTTCTGTTGTAGAAGGTTGTTCGGTAGTGTATTGTTCAGTTGTTGAATGTTGTTCTGTTGTAGAAGGTTGTTCGGTAGCGTATTGTTTCGTTGTTAAATAATGTTCTGTTGTAGAAGGTTGTTCTGTAGTGTACTGTCCAGTTATTGAAGGTTGTTCTGTAGTATACTGCTCAGTTGTGGAATAGTATTTTGTTGTTGTAGGTTGTTCTGTAGTGTATTGTTCAGTTGTCGAAAAATGTGCTGTTATTGTAGGTTGTTCTGTAGTGTATTGTTTAGTTGTTGAATATTGTTCTGTTGTAGAAGGTTGTTCAGTAGTGTATTGTTTCGTTGTTAAATAATGTTCTGTTGTTGTAGGTTGTCCTGTAGTGTATTGTTCTGTTGTTGAAGGTTGTTCTGTAGTGTACTGTTCAGTTATTGAAGGTTGTTCTGTAGTATACTGCTCAGTTGTGGAATAGTATTTTGTTGTTGTAGGTTGTTCTGTAGTGTACTGTTCAGTTGTGGAATAGTGTTTTGTTGTTGTAGGTTGTTCTGTAGTATATTGATTAGTTGTAGAATATTCTTCCGTTGTAGAATGTTGTTCTGTCGTGTACTGTCCAGTTATTAAATACTGTTCTGTTGTTGAGGATAGCTCTGTAGTGAATTGTTTAGTTGTTGAATACTTTTCTGTTGTTGAAGGTTGTTCCGTGGTGTATTGTGTGCTCGTAGAAGTATAGTAGTGTTCCGTGTACTGTTCAGTCGTTAATTTCTCTGTAGCATGCTGTCCAATAGTTGAATACTGTTCTGTAGTATACTGCCCACTCGCATTATACCTTTCCGTGGTCTCTGGTTGTTCCGTAAAGTATTCCCCGACTGTCGTGTACTTTTGATTCGTGTCGGTTGTAGACTCTACAGTAGTCTCATGAATCAATGGGTACTGAGCAGTTACTGTAACAACTGTTTCATTCTCTAAATCAGTGACCATAGTCTCATGTTCTACTAGAGGATATTGGGCAGTGACAGTGATCAGAGTAACTTTCTCAGTAGTCGTTAGTTCAGGACGTTCCGTTACAGAATTTTCAGTGGGTATTAATGCAACAGTTGTTTCTTGAGACTCCGTAACCTCTATCGGTCTTTCGGTCGTATAATCGTCTGCCGCAACAGGCGTCACTGTAAACACGTCTTCCACCGGAGACTGTGGCGAGTGTCTGTCAAACGTAAGCGGCGTCACTATCACAACCTTATCCGTTGCCTCCTGATGTTTCAACTCTGTCGTAATCTCTACCATGCTTTCAACAGTCGTGTACTCCTCACTTCCCGGCGATGAAGTTGTCGCCAATTCGGAAACTGCTTCCTCTGTTATCCCGCCAATTGACGGCAGAGTCGTGATAACTACGGTCGAAACAGTTTCCGTGTTCTCTTCGGATGAGATATCCTTAACAGTGTGCACCTCGAATGAACTAGTACTAGAAGCAATCTCGGGAGAGACAGAAGAGCTTTCTTTCTCTGTACTCGAAGACAGTGTGCTTTCTTCAGTGTACGAAACTGTCGAGACTTCCTCGAGAGAAGTTGAGAACTGTGTGGTCGTCGGAAGTGTAGTTGTCTCGTTGTTTTCTAGTGTCGAGTGTTCAACGGCGGGCATAGTGTTAGCGTGAATACAACGATCCTCTGAATCGTCGCAATCACAAATTGGCCTGTGTACTTTAACCCGACACCGAGCTACCGATCGACAGCGGTCGACGCAAGGATCAACACAGGATCCACCGACACAGGCTTCTGTGTCGTTGCAGTCGTCGTCGGACTCGCAGCGATTGTCGGGCGTAGTGTGTGGAGATGCTGCGGATTTACAACACAATATAAACAACAGTAATTCGCACAGCGAAGAGAGACTTAAAGGATATATAAAAGAAGCTGAAAGAACTCGTTCAAAGCGTTTCCAAGAATTAGATGTATTATACTACTTAATCGTACTGTGCTCCAAATATATATATGTCAAACATCTACGGAATTAAGGTATCAGTCGGCATGCTCGCATAATAACAGACAAGCTAATCGCTCAGAAGTATTCATTAATTAGATCTTTACAGAGACAGATGTAACGGAGAAAAATAATCCTTGAACAGTGAGGACGTCGGCAGAGTAGAGAGAAAGGAGAGAGTTTAGGTGATACAAGGGAGTGGGGTCGAGAATTGTATCTGTGACTTTTGGAACCTGAAACGCAGTTTTTGTTCAGACAGCGGAATCTTCGTGACGACGACGTTGTGAACCTGACACTGGAGACTTCAACGCATGGTTAAAATGTTTGTACAAGATTTTCAACGAGCGGTGAAGACAGTAACAGGAGACTTTAGCCCAGAGACACCGACGAGATACTGATAAAGACTACCAGCCTTACGGGACTACTATTACGCCCTCTAGGATATATTCTGGCTTCAGCCAAAAAAACAGAATGATTAATTATATTAATAATAATAATTACTATTAATAATTAATAATATATATAATGTATTAATAGTAATCTCTGAGGAGATTGATACTATTGATACTATTCTCGTCGGTGGAGCAACTTTTGGCGATGTGGTATTTCAGATCACTGTAATTTCCACCGTTACGTACCCTAGTAGCACAAAAATATTGGATAAATATCTTTTAAAAATATTGTAAAAATATTTTTTAAGCCACATTTTTTTAAGCGATTTTTAAGCCACATTTTTTAATAAAATGTGCATTCGTGGCAAAAAACAGTATCCCTGGCGGATAATTGTCCCTGGGCAGACCCGTGTTGCGGACAATTATCGATAAAATACTGTAATTCTAATATGAAAAGAAGATCCATATAATATTCAGAAAAAAATATTTTTCTCCTAACATGAAATAGATATTTTCTGCATATTTTAAAAAATATTTGTTACTTAATATAAAATAAATATTGTATGTATATTTAAATATGAAGAAGAGATTGAATCCTTCTTTGTGCTACTAGGGTAGCGTCCCGCGGGTTAGCACGGGCGCTGACAGTCTTCAACAGTAACTCCTCGGTGCCAGAGCCTTCACCTCATGGCGAAGACAGTGCCGGGAAGCCGAAGTAATAATTCAACCCTAACAACAATTGCTAAAACAGTACTTTGTACACGATAAGAACGTTGTTGTCAGACTTGGAGCGCTATAGCTCGAAGCTTTCTTAAACATACTTCCGCTGTCTGAACGTTCGGAAACCTGAAAAGAGTAGCAATCGGTATTGTCGGTGTGAGGCGTAGATGCGAGTAAGAGTCGTAGGCAGATCGGTAGACAATTGGTGCGGGCTAATCCATTCGACAGAGCGAGACAGAGAAAATAGAAAAACAGACAAGGAGAGAGCGAGAGAGAGGGGGAAGAGAGGGAGTGATAGAGAGAAAAGAAAGTAAAGAAAGAGTGATAGCCAGAGACAGAATAGAGAAAGATAGGTGGTGAGAAATGGTGTTTACCTTCCATGCATCCGTATTTAGTATCTGGCACAAAGCCGGGGGGACAGAACTTGCAGATAGGCTTGTGCTCCTCCACGTAACAGGGGGCATCAGCCGGACAGGTGGAGTTTCTGCATGGGTCCACGCAGCGATAGTTGCGGCACGCCAAGTCTGGAGAGCAGCCACTGTCTCGCAGGCAAATGGAGAGGGAGGGATTGCAGTTTTGTGTGCATATGCAGACGGGACGGTGGTCCAGGACACCGCAGGTTTTATCGGCCGGGCACGGGCTTTTCTTACGGACGTTACAGGGGTTCTGGCATTTCCCGTTGACGCACGCGGCGTTCGACGGACAGTTGAAGTCCCGGTTGCAGGTCGGGGTGTCGGGGCCGCATATCAGCTCACCGAGCTCGTTTAACACAAAACCGTACTTGCAGACGCAGGCGGGTTTGTGGTTCCACACCTGACACCTCCTGTTCACCTCGCAGCTGTACTGAGGGCTGAGACACGGGTCACGGCACTCGCCTGTCCGCGAGTGACACGCGAGACTCCCCGGACAATCGTTATCGGACGAGCAACCGATGCTCGGTGTAGGTCTGGGATTCAGTTGGTCGCATTTGGGATCTGTATGACAGGCCGTGTGGGGCATGCCGATATAACACTGCGGACAGGAGCAGCGAGGCTTGTGCAGAACCACACGGCACAGTGCGTTGATCCCACAGGCGCCACGCAAACCACACGGGTCCACGCATTGCAGGTTTATGCAGGCTTTTTCATTGGGGCACTCTAGGTCGCTGGTGCATTCGCGCTCTAATCGCATCCCCCGAGGCGTATACACAACATACATATAATTTTGTTGGTTGGTTGGTGGTTGTTGTTGTTTGTTCAGTGTCGGTGGAATTATATATGGTGTATTCGGTGATAGGTTTCGGTGGTTGGTTGGTTGGTTGGTGATGGGAGCAGGAAAAAAAAAAGAAAAAAGCATTTATAAGAACTGTGAAAAGAAACTTTCTCACAAATAACATAAACCACATGCTTCTTGTATTTATAATACGGAAATATAGTAGGGTAGCTCTGTGAAGAAGTAAATAATAGAGAACGAATCTTTACACTATTGTATCCCGATATTGTAACTGATCTCTTCATCGGCGAGAAGATTATAATATATATACATACTCTCTGCGCGTACATATACATACGTATCCTCGTGTATGTATATATATGTATACGTTTGGCAAGCAGCGATATTTACAACACAAGCCCCCACAGATCTCGAGAAAATAAAGAGGGAAAAAATACAATGTAAACAGTGAATAAATCCAGCAAAATAACAAGCATGGGTATATGAGAATGTCCCTTTCGCAGTTCCCAATCTGTATTAAATCGTTATGTAATCCTAGATCCTGGATCTAGAGAAACGGATTCATCAGCGTGTTTCACTGTAAATGTGTACCTCTCTCGTTGCACGCGAATTTGCCAGTATATAATTTTTTTTTGTTTTTGCTTTTTACACTTCACCGGCATTCGTACTTTTTCTCGACTTTCCTCAAGACAGATTGGATACTGAAATAAACATTCTACATATGAATAGTTATGTGTGAGACATGTGTGAAACGTGTTTCAAACTTTGGACATATTATGTACAGTATGCCTAGCTATGTAGATTTATATATATGTACAGGTTTATGTAAGACCATTGTCGGGTAGAATCCAGTGTTGTGTGTATACACAGTCATGTATGTATACACGATTCAGAATATAAAACGACAAGCTATTACATATATGTATAGAATGTATAATATATGTATAAGGTAATCCGTTGGTCCAATCACATCTGTCTCTCGATTGTTAACGACTCACTGGATTAATACATCTATGTATTACTTCAAGTCCTACTATAGACGATACATGGTTATTCTACGGACCATGTTCCTCTGATCGTCAGTATTGCTCGCTAGTCACAAATGCTGTACATGGAATTAATTCGATCTGCCCGGTTAAACAGTTAGTAGGCCGTCTCTTACCTGTCGTGCACTCGTTATCCGGTGAACCGGTCGTGCCAGGTGGACACCGACAGACGAATATCGTGCCGTCCCTTATGCATTCCGCGCCCTTTCCGCAACCGTTCGTTCTGCAGTCACCTAGACTCCTATCTATGCTACCTGCAATACACGAAATACGGGTGAGATTCGTGGGAACGAAATTTCGGCGAAGTTTCCGATAACGTCCATTCTCAGAATTCGATAAAATTTTGAAAATAGCTTCTTTTTTTACTAAAATGAAGATTGCCAAAAGGATTTTTCCCGACTCGAACAAATTTTTTTCATCATTTCAATGTCGCTCTCTACCTTACAGCCGAAATTTCAATATTACTGTAGTAGCTCTTCAGAGCAATTTTGCAAATCCTGTAATTTATGAAAACTTACAGCTGATCATAGGATCACCGAACGGGAAGTTAGGTGGACAATAGCACTGCGGGTGGTTCTTGTAAATGCGGCAAGCAGCGTTCGCGCCGCATCGAGTGTCCTTGCAGAGCTCTCCTCCATCGCAGATACAAGCCTGATGTGGATCTCCATGGCATCTAGGGTCGCAGGTGCATTCGAATCCATTTACAGTCTCCCTGCACTTCGCGTTCACTCCGCAGGGTCTCCTCAAGCACTGATCACCTCCTGCGACATTACGAAAATCACGCATATGATTACATCAGAAAAATATCAAAGAAAAATCAAAAGAGGAAGCAATTTATACCTTTCTTGCAGTTGATCTTAGGATTTCCATAGTGTCCAGGTGGACAGGAACATTGAGCATTCCTGCTGACCACTTTGCATTGAGCATTGAAACCGCAGACACCGTGTTGCAAGCAAGGATTGGTGCAAACACCATCCTCGCTGCAGCGTTTGTTCGCCTCGCAATCGTCATCTCGGTGACATTCTAGTTGGTAGCACTCTTGACTAGGCTCTCCCTGGAAACCTTCTGGACAGAGACACACCGCACGATGATTGGACACGCGGCATAGCGCGTTGACTCCGCAAGGTGATCCATTGGCGGTGCATGGGTCCTCGCATTGATTATTTATGCAGGACAATGATGACGGACAGTCGGAGTGGGTGCGGCAACCGACCAGACACAAGCCTCCATCGCAAACGTAGCCCTGGGGAAAACAATGAAATTCAAATTTTAATATGTTCTCGAAGAGACCTGTCGATCGTGGACGTTGCGATAGCTACCTTCGGACAAGAATTGTTCACGTCACACTTGACACGACACTTTCCAGAGTGACAATACTCTCCGCAGGAACATTGTTCTTGGCTGGAGCAACTTGACACGCAGAAACCGGTCTCGTCGCATTCGCAAGATCCATCGCAAGGGATCATCGACTTCGCGCAACTGATCAGAGCGTTGCCATAGTAGTTGGCAGGGCAGCTACATTGAGCCACGTGGTTCACCACGCGACAACCTGCGCACTCTCCGCAAGCCTCGCCACTCGCACACGTATCTGAAATGAGCATTTGAAATTGCAGGATCTCAGGAAAAATAAAGGAACCAACCGCTGCCTCTTCATGCCTGTCCTCTCTTAAGTGACAATTTACCTGACAGCATTGCATTTATCCAATTCACACAACCAGTTTCTCAAACACGGTCTAGGTATCAACACAACTTCATGTGATAAATCCGCCAAATCAAATTAGAGATTTGTCCCGCCTTGAATCGACTGTCGAAACGATCAACGAGACACGCGTCAACTCACCTCTACACTTGTTGTTCACGCAAGACTCGTCATTGGGGCAAGTATTATCGCTGCGACAGCCGATGTCGCACAACCTGTTCTGACAGATCTGATTCGCCACGCAATGGTCGTCGCTGTTGCAGATCGCCTTGCAGATCCCGCCGTCGCATCGTTCGTCGATGAGGCAGTTCGCGTCGCTGCAAAACCCGATCTACGTTAGCCAACGAAACGACGAATCGTTCGAGTTGATGGTCTCTCTCTCTCTCTCTCACCTCCTACACGTAGCGTAACAGGATCGACCGTAACAAGTCTGACCGGTTGGACAATCGGGATCAGTCGAGCAGGGTAGGAACTCCTGCTTGCAGCCAATTAGAGGATCTCCGCCGAGTGGAGCGGGACAGGCGCATAATCTTTGATGATTCACGACGGAGCACTTGGCGTTCACCCCGCAGGCGTCGGGAAGAGCGCATGGGTCTGAGCAAAGGAAATCAACAGTGGTAAAAACGTGAACAAAATCGAGCAACAAAAGATTCGATAGTTATTCATACCTTGACACTGGTTATTAATGCAAGCGTAATTCTCCTGGCACTCGACATCCGCGCGACATCCAGGAGCACAGGCCAGACCGTCGCAGATCTCTCCGCTTCTGCAATCCTCGTCTCTCCTGCACAAGGCCTTGCACACACCGGTGTGATCGCAGCGTTCATTGCTAAGACAATTCAGATCCGAGGAGCAGACAGGAGTGCAACTGCCTCCGATGCACGCTGTTCCCGTTGAGCAATCTCTGTTCGCCTGGCAAACTGGTCCAGGCGATCGCAGACAGGCTACTTTGGCAGTCGGATTCGGTATGAATCCACCAGGACAAGAACAGGTAGCTCGCTGGTTGAATACGGTGCACTTTGCGTTCGGACCACAGGGAGTCGCCTCGCAAGGATCGATGCACTTGTGCGTTATGCAAGCCTGGTTCGCGTTGCAGTCCTCGTCCGCGCGACATCCGAACGAGCACATGTTGTTCAAGCATATGTGACCGAGGAAACAGTCGTTGTCCAACCTGCAGGTCAACAGACAGTTGCCGCGGACGCATTTCTCGTTGAACGCGCACTCGTTGTCCGTCACGCAAATTGGGAGACACACGTTGTCGCGACAGGTGTTGCCGTCGTTGCAGTCGATGCTGTCTCTGCAGGACACTGGGACTGGAAAGAGGATATCATTGTCTCCTGAATCGAATCTTCAAACTAATCAGATTACTAAGTTGGGGGAGGGGATATAACTTGGTCGCATCAATCGTGCGCAGCATTGTCGCTCTAATAGAAAGATTACTGTATTAGAAGAAATTCTAAATATAGCCTTACGTCTGACGCACTCCACTTCCGAGTTGCCGGTAAAACCTGCAGGGCAGCTGCACTGTTTAATGTGGCTTCTCACGTCGCACTCGGCGTTTATTCCGCACGCGGCTCTTATGTTGCAAGGATCCAGGCATTGTCCATTCAGGCACACGTCCGACAGGTTGCATTCTTCATCCGACTGGCAAGACGCTGCGGGAATGTCGAATTATGCAATTTCACGGTTGGACAGAGTCCGAAGGTATGCGGTGTCTAACATTGTTCGGGTAGACTCACGTCTGCAGATTCCCTCGTAGCAATAAGTGTTTGGCGAGCAGTCGACGGCTGACGAGCAAATCACTGGTTTCGGTCGACAGCCTACACTTAGATTGGTCGGATCGCCGTCGTAATCCGAGCGACATTGACACGACGCCGCGTGATTGATAGCGAGACAGTCAGCGTTCGGGCCGCAACGCGTTCTCGAGCAAACATCTGCAACGGAGAAAGCCGGGATCGTTAAACGTGAGGAATCTCAACTATTTAAGACCTGGGGGCTTGGATTGCTAAGGTATTCGATACGCACCGAAACACTTCGGCACGTTGTTAATGTTTATACACTTGGCAGTGAGCGGGCAGTCGTCGTCCAGGAGGCATTCGACCGGCGGCTGGCATCCGCTGTTATACGCGTCTCCGACCATTCCCTGCTGGCAATGACACTTGTACGATCCTCTGGAATTCTCGCAAACTGTTCCTGGAGCGCAAGGCTCGTTCTGACAATAATCGATCAACTGACACCCGTGAGTAGGCTCGCCGGTGTAGCCTGGTTGACACGTGCACACCTGAAACAGTGAACTCTCGTTGATCGTGGGCCCGACATGAATCATAAACCTGCAAATATGTAGGACACCCCTAATTCTTCCCGATCTCCTACTGTATATTCGTTCTGGGGGTCCTGATCCCACAAATACTTAATGGCAAACGAAGTACCCAATTAGCAAAATCAGTCGGCAAAGATAAGACTGTTTCTTTCGAAACAGACTAGAGGCTAGATCATTACCTGGACATGTCTGTCGGCAGTACAAATAGCATTAACGCCACAAGGATTATGCGCCAGACAAGCGATCCTGCACTTGTGCGTATCGCAGATCTTCTCGCCACTGCAGTCATCGTTGTTCTCGCACTCGATGGGTTGGCATCCAATCTTGTCGTCCTTGGGATTCCCGAAGAATCCACCTTTGCAAGAGCAAACAGCTCTGTGGTCGTCAGCCCTGCACTCCGCGTTACGTCCGCAGAGCACCAAGTCACAGACTTTCTGGCACTCGGCCTGGCCAATGTTATTCTTAATGCATTTTTCGTCGTAAGAACAATCGTCCTCGGATAAGCAACGCAGCTCCTGGACGCACACGTTATTATGGCAGTATTGGAATTCGGGGCAGCTGGAGTTGCTCTTGCAAGTAGGTTGGCAGAGGCCGTTGATGCAGAGTTGGTCGCCGATGCAGTCTCTAGTGCTGCCGCAAAGTGCTGCGAAATAAAGTTAAATATGGTTACGATGTGTTCACCAGATGCTTAGTTAAAATTCTTTGAAGTTTTCCACTGACCTGTGCATATTCCACCGTTGCAGGCCGACCCAGTTGCACACTGGGAATCCGATTTACAGTATTGGACAGGTGTGCATCCCAGATTCGGGTCGCCAGTGCCTCCAGGTTGGCAGGTGCAAACTGCACTGTGATTCAGCGGAGAACAGTCGGCTCCTTGGCCGCAGACATTTGAGAGAGAACAAGGATCGACGCACTTGTGATCGAAACAGGCGTCCGAGGAACTGCAATCGCTGTGGTAGTTGCACTCGAGGTGAACGCACTCGGACTGGAATTTTGGAAATGGTAGTGATATCAGCTTGATTTAAAGAAACACTGTTAATCGGTATGGAGATTAGATACTTACAGTTGGATTTCCAGTGGTCTGGCCAGGACACCTGCAAAGTGGAGCATGGTCCCGCACGAAGCATTCCGCGTTCCTGCCGCAGATGCGTGCAACGTCGCAAGGATTGGTGCATTTGTTGTCGATGCAGGATGCCGAAATCGGGCAATCGAAGTCCGTGAAGCAATCTCCAGGTTGTTTGCAGCCAGTCTTAAACGGATCTCCTACCAGTCCATGAGGACAGACACAACTGTAGGATCCTTCGGTGTTTTGGCAGCTGGAAAATTGTTATCTCGTGAGAAAATCATCTTTATCAGACGTATCTGATAATACTTACACAGCTGTGGAGTGACAAGGATTTTCCAGGCACTCGTTCACGTCGGCACAGATGTCACCTGCCAAAACAAAGCCAGGGTAACATTTGCAGATACCGATATGATCCGAAGCTATACAGTTGCCGTATCCACAGTTTAACTGGTTGCATGGACCTGAAAAGTGAGTAAGCAAAAGAAGAGCAATTTATTAAGAACTCTGTGTAAATGCACCAAAATAATTGAACGGAGAGTTTACTCACTGCTGCACTTGTTGGTATCCTGGTTGCAGTACTTGTCCGTGGGGCAATCGTTGTTGGAGAGGCATTCCACTCTGAAGCATCCCGAGGCGTCGCCAATATAGCCAGGTTGACATTGACAGGCAGCCGTGTGGTCCACGACAGTGCAGATCGTGTTGGATCCACAGTCGCCTAGGGAGCAAGGATCGGTGCAATTGTGGAGGATGCAAGCCTGCGAGTCTGTGCAGTCTGCGTTCACGTTGCATTGATGAGGTATCACGCAACCTGAGCCTTGAGGATCGCCCGCGGTGCCTTCTGGGCAGATGCACCGATAGGACCCGTGAAGATTGACGCATTCCGCGCTTGAATGGCAAGGTTCGTCGTCGCATTCGTTGATGTCGAGACAGTGTTCCGGTCCTGCGACGAATCCGTGACTGCATCTAAAAGAAACACAACGAGAAACGTTTTAAAATGCATTCAAACATATTGGAAAAAATTGAATTTGAAGAAGAGATTCAGCTAGCTATCTTTAAATATATCAGCCTGTATAGGTGAATTCTTACCTGCACTTGTTGTTGATGCACACTTCATTGTCTTTGCAACCAGCGTCAGAGGTGCAACCCACTTCACAGACCCCGTCAATGCACAATTCACCAGGCAAGCAATTACTATCGCCATAGCAAATCTTCACACAAATGCCATTCTTGCACCGTTCTCCCTGTGCGCAATTATTCTGCTCACTGCATTGGCACTGACAGAACCCGGAATCACAGACGTGTTGACTCGGGCAATCTTGAGCTGCGTCGCATATACTGGGAACTCTGACACAGCCTTGTTGAGGCGTGGGGTTCCCATGAAAACCTAATGGGCACGTGCATGTCGTGGCGTGATTGGTGCAGCTGCAAATCGCGTTTGGACCGCACACATCCTTGTAACCGCATGGATCTGGAAGAGAAACCGATTGTACGGATTCTGTCTGTGGGAGAAATGTTTTATTGATTCTTTGGGATAAGTACCATGGCATTTGTTGTTGATGCAGGCCTGCGAGCTGGGACAATTTTTGTTTCCACGACAACCCAGGATGCATCCTCCGTTCACGCAAGCCTGATCTTGCTGACATTGGCTGTGGGACACGCAGGGGATCACGCACTTACTGTTCACACACTTCTCGCCGACCGAACAGTCGGAAGATGCTCTGCAAACAGCTACAGCAGAATATTTTTCCATTAGAAACATTAACTGCGATCTAGAAAATACTGCAATCAAAATTCAATCACAGAAACATGTCTTACCTATGCACTGTCCCTCGAGGCACACGCTCTCCTCGCAATCAGCGTCAACGGTGCAGTAATTTGAAACCCTGACGCATCCATCTCGAACACCCTTCGTAGACGGCACAAAGTTGTGAATGCATTTGCAACTTGGTTGCCCGTTAATAACTTCGCAGATGGAATTCGGACCGCAGGCATCCTCGCAAGGATTGACGCAGCGATGATTGTGGCAGATGGAATGCACCGGGCAGTCTTTGCCACTGGCGCAGAAACCTTCGGGCTGACACCCTTTAGCGTAGGGATCACCAACGAAATTAGGTGGACACTGACAGACAGGATTATTCGAAGGTCCGGATACGCAGACAGCGGACTGATGACAAGGATTGGGCTGGCAAGCTTCGATGGCGACGCACTCCACGTCGGGAACAGGATTTGGCTTCAATCCTGGTGGACACTGACAAATCGCTCTGTGATCGTCGGCGATGCAGACAGCGTTGACGCCGCAGGCGTTTTCGTTGCAGGCGTCGTAGCAGGTATGAGTCAACCTGTTGCACAGCTGAGTGAGTGGACAATCGATGTTGTACACGCAGGGTACCGTTCGGCAGCCTTTGACCATGTCTGTGGGATCCCCAGCGAAGAGACCAGGTGGGCATTCACAGTTGGCGACGTGATTGTGGACGATGCACAGAGCGTTCGGCCCGCAAGAGACGAAGTTGCAGACCGGCTGACAGGTGAGCAGACCCTCTTCAGTACTCCTGCAAGTCTGATCTTCTGGACACTCGCTGTCTGTCGAGCAGTGATCCTTCTTCGGTGTCTGGCATCCTTGGCGATCGTTCGGGTTGCCCACGAAGCCAGGCAAACACTCGCAACGTCCTCGGTGTCTCTCAGTGACGCACTGAGAGTTGACAGCGCAGGTGAAGCTGCGACACACTGACACGCACTGGAGGACACCCAGAGCATCCGGTCTGCAAGCTTCGGTGGCGTGGCAGTCATCGTCGGAGATGCAATCGGGCACAAATGGTTTTTCGCAGGAAGACAGTATCGGGTTCCACTCGTAACCGTCCTGGCACTTGCAGGTGGCATGACCGGGGATTATGTCGGGTTCACACTTCTGATTAGCACCACAGTCCACTTTGCTGCATGGATTCACGCAGTCGCGAGCGCCGTTGTCCAGAACTATGCAGAAAGATCCTTCTGGGCAGTCCGTGTGGTGGGTGCAGCTAGGTGTTATCACAGATTTAGCCGGCTGGCAGCCTTCTATCAGGTTACTAGGGTTTCCTTGGTAGCCGTCGACGCACAGACAGGATGATACATGGTGCTGGGTGACGCACAGTGCATTCGGACCGCACTGCAATTTGCTGCAAGCATCTACGCACTTCCGGACACCCTTGCCAACTTGGAAGCAGATCTGCTGAGGCTCGCAGTCGAGGTCGTTGGAGCAGTGACCGTGAAGATGACAGCCTTTCACGAGGTCATTCGGATTTCCAGTATAACCTGGAGGACAGACGCAAGCTCCATCTTGGCAGACCGAACGGGGACCACACCTGACGTCGCTGCAACGGTTTATACACTTGCCGTGTGTGCATGTGTAGTCGAAGGGACACGGAACTGACTCGCTGCATGTGCATGTTGCTGGGTCGGTGCACGGACCGACTTGCACTTGTTGGCAACCGACGAAGGGGTTGCCGAAGAAGCCTTCCTTGCAGCGGCAGTCGTAGCTGCCGATCGTGTTGATGCATACTGCGTTGCCGCCGCATGCGTTTCCATTGCATTCGTTGATGTCTGAGGAGCCAGATAACAATCTTACATCGTCGTTTTCATTTCAACTAGTTACATGTTAGAGTGATTTATACGAACCGTAACATTGGATGTAAGGGTTCCCTGCGTATCCCGGAGGACACAGACACTCGACAGCGTTTGGCCCGACGTTGCAGTGTGCATCCTTGCCACACAATGCAGTTGAACAATCAGATTTCTCTTGCACACCGCAGCCGTGGTACGGATTCCCTGTGGTGCCTGGATTACAGACGCATTTCGAATCTTGTGGACCGTATTCACAGTGGGCGTTGGAACCACAACCGGGGTCGCAGCTGGCAGGTTGAATCGCTGGAAAATTATCAAACTCGTTGTTAACGTATACAGTGATCCACAAAAAAATGTTTGTAGTGTGTGTACTCACGTGGCATGCAAAGTAGATCGGGATTCCCAATGAAGTAAGGATTGCAGACGCATTTGTTGGTTGCAGGATCGCAAGAAGCTCCCACACCGCAAACAATCCCTTCGCAGCGACGTTTGCATCTTCCGCTGATGCACACGCTCGGCTCTGCACACGGCACTTCCGTCGAGCAAACATCCGGTAGACACTGGCCACCAGGGAACGGATTGCCCATGAAACCCTCGATGCATTTGCAGGTTGGTCCGCTGTAGCTGACAATGCACTGCGCTCCGGAGCCGCACACAAAACCATCGCATTCTGTAAAATGAATTTCCAATCGTTCGCACATGTTTCAACTAAATATTGAGGCTCTTCAACATCTCTTCTAGGGTACTCACGAGAAACGCATTCGTTGTTCTCTCCCTCGACGAACCCTATCACACATCTGCACCAAGCGGCGTGCTTATCAGGTTCGCAGTATGCGTTCGGTCCACAAGGTATGTTCTCGCAGGGATTCACGCATGCACCGTTCACACAGGCGAATATATTCTCACAGTCGTCGTTGGAAGAGCACTCGTTTTTAGGTAGAGCGACTCCTGTGCATCCACCACCGTAAGGATCACCGACTGTGCCCTTGGGACACTCGCAGATATGGTCGCCTTTCGTGTTAATACAGTATGCACTGTGTCCGCAAGGATTATTCGCGCATTCGTTCACGTCCACGCAACCGTGTTGCGGGTCCCCTTCGTAGCCAGTCTCGCACATGCACCTGGGCGGGTCGCTCGGAGTGCATTTTGCGTTTATGCCGCATGGAAACCGATCGCAAGGGTCTGAAATTGCGGAAGAATGTATAGAAGCACACCTGAAACGATTAAATGATTTTTAGGAAATACTTACTCTTGCAATTGTTCCCATCGAGAGCGTCAGTGTAGAATGGTGGCGGGCAGACGCATTCCCCGGGTTGCACGCATTTTTCGTTCGCCTTGCACTCGTTGTCGTTGGTGCACCTCTTCTGTGCAGGTGAGCAAAGACCGTTGTAAGGATCTCCACCGTAACCATGTGGACAGATGCATTGATGAGAGCCTGGTAAGTTAATGCACTCTGCACCGTAGCCGCAAACTTGGTGTCCAACGATGCACTCGTTTATATCTGCCAATTGGTGCATACTGGTAAGTATCTAAAGGAGAACATTGAAACGAGCTGATGATTGATACTAACCTTCGCAAGAACCGTCCACCTTGGTCGTGAAACCTTTAGGACAAGCACAGTAACTGACTCCACCAGCGATCGTGATGCACTCTGCACCACTAGGACACTTTTCACCCTTCGAACATCCTGCCAGCATGCACTTGCCGTTGACGATCTTGTAGGGGGGCTGACACTGACATTCGATGCTGTTGCATTCTGTAATTATAATAGTGTGAAGCTTTCTAATGATCCTCAAACTCAAGTAGACCCACAGTTATATCTCTTTGTAGTTACCACAAGAAGCAAAAGCAAATTGAAATTTCCTACCTTCGCAGAGGGAGAACGGGTTCCCATTGAATCCAGGTGGACACTGACATTCGTAGCTACCGGGCAGATTCTTGCAAATGGCATTGACGCCGCAAGCAGGCTTGTCCCTGAGCTCCATGCACTCATTGATGTCCCTGCACTTTCCAGTTTCATGATCGCGCGTATATCCCCGCTGACAAATGCACACGCTGCTGCCAATGAACTCATCCTTGATGCACTGTTCTCCAGCTGGACAGGGTGTGCTGGGTCCACAAGCATGAGGAGCTTTGGATTCTTGACAGCCTCCGCTGTAAGGATCACCGGTAGTCCCGCTGGGACATTGACAGGAGAATCCGCCGGGCTCGTTGTTGCAGATTGCACCTTGGGGACACGGGTTGATCGCGCATTCGTCGATGTCCTTGCAGCCTCCCTTCACTCCGGGCTTTCCTGTATATCCGTTGCGACAGAGGCAGGTCGCCACGTCGTTTGACAGCATACAGTGAGCGTTTGGTCCGCATGACAGGTCCTCGCAGGGATCTAATGAGTCAAATGGATAGGGCATAGTCAGTGTTGCGTTAACCAATCTGGGAAATTGTGCTTGATGGGTCAAACATATTTATAAAAATGGACAAAGGTGATGTTGGATTAAGTTTTCCTTTCGAGTCAACCAGATCAAAGCGCTCCATGTTTAAGAAGATGATCTCACGATTCTAGCAAGTGCACTCACGTCTGCAGTCGTTCCCAACATTGGGTTCAGGGCACAGGCACCTCTTCTGAGGATCGCAAATGGCGTTTCCGGGACAGTCGCCGTCAACCTCGCAGGTAACTATGCCCACGCACTTAATGTAAGGATCAGGGTCCGGTATGGTGCCCTCAGGACACGCACACGTGTAAGACCCTTCCGCGTTCGTGCATGTGGCACCGTGGCCACAAGCGTCGTGTCTCGTGCATTCGTCTACGTCTGTAATTAAAAAGAACATTTTCCAGACACGGCTCCCCTTGATTCCTCTAAGTGAAAGGTAGGAGTTGTACCTAGGCACTGTTTGAAGGCGTTCCCAGAGTAACCGGGCTTGCACTGGCAGTTGAATCCTCCCAGGGTGTTGGTGCAAATTGCGTTTTTACCGCAGCGTCCCGAGGGGCCATTTATGGCGTCGCATTCGTTTATATCTGATTTCACAAAAACATCAGCGTATTAACTATCAGTGGCGTGTATATCGTTATTTCTAGTTAGAACAAACTCCCTGGTTTGCTCAAATTTTTGAGGTCCACATTGAAAGGGGTTTTATAACCACAGTAAACCGTATCAGGGCCAATCATTATAAGATCATTATATATTATGTTTTATGGCAGTGTCTTCATCTTTAGAGTAAGACTATTGTAAAAAAAATTGTTGAAGCTGAAATAAACCTATAATAGGTTTCAGTGGCTCAATAAAAAAAACTGTGTTCTTATTTGGTTTTTATGCCCGATGGCTAATGCAAAAAAAAATTTTGATTTTGCAGATGTTGAAGGGGTGTTAAGAGGGATACTAACCGACGCATCCAGCCGCAATGTCGTTCGGGTTGAAAGTCCAGCCGTCCTCGCAGATGCAATAGGCTTCGGGGCCGTCAGCCTTGCAGTACGCGTGGTCCCCGCAAGTGACCTCGTCGCAAGGCGCTACACAATAAGAAACGAACACTGTAGACTGCCCTATGTAATTATTTCCCGGGAATCCGGCAAGAACAATTACTTCGCGTTAATTTACCTTTGCATGGTATGTGCGGCGGCGTTCCAACGAAACCGGACTCGCACTCGCAGTGGTAGCTGCCTCTGGTGTTGCTGCAAATCGATGAGGGCCCGCAGGGGTTTGACAGACATTCGTCCAGGTCCACGCATTCCGCACCAACAGCCTTGAAACCGTTCTTGCAGAAGCACTGGCCCTCGATGCACTCCGCGTTGTTCACGCAGTCGAAGTTCGATTTGCAGAGGGTGGTCACGTCAACCTACAAAATGTATATTTATGAAAATTAATCGTAAAGAATTGCTTCACGAATCCACTGTTCATTGAAAGTTCAGGACCATCTTATAAATCGCCGGAAATATTTTTGATTTTCGACTTCTTCGAGTGCACATATTTTATTAAATGAATGGCTAAAAGTTTCGACAGTCACATGCTTGTTATCTTTTTTAAATAATGTCGATTAAAAATAGACGAGTCGTTCAAAGATTTTGAACCAGCAAAATACTAGCTATAATAAGTGAACCAGAAGTAATTAAATTACCTGTTCGCAAGCAACTGTGGGACTGGGGTTGCCACTGTACCCCGGTGGACAGACACAAGTGTATCCAGGATCAGCGTTCTTACAAATCGCGTACCTTCCGCAAGGATTCTCCAACGCCGTGCATTCGTCGATATCTAATTGTTGTTCGAGAAATACAGACTCATTAAAAGAATATTATATAACGTGGCAGCCAGAATACCAATACTGTGACAGACTTTATACAGTGATTTTTAACTTAAACAAGGCTATTACGATTTTGGAAAAATCGAACATCGTTATTGGTTAATTGTGAATCGTGAAATCAACAGGCTGCAGATCTCTTCACACGCAAAATCATAATTGCTTCGGGCTGTGTTTCTGATAACGTCCATCCTCAGAATTCGATATTCTGAGATAAATAAGATATTCTATATAAAATAGAAAGTCGCTGGGTCGCTAAGGTAGAGAGCGACATTGAAATGATAAAAAAAAATTCGAGTCGGGAAAAATCCTTCTGGCAATCTTCATTTTAGTAAAAAAAGAACCTATTTTCAAAATTTCATCGAATTCTGAGGATGGACGTTATCGGAAACTTCGCCTTGCTTCGTTGAATGTGTAGCAAGGGTCAAATTCTTTTACTCTCTGATGCATCACAGAACCCTATTCAATTTCTGAGTGTGCAAGATCCACAGTCAATTGAAAATGAATGTGCTAGCACCATGTTACTCGAGAAATACACGGTAGGAGATAGACAGTGAGTGTCGGTAGCTAACCGCTGCATCCCTTAAACGGGTCTCCGGTGTAGTCCTGCTTGCAGCTGCACACAAAGCTGCCGATCGTGTCGGTGCACTCGGCGTTCTCGCCGCAAGGGTTTCTCTCGCATTCGTTCACGTCTGTTAATCAACACGGTTAATCGCACGATGAGTATTATTAATGATGGCCGAGGGAGCTTCGCCTTAGAAGAGCAGCGTCTCGGAAAACGAAGTAGAAGAAGGATAAAAAGAAAACGTTACAGGGAGTGAGACTGACTTTCGCAGTGTGTTAGTCCTTGACCGATGAAGCCCTGAAGGCAGATACACTTGTACGATCCGGGGACGTTGATGCATCTGGCGTTCGCCGCGCATGCATCCGCTCGACCGCACTCGTTCGCGTCGATGCAACCGTGGCTGGGGTCCATCTGATAGCCGGGCCTGCATCTGCACTCGAAACTACCCTCCGTGTTCACGCACTCGGCGTCCCCGCCGCACGGCGTGCCCTCCTCGCACTCGTTTACATCTGTTAGCGAGGTGTTAGTGGCATGGTTGGTAAAACTAAACGTTTAGGGGGAGGCAGCTCCGATGACCTTGACATATGTTGTCAAGAACGACATTATGAACAACTTTTGTCGTTACAACTACCCGCCGCTCGCTCTTAGTTTTCGAGATATTTGCAAAAGACTATCGCTAATACTGTGTTGAATTTTTCGTATTCCTGAATGCTCCACGGCCACATCTGTTTCTTTTTTGTTTGTAAACACCTTGTGGAGATGAGAAGCGCCAATACCACACAAACACACACACCCAGTGTTTCAAAAAAGAATATTCTCACATTATAAAATATAAAATAGATATAAAATCAACCTGGAAGAATACGTAAAATTGAATACAGTACTAGCAATAGTTTTTTGCAAATATCTCGAAAACTAAGAGCGAGCGCCGGGTAGTTGTAATGACAAAAGTTGTTCAGAATGTTGCCCTCGATAACATATGCCAAGGTCATCGGAGCTGCCTCCCCTAAACGTAAGGTTTACTCGAATTGATAGATCATAGTCTGTTTCCCCGGAGGAGGGAGGATTTTATGCAGTCAACAAATTGAATGATTGAGATGATATCAAAAAGCGATCGAGAAACAGACGACAATCGTTGTTACCCGAATGGTGTGCCGTCACGCAGCCGCGAGTAAGACAAACTTGACTCGCGGGAACGAATTTGTTGCACTATGAATGATAACGCGAGCGATATTATTAACGAAGCGTGGACACTGTTATTCGAGGAATATTCATTCACTCGTAAGCGTTCTCTATGTACAGAGGAGGATCTCTCTCCTTTGGTTCTCACATTCGCTCACTTACCGTCTCGTGAATGCATTAGCTCTACCGGAAAGCTCTGCTACGTTTCCTGATTACGGTTACCGCTACTGGGTGCACTCCGGCTATAAACATTTATTGCCTCGGCTTCGCAGTTTGCATCACATAAGACGACCAATGTCAAGGTAGACAATAGAAGCAATACGATCATGTCGCACCACGAGGTGCACTTTCGTTGCATATTGGGAGAAAAGTAGTGGTGTGGAACAGCACACAAGATTGCTGAATAATTAACGAACCGGTGGGAACCCTGAATTATGTGCACTGGTCTAATGCCTTCAATTACATTAATTCCTGTTGCAATTAAAAAGCAATTCCTCGACTTAACTCGAACTATAACGAAGCTATTAAACGGTAATGCCATTCTTGCAGCGTTTGTATACTTATAACTAGACATAACTAGAAAGTAACTAGAATCTTACTAGATTTTGTAGTACAACCCTTGTACAGCTCAAAATATGCTCGTATAAGGTAAAAAAAACGACAGCTCTTGATTGCATTCAATTTCCCTATATGCCATTCATGATGCCAGAGTCTAAAGCAAGTCTAGAGCCAATTTTAGTTCAGCTTGTTAGACCAGATGGCGCCTAGTCAGGACTCCCTGAGTCCACTCAGATCTACTAATAGCAATAAAGACATTAATAAAAAAAAAGAAAAAAACGTAGAACCTAAAAAAAAACTTTCTCCGCACAGACGTTGGTAACACTGATAAATACTCTAGGATAGGTATGTCACGTGGTGCCCCTTGCCTCTTAAGCAATCCTAAATAGTTACTTGTTGCCCAAGTCTAAATTCCTCAATAACTTTGAAAACCAACAATTGAAAATTAATATTTTCGATATGTATGTTTATCAGTGTTACCACAAAAAAAACTTTCTTCGCGCAGACGTTGGTAACACTGATAAATACCCTAGAATAGGTATGTCACGTGGTGCCCCTTGCCTCTTAATTAATATTATTATTAAGAGGCAAGGTGCGCCACGTGACATACGTATTCTAGGGTATTTATCAGTGTTACCAACGTCTACGCCATTTTATGTATTCGTGATTTTACGTATTCACGAGAAAAATGAATAGGGGACGTACAAAACTATGAAGGAATTGAAAGAATCTATCTAATAATCTACAATTAGAGTAATACACATGTATGTTTAACCTAACCTAACCTAACAAACCTATGTTTCGATACTAAATCTAGTAAGATTCTAGTTACTTTCTAGTTATGTCACGTGCTATCCCTTTAACGTGTTCGCAGAGTGACCAGAGCTTTCCGGTAGGCCCGACACAACGGCAAGGATTTGGTTTCCCCAATCCGTGCGGACACGCGTGGTTACAATATCGTTACGGATAATTAGCAGCCGCGTTACTACTCACCGTGACAGCCCAGCCAAGGATCGCCGCTCATTCCTTCCGGGCAGGAGCAACGGAAACTGCCGTGCACGTTTGTGCACTGAGCTGAACGACCGCAAGGGCTGCGCGAACACTCGTCAATGTCCACGCATTCTTCTTCGGGTTCGCCGTTATAGCCCTCGGGACATTCGCACCTGTGGCCCCCGGGCAGATTCACGCACAACGCGCCCCTTCCACAAGCGCCCGTGTATTCGCATTCGTTCACGTCGATGCACTGCACAGAATCATCGCGGACACGATGCGATAAGGTGTTACCATGCTCTCCGCCGAATTTAACCGTGGAATAATTAATTAATTGGTTATCCATCGTAATTTATCTTCAGGATATTACAAAACGTTAGTACCTCAAATATCTTTGTTGTTTCTAAAGATACGTAAAATATGGCAAGGACAAAGTTGGATGGTACAATGGGGCTGACACGATACAAAAAAAAATTTCTTTTTATGTTATTTTTTTGGAGATATCAAGGTCACTTTGACTTTTTTAAATGGAACCACCCTTTTTTAAACACCTACAATGATAGTCCCTTTCATTAGGAATTTAGTGACTATAATTAGTCCAAGGTCATTCAAGGTTAAGGACAGAAACAACGTGGTTCTCAAACCTGAAGATTCAAATCCGAATCCAGCGTTTAACATCTTACAAAATATGGCTAATTGTTGTTGTAAACGATCGAACCTTCCAAAAATTAACCGTGGAATGTTTTTAGTATCGATATCATAATGGTGAATGAATACTCACGCTTTCGTAAGGATCCCCTGTGAAACCCTCCTGGCACGAGCAAGTGTAATTCCCTGGCGTGTTGTGGCACACCGTGTTATCGCCACACGCGCCGGATATCGTGCACTCGTCGACGTCCTCGCAATGCACCTCGCCATTCCCGATGTAACCCGACTTGCATTGGCATAAATAGTTCGACGGCAGGTTGCAGCACTCCGCGTTCTCCACGCATCTCGCGGCCAGCACGGGGTTGTCGCACTCGTTGATGTCTGGGGCACACAACCGTGATAGTGCAGTCGATTACTGATAGTTGTACAAGAGACTCGATTCGTTCAAGGCCCGATGTTCAACGGAATAAGAAGAAGAGTCAATCAATATAGGTATATTATCCTTGTTATAACGCCAAATTCATCTTTCAGTGTAAATAGAGATGTACCCAAGTAGCACCGCACGTCCCTAGGATGTCCGATGGACTTAAATTTCAGACATTTTTTTTCTGGGACGTATCTCGGATATACTGACATGATTCGGACATCCCTGGGACATACGAAGGTCCGAAACTGACGTACTTTGGACATCTACCGGACGTCCGAGTGCTACCTGGGCAGGATCTCAGGAAAAATAAGTCCAAGAAGCACCGTACATCCGTTGGATGTCCGTTTTATGCCCAGTTTATTTCCATACGTCCGTTGCGTACGTCCCTAGGATGTCCGATGCACTTAAATTTCGGACATCCAATTTCTGGGACGTATCTCGGACATAATGACATCATTCTGACATCCCTGGGACAGAAGAAAATCCGATACGGACATCCGCCGAGTGCTACCTGGGAGGGAACCGCTGCCCGGGAATCGAACCCGGGCCTCACTGGTGGTAGCCGATCGGCTAACGCACTCACCCACGGAACCCCTTACATTCTTCCTAATCTCCTACTGCATATACTGTTGTTCTGGGAGTCCTGATCCCACACATCCTTGTTATATCGTCGAATTCATCTTTAATTGTAAATAGAAATGCACCTAGGATACTTAGGGAAGTCTCTCTACCTTGACAGCTTAAAAAATCACATTCTCTTTCGTTTCGCTGCTTACTGAAATTTTTGCAGCGTGCAAATGTAATTGCAACGAGTTCTTGTTTCCGTGGAAAACTTTGCCAAACATACTCGCTTAAAATAATTAATTAATTTAATTAATTAATTAAATACTCGCTTAATTTCTTCGAAGAGTCTGACATGGAAACATTCTAAAGAAACGTACATTTTCTGGGCTGTGTTTCCGATAACACCAGGCTTGTGATGATCCATTTTTACAATTAATTGAAGATATCCTATATAAAATAGAAAGTCGCTGAGGCGGTAAGGTAGAGAGCGACACTGAAATGATTTAAAAAATATTTTCGATCCGGGAAAAATCCTTCTGGCAATCTTCATTTTAGTCAAAAAAGAATCTATTTTCAAAATTTCATCGAATTCTGAGAATGGACGTTATTGGAAAGTTCGCCGATTTTCTGGCCGTCAAAGCTGCGAGACCTCTGAAAGAATAAGTATAGAAAAATCTCGCATACCTTCGCAATGGAAACCGTCGCCTTGGTAGCCGGGGAAACAGGAACATTGAAAGCTACCGAGGGTGTTGGTGCAGTGCGCGAATATAGCACAGGGTCGGTCTTTGCACTCGTTTTCGTCTGCAACGGAATTCGCGTTAAAGATTATTGTCGTCATTCCTGTTCGATGCTGAGCTCGTGAAGATCTAACGGTATCTGTGCGTATGGTGAGTGTATACCCCTCTAGAGATGTCTATAAAAGCGTAATAGGTGGTTGAACGCAGTATAGCAATCTGCCCTCCGGATACACTCTCGGTAACTCGAAACCGTTGATTCGGCTGCTGAATGGAGCAGTGAAATCATAGGAAGAAGGAAACGAGAGGATATTCTTATTTGTTCGGTGATTGCTGTTGCTTGAGTCCATTTCACACGCGTGTATCCTTCGCGGCTCGGTAAATTCTTACAGGCTTAGCCGTTACAACTGTACGCAAACTTGTGTAGCTAGGCTGAGATAAACGAGGATTACAACGATTCTGTCTGTTAACATTTAGACACGCGTGGAGGGCTTCGAAAAAGAACATGTTCTCATTACGATAAAACTGATGGTAGTTAGTTAAGTGTAATCTCTATATTCTTATCATTCATCTTGTTATTAAGAAAACATCTCGGATCTAATACGGGAAATATAACGGAAGCAATTTTGATCGTCAAACTTTTTTTATACGCTTATCACAAAAATTATTAAAATTAAAAAAGTATTAAGTTAGTAATAAGGGAGGTGACAATTGTTTTTAACCGACTTCGAAAAAGAAGGGGGTTACTCGATTCGACCTGTATGTGTGTATTCATACAAATCAAAAGAAAATCAAATTGTATTTAATTTGTTATTTAATATTTTCATCAATTTTATTTTAATTAATTTTGTCAACAGTTGGTTTGTATTCATTCACAATCTAAATGAAATTATTTCATACTTTTTAGTTATTTTTTTTATTCTACATTATCAGTTAGTGTGTATTCATATAAAAAATGAAATGGAAATTATTTCCTAATTTTTATTGCATTTTTTTTAGTTTTTCATAACTTTTTTTTATTACAGCATTTTTGTTTTTTTTAATACTTCTTTTTTTAATTCTTTTTTTCATTCATACCAATCAAAATGAAATTATTTTATACTTTTCCGTTCATTCTTTTTATTTTACATTATTAGTTCGTATGTATTCATATAAAAAATGTGTATGTTTTTAAATAAAAGCAAAAAGCATTTTTGTTTTTTTTTCAATACTTAAAAAAAATTTTTTTTTTGTTTCTTTCATTCTGTTTTTTCGAAGTCGGTTTTATTTTGTTATCGTTTAAAGTGTTATAAATATGTAAGTATTATGTATACTGACCTGGCACCTGACAATTGCAACCACCAAAACCGTCGTTGCAGTGACAGACCGAGTCCAAGCAAGCGCCATTCAGACACATGGTCCCGTCCTCTTTCGTGCAGTCATCTAATCGCGCGGTAATAAAAAAGAAAATCAATTCCTATCTGGCCGTGGGTAAACGATCGAAGATAATCCCCTTAGTCATCGGCGGCGGAAGACGCTCGCCGATAGACCCGTCGATTACCCGACGAGTAATTTGTTTCCCAGCGATTGCGTAAAAGAGCTGCGAAGGCCGATTACGATGGGAAGCGAAAAAAAATCAATGTCGTCGATCGATTCCCGCCGGAAGAACGCACCACGAAGACGGAGAAACGCTTGATAATCACAATTACGATTAATTGCTCCGAACCACTTGTATTTTCGCACAGAGCGATTTCCTCTCCAAAAACCTCTTTTTTTTTACAAGACATAATTGTACTATTTTTTCACGTGGTGTTATGAGTCTTCAAAAAATTCTTAGTGCGCTCTATTCATAGTCCAGTCTCGACTGGAATAATTATAGTAAAGTATTAAATTTATATAATTAATAATTTTATAATTTTATATAATTATTAATTATTTTATTAATTTCTGTAATTAATAACATAATTAATAAAATTTGAGGAGATTTTAAATATTTAGTAAATTTATAAAATATTTAAATTTATTTTATGATTTATTTATTTTATGATTTATTTTATTAAATTATATTAATTTAATTTAATTTTTATAAGAATATTTTTATAAAAATTTTTATAAAAATTAAATTAAATGAATATAATTTAATAAAATAAATCTATAATATATACATATTTTTATAAAATATCCTCGAATTTTATATAAGTTTAAATATTTTATAAATTTACTAAATATATAAAATCTCCTCAAATTTTATATAAATTTAATATTTTACTATAATTATTCTAGTCGCCACTATAATTATTACAGACTGGCGACTAATATTTTATAAAAGTTAAATTAAATTAATATAATTTAATAAAATAAATCTATAATATATACATATTTATATAAAATAGCCGCTACTTTATATAAATTTAAATATTTTATAAATTTATTAAATATATAAAATCTCAAATTTTATATAAATTTAATATTTTACTATAATTATTATAGACGCCTGTCTTTCGACCTGCTGACTGGACTACCAGGTTAAAGACTCGAAAACAAATTCTCTGAATCACTGATTCGCTCCACTTCTTGCTCCAATAAAAATACCTCGATCTCAATCGCGGGATTCCAAATGGCCCCGGGAATAACGACATGACGTGAAAAAGTCCTCGACAGGGGCTCGTAACGGTATCACGACCGAGGAACACGACAAAACGATACGATTTTCCGCAGCTGCGTCGTTCGTCATAGGACGATGCGCTTTCCCGCGTATCCTTGCTCGACTCACCTGTACACTTGAGTCTCTCGTGTTGCTCGTCGGTGCCTTGGTAGCAGTCGGCATGGCCGTCGCATAGTTTCGACAACTCGAGAAGTTGTAGTACGTCCGTCGACTGGTTCACCTGGCAGCCGAAGTATCCGTCCTCTAGTTTCAGAAAGAATACTTCTCTCCTGGGTCCTCGGCCGAGTCCTCTTACAGATTCGGCCTTTTTTCAAACAACACAACAAACAATTAGAGATGCGAGGCTTTCACCTGTCACGCCCGGTGGTCCAACCATTAATGAAATTGATAATCAATAAAAGAAACTATGAATTCAATATTTTTGAATAATAATTATTATTTCAATAATAATTAACATTAATGGTCCATCCATTAACGAAATTGAAAATCGATAGAAGGAACTATGAATTCAATATCTTTGAATAATAATTATTATTTCAATAATATTATTTTAATAATATTTCCAACCATTAACGAAATTGATAATCAATAAAAGAATCTATGAATTCAATATCTTTGAATAATAATTATTATTTCTATAATATTATTTTAATAGTATTTCCAACCATTAACGAAATTGATAATCAATAAAAGAATCTATGAATTCAATATTCTTGAATAATAATTATTATTTCAATAATATTATTTTAATAGTATTTCCAACCATTAACGAAATTGATAATCAATAAAAGAATCTATAAATTCAATATTTTTTAATAATAATTATTATTTCAATAATAATTAACATTAATGGTCCAACCATTAACGAAATTGATAATCGATAAAAGAAACTATGAATTCAATATTTTTTAATAATAATTAATAAATAAATAAAATAAATCGTCAAGCACGTTCAAAGTTAGATCGAATTAAAAAGCTCTAATTTGATGGACAGTGTTATGCACAATGTAGATTTTCCAATATGAAAATAAATTGTCAAGCACATTCAAAGTTAGATTGAATTAAAAAGCTCTAATTTGATGTACAGTCTTATGCACAATGTAGATTTTCCAATATGAAAATAAATTGTCAAGCACATTCAAAGTTAGATCGAATTAAAAAGCTCTAATTTGATGTACAGTGTTATGTACAATGTAGATTTCCCAATATGATATTATATAAATAAAAAAATACAAAAACAAAAAAAATTTTCCACATTACTACTATACCCACTTGTAGCACTATAAAATTTTTGCTGTACTATTCCTGTGTTTACATTACTGTTTCATACAAAGCAAAATAAATCCAGACGGGTTTCAAATGCTTATAAAAAAATACAAAAAAAATACATTTTCCACATTACTGTTATACGCACTTGTAGCCGTATAAAATTTTTACTGTACTATTCCTTTGTTTACATTACTGTATTCACTTGTATTATTCATGTAAAGCAAAATAAATCCAGAAGGGTTTCAAATGCTTATAAATAAAAAAATAAAAAAATAAATACATTTTCCACATTACTGTTATACGCACTTGTAACCCTATAAAGTTTTTACAGTACTATTCCTGTGTGTACATTACTGTCTTCACTTATATTATTCATGCAAAGCAAAACAAACCAACAAGGTTTCCAAATGCTTCTAAAATATCCAATTTCAAGTCACTAGCTCATCAGGAAGTTAGTTTAAAATCAATTGCAAAATTTGCCACCGAACAAACAGACAAACAAACAGACAAACAAGAAAGCGAGCTAATAAAAACGTGGTAAAAAATAAACACTGAGGTACTCACTGGACTCAAGGACAGAAGTATCCACACCACCAACGGCCAAAGACGTTTCATCTTGACTGCAACAGAGAAGAGATCGATCACAGCTCGGTCCAGTGCATCGCGGGGAATGATGATGTCAATCGAACGACAACAAAAACACACACGACGCCGATTGCGTCGTTACAACACCAACACACAGCACTGTCAACGTTTTTCGACGGTTTCCTGAATTACGTTCGCCCAATTACATCATGGACGTTGGTCTCGCTCGAACGAACGCCCTTCGCGAACCAGAACAAACACGGACGCTTCGAGTTCTCAGAGAGCACGGTGTAATAAGATTTTTGGAATCACTCGTGCGCGACCAGGTTGCGCCGCGACGTCCGAGATTACGCTCGAACGGGCCCAGAGCTGCGAGGATTATCGAAGAAAATCGCCGACTGTGGCGAATCGATGAAAAATCCCCCGTTCGCTGTCGCGGCCGTAAGAAACCGACTGGTTCTTGCCCCGCGAAACAGGGGAACACAGAGCTAGGGCACCTGTCCGACAGGCCGGGGCCCAGCACGCCGCCACTTCCGACCCCCTCACGAAACAACCCGAACCTAACTGTATCGGCTTACCTTTAGCCGGGGTCCTAAACCCCCCCCCCCCAATTTCCTATATACATGTTTTGAAACACGAGCAGCTCCAGACACAATATTGCATAACGATCTGCGAACTGGAGCTCATGGATTCCATTCTGCTCCGTTAGCTTTACAGGGATCGAGTTGATTAAGCTTTCTTTTTTTATTATTTATTATATTATTTTTTTCATTTATTATTTTATTATTTGGGCACCACAGTATTAGTTGGCACATCAACTTTTCAACAATAAAAATTTTAAACCATATATGTATGCGCCTTTAAAATCGATTAAGATTTTTTTATTTATTATTTATTATTTTTTTTATTTATTATTTATTTATTATTTTATTATTTGGGCACCACAGTATTAGTGGGCACATCAACTTTTCAACAATAAAAATTTTAAACCATATATATATGCGCCTTTAAAATCGATTAAGAAGAAGATTAAGGTACTACACTGTTTGTATACATATTTACTCTAGCTACGACTAGAAAGTCAGTCGACCCCTATATTTTCAAGGTGCGAGTGGGGGGTGAATTTAACTGTTTTGTTCCCCACATTGCAATCCACCAAATAAACACTCAATGTTTTCGAATTATTGAGTCAAATGTTTTGAATGTCAATTATATAAATAACAACATATGGTATACAAGCAAAAGTGTCTGGGTTTGGAATGACAGATTTAAATTCGTATTTTCCCTCCCCTCGAGGGGGCGTATTTTCGTCCCCTCTGAAACACCACTAAAAATTGCTGTACCATTATTCAAAATATTGTTTACATTATTAAATACCTGGTATCTAATTAACTACTATATAAATACATTATATCATGGGAAATGGAAATATTCTAGATCCGAAGAAATGTTGAATTTTCCAGTTAAAATTGTTCCGAGTGCAAAGGGTTAATATAGACAGTTTACACATAGCAAGTACGGTGAAAAATTATTTTGTGGTTATTACTGATCTTGTTATTACTTTATACAACATTCAGTATTTTTCAGATACAAAATTTCTCTTGAAGATGATCCATATTTGGAACGAAGCATTGAGCAACATTTTATAAATTTCAAAATTGCTTTGTTTTTGACATTTGACATAAACTAATTTCTATTAATTAATAGTTTACATTATTAGACATACACTATTAGAGTTTACGATTCAAGTATCAGGAGCACTCTGCTCTCACAAGAAGAGTGCAATAGTTTTTGAGATATTAATAAACAAAGTTCTTAAATGGTATACAACGAGACTTCCACCCGGTGGGCTAGGGTTCGATTCTCGTTGGTTGAAAATTTTTTTTTCATATTTATTTATATTATTTATTCGCTGTGTAACATTGACTTGTCTATATGAGATTGCACATTTATTACAAGTTGAAGAACAAAAGGATTAATAAATTATAAATAAATTCGCTGTATAACATTAACTTGTTCGTAAGATATTGCACAATTATTATATACAAGTTAAAGAACAAACGTATTAATAAATTATAAATAAATTAGCCGAAATTCATTCGTTATATACCTCTAAAATAAATATTCGTTGTAATAAAATTAATTCGGCAACGTACGAGACTTCCACCCGGTGGGCTAGGGTTCGATTCTCGTTGGTTGAAATTTTTTTTTCATATTTATTTATATTATTTATTCCCTGTGTAACATTGACTTGTCTATACGAGATTGCACATTTATTACAAGTAGAAGAACAAAAGGATTAATAAATTATAAATAAATATTCGTTGTATACCTCCTCTACAATAGCAGATTTAACAGTAATGTAAGAACTTTGTTTATGAATATCTCAAAAACTATTGAGTGTTAGCGTCTATAATGGTATATATTCGTAAATGGGAGATCGAGATCTATTAGTATACAGAATCTCAACTAAATCGGTGTGGCAACGTCCTTGAACTCTCCTTGTCAGAAAAAATTGAACGATGCGTGTACCGAGAAGAAGCGCACGGTTGAAAGAAACTTCGAGCAGGTGTCTGTGACGAAAGGGAGCTTACGAAACCGTGTATTAACTGTTTACGGAAAGGATACACATCCTTTCGAGATATGTTCTGGAACGTGACCATGCTCGACGGTCTTAGAACCCATAATCCCCTACCAAGAGATTTCGCGCCGGCCGGAAGCGTGATTTTCAAGGGTCACCGGTGCACGCGATTCGCGGAAGCCTCGCGTTTACGTGCAACGCGCTTATGGCGAACGCTCGAACGGACGCGAGGTACGTAACCGAAGGAGCTGGCCGCGCGTCGCACAATAAGTCAGAGGCTGGCGATCAACCGCGCCGCGAAATGTTAACGACTGGCGAAGGGGAGTGGAGGATTCGTCAAGAATGAAGAAAAGGAAGAGCTCCCGGTGGAACGCCGACAGGAAAAACGAGAAGAACAATTAACAGGACGAACGAGAGGAACGCAGAAAGTCAGGAAAAACGAGGAGAAAGGAAGGAGAGAGAGATGGGAGAGGAGCAAGGGGAAAAGGTACAAGATCGCGAGGAAGAAAATGTTGAAGAGGGAAAGGAGCTACGAGTTACAAGACTAGAACTGTGGAACATGAAGTTACCAACTCCATGATGATGGCTGTGTCGATTCTGGGTCTAGTATGTTTTTGAACGGTTTAACCTTGATCTTGATACAGAAAATGAAAGTTGAAGTTGTTCTACATAGTAGGAGTTTTGCTAAAAAGGGTATTCTATTTTATCTTTTTTTTAGTATATAATATATATACTATATAATCTTTTTTTACCACGTTTTTATTAGCTCGCTTTCTTGTTTGTCTGTTTGTCTATTGAGTAAATCTTTCTCACGTGTTCTTTGTATAAATTTAAAAATTCAAGAATACTGTTGCATATTATTAATACATTAATTGTCAGTTTGTCTCTTTCCTGTCAGGGAGTTTTTTGGTGAAAAGGTAATTTTCGGTGATAAAGGCACAACCACAGGAGGTAGGATTTTTGGAGGCGTCGATATATGTGGCTAGCTGCTATTTGTCGAGAAGTTAAGGGTACAAGAAGGCACACTGGTAGTCGGTGCATGCCGTTGTGGAGGGGCAGGAGGGCCACAGGTGCATCGCACTCGCACGCCCTCCTTTATTACGTTCCTCCGCGTCCTCCGTCCTCCTCTTTCCCGTCCCTCTTTCTCGCTCCTCGAGCCTTACGCTCGTTAGTGACGGGCACAACGCGTCTACGGTATCACTCGAAGGCAGTATCAGCGATACGTTTCAGAAATTTACTCGGTCGTTTCGACGACACAAAGGTCCTCCCTCCGTCGTAAAGCCTCTTCCGCGGCCACCGGTTCCCGTTTCTGCCATCCCGGAATCCGAAAACTGGTTAAAACCACGCTTCGAACTAACCTTTGCGCGAGAATTCCTCTTCGAAAGGAATTCAATGTGCTGCTATAGGCGCCTTGCCACGCCTATAACATTACTCGAAACAATTTATCCACCTGTTCCGATGATTTGAAATTTTTCTTATCGCGAACCTACTACTTCGACTTCAGTCTTCATTTCTTCGATCATTAAGTTGTTTCTCTTCTTCAGCCATGCGCAGGAGAACGAAAAGTAATGTGAAGACGAAATTGAAACGATTCCATAGGAGATTGACATACTATAGTATTCGAATTAAATTAAAAATAATTCTAAATTAAAGAAATTGTGCTAGTTTGATTAAACTTTCTGCGTTTCGATCCTAATATGGATCCTTTTCAAGAAAGAGGAAACAACTGCGTCTGTAAATTTCTAAAAGAGTTTTCAATATTAATGTACTGAAAAACAGATTTAAAAACGAAATTAAAAATAACGGTAATGAATTACCAACCTGCTTTATGAAAAAATTACAGACAGGAATATATGTATATATTCTGTAGTATTCTCCACTATAGTATTCTGTATAGAATGAAGATTCTATAGAGTATCAACATTCTAGCTGGTGATTGTAGGCGGAACAAAAATGAAACACCTGTTCATTCAGGAGAAACACGGTTAGCAAATGCAAGTGTAGAACACACACCCCTTGTAAACTTTATCGAGACATGCTGTGCGTGTAGAAAAATACACGAACACGATAGAAGTGGGTTAAACAGATCCACCCGTTCATTATATAAAATAGAATACTAAAATAAAAGATTATATGTTATAAAAATAAAAATAAAAATTTTTATTTTCTCCGAAACGGTAAGACTTTTTAAAAAAAAATTTTTTTTAATACTAGTTGGTGTTTCTCTGCGAAGAATGTACCGATCGCGATGAAACCTTTTACATTTAGTAGGAGACAATGCCGCGATGCTCCCAAGCGAAAAAATTTATAGAATTTGTTATTGTTAATAAGTATTGTTATTATCGGAGCGATTTCGGTGAAACGAGTGAACACGATTGAATGGATCGGAAGTAGGCCATGGAAAATCGGTAAGGCGAATATTCTGCATCGGCCTCTGTCTTCGGAGTTTTGCAACAACGTTTGCGCGTGGGAGAACCGCGTTATTGGCACCTAGTATACTACGCTTGTAGAAGCACGCGTGTCGGTCCGACCTGGCGTGTGTGCGTCGCCGACTAATTGATAGGTTTTGTCATCGTTTCCTTCTGTCTGCCTACCGGATGATATCATTGACACCGTAACACATTTCTCGTTGATACCCTTACCGAGCAGCGCAGCAAAGTTGCGAGCGCGATTCCGAGCTGTTATTTGCATAAAATGACCGTGCGTTGAATGCATTCTGCCTGCTGATTCTGTATACAGTTCTGTGCAACCGTCTGCAGCGCGGGGGGTCACTCGCAACGGTTGCAGTCCGAGATCTCTGCTACCATATACAGCTGATTCCCAGCCGATGAGGATTCGCGCGGATCGGCACGCATGAAATGTCGCAGACCGATGCGATTTCAATTTTACGCTGGAATTCCATGCCTCCTGCAAACGACTACCTCTGTGTTTCTCTTTCTCCGTGGAATGAAAATTATGAGATACATTCGCGTGCAGTAACAGCATCGGAATTTTTTTAGATTTTTTAAAAAATCTTTGCACCGTGTTAGATTACACCTTCCTATCATCTATTTTACAAAACTGCAGTGGAATGAAAATTATGAGATACATTCACGTGCAGTAATAGCATCGGAATTTTTGCGAATTTTTTTAGATTTTTTTAAAATCTTTCTACTGTGTTAGATTACACCCACTCGTTTTTGTTATATGTGATTAATGTTCCGTTGAACCTTTACACCTTCCTATCATCTATTTTTCAAAACTGCTACGTGAAATTGTAATAGCTGTCCACAGCACTTATGTTATTTCACATTTGGAGCACAGTACAGAAGTGGACAGGTATTACGACCTCATATATCTTCTTTTTACGATTGGCCCATAAATAACTCAACTTTATGAGGTCTATTCAGATGGTTCCCTCGAAGATTTGAAAATACCTGCGAGGGAAGATCGAAGTGAGCATCGATTGCGAATACAGCGAGTCGCTTATTTGTTGGAATTCCAGCCGGGGTCGTTGAAAATTCATGGTGCGCTGTTATTACGACAACGGCGTCGTTCGTTTCCGCGAGCGTGGTTCGCATGAAACTACGGAAACGGCGTGGTCGGTATCGATGCATCTGAAATTCGTTATTTGGACAGTGGGGTGGCCAATTTCCGTGACGATAATTCGCGAGGGGAAGGTGAAGGGCGAGGTCTGGTCTAGCCCGATTGCCAGCTGTCTAGCTTCTATTTATTTATTTCATCGTTTATTTTAATGTGGTCCAATAATATTGGATAAATATTTTTTTCAAATATTTAAAAAATATTTTTTAATCCACATTTTTTCAAATGAGAAAAATATTGGATCTGAATATTGTATACATGTACAAGAAATATAAATCGAATGTTTAAAAGATATAAAGTAAATGTGAATCCAATATTTGAAAAATATAAATTCAATATTTAAGTGAGATAAATATTGGATCTAAGCATTGTATGAATGCATGTTTAAGAAATATGAATTGAATGTTTGGAACATATGAGCTAAATATTCAGAGAATATAAACTAAATGTTTAAAAGATATAAAGTAAATGTGAATCCAATATTTGAAAAATATAAATTCAATATTTAAGTGAGATAAATATTGGATCTAAGCATTATGTAAAGTTATGTTTAAAATTAGAAACTATGAATATCTATTACTTTCTGTGCACTGCTTGAGGTTAGGGACCACTGTGCAGCGCGACCTTCAAATAACCTTGGACTTTACAATCCTTTAATAATTATTTAGAAGTTGGTCTCTACATGTTACAGCTAACATTAATCGGTATTCATTAATTCATTTATTCGCTCCGTCATCTAATTCTTCTATTAACTAGCTAGCTGCCCAAGGACCCCCGAAGGACCTCTATCGTAGGAGGTCCTTCCACCCAGATTTCCCTCCATATTTATCCAGCGACAATCGAATCACTCGCGATTTCGACACTGCCCGAACGTGTAGACATTTGCTGATGACTTAACGGGGCCGCTTTAATTATCATGCGGTCTACACGCTGGTCTATCAAGGATACCGATCCTGGATGGCCGCGTACAGCGTCCCTAGTTCCTGGGATTTCTTTGCGGTCTCTTTTTATCTGACTCTTTCTTTTCCGTCCGATCGCCCACGGCTGTTTCAGTTTATGGAAGCTTGCACGGCGCGGCGCCGTGAAAGTGCCTAGATGCGACAAGGTACATCTTGTCCCTGTACTTTTTTCTCTCGTTCCCATCCACCCACGCGAACCGATCTGGGATTAGAGGCCACGCGTGGCACACTAAAAATTCCTGTCCTCCCGAAACGATTCTTCATGACTAATTAAGGTCCTATCGAATCACTCGCCTCGTTTCCTAGAAGATATATCTCCACGGAAGAAACCTCGAGCGTGTCTCACCGTCGCCTCTTATTCTTCCTTATTTGGTAAAAGATGCATTTTTTTCAAGATTAAATTCAAAGTTGCTTCTTCTTGTTTTAGGAACATAGAATTAATTGTTCGATCATTTAGGGTCGTTTAATTCTGAATGATGTCGTTTCTTTTTTTTTATTATGTATTTTGCTAACATTACTCAAAATATGATGATTTCTAATCACTTTAATATTATTTTTAAAAATAAAATATATACCACATTTTGACACCAAAAATATTGAAAACCTACCTTAAGGAATTTTTAAAAAATGTTCAATTTCGGAATTAAACGACATTTTAATGTATTCATTGTATTTAGTTTATTCGTAATTTAGTATTATTTGTAATATTCATTGTATTTAATAAAAGCTGCAACTTTTTTCAATATAAAATTAAAAGCTGCTTCTTCTTGTGCAGGAATTTTTAAAAAATGTCCAATTTCGGAATTAAACGACATTTTAATTCAGGAATTAAACAGGAATTCGAAAACGACCGATTTTTTCATGGGAAACATCATTTTCAGCGATTAGGAGGAGGAAAATACTGTTAGACTGTTTAACGAGAGACGTCAAGCCTGAAACGGAACCTTAATTATTACGTTAAACTCCTTTTCACCGGTGAAACATCGCTAAGATGTACAAAAGTACACGTGTGCACTGCTGTATGAATATTTATTAATCGTCGTGCTATTTAGCGGTAAAACACCGAACGTCCTCGAGGCTTTCTCCTTTTTGCAACGTTCGACTGACTTTCAAAAACAAGCACGGCCGATTAGCAACAGAGAAAATACAGTTATTCTGTGTTGCTGTCTCTGGGACCGGTAAAAATCTTTTTTTTTCTTTTAAACTAGCCTAGTAGCACAAAATATTGTATACACATTCTTACAATATTAAATAACAATTGAAACTTTGTTTAATATTCAAATGTAAGTCACAATTATTTTTTAAAATATGCAGAAAATATCTATTTCATTTTACTTATTTTTATCTATATATATTATATATAATATTATATAATGTAATAAATATAATAACTATATATAGATTAACTATATTTATCTATATTTATATAAATATTTTTTTGTAACATTTTCTTCTTTTTAATCGAATGTTATTTAAATATTGAATTTATATTTTTCACATATTAATTACACATTTTTTGTAATATTTACTCAAACATGTATACAATAGTTAGATCCAATATTTTTTTCATATGAAAACATGTGGCTTAAAAAATATTTTTACAATATTTGAATTAAATATCTCTCCAATATTTTTGTGCCACTAGGGTATTTTAAAGCTTCACTCAATTCGTACCACGAATGCATAAAATCAGCGTTCGCATTCCCGAGCATATCTTTTCCATTAAATTCAGAATCGACGAGAGCTAATTCCATAAATTAAGTGAGACATTTTCGCGAATGGTCGACCACTTAAGGGCTCCGGTTTCCCGACATACCTCGCGATGATTTTTCTTATTGCTCGGAACTTCCAATTTCGTCTCGAATAGCAGCTCGTAATCGGCCGCAGCTTTTTCCGGGCTGCGTGCCACGACAGAGTAATAAAATAGATCTCCTCTCCCCACTTAATCGTGATTGAGTTCGCGGTGTAATCATAGACCAGATGTAACGACCACGGCTACTCCGGGGGATTTGACATAATCGACGCAGTGGTTCACGTAATTGCGGTATCCTCCACGCGAATTGCTTTCGTTCGCGGCGCATCAGCTGGCGCGTACTAATTACCGTCGTTTCATAATGATCTTCAAACGAAAACGTTACGCGCCGGGATACACCGGCGTTCACCTAATAATTGATCGCGCACAGACATTAAAGCCTTCCTTCTGGTTAGGCGCGCATTTTAATTGGAGCACCAGTTATTAAATCGTCGTTATAACATAGGTTTCTCACGGAGGGTATCGGACGATAGAAATTCGACGATGATCCGGTAAATTGTCCGCAATTATGCGAAAATATGTATGTGTGAAGTATAAAACAGTTCGTATCTCGTCGTATTACAACTCGATTGAATTCCAGTTTTTATTAACTCGCTTTCTTGTTTGTCTGTTCGGTGGGAAATTTTGCAATTGATTTTAAATTAACTTGCTAATGAGCTAGAGACCTAAAATTGCATTATGCAAAAAGAATTTTTTGAAAAAGTCTATCCGTTTCGGAGAAAATAACAATTAAATATTTATCGCATTCAGCGATCCCCACTCCGCGCGACAACGCCCTCTACTTTGCTATGCGCGCGCACTCATCCCCACTCCACGGCCCCACATCGCCCGACGGAGCTCAGTACAGGATAGTACGTCGCCGCGTGACGATCGGTAATTTACAGTAAACTTAGTGAGTATACAAAGTATTAATAAAGAGTAACACAAGTATTAACACAAGACTAAAAAGCAGAAAATAATTTTTTTTAAATACCACGTTTTTAAAAACAGACTAAAAAGTATAAAATAATTTTTCCTAGTCCCATACAGAATCGTAACCTCGTACAGATAGTCCTGTTTGTGATTGTGAATTTTTAATAGCTATGAAAATAATTGCAGGATTTCATAGCTATTAAAAATTCACAATCACAAACAGGACTATTATAAAATATAAAACTATTATAAAACTATTATAAAAATTATTTTGTACTTTTTAGTCCGTTTTTAAAAGCGTGGTATTTTTAAAAATTGATTTTTATTTAGAAAATTATTTTCTGCTTTTTAGTCTTGTGTCAATACTTGTATCACTCTTTATTATTAATACTTTATACACTCACTATGGTATGAAGCCGATTGCCAGGTTTCCGGCAGATAAAGTCTTCAGACTACGGTTATGTTCTCCTCGCACTGTCCAAGTGGAGGGGAGAGGAAATTTCTATTAAACTGCCGTTTCTCACGAGTGGTTGGGAAAAAGAAGATCCAGCAGTCTAATAATCGAATAGGATAGTTCTTGTTGGGCTCGGGTAAGGTGGATGTTGTCCCTCTTCGTGTTTTTCTGCATACTGATCAGATAGCCTAACCGACGAGCTGAAAGAAGAAGGAAAGGTAGGATGCTCGTGCAAACCGTGTTGGTCTCGCCTCGCGGTTTGCAGCATGTTAGAAAATTCCTATTCTAAGCACGATCCCGGCGAGTCCGTCGTGCTCGCCTGTGGCAACATCCGGCATGAATCAACAAAGTATAAAACCGAGCGAGCGATTCGGGTCTAAAACTTACGCCCACCACCGGTTAACGAGAGAGCGGCGAACGAGGCGAGACAGAATTATTTCGTTGCAAAGTGAAAGTCCTTGGCTTGGCTGTAGTACAAACGAAACTGGCGTAACGCGTGGGTCTCTCATCGCCCATGCTCGGCCATCGAATTCATTCCGGCTTCATTTTTCTCAGTCTTGACCCGAGACCATCCCCCTTCTTCCGCGCATCTTGCTTCATGTCCGAGCTGGAGACTTTGCTGCCTCCACTTTCTTTTTTAATTTCAATCGAATGCACCAGAGGCTGCAAATTTTTGCATTAAATTTTTATACCAACAAGTTTTTATCCAGAGTACAATTTTTTTTTAGGGTGTAGAGGAACCGGTAGAACCCGTGGACTCCGGTGGTACCCCGTCCTGCAAGTACCACCAGAATGGTTATTTCGAGAGGGTCAGATTATTTTTTTAAAATTTGTTTTAATTTAAAAAAAATTTTTTTAGGGTGTGGAGATTATTTCCTCCTCACCATTATTTAACAACTACCATAAGCACAAAAATATTAATATCAACGCTTATAATATAATATAAAATATTTATGTATTATTAATAAACAAACCACTCCTGTTCTTTGCTTTACAATTAACTACTACCATACAAAAGATCATAGAATACGTTTCATTCGTATTTTAAGAAGAATATTTGCAACTTTATTTAATCGATGTTCGCAGAACACAGCTTTCCGTCGCTCGAAACGTAAAATGGTAACAAAGACCGCCAGCTACATGGAAAGTATCCGCGAACCGAAACTCTCGCGGCTATTGTTTAACGAGGTTTGCGTCACCGACGAATGCTAATGAAACGTTTATCTCCTCGTTGTTTCAGGTGAATTAATTCCGTGGACAGCCTTGGACACAGGACAATGATCACCCTCTCGGTGCTTTTTTTCTTATCGAACGTTGCTATTCCGTTTTATGATCGCTCGTTATTAACATTATCCACTCGTAATTTTTTTATGAAATTTAAAAAGCCAACGGATAAAATTACGTCATTCGCGATCACGGATTTTGACGTTGCGTGTTCTAGTCGGTGAAGCTAATCATTACCGTTTTACTTGTGTTTGGCAAACATTCGATTCTGTATGAATGGACTGTGGTGTAATCTCAGACCGTGTTGTAGAAATTTTTTTGACTTTCGTCATTGACGGATTTAGTAGTTGTCAGAGTTGTCAGCGTGTTTGTAGTCAGAATGACGTGTATGATATTGTGAGATGCAGAGACGTGACTTCATCTTGTTTACATATCCTTTTGATCTCTTCAGGTAGTGACGTTCAATTATGATTTTTTTTTAAATTCAATTATGATTTAATTATTTAAAAAATAATAGAATATTTGCGTTCACGATAATGCTATATAGTATTTTTGTTTGTGTATTATTGCCAAACGTTGTAATAAATCTTTTCAAAGATTTTCTTAATTAAAAAAAATGTTAATTTTTATGCTTTTCTGTCGGGATTGTTAATGCTTCGCACTATGCATACGGTATTTTTGTTTATGTATTATTGCCAAACGTTGTAATTAAACTTTTTCAAATATTTTCTTTAAAAGAAAATGTTAATTTTTATGCTTTTCTGTCGGGATTGTTAATGCTTCGCACTATGCATACGGTATTTTATTGTTTATGTATTATTGCCAAACGTTGTAATAAATTTTTTCAAAGATTTTCTTAAAAAAAAAAATGATTTAATATTTTTTTTGTATTTTCCCACTCGACTGTTTTTTCTTCGATCCTGAATAACTTCAACAAAACCTTCCAAGATGGATAGAAGTGTTTCAGTGAACTATAGATCATTCATTAACGACACCATATGTTCAAAGGTGCCATTTTCACAGGTCGTGCTCCAAAAACGATACGCGTTACAAACTAATAATTACAGTTTGATCAACGTGGACTATAATCGTGCTACCAACAATTACTTCCTCGCTGCAGATATAAATAACAAACATACTAGCCCCGATCTAAAAACAGAACAAAACGGTACCAGCGCACAACATGTGCTAATAACTGTTCATTGATCGCGGCGTACCCGTATATTATCACAAAGATTAGAGTCCATGTCCGACAATAAGCGGCGATAATTACAATGTACAGGAGGTTGTTTATTCTTCAACGAATCAATATTATCGCGGTTATTCCGCACGTGAAAAATCGTGCGGCGTCTACGCCCATCGATTACCATTCCTGCGGAACGAAATCTCGAAGCAACAGTTCCGCGAACTCGTAGCCCATAGCGGGAACAATTCGTGAAACAACTGAATCGCGAACACACAAATCTAATAGAAGAAGGAAAGAGAGAAAGATCGCGTGGATCAAGGAGCTCTCGCGCACGCCGGTACCGTTACGTTTTCCGCAGATTTCGCGCTGGCCCGCGTTACGATCCACTGGAAGAGACGCTCGGCGTCGTAAAATGGCAGCCGGCTGGCAACGTCTAACAGTAAAAGGTCCCTCGTAACGCGAGCATCATCCTGGATCGAGCGAACGGTCCCTCGATCCTCCGAAAGCGATCGAAATTCCCCGCGGTGCGTTCAACCCGCCGCGGAACGAACAATTACGCGTCGGTCACACGGCTCTCCCCGAAGGTCTCCCTTTCATTTGGCCCAACGATCGACCGGTGAATCGATCATGGATTGCGTCACCGGTTCGCAAAATCACCGGTTAATGAAACGAGCAACGATCAACGTCCTCCGAGTGCCATCTTTGACGAGTGAGTCGGAATTAATTGGTGAGTTAGAGAGGCACGGGATGAAAGGGACATTCCAATTATTATTATTATTTATTATAAACTGGCTGAAGCTCTATTTTAAAGAAAGGATAATTTTGATCTAGATTTATGTGATTATTGTTACGCATAACAAACAATGTTCCAGATCAAGTTGAATGGTTTTTAGAGGGGCATATAATATTTACTATAATGTTGACTAAAATATTTACTATAATATTGACTAAAATATTTACTATAATATTGACTAAAATATTTACTATAATATTAACTATAATATTGACTATAATATTGACTAAAATATTATAGTATATTATATATTGACTAAAATATTTACTATAATAACTAAAATATTATAGTGTATTATATATTGACTAAAATATTATAGTATATTATATATTGACTAAAATATTTACTATAACATTGACTAAAATATTATAGTATATTATATATTGACTAAAATATTTACTATAATATTGACTAAAATATTATAGTGTATTATATATTGACTAAAATATTATAGTATATTCTATATTGACTAAAATATTTATGCCGTGAGCATTAACAAATTCTGAAGTCATAGTTATCGAACAATAATGAAAATACTGAGTGGACTAGAAGAAGGTAAATTACAGTCTGTTTTGTAATCAGCTTTCCCATAGTATGTTGCATTTGCAAATTCTAAAATGCACAAGTGAAACACAGTTAATGGAACGCGATCGAACGATCCACGTCCTCGACGCAACGAGTACATACCATGTTTAGATCGAGGGACGATGACGCTCTGTAAATCAGTACGTCGGCGATCGATAGGATTCTCGATGCGCGCGTGGGACGTTGAGAAGGTACCCAGGGAAATCCGAATGGTATGCCAGAGTTCCGAAGAAAACTGCAACCGTGCGAACGGGAGGCAAGGTTCGCGTCTTTGGCCTCGATTGGAAGCGGCTACCTTTGATTCGATCCAACCTGTTAGCCGCTAACAGGTCTGGGTTAGAGCGAACATCGTCGCCGACGACTATGAACCTTGACCCCTGCACTACCAACATCTCGAGGAATTTAAATAATCTTTTATTTTTAGCCACGGTAATTGTCGCTTTTAACCCTGCGTATGCGGGCTGCGCCCGTGGGAGCCTTGAGGATGGCTGCTGATACTGTTACCATTTAACTTCTCTGGAATCCCTTGATCCTTCGCGGACGGAAGGTTCATTTAAATATCGAAAATATTTTCCTTGGAAAAATTAGATCCTGTAGCTACGTCTCGGAGACTGTGGGAGGAATGAAAATATTCTATGTCTACCGACTATTCATAATAAAATGATACATACCAGAAAAGTCTTAATAGAAAGAGCCTTAATATTCATATTAACCCTTTTAGTAATCTCAAAATAAATTTATAAGATTTTATAAATGGTCTAATTATTATTATTATTATTTACTTTCTTTATGATCTTTTATACCTTTGTTATTTGTATAATTTTCAATGAATATAGAAAAACTAGTGGCATTGTTTTGTTCTCTATTTTAAATATTGTTCCTTGTTTGGTTTTTATGAGCATTTTCCCAAACTCTAGTAAAACCGTGAAATTCGGCCGGTTATTCTCTAAAAGGGTTAAACAATATCAGTGTTATGTACAAAAAAATTAGATTACATTACTCGAAATATATTATATTGATTTTTTATAGAAAATTTGATATTAACAATATTATATAGTCACGTGGTAAAATTTGTAATTGCCACTGAAAATCTCGTAAGAAAATCCTTCGGAGAGAGTTACAGAGTTCGGAATACTCCAGAACAATCGCCCACGATTACCGTGTTAATGCATCCCCACATTCGCATCATAAAAATGCAGCGTTTTAACACGATGAACTGAATACAGAATTTATTACTTAAGGAAGAGGCGTTAGTGGGTGAACACCACTAGCACGTCGTGCTTAACATTCTGGTAGACCTAGAATAAGGTTCAAGAGCCACCAGCTGAAATCACAGTTCATTATAGTGTACAGTAGTTCAGTGAGAACGGCAGGTTTTGTATGATCCATCTGCAATGGTAATCGCGGCGCGAGAGGATCTTCACACTCTGATTCTTCCGAGGATAACGAGATTCGTATCGAGCTTATACATCCCGTGGCACAATGTTTTCGATCGGAGCCATTGATACCGATTTTAGAGAAAACATTTACAATTTA
>CM052320.1:1067821-1093386 GCA_028455615.1 Lasioglossum zephyrum | reverse complement strand
TAAATATATTTTTTATATATATTTTTATATATTTCATATATTATACATTAAGTTTATATATGTATATATAAATATATTTTTTATATATATTTTTATATATTTCATATATTATACATTAAGTTTATATACTGTATATAAATATATTTTATATATATATATATTTATATGTATATTTCATATATTACAAAATACGAAGAACGCAAATAAATCAATAAATAGCAAACGTGAAATTCGATGGAATTCTCGCCACTCGGACATGATTTTCTCCCTACATATATGTTCATGTAATTTCAGTTTACAGACCAGGATGATTCCTGTACGCGATAAAATAGATTTAATCAGTGACCGAATATTTCCACGAGAGAGAGAGAGAGAGAGAGAGAGAGAGTAATAAAAAACAGAATCAAAGAGAGGACTGGTTCTGTGAAAGGTCCGTTTCCTCGAGCAGCGTCCGAACTCTTTTTGCGTGCCGTTCAATTCAGTCACGTTAATTTAATTTTACTCTTCTTGCGACAGGCAACATCGGCGAAGCGCTTCGACGAACCGAAAAGAAACGCGACAAACGAGTTTCTAGCTCGTCGGAGAAAAGCAAAAGTGACACTCCCAAGTGCAAGTGGCGGGGATCATCGTGTGGCCAGGGGAGCATCGATGTGCGAGAAGAAATTCGTTAGAACGACCGCGTGGCTATAGCTATATTATATTACCCTAAGAGGACGAAAATATTGGATATTTTTTAAGCCACATTTTATCATATGAGAAAAATATTGGATCTGAATATTGTATACATGTACAGGAAGTATAAATTGAATGTTTAAAAAATATATAAGCTAAATATTCAGAGAATATAAACTAGATATTTAACAAAATATTAGCCATATATTCAGAGAATATAAAGTAGATATTTAAAAAATATAAAAAGTAAATATTTTTTAAAAAATGTGCATTCGTGGCAAAGAACAGTATCCCTGGCGGATTATTGTCCCTGGGCAGACCCGTGTTGCGGACAATTATCGATAAAATACTGTACCTCTAATATGAAATAAAGATCCATATAATATTCAGAAAGAAATATTTTTCTCGTAACATGAAATAGATATTTCCTGCATATTTAAAAAGAAAAATTTGTTTCTTAATATAAAATAAATATTGTATGAATGTGTATATAATATTAACTGCGCGGAAGATCCCGCTTCTCTCGCAGGTGTGTAGCTCTCTATCACGAGCCACTCTGCTCGGCGATACGTGACGATATATATCCTACCCCCATAAAGCCAATGACCATGACACCCTGACCCGCGGAGGTATTCATCAGCCGGATGATTGCTACCATCGCGAAAAAACGACGCGTGGAAAGAATAAGAGCAAAGATCCCGAGAGGAGAGGGATCGACCGCCCGGCGTTGATACCTTTTGCTCTCTTTTGTTCGGGAATAATGGAGCAGAAAAAATTACAATGGCCCCGGCATTCGCTGAAATTGGTATTCACTTACGACGATGTTAAAGGGGCGGGCCCTTGGGGATCATTAGCCCCGGAATATTCTCTGTTTTACGTCCGGGGGGAAGCGGAGAGGATCATTTTTTGGCCACGTTGGGCGTCGAACGTCTTCATTAGGAATTATGAACGCTTCTTTTTACTCGGACATCTAATCTTTACGTGCACTTTTATTTTCAGCAATTATTTCGCACGTAGTGGAAGAACTCGGAGTTTGAATGTTGCACGTTCTCTTCGAAGAACATGACGTAACTAGAAAATAACTAGAATCTTACTAGATTTTGTATCGAAACATGGGTTTGTTAGGTTAGGTTTCGTTTTTTTACTTCATACGAGCATATTTTCAGCTGCACAAGGGTTCATTTGATTGAGGAAGGTTAACTGCACCACGCTGTGGCCCATCATATCAGTGAAAAATGTCTATTTGTGACAGAAAAATAAGCCCAAAGTAGAGCAAACATCGAGAAAAACACCAGCAGATTCCGATGTACTTTTCTGTCACAAATAGATATTTTTGACTGATATGATGGGGCGCAGCGTGGTGCAGTTAACCTTCCTCTATCAAATGAACCCTTGTGCAGCTCAAAATATGCTCGTATAAGGTAGAAAAACGACAGCCCGTGATTGCATTCAATTTCCCCATATTCCATTCATGATGCCTGAGTCTAAAGCAAGTCTAGAGCCAATTTTAGTTCAGCTTGTTAGACCAGATGGCGCCTAGTCAGGACTACCAACGTGGAATCGTAACAACAACAAATATATGAGGCTTGATTTGTCTTTTAATAAAGAAATAACCGTACCAGAATCATTTCCGACATCGTCCGACTAACAACAATATAGTTGTTTAAAGCGGACAATGTTGTAAAGCGGCGAGGCAGCCTAAGAACTCTTAAGATTGTAAAAAATTGTTTCTTGTCTTAAGGAAAGCAACTGATTCAAGAACTACATAAAAACTTATAAAAATAACTAACTAACAAATTAAACAAAAAATATATCCTAACACGTATTACTCGAAAGAGATTATTTTCTAATATTTTGTAGTTCAAACCTCATTTCAATATCTCAAACGGTTCGAAAGTTCTGCACCAATGTCCCGAAATTTTTCGATCCGGCCCACTGTGTGCCGGTGGTATTCCGTAAAGCGGCTCAGACAATCGCGTACAGAGCGTAACAGAGGTTGACGTGGATTCGAGCGTGCCACGGTCGGGAAGCAAAACATTTATTCCGCTTCCTGATGCAGAAGAGGGCCCCCGAGGAGTCCGGCGTTCGTAGGCGAAAGCAATGCGAGGCAGAGCAAAGCACACCGAGGGAATCACGACGAGGGAAACGTCGGAGGAGCCACGTAACAGGCGCGCGATACGAAAGCGATTCCTGGAGACAAAGGAAAACGTGTAGCTACACGCCCGGTTAAAAGGAGCGACCTCCTTGAGAACGGTCCTTGACTCGTAGAGACGGCTGAGATAAGAAGAAGGAGAGAAGCGGTGCGAGTAGTTGTAGAAGTAGAAGAAGGAGAAGAAGAAGTAGACGACGAAGAAGGAGGAGGCCAGCAGCAGGAGCAACGGCAGGATGAGCCAGAAGAGAGGAGAAGGGAGACCCGGAGGCGAGTAATGGCGCCTACACTCAGTGGCCGCGAAAGGGCGAAGAATATTCTGCTTCCGAGGAGTGCGATATACAAGCCAGCAGAATACGCGAGCTGCATCCAGCGGATGAGAGACAGAGAGAAGCACAAAGGAGAGAAAAGGAGAGAGAGAACAAGGAGGAAAATGTATCCAGCCACAGCATGGGCACCGATCGACGGTCTCTTCTCTTCGGCCATACTTTTCCCTGCTCTAATGTGGTTAATTAAACAACCAGCAAAACGATATTCCTGGAATGAGATCGTAGGCTCTACGACGTAGAGGCTGCGGGCGAAATCGTGGTAACTACAGCGGGAAGCATCCAAGAATGACCGGGGCTAGGAAGAATTTTACTGCCTCGCCGTTCGGTTAATGCTACCCTAGTAGCACAAAATATTGTATACACATTCATATATTAAAAAGAGATTCAAGCTCTTCTTAATATTTAAATGTACATACAATATTTATTGTATATTAAGTAACAAATATATATTATAAATATGCAGGAATATTAGAAGTACAGTATTTTATCGATAATTGTCCGCTACACGGGTCTGCCCAGGGACAATTATCCGGCAGGGATACTGTTCTTTGCCACGAATGCACATTTTTTAAAAAATATTTAGTTTTTATATTTTTTAAATATCTACTTTATATTCTCTGAATATTTGGCTAATAATTTGTTAATTATCTATTTTATATTCTCTGAATATTTAGCTTACATTTTTTAAACATTGAATTTATATTTCTTGTATGTATATAAATATATTTATATTTATGTTTCTTTCTCTGTATACCACGGGTAGTGCCGGAGAAGTCGAACAATTAAAAAGGAAGTAATGTTACGTAAAAACAAAGATGTAGAATGTCCATGAAAATGTACACGCGCGATAACCAATCTGAAAGCGCTCAAGAGAAATAACTAGGAATATTAACAGAAGGGTTACGACAAAAACAGAAACGTAGAAGTTAATCATAAAACACGTACAATGAAACGTACACTTTATCAAGCTAATTAATTTCAAGTCGTCCGTGTCATTAGACCATTCATTGCTTTAGTATAACTGAACGACGAGCGTCAAACGAGAAACCAGTTCGCACAACCACTTAGCCTGTGCGACTAGAATTAGCCCTTTCAGGACGAATACCGCCATATTGGAGACATCAAGCTTGCGTACCATAGCGTCTAGATTACAGCTAATTCGATTAAACAAATAACACAGAAGTGGCGGATATCTCATTGCCGTCATTTAAGACTTTAGCACACGATCTAATTCTCCGAGAGAAACAGTTCGACGTTATTAAATATCTTTTGGCACGAGAGGTCGACGTTAGATTTTTGTAAAAATAAAATAAAAACGTTGCCAATTTTTTAGGAGCTGGTATAGATTCATTTTTTATACACTGTCCTAGTAGCACAAAATTCATATAATATTAAAAATCGATTCAAACGTTTTTTTAATATTCAAATATAAGTAACAATTATTTTTTTAAATATGCAGAAAATATCTAAATCATGTTACTTATTTTTATATATATTTATTATATATAATATTATATAATATAATAAATAATATATAATATACAATATAATAAATATAATAACTATATATAAATTAACTATATTTATCTATATTTATATAATTATTTTTTTTCTAACATTTTCTTCTTTTTAATTGAATGATATTTAAATATTGAATTTATATTTTTCAAATATTAATTACACATTTTTTGTAATATTTACTTTGTATTTTTTTTAATATCTAGTTTATATTCTCTGAATATTTCTTAAAAATGCATGCAGTAGTTAGATCCAATATTTATCTCATATGACAAAGTGTGGCTTAAAAAATTTTTTGTAATATTTACTTTATATATTTTTTTTAATATCTAGTTTATATTCTCTGAATATTTAGCTTATATTTTCCAAACATTCAATTCACATTTCTTAAAAATGCATGCAATAATTACATCCAATATTTATCTCATATGACAAAGTGTGGCTTAAAATTTTTTTGTAATATTTACTTTATATATTTTTTTTAATGTCTAGTTTATATTCTCTGAATATTTAGCTTATATATTCCATACATTCAATTCACATTTCTTAAAAATGCATGCAATAGTTAGATCCAATATTTATCTCATATGAAAAAGTGTGGCTTAAAAAATATTTTTAGAAAATTTGAAAAGATATTTATCCAATATTTTTGTGCTACTAGGGTGTCTTCCATGACACTTTTCAACAGGCTCGTTCGAGGTCATGACCTCTCGTGCAAAGACGTTACAGCGAAGAAGAAGTGTTCGTTCGATCGGTAGATTTCCGCGATTCGTCCGCGGTTTTTCCGGTATACGTGACCACCGGAACCGAAAGAAGTTTCCCCGGGAGAAGAGATAAGTTCACCGGGAAGGCGTGATAAATTACAAGGCGAATCCTTCTGAAAAATTAACGATTCGATCCGGACAATGCTTGGTCTAATGTACGCGGACGTTCCTTCCACGTCCGGAATGATACCTGCGGGCATGCGATGCAGAAGGTCGCGAGGTGTGCTCATTCGTGACCAGAAAAATTTCTCGAAGGGAAAACCTGGAGAAGACCGGAGAAAGATCGAGCGGATGCAAGCTCGCACACCCTTCCCTTCGTGCGTTCATGCTTGGGAGATATGTACACACACACACGCACACGCATTCTACTCGTCTCTCTCTCTCTCTCTTCGCTGTCCCTCTCTGCCGGAGAACCTGGACGGAAAGAAGAAGAGGAGAAAGAGAGAGATGGAAGGTGCGAGTGGCGTCTCAGGAACGAAGGATGCCTATAATCGGCAATGGACGACCGCACCTCGCCACTTTCGCGTTGCTTGACGTGGATACCGGTCTAACCGATCGACCGGTTAATCATCGTCGTCTTCGGCCGGATTCTATCTCAAGCACTCCGCACGCATGCTCGTATTTATTATACGGTAGCTGGCCGCCGATTTCGTCAGGACCTGGGACCCGGCCCCCTCGCCACACGTAATTTAATTAATCAAGGGATAATCGATGCTAATAGCCGCCTCCTAACATCGATCCTTGATTTGCGACCAACAGAAAAATCGCTTTCCTCGATCCGGTCACGTAGCACTTTAAAACAATGTCCAACAATAAAAATGGTTTTACAAAAACTTGACTTTGAAAAACATGATTTTGAACATAGAAACCCATTTTTCAACTTTAAACAATTATTGTGATGTTGTTCTAATAGATATTGAATTGTTCTTTGCAGCAAAAGATTCTGTAGACTTTCCTGAATACAGTGATATCCGATAGTAATACATTATGTTTAAACATGTTTAAACAATGTTAAAGATGGAGAGACAACCTCTTTACACCAATTTGTGAGGATATTTTTCAATTTATATAAAAAAATAAAGGTCCAGAATAGAATCGAACTATACCACGCGATAGAGCAGACTTTTATCTTGAGAAACCACCCTGTCAAGTTACGAACGTCGACGTTCTTACCGAAGCAGAAAGCAAAATATCATCGCGGAACGCGAGTCGCCGCCAGTGACGCTCACCACTAGAGCGACTCGTGTTCCGCGATGATATTTTGCTTTCTACTTCGGTAAAAACGTCGACGTTGGAAAGTTGAAAGGGTAGTTTCTCAAGATAAAAGTCTGCTCTATCGCGTGGTGTATTCCGATTTTCCGCTGGACCTTTATTTTTTTATATAAATTGAAAAATATCCTCAAAAATGTGTGCAAAGGTGGTGCCTCTCCGTCTTTAATGATTGTTTACACATGTTTAGAATATTCTGATGTAAAGAACAATACAATATCTTGTATAATAACATTACAATATTTGTTCAAAGTTGAAAAATACATCTTTTTGTTCAAATTCAACTTTCCCAAAAACTGTGTGTGTAGGAGAAACATTTAAAAAAATTGAAATTTGTTGGACAGTGAAACCGATCTAAAGAAAACTAGCAAATTATCTTCTACCGATTCATTTAAATATACAAGACTCATACTAACATATGCTAACAGGATGGAACCTAAATTTCGATCGTAAAACAACTTCCTAATGGTGTTCTCTCGTTAGTAAAACTACCAGAAATAACTAGTTATACGCTCGAGATAAGATAAAGGTACTTAAAGAGGTAGTTAAATCCAAGTTTATTCTTTTTCTAAATTATTACTTGGATTACTGTTGAAGAGCGAGACGAGTGACATTGATCAACATTTGAAAAACAGGCACGTGAGAAGAATATTCACTATGCCTGAATCACATTTTCCTTGTTAATTGCATTTCATTAATATGAAATATGCGAACATATCTGCCGTTAAATAACCACCATGACTAATAGATATAAATCACAATTGTGCCATTTGTGATTTAATAATTCTCTCATCGCCTTGTCGTTAATTGTCTTCCACGTTCTATCGATGCTTTTCTCGATCTAGCAAACCTGCACATTGTAACATTAAGGCCGTGGTAACGATCATTAGTAATAAAATCAGCGTTATATCGAGAAATCGAGGTTGATCGGAAGCGAGAAAAGATGCAACCATTTTTTTCCAAGATGAAGAAAATATTATATACACATTCATATAATATTAAAAAGAGATTCAATCTGTTCTTAATATTTAAATGTACATACAATATTTATTTTATATTAAGTAACAAATATTTTTTAAAATATGCAGAAAATATCTATTTCATGTTACGAGAAAAAAATTTTTTTCTGAATATTATATGGATCTTTATTTCATATTAGAAGTACAGTATTTTATCGATAATTGTCCGCAAAACGGGTCTGCCCAGGGACAATTATCCGGCAGGGATACTGTTCTTTGCCACGAATGCACATATTTTAGAAAAATGTGGCTTAAAAATCGCTTAAAAAAGTGTGGCTTAAAAAATATTTTTACAATATTTGAAAAAGATATTTATCTAATATTTTCGTGCTACTAGGGAACGAAGAGCATGATCGTTGCGATCGAAGACGATCCCAGGCGTGCCCTCGACCAAGCAAATAGTCGTTTAGCCGAGATGCAATTGGGCCGAAGGAAATCGCCGTGGGGATGCATAATTGAATCGAGTCCAAGTTAAATATTACTTGCGAAACTCATAAATATGCAGAGGTTACAACGGAGAAGCCTGGGTGATCTCCGTTTTCAGAGTTTCCATCCTCACTCAGCGAGGGTCTCGCAAAAACTATGGCTCAGGTTTCACGGTACACTCGTTGCCGATCGCGTGGGGTCATGGATCTTATTTTCGCCCTTGAGCACATGGGAGAATCGATTCAATTCAATTCCTATGGTAATGAGCGAGGAATGCATCCGCGGATAACTTCCTTTAAGGATTCGCGTACTGGAAAGCAGAGATTTGAACAAGAGTGAAACCGGTAGAGGCGGTGGAAAGCATTCCAAGGGCCGGTGCGACCCATCCGTGACCCCCAAGGACGCCGAGGACCATCGGGCCCCCTCCATCTTACCTCCAAGGACCATCAAGGACCCTTTCGGGACCAGGGAGATTCGCAAGAATCCTTTGGATTCCAGACTGTTCTTCCAACAGTGCCCAAAGGTCCCCTAAAAGTCGGCAGTTATACGAATCTTGATAATATCAACCTGAGGCGCCACTAAAAGTTACCATTCCACGGCTTGCAACAATCTTTATAGTATTATTATGAGCTGAAATGAAACCACTTGGTCCTGCGACGTCGTAGACGACTTATTCTCAGCTCAATTTTCAGTTTGTCTGTTTGTCTGTCTGTCTAATTTGTCTGTCTAATTTGTCTGTCTACTTTGTCTGTCTAATATGTCTGTATAATTTGTCTGTCTGTCTATTGAGTAAATCTTTCTCACGTGTTCTTTGTATAAGTTTAAAAAATTCAAGAATGCTGTTGCAGATTATTAATATATTAATTGTTTGTCTGTTTGTTTGTCTATTGAGTAAATCTTTCTCACGTGTTCTTTGTACAAATTTAAAAATTCAAGAATGCTGTTGCAGATTATTAATATATTAATTTTCAGTTTGTCTGTTGTATGTTTGTCTATTGAGTAAATCTTTCTCACGTGTTCTTTGTATAAATTTAAAAATTCAAGAATGCTGTTGCAGATTATTAATATATTAATTTTCAGTTTGTCTGTTTGTCTGTTTTCAGTTTTTGTATTTAAAACCGTACGAATTTAACGAGTCTATTTCGATTTCATGGTATTTTTCGCGGCGACAGGAGAACAACTCGTTCGAAAAATGTTTCAACATTATGGAAGCGTTTCCCACGGAGTCTGATTCAGTTACGAGAGCAACATTGCGGTGATCAACGAAGCACTCTAACAGGATTCCAGCGTGCTGAGCGTGCGTGCTCCGGATCGTTCAGCGTATCGCCAGGAATGAAATCTTGCCTACGTTTCGTCGGGACGCAACATTTCGTGATCGTCCGAGTTAAGTCGTTTCCTGTACGAACGCGTCGAGCCACGGTGGACAAGAAGCGCCATCAGTCGAAAGGAGTCCGTGTCATAACGGCGAGGAGTCATGCGACAGAGAAAATTGCCACAGCCTAGGAGACTCTCCCGGGTCTTCTCGCCGATCGAGAAGAGGGCGTAATCTTACTTCCTTAATTATCGAGAAACGTTCGCATACGCGTAACACGCGGGGATCTAGATTTCCCACTGTAGTTTATGCTTCCTTGTCTTGCTCCTAGCGTGATCGCGGTTCCCGAAACGGTAACTAGAATAATTTTCGCGTGAGAAACGATCCTGGCCCCGTTCGTTGCAACAGAGATCCAAGAGATCGAGGATCTATCGCGTGCTGGGGCTCGATTCGTGTCCATTGGAGTGTTTGGCCCGAAAACCTGGCCAAAAGTGAATTGTTTTGGCTTTTTTAGTTTATTACATGAAAAAAATGGCTGCCCGTTTGTGCCCTAAATAAATTTCAAAATGTTTTCATTTGAAACATTACAACTTTTCATTTCAGAGAAACAAGAATACAAGAATTAGGGATTATTGTAACAAGTTAAACAAATTAAAATAAATATAACATAAAATAGAAGAGCTTCGCTCGCTCCGCTCAATAATTAAAATATAATAATATAACATAAAATATAATTAAAATAAAATAATATAAACAAAAATATATTTACATAGAATTATTTTGTTCTCAAATTTTCTGTCCTACACATTTTTTGAATTGCAGAATATAATGGCATTATTTAATTCGCAAGAACACTTAGCGTAATAAAAACAAATAAAATAATGTTGTTTAAAAAAAATGGTTCCAATAAAAGTTGAACAGTTTTCCAACATCTACAACCTTCGATATATAAAATATCGAAAATATTTTTTTTACAACAATTAATCAAGGTCACTTTAATTTTTTAAATGTTAAAATGTATTTTTTTTTATTTCATGGTTTATTTTAATGTGGTTGCATTAACAGGTAGGTCCATTAGCATTATTATTATTATTATTGTAGCTAATCTTACGAGGAATTCAATGATATGTAATATAATTATATTATATATTATATATAATTTATTATATATATTATATGAATCATACATAATATATTATATAATTATATTATAATTAATTATAATATGACCTTGAGACCATAAACAACGTTGCAATTGTTTTGGCCAGCTTTTCGGGCCAAATTCTTTACTGTGCGACGATTATCAAAGAACGTAGGCGAATAACGAAACGCTGCCATAACACTGCTGCCTTATTAATTATTTCCAGCAGAGACGAGCAGCGGATGCGACTACTCGAACATGTCTGCTACCGTGCTTCGCGTGCGATACACATTTTGTTGCGCAACCGATCCGTACTGTCAACGCGAAGTTCAAACGGGGTCACAGGTAGCAAACGGAAAACGAGCCGATTTTCCCATTCGTGTGGCTCTTTAAGCTTTTCTGACCGTTTCGCGGATCGTCGCAACAATGGCAACGATTTGCGTGGAACGTAACGGTTAGTAAAAGTAGCTCCGACTATGCTGCAGTTTAGAAAAGACTAGTTATGAGATACAGTGTATGTCTGGGTTTAGCGAATTTATTGGAACTCTCTTGAAAATGAGTTTTCAATTTGAAAAAAATTGAATTAATTAGATTTTATATATTTAATCAATTTTATAATAAAATATTAAATTTATATAACATTTGAGGATTTTATATGAATATGCATATACTATAGATTTATTGATAAATTATATTAATTTAATTTCACTTGGAAGAGACTCGAAAAAATTTTAATTAATGAGATTTTATATATTTAATCAATTTTATAATGAAATATTAAATTTATATAAAATTTGAGGATTTTATATAAATATGCATATACTATAGATTTATTATAATAAATTTTATAATAAAATAATAAATTTATATAAATTTTGAGGATTTTATATAAATATGCATTTACTATAGATTTATTATCATAAATTTTATAAAAAATATTAAATTTATATAAACTTTGAGGATTTTATTTAAATATGCATATGCTATAGATTTATTATAATAAATTTTATTTAAAAAAATTAAATTTATATAAAATTTGAGGATTTTATATAAATATGCACATACTATAAATTTATAAATAAATTATATTAATTTAATTTGGCTTGGAAGACACTCGAAAAGAAAATGGCGGTTTACGTTCAGATATGAACGATAATTTCTTGCATTTTGTTTGAGCAGCATTTATGTAGATCAGTCGACGTAGGGGGCGCTTGATTGAGAAACTTTCCAGCCCACAGGCGTTTCGTGCGTCCACGCATTCGCGCCGATTTCAGTCGTTTCGAATCGTAACCAGGAAAATGACGGACTCGGTGCGCTTACCGCGACCTCGACAATGCCTTTCGCTGTCGATCGAGCATTGTGCACACTGGTTCGATCGGTGACATAAGAAACGGCCGTCGCGCGAAAGTAATAGGGGGATAGGTGAGTATTGCGTTTTAAACGGTGATCCGGTAATCGAACAAATAGGAAAACGATGTAAACAGAGAGGAAACATCGACGATCGTTAACGAACTAACAAACGGACGAGATTAGTTTACGGATGTGTGACGCATCGTGTCCCTGACAACGTCATTACCTCGGCTTAATAAAATAAATACAATGCAGAATATGTGAACGAATTTGCATGTCAAGGTGACTTTAAATTGGCACACGATTTCAGCTGCTGATATTCGATATACAAAATGTTATCTCGCGAACTGGGTCAATGAAAATCAAAAGAGGATGCAAAATGCATTTTTATGATGCACATAGCTTTCGATTATGAAAGCATCGATGTTAGTGATGGGCACCATCGACTAAATTCAACTATCGATTAATTACTATTTAGTTGCCACGTGCTATCGAATATTTAATCGATAATTTTTAGTCGACTGAAATGTTGTTTTAGTATAATTTTAAATTATAATTTATCCTTCAATAATAATACAATATAAAGACAAAGTGTTAATGAAACTTTTAAAAAAATATCTGCCATTGTCAGACATAATTATAAAATTATAAAAGAATTTTATTTATAATTATAAAATACTACTTGCCCATTAGGTTATGATTAAAATTGTTATTCCCATAAGTGCAATACATCAGTATTGTTATTTAATAATTGTATAACATTTATAGTATAATAATTGTTATTTATACTACATACACATGCTTATTGAACGAATTATTCGATGTAGCTAATGAGTGAACGCATTTGACAGTAAATCTTATAAAATCTATTCAATACTCTCGCCTTAATATTCAACCAATTTAGTCGATAGTTTTAATCGATGGCGGCCATCACTAATCGATGTGCAGAATTTCGCAGAGGCGACTAATAATCGCTTAAAATCGACCTGTTAAATCGTGCTTTCGAACAAACCAATCGAAGAAGTTAAAGAGTGAAGAAGGGCAACATTGAAAAGCGAGAAGACGTTTCTCGAGTGATTCGAATGCCTCGCGGGGAGAGTTCGACGCGCGGTTAGGCACGATCGCCGTACTCGAAGCGTTAACTACGGCCGGCTAACGATTTCCTTTGTGTCGCGGGCACGTTTCGATGGATTATGGTTTCCCGTTTAACATGCGGAACAGCGGAGCCTGGCTGCGTTAAAACGGCTTCATTGTGCTGGGACGTACGAGCGCGACTTTAGCGGTATTCCAGGAAGCATAATCCAGCAATCGATATTAGCCTGTCCGCGAACCATGCTCAGGGGACGGTCCAGAAGCAAATGATCGCTTAATGTATTCGGAATGCATTTGCAAGATAATGGGAGCCCTCGGTGACGCCCCCCAACCCCGTAAAAATGCACTGGGGCACGTTGCATCCCGATGCAACACCCGTTGAAGAAAATTCTGTGGAGAACAGAGACAGAGACAAAGACAGAGACAACAGTGACAACAGAGACAACAGAGACAACAGAGACAAAGACAGAGACAGAGACCACAGAGACAGAGGCAACAGAGACAACAGAGACAGAGGCAACAGAGACAACAGAGACAGAGATGGAAACGGAGACAGAGACAGAGATGGGGACAGAGACAGAGGCAGAAAGAGGGACAGAAAGAGACAGAGGCAACAGAGACAGAGACAGAGATGGGGACAGAAACACAGATGGGGACAGAAACAGAGATGGGGGCAGAAACAGAGATGGGGGCAGAAACAGAGATGGGGACAGAGACAGAGACAGAAAGAGGGACAGAGACAGAGACAACAGTGGCAGAGACAGAGATGGGGACAGAAACAGAGATGGGGGCAGAGACATAGATGGGGACAGAGACAGAAAGAGAGACAAAGACAGAAAGAGAGACAGAGACAGAAAGAGACAGAGGCAACAGAGATAGAGACAGAGGCAGCAGAGACAGAGACAGAGACAGAGGCAACAGAGACAGATACAGAGACAAAAACAGAGACAGAGGCAACAGAGACAGGCACAGAGACAGAGAGAGACAAAAAGAGGGACAAAGACAGAAAGAGGGACAAAGACAGAAAGAGGGACAAAGACAAAAAGAGGGACAAAGACAAAAAGAGAGACAGAGACAGAAAGAGACAGAGAGACGCTAGCGGCAGAGTGGCTCCGATGAATTTCAATGTAACGTTCCCGCTCGACGACTACGCCTTTTATCGTCTCTAAACCACATCCTTACACGGTTTTATCGCGAATCTTCGCTTCCTAGCATTTCCGTCTGCCCGTCATTATCATAAATCGCGCGACGTCGTCCACCGTTGTCTTCAGTTGCTTCTCTTTTTTCATTCTCGCGGACGAACACGTCGATTACCGCTAACTTGGCAATGACGCCGGTAGCACTATGCGCGCACACCGTTCCCCTTAATCATCTATATTTTTATATTCCTAACAGGACTTACGCAATGCCCGCCGGATCGTTGATAAATATAGGTACTTGCGTTACATCCAAAGGCGGTGACGCCGCGTCCAAGTCCATAAAAGAAGCGCACCAAAGGATCACACTCCCGATCACTGTGTCTCTCCGCTTATATATCCTTCTCGAATATAGCAGATAGAACTTTGCTCACTCACTCGCGACCACGACTCGCTACACTCCCGAGCCCGCTTTTTCTTGCGCGTGTGTGTGTGTCTGTGTGTGTGTGCCACCCGCTCTTAATCATCCCTCACGGATCCCCCCCCGTAGAGCCTTTTTCGCACATATTCCCCAACGCACACTCCCGAGTGTCACCGAAACCGGATCCTAGCTGGTGAACATCTATATTTGTCCCTGCTCGATCACTGCAACACCCTTCGATCCTTGAGAAATCTTTATATCTTTCTATATTACATCTTCTAGATTCTCGCTATTCTCGAATCCTAATTCGATTGAAGGGACTCTGTCCCTCCATTCGATTCATTGCTCGCTGTGGTAATTGAGGAAGTGGCTGGTGCATACCCTCTCACTTTGAAAGATACTGCAACACCCTTCGATCCTCGATAGATCTTTATATCTTTCTATCTTACATCATCTAGATTCTCACGATTCTCGAATTTCTAATTCGATTGAAGGGAATCTGTCTTAACGAATGGGCGAGTATTGCACTTTGTAAAAAAAAAAACGATTCATTGCTCGCTGTGGTAATTGAGGAAGTGGCTGGCGCATGCCCTCTCACTTTGAAAGATAGAGAATAATAATGAGCGAGTGATTCAACAGCTGCAATCACAAAGTGAAGCTACTTTAAAAAAAAAAATTCTGACACGTACTCTTCTTCTAGACACATATTTAGATATTTTGCACGCCGTGGTTAATTAACCCTCGTTCGTTCCATCGTCGTTGAACAATCAATTAGGAAAATCTGCATTTCACATGTTCGAGAGAGCCAACATTGATTTTGCGCGTTGGCTAACTTCTTTTCTTAATTTCGTCATGTTAGAATGAATCTACAATTCTATCGATTGGTAAGTAGCAATCACATTTTCAAATAATCAAGTTACAGACTCAATTATACAGTATATTTTGCGTAACCTCTGATTGCACCCGACATCTGTTTAACCTGAATACACCCGCAGTGATTTATTCCTCGAATTAGAACACGCTTGCACTCGCTAATGAATTATGAAAATGGGGGCTCAGGGTTAAGAGCAGCGAATTCAAGGTCGCGACTTTCGACGAGTTGAGCAATAGACAGCAAGCGTACGAGTCGTCCTATTCGATCATCTAAGCTGAACCAATCTTCCGCTGATGGATCGTCGGGCAGAAAAGGATGTGTACCAACGGTGACGCAGCGAGAACGTTCGACGAAAGTTCGATTTCGCGAACTCGCCTTTCGGGATGGCGTCGCGGGTTTCGGTGTACCCAGTCGCTTTCTAAAGTCGAGGACCGGTCGCCGATAAAAAAGGAACGACTGCTGGTCCGCCGGAAATGTCGAGGATTTGCAGTCGAACGAAATTGAACATAATCAACATGGCAGAAAAAAAATTATAGGGAAACAAACCTCTCATGCCAAGAACATGAGTGGCCATATTCGGAAAAATGACGTTGATGAGTGAATCCAAGAAAGGACCCTCACCAATGCCCCTCGATAATCCTGTTCATCTTGTTATTAAAAAAAAAGGAACAAACCTCTCATGTCAAGAACATGAGAAGCAACACTCAGAAAAATGGCGTTGATGAGTGAATCCAAGAAAAGGACCCTCACCAACGCCCCTCAATATAATCCTGTTCATCTTGTTATTAAAAAAAGGGAAAGAAACCGCTAATGCCAAAGAACATAAGTGGCCACACTCAGGAATATGGCGTTGATGAGTGAATTGAAGAAAGGACCCTCACCAACACCCCTCAATAATCCTGTTCATCTTATTATTAAAAAAAGGGAAACCAACTGCTAATGCCAAGAACATAAGTGGCCACACTCAAAAAAATGGCGTTGATGAGTGAATCCAAAAAAAGGTCCCTCACCAACACTCCTGGATAATCCTGTTCATCTTGTTATTTAAAAAAAATTGGAAACAAACTGCTAAATACCAAGAGCATGAGTGGCCACACTCAGAAAAATGGCGTTAATGAGTGAATCGAAGAAAGGACCCTCACCAATGCCCCTCAATAATCCTGTTCATCTTGTATTAAAAAAAATTACAGGGAATCGAACCGCGAGGATTCGTTCTAACGCGCAACAAAAAAAACGACCGGCTCTCGTTACGGCCAGGTAGTCGCATAATTTCTGATCGGTAGTCTCCCGCATCCTTGACACCATCTGCCCAAAGGATGTGCTAAAGGTCGTAGCTAACTCGCGCGGTCTGACATAACGTCCGATTTCGACCTGTTTCCTTTAATTAAAGAATCCCTGCCTTTCACGGCGATTCCATCTGGTTTCGTTGTTCAATATAACGTTGAAAATTGCACATATATATATTCGCCTCGGCGAAGAGTCGAGTACGCAACGAAACTCATTTCACCGATGGAAACGTCGGATATTTATAGCCGCGGGAACGCGAGATGAAAGTAACGCGGCTCTCGGCAAAAGTGTAACACTTTTACGGAAGACCGGAGAACCGACGGTGGACTTTCCAGATTCCCCGCGAGGATCTCTATTATTAATCCAAGGCCGGGATCCAGGCACGGAGAGAACAACGGGGGACGATTCTGGTGTCCCGAGACAATGAGATTCCTTCAGGAGAAACTGACTCCATTTTGGAGAACGAGGATCGTGTGTGATCAAGCTTCGATCAACTTTTTTTCTGGAGTATCCTCGAGGGATGTCCCGCATCACCGCCAACTGACACCAGCGATGGATGCTCGGAGATCCTCTCCGTGACCTTGACTCCAGAAAAGAGCGAACCCGTTTCTCTCTTTCTCTGTCTTATCAACGGCGACAGTCGAAACGATAGCGGAGAAACTGTCGCCGGATATCGGATACTGTTTCTCGGGCCTGGAACCATACGCCGGGTTTTCTCGAGAGAGAAACGGCGGCGAAAGCGCACGGAGGAAAACGGGCTCGCGAGAGCTCGGTGTGTTCGGCAAAATTCGGAGTGTGTTCGTGGATCCTTGTCGAACAGACGGTGGATGTTTCCCGTGATCGAACTTACCCGTCCCCATGGCTGACAGCAGCCTCCTTCAGCCACGATCCTTCCTTGTATAGGTGGTCCAATGCTGGATGAGTTTCACTAGTCGGTCAACAGTGTGAAAGAAAAAATAAATAAACCACTGTAACACCTTTCGGTGATAACGTCGAGGAAAAGGACGAACTCCTCGTCCAGCCGGTAGACCGCGGACGAACTGGTGGCTGGCGAAGACTTTTCGTGAGACTTCGACGTGAGACAACGACGACGTCATCACCGGCCTGGTGTCTCATTGGCCGGCGGTCCTTCTCTTTGCGAGACTTGCCTCTCTCTTTTCACCGGACCTCCTCCCTCCTCTCCTTTTCCTTCTACGAACTCCTCTCTCGCCTCGCCCCTCCGCGAACTTCCTCTCCTCCTCGTTGCACACCTGTATGATCGTGATCGCTCTTACCTTTTCCACCGCTCGCCACGGCCGGGCTAGAGCAGCGGAGTCGCTCGAACGAAGCGCGAACTCCGAGAGCTCGACGCCTGGAACCAATCCACCTAGCCTCCTCGCCGTGCTAGACACCCTCCAAGAGCTATAGAACTTGAAAACGTTGGCTCGGAAGAGAATAGAGGTCGTGCCGAAGGTGAATCGAATTGAAATTTCGATGAAGCCAGACTGTAACAAAATTGATGACACCGCACAGTAGGTTGGAACAGGAAAAACGTGGAGAAAAATCATTTCTGATGTTATTTCTATGGTTAAATTAATTAAAATGGTACCTTTTTATAGATTTTGAGCTGAATTCAAATTTCAAATTCATAGAAGTCATATAAGGTTTTTTTTAGAAACGATTTTCTCCAATTTGGACATACATATTATTAATTGTTAATTAAAATTAATTAAAATGGTACCGTGTTTTATAGATTTTGAGCTGAATTCAAATTCCAAACCCATAAAAGTCATATAAGTTTTTTTAGAAACTATTTTCTCGAATTTGGACGTACATATTATTAATTGTTATTAAATAATGAATTCTGTATAATTTACTTGATGTTAATCACTGGATCATACCTCGTAGTCAATCCTCTTCATTGTCGTCTTCTTCACCGATTTATAAATCCTCTTCTGCTTTCAATAGCTGTAACACTTCTCTTGGCAATTCTGACACTGATTTCTGTGGTATTTGTTGGTGAGAAATTACCTGAACAAGAATACAAAAATTAGAAAGTGTAGTAAATGTAGAATACATAAATTACCTGTAGTCTGTAGAATAAATCACGGTTGGCATGGTACCAGGAACGTTTTGAGTTTGTTCTCTTCTGAACTGTTTCGCGTATTTATTTCCAGCTTCCATAAATTCTACGGAAAGTAAAAAAAATTAGAATTAACTCTAAAAAAATGACATGAAAACAAATTTTTTTGGCATCGTGTCAGGCCCATTGTACCCTTCAACTTTGTCCTTAACATGTTTTACATATATTTTACCTAGGCTTGTGCGAGAACCCGAAATCTCGGGTTCGGGTCGGGTCGGGAATTTTCGGTCGAGAATAGTCGGGTTCCCGAAAGTGAGATACATTTCGGGTCCCGAAAGTATCCGGCTGCCTATGTCTCTCCGGGACCCCGAAGATTTCCGGGTATCCCTTAAACGCGCGCGTATCTCACTTTCGGGACCCGAAACGTATCTCACTTTCTGTACCCGAAACGTATCTGACTTTCGGGACCCGAAATGTATCTCACTTTCGGGTACCCGACTACTCTATACCGAAAATTCCCGACCCGAGCATCGGGTTTCCCGAAATTTCGGGTTCTCGCACAAACCTGCTGATGTAGGATCAAAGAAAGATACACACAGAGTGCCACAGGTCAATCGAATTGAAATTTCCATCGCGCGGACTATTGCAAAACCGATGCCAATAGTTTCCACGGTCGCTAGTGTATATCTAGAACTCTTGTATGAAAGATTCCCAAGTAATCAAACGAATCTAAATTCCCATCATGCAGAGTATTACAAAATTGGTGCCAGGTAGCTCTTATGGCTGCCATTGCTTCTACAGTTCTACGATCGAAGATTTAGCTGCAGACATGCCTGGATCTAGATGTGGATCTACAGTGTGCAACAAGTCCCACAGTGAGCTCACAGAAAGTAGCATCGTGGGTTTACCAAGAGGTACATCGTAAGCGAATCAAATCGAAACTTTGCTCGCGCAGATTATCACAACATGGCGGCTACCAACAGGTTCTAGGGCTGCTATTGCGTCCGGAGTTCTAAGGTCGAAGTTTTTGCTCCGAACATTGCGGTAGAGCTAAAAACACCTGGATCCAGACGTTCCTACAGTGTGCAAGTCTTTCTACAAGCTGATAGAAAGTAGCATCGTATATTTACAAAGAAGGAACGTCGGATCAACATTTAAAACAGATTATTACAACATTTCTACCAATAACGTTGTAGGGCTGTTAGGAGCTTGGAAAATTGAGCTTGGAAATGGTACAAGTGGATCAAAACTGGTGCCAGTAGGTTCTAGAATAAATCTGAATCTCTGTCATCGAGGGTTCAATCGAAGGGACCATTGATTAATCTATGTTTGGGTATCAAGCGAATCCGATGATCACACCTGCACCTTATTCATCAAGAGCCAAACGAGTAGCATAGTTGGACATCGTGTTCGTATCACAACTGTACCCTCCAAACATTGTGGTAGAGCTAAAAACATTTGAATCCAGACGTTCCTACAGTGTGCAAGTCCTTCTGCAAGCTGATAGAAACTAGCATCGTATATTTACCAAGAGGTACATCGGATCAACATTTCAAACAAATTATTACAACATTTCTATCAATAACGTTGTAGGGCTTTTAGCAGCGTCTGGTGCTGTGGTATCAAAAATGGAGCTTGGAAATGGTACAAGTCGATCAAAACCGGTGCCACTAGGTTCTGGAATAAATCTGAATCTCTGAGATCCAGGATTCAATCGAAGGGACCATTGATTAATCTATCTTTGAGTATCAAGCGAATCCGATCATACCTGCACCCAATTCATCTGGTCCTTAGTATCGAAAATGGAGCTTGGAAATGGTACAAGTCGATCAAAACCGGTGCCAGTAGATTCTAGAACAAATCTGAATCTCTGTGATCCAGGGTTCAATCGAAGGGACCATTGATTAATCTATCTTCGGGACTCAAACAAATCCGATCACACCTGCACCCTATTCATCAAGAGCCCAACGAGTAACATAGTTGGACATCGCGTTCGTACACAGGATATTCATGAATAATTCACGGGGCAGCAGGCGCGAAAGCGATACCGATATATTTTTCAACCGGTACAGTGCGTCGGATGGATCTACATAAGATTCGCTGATGCTCGCGAGCGCGCGCCAACGAGCAGACGAGCTTGAAATTCCTCGCGGCTGGATCGCGAGGCTCTTGCCGGTGAACACACGGGTTTTTCTTCCGGCCGCGACATCACAAATCAATGGGGACGTCGAACGAGCCGAGCGGAGCCGAGCGGAGTGGAGCGGAATGGAGCCCGCGATCCCGGTGACGCGGCGCGTTTTCTACGCTGTCTCTATGAATCGAGCGCCTGCCACGGCAGGCCGTAGATTAAGCGTAATGGTGCAAAGTATATAGCCGCGCGCCCGTGGATTCTTCTCTCTCTCCGTTGGCCTCCGCCTGTGAAACGCCTCGAGGCGCCGGGGTTCAGCGACACCGGTGTACTCTAGCCGAGGGTACAGTGTCATTAGAGACGCGCAAAACGCGCGCGTGTATGCCTCGCTGCGCGAGTTACTGCCCCGCGATAATTCCGCCTGGGACCGACATTTAGTAATGCCCCGCGATGAGAATTTCAGGGATACTACCAACAATTTACTCCCTGATCCTGACTCCTATCAACAACCATCAGGTAGAAAGTAGAAAGAACCTCTTGCGATGGCTCAAATTAATGAATAAACTCAGCAAAATAAATTTCCAGCTTCCAATGGATGTCTCAATATTAGCTAAATCAAATATCAAAACTTGAAATAGGTAAAACTTAGGGGAGGCAGCTCCGATGACCTTGACCTTGAGATATGTTGTCGAGGACAACATTGTGAACAACTTTTGTCGTTACAACTACCCGGGGCTCGCTCTTGGTTTTCGAGATAATTGCAAAAAACTATTGCTAGTACTGTATTGAATTTTTCGTTTTCCTGCATGCTCCGCGGCCACAACTGTTTCTTTTTTGTTTGTAAACACCTTGTGGAGATGAGAAGCGACAATACCACACAAACACACACACCCAGTGTTTCAAAAAAGAAGATTCTCACATTATAAAATATAAAATAGATATAAAATCAACCTGGGAGAATACGAAAAATTGAATAGAGTACTAGCAATAGTTTTTTGGAATTATCTCGAAAACTAAGAGCGAGTGCCGGGTATTTGTAATGACAAAAGTTGTTCAGAATGATGTCCTCGATAACATATGCCAAGGTCAAGGTCATCGGAGCTGCCTCCCCTAAGGTTTACCCTGAAGTAATATGCAGAATAATGTAAAATTGTTCGACGCATTATTTAGACTTATTATATGGACTATACTTCTTGTTATAAACAAACATAATTATTTAGACACAATTAGACACAATTATTTTTTTTAATTAACCGAAATACTCTCTCAAATAAATGTCTAATAATATGAGACATATTCATTGCTGTGAACATTCCTCGTTTATATATTTTTCAAACATCGATAAGCAAGCACTTAGCGTCCAATATCTTTCAGCCAATTACCATAGGATATTCAAATATCCTCCACCTCTCCGATCAAGCGAATCGACGTGTACCTAATTATCGAAAGTGGCGACTGCCACCGTCGACGCTCATCACCGCTCTAGGAAGCGACTGGAATTTATTATAAATTCTCAGGCAGCAACGGTGCAAAGAGATTAATCTGATTCAATTCCGGATTCGTTTCAGGTAGCTTTGGACACCTGCGTGTCCACGGAGGCTCGTGATTACACATTCTTGGTGTAACGTGCTCCACGGACACCGTGGAAAGTGTGAAACCCTGTTGTACAACCGGCAGTTACATCGGTCTACGCAAATAGTCGTGGAGGTTTCGCAGCCCGTTTGGAATAATCCGCGACAGAGATTCCTTTTCTATTCGTTTCTTTTTTTTCGCCAATGTCCTCGAGGCTATTCAATCTCCGGTTTCGTCCTTCCTGTTTCACGAGCGCCGTCCTGACGCCTAAACGAGTCGAGCGACGCATAACGAGTCCCAGGCAGGATCCCTAGATCCCATGAATTCTCCCTTCCGCAGATCGGAGGCAACGATCCGTGAGGCACGATGCAATCTTTCGAAGCATCGAGCAACGATCCATGAGACCCGCGCGGAGGATCTGGCTTCCGTGAATCCAGGCTACGATCCCCCAGAGATACGGAACGATTTTGCCTGATTAAAAGGGTAAACTTTGCTTTCGCGAGGATCGCCATTGTTTATCCTTGCCTCGGCTAGAAACGGTGTTGCGCAAACGGTCGTTGCGTTACCCGGGATTCACGCTGGTCAAGAGATCGATGCGAAACTCCTCGCCCGCCATCTTGGAATGCCGAAAGTTGCACAGGGATCTACTGGAACGAGGACAATGTCTTCCAAGTCTTCTTTCAATATAATGTTCGATTGTGCATGTCCCTTCTTTGTTGTTTGTTTTCCGCTGGACGTTTATTTTTTATATAAATTGAAAAATATCCTCAAAAATGTGTGCAAAGATGGTGTCTCTCCGTCTTTAATAATAGTTTAAACATTCATAATGTATTACTATCGGATATCACTGTATTCAGGAAAGTCTACAGAATCTTTTGGTCGACCATGGTGTTGGGCCTTCATTAAAGAAGTTTTCAAAGTATTTTTTCCCCTTAAAGAGAAAAAATTTAGATTGATTTTTAAAACTCTCGAACAAATCAGGGTATAGGATCGTAGAAATATTTACAGCATTTTCATTGCCTTGGATTCCAAGATGTGATAGGACCCAAAACAGTTTAACGAAGCTGTTATGATTATTATTGATCAGCAAATTGTACGACCTTGTTCGATTTATCAATTTTCTGAAACACGCGCTCGTAAAGACGTTTCCTAGACACCTTGGCATTTCAATCGCTCCTAATGGAACAGCTACCGACTCGAATTAACCGCTGGGAGCGAGTTTAATGACAATTTTGATACCTCGAGTTTAAAACAGCCTCGGGCCACAGCTGTCTCAGAGTTAAACACAGTTCTTGCGTCTTTCAGTGGCCGCACGAACGCTCAGAGGGTCTCGAGAGGATGAGAGAGTGCTCGTTCAAAATAGTGAAATTTAATTTCGATTTTAATTTGAGCCAGGCGAATGTTTTCGATGCGGCAAGTGTGTGTATCGCTGGCACGAAAGTAAAGACGGTTCCGCGGAACGTTCAGGTTTCCGAGTATCAGCTTCTCGGAGTCACGGGTGCACCGGTCGAGTCCCGTACGGCTTTCCATCTCGAAGAGTGATCCCAGGTATGCCTTTCGGAGCACACCTTGTAGCTTCCAGTCCGTCGCGTCGGCCACTCGGTATAGGTAACGGGTTCGTGGGGGCACACGTTCATTTCGTATTCTTTTCGTGGATGCGTCATCCGCTTGGCCAACTGCGGATAACTTCGATGCAGGGCCGGCCGATCGGTTGCTCGATCAAGTTTCAAAAGCCCGGACCAGCTCCACCGGCGACCACCGCTTGTAAGTAGCCCCGGACAACTTGTACATTTTTTTCGGGCACGTTCACGACACCCCGTGACGATCAAAATGAACGACGACACCGTGCGAGGGCTGCCGTAATAGATACCTGTCCCTTTAAACAGCTCTCTTCCTCCTCTCCAATCCCTCTTCCTCCATTTTTATCCTTTTCTTCTTTATTCGGTGTTTAAGATCGCGCGTACCTGCAAAGTCCATTAATTAGCTTCGGTCTTTATTTTTTAAAATTTTCTGCTTGAAATTTATTTAAATTAATAAATTTAAATAATTTTAAACTAAAATTTAAAATGCAACTACACAGGATTATACATATGATAATACCATATCGATTGTACCACTATCAAAATTTTCCTTTCTTTTATACAATGTAAAATAGGGCTTCAGCCTGTTTATAATAAATAATAATAATAAATTTAAATTGAATATATATCCATATATTGAATAATCAATATAATATATTGAATAAATTTAAATAGAAATAGTAGCCACCTAGACGTTTCTTTCTATTAATGGTTTTACTGTTTCAACTTGCAACTATTCATTTCTCAAATAAATACATAACTGAATTCCTCGAAAGCGTTAGACCGCAACCGTTCCTCTGGTTATCAAGAAATATGGACGCGAGGATGGCTCGTTGGACAGACTCCGGTGATTCCAATGCCCGGTCAGAGCACGTCATCGATCAGCGCGCATCGAACTCTCCGTCGCGAGAGTGCATCGGGTTGTATCCGGCGGGACCAGGCCAGCGCGGCGTGTGTCTCGTATCACGTTTATTAAGCCGGCAAATGGACGATAAAAGTCCGTTTAATGATGCTCAAGATCGCGTGACGTTGCGTCGCTCGTTCGATTAAGCGTGTCGTCCGTCGTGCCGAGTAATTGCCGGCTGGAAATCGTCGGCGCACGATGCCGAACGTGTTCGTCGGGACACGTCGAAGCCGACGAACGGCGGAGGTCCGGAACGGGTCGTTGACAGTAATTATTGAACAGGATCTCATACGGTTCGGCTGCCTTTTTTGTGGTAATACTGATAAACATACATATGTATCAGTCTAGCGCTTCAATTGGACGTGACAGCAGCAAAAGACACGTTTAAACTATCGTTACAGACGGAGAGACACACTTTCGCACACAATTTTGAGGATATTTTTCAATTTGTATACAAAAATAAAGGTCCAGCGGAAAATCGAACTACACCACGCGATAGAGCAGACTTTTATCTTGAGAAACCACCCTGTCAAGTTGCGAACGTCGACGTTTTTACCGAA
>CM052320.1:1047357-1067721 GCA_028455615.1 Lasioglossum zephyrum | reverse complement strand
ATTTACGAAGCAACCAGAACTAGCAGGAATACTTAATAACTAAAAATGAACGGTAAGTACATTTTAGACGATTACACGCATTCTGCTCTGCTGTGCGTACGATCCGTGGAATAATTGTGCATGTAGAATTCACTCTGCAAGAAACCGCCGCGCGAGATAGCCAGAGATCGTGATCGCTAACGAAGCTCGGGATGTTCGTGCCTTATCGAGTTATGCTCGGCACTATATCGGCTCGTCCTCTAATTGTATGTACGTCCTTTTCCTGGACCGAGAGCCCGTAGGATTTTCATTCGCTCGCAGTTCACAGGCTCAACGAAGCGGAACGACGACGTCCTCCGCAAGCATCCAGCCCCGTTGGATCAGCTCCCGAGTAGATTAGGACGTTTGGCGAATCGCCGTTGCAGGTTCTAAGGATGCTCGTTTTAAGGATACTCGCAGGAGATGGGCTGGAACAGGAATAGCAAGCATGACGTAACCGCCCAATCTGCACACAGGTTTCGCGCGCACCGGAGGCCGTTCGCGTGTGTTCGTGACTTCACCGATACTGGTCGCGACACATCGGTTCAGTCACCACTGCAAATAGCCGAAGAAATTCCGAGCAAAATACAAACTCTCGCCGATTGTTCGCGGTTTCGTAGATCTCGCGTGCAGGCGACTGAACCTGTTTTCCTTTTTTTTACGCAATCCTGATTGGTCTATCGGGAAACGATTTTCTAAATGGACCTCGGTTGACTCAGCCGCTGATTTATTTCTGCGAACTCGCCGCTCGTTCTTAACACTTTCCCAAGCCTATTATCTAATTGTTTTAAACTGTCAGGCGTCCCATGAAATTATAATCCTCTAGTAGCCATTTGGACACTCTTAATTCCATAATTTTTCAAGGGCAATGACTGTTCCTTTCAAACATCCACTAAAATAAAATATAACATAAATAAAACATCATAAAACATTTAATAAAATAAAACAACAAGATTTTTCAATACTCACAGACAAAAAGAGGTTGAAAAAATTGAAATAGTAGAGTAATAAACGGTCTTCCGCGAGCTCGTATCCGATTTCGATGTTCGATGTTCAAGGTGACGCGGTGAACAGTACGCGAGGCGACCGGATGCATCGATGGTAATTTATCCGCCGCCCAATCGGTTTGTCCTTCGGTGTTAATTCGTCTAGCGAAAGTCACGGGGCTAATCAAAGACGCGTTAGCGATCGGACAACCGAGACGAGTACGCAATAAAGAGCAGGCCCGCGATCGGATCGGTCGGGATCAATGCACGTCCTTCGGGGTGGTCGTACCGAGAATATCGATCGAAGATTTCATTTTTCTTTCTACGTTTTTTTTTTCTATTCGTGCGAGGCTATCTAGAGAGCCCGAAAGACCACCGCGAGAAATGATTTTCGTGGGAGCACGGGATTGCGTAGGCCAACTCGTGTGGGTAGCTTGGCCTTCAAAGTCCTTCGCTGGAAAAGTAGGGACCAGGATCGTCGTACGCGTAGGCCTCCGGCAAGTGGGAGGACTGGATTAAAGGCATCTCTCCATTACGCGTAACTGTACCTACAACCATCGAGAAAGTCGTCACGTTCCGCTATCGAGCCTTTCATGATTTAGATCTTCACATCGCTTATCTTTAATCCGGAAGTCGAACGGATTATACCACCTCGATGCGTTTTAAATATTTTCTTGGATAAGAGTGAAGTTGAAAATCAATTTCGAACATGGCGGAATTTGATATTTCTTAATACTTATGGTTTAACCGTTTCGTTTGATGAATTCTCACGATCTAAAAGAAGATATTAAACGTAGAACGTCTAGAGTACCGTACAGTAATTAAATGAAAAACTTGGTTCTGTTTAATCCATATTTGTTTTAGACCTAATCGACGTAAACACACAATTTGTGTATATACAGCGAAATAGTTTAGATAATACAATTTGTATGAATTCGTCGAGTCTTTCGTCGTTTTATTTATTGTACTAGTGTAGCTTTCTTCTGTTTGCGTTCCTCCTTGCGTTTTTGTTTCTCGGTCTCGTCGTGGATGCGCCTCTTCTTCCGCAACAACCATATTTCCTTGGATCTCTCCTCGCGACCCTTCATCATGCTTCTATACAGGTTTCGATGCTTCTTCTTGATCATTCGTTCGCGGAGTCGATACTCCTGCCTCTCCTGTCGACTCCTTTCCCATGGATCTTCTTTCGTTACCGTGCCGGATTTCACTTTCATTGCCTTTTTCTGTAATTAATATACGTGGATAAAATAAAGCCGTAGTCATAGTTATTAGAAATATATGTAACTAGTGGTATCAACCTTTTGCAACCGTTTTTGTTCCTTCTTGTCTTCCGCCTTCGAAGACATTTCTTCGTCATCATCGTCTTCTTCCTTAATTTCCACTTCGTCTTCCTGTTCTTCATTCTTGGATTCGTCCTCTTCTTCCTCGGACTCGCTTTCTTCTGTTTAATAAAACGATCGTTAGTCTATACTGCAGATTATTTTTCTACTATATTAAAAGAACATGTACCATCTTTTAGTTTAAAATCATGATCCATAAGAGCACGGGCCTCCGGTGGAATGTAGGTTTGATCGTGACGGCTGTCTGAGAATGGTGAGAGATGGGGTGGAAGCATAGAACCCATTAAATACTTTTCCAAGGGCAGCAACTCTCTCGCATTAACGGAATCGAAGACCCATTGCGGTTGTACATAATACCTGTAAAAATGGAAGCGAGAAATGAGTTAAATTAATCGGGTCAACACAATTATTATGAAGTAAAGAAACAATAGACCACCTGGAGATATACTGTTTGTCCATGCTAGGTCTGTCCACTATATGGTGAGTTATCGTCTCGTCAGATTCGTCAAATGTTGCTCCGACAAACAGCAACTTATCCCAAGACACTTCAGCTCCGAAACAACGTAAAACAAAAACTAATGGTTCCCTTGGTACTTCTCTGTTCAGAAAAACTTTCAGACCTTTAAACAACGTTTTCAGCTTTTTAATTTTCTCTGCTTCTGCTATAGCTTCTCCCACTTTCGTGGTATCGCCATCTTGCTGTAAGGGACAATTAAAATAATAGATTTTCGAATGTGACTTTCGTTTCATTTGTACTTACACTTGCAAACTGGTCCATCGCCAAGTCTTCGTCCTCCGCGTTTTGTACAGAGGGATCTAGAGCTATCAATGGTAAATTTAATGCGCTTATTCTCTCCGATACATAGACCTCTTCGTCCACAAGTGTTTTTTCGGTATTTTCTGTACAGAAAAAGTTAATGTTAGAATAAGCACTACATATAAAAGAAACTTAATGATAAATGGTCTTACCATTACTAGTGAGTTTTGGCGGATAATACAAGTTAAGTGTGTGATAGAGTCTGAAATTAACGAAGCCTAACATTACGATATAAAACTCTACAAATATGGACATCAGTTTAAAATCCACTTCGTTCTTCGCTTGAGGCTCGAAGCAGAAATGATGCGGTACTATCCAGTTAATCGTTTGCCCCTTAATTTCAGCTTGGTAATAATACCCCTTAATGGATACAAATACTTTGCGCAGAGCCTTAGCAGAAATTACAGCGTGTAAGAATTCTATGCTTAATCGTCTGCATAATAAAGATTGATCTCTTGGTATATGTTTAAGGGATGGAAATGTACTGAACAAGAAACATAGCGTCAGACAATCGTCTAGATCTCTCAAGGCATCGATAAACGTTGGATAACGCTCCTTGACGATATGATCCAACGTCAAAGTAGGATGATTGTTCAGGTATCTCTTCATGTCTGAAAATTCTCTCAGAGCTTTGGCTTTGGCCACTTTTTTGTTAAACACCTGGGAATAATAATATTTGCTTAGACGTTGAAAATTTTCTGTATGTAAAATTTAATGTACCTTGAACTCTCTCATTTTCCATATTATCGGCTCGTGCATTACAAATTGAATATCCTTCTTGTGATACAATGTTTTTATACCAGGCTCACCCTTCTGAGCTCTTTTACGGTTGCGTGGCTCCCTAGGGTATATACCTTTCAAAATACATAATCGGCGAAAGTCATTCAAGGAAAGCTGCAATTTCTTCAAAGCAGCTTTCCTCGACATAAACTGCGATCCTTCTCCGGACTGGTACTGCAAATTTCAAAATCAAATGTTAACAATGTCCCAAATGAATTTACTGTCAATATAACCTCAATTCTCGTATTTACTCGAATAACAGGAGAAACTTAGTAACATTACATAAATACCTTTTTCTTTCCGATTACAACCATTTTCGGCTGTGGTTTTAATGCGATTCGATATTAAAAAACTACATAAACACAAAGGAGTAAATTGTCGAAGTGCTCCACGTGCTCTTCGAAGGATAACAACAAGAAACTGAAAAGGTGAGAACTGTAAAGCAGCGCTATCTCGTTGCAAAAGTCTAAGACAGGAGTAGACTAAGACTCTCTACTTGTATACTTCGTCTGTGGAATAAATGCAAATAAATGCAACGTGATCTTTTTAGTTGAAATTGAGAAGGTGGTTCAGTATATTTACAATGAATTTACACTTTTATTAATAATATATTTCGATTGCGCACAGCACAAATATATACAAAGTTGCACATTAGCGTACTCTATTGAATTTGTTATTCGTCTTCCTCTGAGTCGTTTTCGCCATCGCTTTCGTCATCTAATTCCGGCATCGGAAAACGGAGTATTGCTGCTATTCCAGTTACTTGTTCCAATTCTAAACACAAAGAAAAATATGATAGCACTGGAAAAACCAAAACAGCTATTTAAATGTTACATAAATATAACTTACGTTCACCAGATACATGTAAACTCGAAAATATCTTTACATCCCCACCACAGTCTTTTACACCTTCCACTAACGAGACGTATTCTTTTCTGAGAGCAACATCTTGACATCTGTATCGTTAACAGTAAATAATTCGTATTTCGACAATATTAAACTTAATTAACAATCGAATGGTTACCTGAATAATTTATCTGAAATTAGTAAGGTTTCAATAGCTTGTGCTTCGTTGGCTTTCTGCACGTGCTTCTTTCCATAAAACGCTCTGCAAGGATCAGTCTGCAGTATTGTAAAAAATGTTTCTAGAGCTTTAACTTCACCAGCTGCCTTTGTATCCGAGATTCGAGAAATAACTGCCGGCTCGGCTAGAACTTCTGTTATTTTACGAATTATTATATCGTCGACTGATTAGATGGTTCGTTTAAAACATTCGTGTTACCTTTTAAAGAGTGTTTGAACCCTGAGCTAGAATGGACAAGCAAAAATTTACTTTTGTTTTCTAATATCAATTTGTTGTCCGTTTTTACAGCTTGCTCGATCATGTAGTCCATGTATTGATCTTTTACAAATCCCGGACTGGCGAGAATAATGCATTTCACGATATCAAAACTGATGTGTCTCAAAATCCCTTGCATAACATTTTCGTAAAATCGAGTCAAACCCTACAAAATGTTTTACAGTAATTATATGCTGTATATACATGGAAAAATGTATTCAAATTCAATAGAACAGAACCTTTTCGTGTTGAGAAACATTTCCTTTTCTTTTTCTAGGTATGATTTGATCTATTTTAGCGCGAACTATCGTCATGTTGGAAGTTATCAAGCAAATATGAGCTATGCCTTCCTGCATTACAACAGCTGCAACATCTGCATTCTACAATGAAATGTAGTTTGGTTGAATATCCAGAAGAAAATGATTCTGCACAATTTTTGGGATATAATTTACCTGTGTAGGATCACATGCTGTGTCAACTCTGTCTAAAGAGATGGAATCCCAATGAGTTTTAGTGATCGTGAATTTTCGATTTTGTTCTACATCCAATGTGTGATATGCTCCCATCTATAAAGAATCATTCTTGTATATTTCGCACGTTTTTTTATTACTTCTAAAGGAAGCATAATACCTTAACATATTTATTTTCTTCTACGTTCCTGCCCTTCAGTCTTAAAACACAGGCTTGTGTATCAAAATCAATGTTCTCTACGCATATCGTAAGAGTAGTTCTAACTCTATAGCTATTGGAACTACCAGTCGATGTTTCCGTTTGCACCTTCCTATAACAAAATATAAAGTAATGTTGGATTCCAATAAATTTGATGATCATTGATATATTGTAATGTACAAGGAATAATACCTAAACGTAGAACAACTAACAAAATCTCCTTCGCTAATGATATTATACGCGTGCCACATATCTTCTGTGTTTTCTGGGACAAGGGCCACACGCCTGGAAATTTTTGTTTTAAATTTTAATCATTCGCAACCACTATAATAATAATTCACTCACCCTTCTCCCTCTTTATCGACAACCTTCGCCACGAGCTTCATTTTATACGATTCACGTATATATTATATCTGAAAATGTAAAGCATTTAATTTTATTTTTTCAGTCAGATTAAACGTAAAATAATATGTAGTGTCACCCGTGACGCTCCAAATCTCATGCTTTGCTTTTTCAAACATGTTTCGAAGTAATGTTAATACATCGGGCAAATAGAAATTAAATAAAATATGAAATCGAGCATGAATTTATTTAACAATCTTTACAAATCGTGTTACATCTAAACGAAGAATCTCTGATATTGCAGGTTAGGTTGAAATCGGTTTCGATTAATGTTGCACAATCATCGGCGAAAGTTGTGTAATTACCTCAGAAATAATTGCACGGATACGTGATTATAAGAATCATACTTTCCACGTTTTACGTTTGATCGGTGTAACGTGAAATAAATTATTCCATATGTCAAACATCATACTTTTCCGGCGATCGACAGTCCCATTCATGGCTTGTTGAAGAAATAGAAATAAAAATGATCTCTAGAAACGTAGACTCGCAGATGGCGCGGAAAGGAAATTCTCTTCCAGAGATTTAAGAAGTAACCACCAGAGGGCTGCAAATCGAGATCAAGAAATTCGATTTTGGTAGAACAATGGAAAAAGTTATCTTCGAGAAACAATGCAATTCTTTTTATTCTTCCGCCCTCTTTGACTATTGTCTGTTTTCCGTCGTCTTTTGTTTTCAATTATTTCAGACGAGTTTTTAAAACCAAGCTTACCAACCACTTAATTTAAAACTAACTAGCCTAGTGACTAATTGAAAATTTACTAGACCCCTGGAGGCTTGCAACCTGCTATACTAAAACGTTAGCAAGGCTATAGGGCAGTATACTTTCAGGGGTTTTATATAATCGAATCATTGCAAAGTAACATACACGCTCCACTCTTCTTTATTGTTAATATATAAATATATCACATATTACATTTACTTTTTGTATATCTATATGAAAAATCTGGATAATAATTTATAACAGTTAATAATAAATATTAAAATGCAAGAAATCTTTGTGCGTTAACATATTTAAATATTTTAATACTGGCAAACTGAAATATTTCGAAAATTTGATCACTGAATATTTGTTGCTCGTATTTGGACATGATTCCGTTTCATTTATGTACAAATATACATACATATACCTTTTATTTAAATAGTTTTGATAACTTCTTCTTATCGTTTAAATCTTTTTCCTTGAGAACTGCTGAAAATGCTTGCAGCTCTTTTTCGACTATATTTCCCAATATGGGATCTAACTCTGCAGCTCTTCGCAAGTCCTTGGTAGCCTCTGTTTTGTCCCAAGCTCCTATATATGCTTTCCCTCTCCTATATAGGGCTTTCACATTGTCTAATAATTCAAAAATGTATAAATATACATTTGTATACCTTTGGTAAACATAGACGAAGAGACACAACAAACCTGGATCATGTTTAAGGACTGTAGTGCAATGTTCTATAACTGCATAATACTCTTTCAGCATCAATTTGCATTGTGCATAATTCAAAAGTAATGGAATCTTTAACTGGTTTAATGCCAACCATTCTTCCCCGTTGGGTTTCTCGCTATAAATTATGTATACTAATTAATATGTGTCCTTCAAGTATGCAAGTATGTATGAAATACTAACGCAAGCATAAGTTGTTCCAACATTCCAATTCCTTTCGCATACACGTTGCAAGCTTCCTCATAGTTTTTCTCTTTGAATAACACGTTCCCCTTCTCTTTTATGTCGGGGATACTCTTCAATTTCTCGTCCTCTGTCATTTGCCATGATTCCTTTTCGTAATCTTCCGGTAGTATTACATCCGTAAGGTCTACAATAGAAAACAATTAATTTCTGATATTTTCGTTTTCTTGGCCTATATTTCAGACTATTCACCAATCGTAAATTCTAAATCCTGAGGATCTTTGATAAGCTCATTTAAATCGTCATATCCTATTCCTTCATTCTGCAAAGTGACTCCGCAACAATGGTGTTGGCGTTTCTCTGACGGTGGCTTTCCAACTTCCCTCAATGTCTTAGACACGAAAGGATATGCTGTGACTAGCTAAATCAATAAATACCATTACAACACTCGTTTACAACTACGAGATATCGTTGTACAATTGCAGACATACGCTTTTATGCACTCTGAAGCACGCAACTTCTTTTAATGCCATCTTTTGTATAATCACTTCCCATACTTCCAGCTTGAACTTCTTCCCTAAGATAAGCTCCATCGGCCTCTGCATAACTCTACTGTCATCGATCACTGTTTTCTCAGAGTCACATTTTGTAGTTTTGAAGTGAAAAACAACCTGCAAAATTTAAATATTAACAACCATATATAGAAAATTATAATTATATTGTTTATAAACGCATACTTTAGTCCCAGGTACAAAATTAATTGCTTTCGTTCCTACGTGAACAATCTTCTTTACAATATATTCATCGTTGTCCATTTTAATGATAAGAATAATTATTCTTGTCGCAACGAGTCAAAATATTTTACTCCCAACCTAAAAAATTATGAATTTAAATTATAAATAACATCGTGATCTTACGATTTTATTTACCTAAGAGATTTCAAACAACGATCAACCTAAATATATAAATATAACATTATTGAATGAACGTATAATTATTTTTTGATTGTTTAATTTTATTTTTTTTTACTGGCTATTGAGTTCACTTCATCTTCTCGGTTTATACTTCGCTGCCAATACTTTCATTCAATGTTATAATCTAACGGTAACACGCGATGTACTCGTGACGACTACATACATATGTAGAGATAACCATAAATCGAGAGATCACAATTTTGTGCCGTTAGCCGAAAAACTATTTAAGTACAGTTTCTAAGTATGTTCTGAAGTGTGTCATCAAGAAATTCAGTCGGCGAAGGAAATATTCTCTAATGATTTGACAATTGTCGTCTATATGTATAAACGATTTCTCACGGAACTATATAAATTGAGTGCAAATTAGAATGTAAATGCTGAGTAACGTTGAATACCGTATAACTTCTCAACAATATAATTATTTCGAAAATCTTCAGTATGATTTCATGCGAGATATTGTGAACACGTGTTTATGCAGTTGATGTGCATTGCATATAATTTACCGTTCAACAAATACACGCGTCCTATAGTACATGCATACTTAGAAAGTCGGATAGTTTTCTAAATAAATAGTGACGTAATAAAAGAACTACTTTGCAAGGTAATGATGATTTGTACTTTTATATTGAACTTTGAACACCTTTTACCTCCACGCTATTCATCATGTTTCATTTTAGCTGTCATTGTAGGAAGGATAGTTACAAGGGCAAGGTACAAAAATTTTATACTAATATTATTAAATATGTATAAGGAGTATACCTTTCTCTTCACACGAAGTTATATTCTTTTCTAGTTGAGTAAGTGCAGTTGTGCTTCCACCGAAAGTATGAACGGACAAGAAGCACGTAGTAAGTTAACATTTTTATCCTTTTTTGTATAATAATAATTTTATCTAACTGTTTCATCGATTTTAGGTGTGGAAGAAATCACAATTCCCATGCCATGGGGCCACCTAAGCGGTAAGTTTTTAGAGAAATCGAATTATCAACATTATCAAAGTTTTCGATGATAAATTCAGGCCGATTATGGGGATCAATGGAGCAACAACCGATACTGGCACTGCACGGCTGGCAGGACAACTGTGGAACTTTTGATAATTTGATTCCTCTGTTACCCAATGATATATCTGTACTTTGCGTGGATATGCCTGGGCATGGTATGTCTTCCCACTATCCGAAAAGCCAGTACTATTATCTTTACTGGGATGGAATGATACTGCTCCGTAGAATTGCAAAGCACTTCAAATGGAACAAGGTTAGTGGTCTAATGTTACCGCTTCATAAATTGTTAGTCATCCTTCGATTGATGCAACACGGATTTGTTGCATTTCATTATGCAAAGCAGAAAAAACTGTTACGTTTAGCAAACATTCGTAGAGAGACGTGTATTTAAATGCACACCTACTAATTAACTTCCTGATTTTATAGGGAAGTTATTGTAATGACCTCGAGAATCGAGGTTTTAGCAGATCTTCACGTTTCATGGTCATTGGAGTCATTTTAGACTATTTTTATCGAAATGTTTGTATGTGTGTGTGTATGGTATCAAATTTTTCATTATCGTTTTCTGAAAAAGTAACAATGCTTGATACAGTCATTCCTCCATTGTAGCAAACATTTTGATAAGTAGCAAACTATTGAATTTCCCTGAAAACGTATAATCTTCTCAAAACGTACACTTTATTTGTTTTCCTTCTTGAAAAATTCAAAAGACTACATACGTCATGTGGTTGGGCATAGTCTATATGCCCAATACAGTGTTATAATCACTTTATTGTTGCACATTTTTTATTAATAAAAATTTTGATCCTAAAATTTTTATACTACAATATTTTATTAATAAATAATGTGCAACAATAAAGTAAATTGTATTATTTTTATGTTCCATATTCTTTTCAATACCCAGCTCAGGTATTGAGCTACATGCCCTACAAAACGTACACTGAATAAATAATGATAATAATATACTGCAACTAACGAATCGCGGAACGAGCTACAACAACCCCCACCCTAGTTATTTATTATTCATTCCAGATAAAATTACTTGGACATTCCTTGGGAGGTTCTATAGGATTCTTATATGCCGCATCGTTTCCTGAAGAAGTGGACTTACTCATTAGTATAGACATAGTAGGTCCTACTTTAAGAAATGCTCTGAAACTTCTGAATCAGACTGGTGCTTTAGTTGATAAGTTTTTAACTTATGAAGACCATGAGAACGAAACTGTTCCAACCTATCGTTACAACGAAATGGTTGAAATAGTAGAGAATGCGTACGGTGGTTCTATAACCAAAGAAAGTGCAAAAGTATTAATGAAACGTGGTGTACGACCCTCCTGTGAACCAGGGCGGTACCGCTTTACAAGGGACCCACGATTGAAGGTAACAAATGTGTAATTATTTCAAAGTTACAATTTGCAGAGCATTATGTGCAATAACATTTGTATTCAATCTTCCAGATCGCTTCGCTGGGCATACCAGGACAGATGGAATTAGTGCTCGAATACGCGTCCCGAATAAAGTGTGCCTATCTCAACATTCGCTCTTTGAACGGATTGAAATACGACGATCCGAACGCTTACAAAATGACATTGGATCGAATAAAAGTAGGTTCCAGGAAATTCGAGTACCACGAGGTCGAAGGGACTCATCACGTGCACTTAAACAATCCGGAAAACGTTGCACCGATCATCATCAACTTTTTAAGTACCTAATGATGAAATAGTTTAGAATGAAAGGGTAACTACCGGATTATAGTTGTTTAGTTGAAAATCAATTCTGTGAAAGCTATATTAGCTATACTAATTCATGTTGCGTTAGAATTAGATGCGTTGCCTCCAAATTTTTTATGGCTTCCATTAGATGGATCTAATTTAGAAAAATTGTTGCTCTTTTTATGGATGTATTATTTGATACGGGATTTGTACACGCACAAATATTATTTATTGAAAGTATGATACTTTAGAAGTAGCAACGGGATAATGTTTTTTAAGAACGAAAAATAATCACCTTTTCGTTTCCGTTAGGTCTTCCGTTGAAGAAGCGAAATACCATTACTGGTTTTAGATAAAATTCAATTCGCGCCGCTTCCATACGTTCGACTGTGCGTCACGAGTTAAAAATAAACTCCATAGTAAAAAATGTTGTTCCGCGCGATAACATTAAAAATTGTTTCATTGAATTGAAACGATGCGCTACGTTTATTATTTTTTTTATGGACATTGCACTTATTCGCCTAGAGCGATAATGTATTAATATACCAATAATGTGCTGCAGGAAACTTTACCGGTTTATGTCTCCACAGACAACAGGACGATAAAAAAAAACCTTTGAAGCGATATTCGCTATCATTACGTTCTTTTTGTATGTTACAATTTTCTTCAGCTTAAAGAAGAGAAATATTCCATGGCGGGTTCCACGCGTATTTATAGAGAAACTTATCGTTTGTAATTTATTGAAATAAATAAAAGAATTATGAAGATTACGGTTGATGGCTTAATTTCACCCGTCGAAAATTCTGTCGCCGATTCCAATGTGTTCGGACGTTACGAAACACTGCCGTCGAGGGCCGAGTTACAAAAGAAACGATGTATGGCAGAGATAAAGAAACTGTTGATACAGATGTTTCTAAATGACGTACAATACTACAATTGTAAAAAAGTTCTAATGTCTCGTTTACTCAGTTGTCAGTAACGATGCCACGTCGAAATAAAATAAAACTATGTACCAAGACTTTATTCGTTCCAGCTATTACGTGTCAGTCTAAATTTTTCATCGGCGTAGAGCAATTAAGGTGAAACATATTTAGAACGTGTGTTTTCGCCTTATCGAGGAGCCAGTAAACGAAGATCGAGTAGCAACCGAACCAGCCGGCTAAAATATTTCGTAGATAATCAGAATTCAAGGCGACTCGACAAAGTAAATATCGGTAACCGTTTCGTGCGATAGTACGTATCTTCCGAGCGTTTCAATGTATCATTATCGCAATAATAAATGCGAACAATAATGGTGAAACGTAGCAATCAATCGGTAAAGAGCAACATTCAAATTTTGTTCGTTTGCACTCGTGGAATCTAACGCGGTGATATTGTACGGGGCTTTTTGTCGAATTATTGGTTTAGGTTGTTATCAGGCAACTCCTGAAACGAACTTATCCTATCGTACATACACGTTCTGCGTGTCAGTAATTACGAGCGACGATAATGCTGTCGCACGTAGAAAACGAACTTGAATATTCCATTCCGCCAGGTGAATAACGTTTGCAGTTGTCAACGTGTTCTCCTTTCGCATTCCTGCTGGAACAATTCGGTCTCTTGTGCAGTAAAAAATTTCCTCCACATCGTAAGTATGCAATTTTCTTTGTAATACGAAATTACGTAACGATCGAGATATAGAGTACTTTCGGGATTACGGAATCATCCGTTTCGCAATTGCCTTTGTTTAATTTACAGATTTTTTCTCTTCTTTCACCCGGCACGGTAATCTCGTTTATCGGTCTGATCCATCGATCCCAACGATCAATAAACTTTTCACTTGAAAGTTTGTTCGTTCGGCTCGAGTTATCAGATCGTGGAAGAACATACTTCAATGAGATGCAATTGGCAAGCTGTCACGAAAAATCCGACCTTTCAGTTTGCCTTCGGAGGTGTCTTCTATATTCTGCCGCGCGTTGCTCCAATTCCCGATCCGTTGGAGTATAAGCTGCGTAAGTCCTCAATCGTGCTTTTGCGAGTTCCAGATCCTGTTCACAAAATATCGATTTTTTTTATCACGATCTCGTTTCATGTAATTACAAATAAAAAATGCTCTTGCCGTCCACGTCATCCATAATTAGTTCAGCGGAAGACATTGCAACGTTTAGAAATTAATTTCAGAGGTGTTTGCTTATCCATACTGTACCTTTAAGAATGTTCGATTACGTGCCAAGGATTCTTCCGAGTTTATACGAAAAATAGGCGTCAGGGTTTTTTCCGTGTGCGGTTTCTCCGAAGAAATCTTACGCGCGTAACTATCATCAGCCTGCATCGTCATTATCATTATTTATGACTTTTCATTATCGCATATCGTCGTTCTATTTTACTTAGGTATAATTTTCAGTTTTAATGCACTTTAAAACGAATTATATACGTGTGTACACAAATGCGAGCGGTCTTATTGTTTCGCGTTTTTCATGTTTCTCGGGCGACGGATTAATCGATACTGTCAAATCGCCGTTGACCAGGGTGCTCGAGTTAATTCGTCGACTGTGCTTCACTGTCCTTCCATTATTTTTTATTAGCTTGTTTATTTGCCTGGCGATAAACAATCAAGAAAATTACGAAAAAAGGTCTTTTATATCTAAAACGATGGTGCGAGTCTCTGTACACGTGGTGCCTGGTTTCTATAGCAATATTGTACACGTGGCAACGATCAATATTGACGCCCGCATATGGAACGCGTACGTGTACTTTGAAGGATGAAGGAATTTTTATTAGACTCTCTGTGTAACTTAAATAAATTATATTCGGCAAATTGGTATTCATAATCCTAAATATGAAATGTCCTTATATTTCCGAGTATGTGCAAAATGTATCTGTGTGTTTCAATAATACATTTTACTGGATGAATGTATAATTTCGTTATCTTGCAAACCCTCCTTATCGGTGCGTTCATTCTTCCATAGTTTGTATTGTTGGCTGTAATAAAATATATTAAATCAAGCTTACATTTTAATTTAATAGAAGAAAATTATAACACTTACCAGAATGTATATGTGACTCGGTATCGATCGCTCGATCACTTCCGAAATGCGCGCTTTACTTACTTTATACTCTTCGTCTACAGATAAGAGACATGAAATTTGAAATTCAAGGAATAGATATATAATATGTTATTTTACAAAAGTATTACCTGACGGAACGGTTAAAGACAACGTCGGAAGTTGCACAAAACCAGCCACAAGAGGACGAAGAATCCACTCGACTTTTCTTTCATTCTTGGGAAGTATATAAATGTCCACCTAACCGCCGATGGTACGATTAATTACTGCGATATACATTTTCCTATCGTCATAGAATTACGAAATCATGATTTCGGTGCGGTTCGATCGGTTTAACAGTTAAATAGTTAACTATTTTAACAGTTTAATAGTTAAACTGATCGAACCGCGCCGAAATCATAATTTCATATTCATTTTCCGATCGAGAAACAAACTTCACCTCTGTTATAGAATTACGTACTTGTTTTTGCCCAGCAAACATAAACGCGTCACTAGCTTCCATGATTAACCGTAATTTGATCATGTAATCCGAATGATTTTTTATAAAGTACGATATAAGCAGCGGAGTTCGAACCCATCCATGAGCTGGCAGTTTAGCTTCCAAACCGATCACTGCATCTTCGACCCACAAAGGTGCTAAAGTTACACTGCTACTAGTTTCTAACGCGTTCTCGTCGTTACCACTAAAATTATAATATAATATTACCGCAGAGTTTTGTGATAATAAAGTTTCTCATAATGATTGTTTACCGTTTCCACTTAATTGTATATACTCCGGTACTGGTGGGTTGTTCGCTACCAGCCTTTGGTATCAAACAGTACGAATCCGTTCCCGTTTCACCTTCGGTCAGTGTGATACCGGCTAGAACGGACACCGATTCATCTGCACTCTCCCTCGCTATAGAATCACCCTGCATAATAATGTAATATTACAATAACGTCGAGTTTTTAAACAAGAGTATAATAAACAAATACTATTTACTAGCTCTATAGAAGTACTGATAATGTTTATAGGCCACGGAGAGACACAGGAGATGTGCGGCATTATTATAAAAGGTTCGTTAATGAAACCTTTTGTCATTGGTTCAAACAATGTCGTATAAAACAGTGTCGATACTTCAAACGGTTTCGAGACGGACAACGAATGTGTCAATTCTTTAGTTCCCTTCAGTTCCTCAGACTTCGAATATTCGAGCTATGATAATAAAACTGTGTATATATTATATACATTTACTTCAAAACCAGTAAATTAATATCTACCTTTATGTGGATATTTCTATCGCCAACTTTATGCGCTCTTAAGTATACCGTGTGATTAGAACTGCAATTCTTTTCGAGATCTTCGATTGGTATCGATATTACCGATTGTTTGTTGAGCATTGTCAAGCTTAATTCCGCTGCGAACCGATTAAAATTAATTAGGTCAATTCGGAACTATGCAAAATAATCGTATTACTATGAACTTACTCGATTGTTCAATCGCTCCATCCGATACCAGCGACACGTGTAACAATGCAGATGATAAATTTTCATTGGCGATAACGGATAATTGAATAGGAAACCATTCTCCCAAGAGTGCTGGACTGTTGGATTCCGCGCTTATATTCAGACTAGATTCTTCTTGTTTGATTTCTGCGGTGACTAGTGGTTGTATCAGCTCGAATTCTCCTCTGCTATTTTAAATACGAAATGTATCAGTCTTTTAAAAAAGATGTGCTTGTAGAAGTGTTTCAAACACGTACCGCAGCTGCTGTATCTCGGGATATAATCGACTCAGCAAATTCGTTTCTCTTCCAACAGCGGAGAACCTCAAAACGATACAACAAACGTTAGGGTTGCCCATGTACAATGAAATTGTGGTGATGCGTATCTTGCTTCCATCAGTCGTTTGCGGTGCTTCAAATTGATACAGAAGTTTCTTCATTTCTTTCGCGTTAAAAGTAAGATTACAATTTTCGGCATTGGTAATTGTAAGTTCCGACGAGTATCCGGGGATACCAATTGTTATTAATACTTTAGAAAACTCTACGATACCACTGTATAAATTCCTGGAAAAAGAAACATCTTATTTAAAGCTTCGATTTTGTATGTTTATGTAAACGTGATTTAAGGATAGATTACCTGACAATGACTTCTACGTTGACTAAAGAATTAACAGTATATTTCGGTTGCAAAAATCGCGCCTTAACTTCTACAAACGAACTCATGTTATTGTCATCAATTGTGAAAACAATTGGTTCTACTTTGTTAAGCTCTGTTTCCCACTTCTCCAGTGCTGGAAGTTTCACATCGTCAGGTAAGTTCGGCTCCGGACTCGGAGGTTTCTTCTGTGGTTTCCGAAAAGTGTTTAAATTAGTTGCGAATTATTGTACGCGATAATTTCGATCTCTGGTCTTACATCAAGTATATTTATGATGTTGTTGTACACTGCAGCTTTGTAATCCTCCGAGAACGTGGTGGAGGGCCCCAATACTTCAAACGCTAATGTGATGTAGTCTTGAATACTCGTGGATAGATACGCCGCTCTCAGCGCATTTTTTAAGATATTTGTAATTAAGACGGGCCACCGTTCCCCGTGATATTCCCACAACATGTGCATCAACAATCTGGCCAATCAAATTTTATGATTTTGATGTTAAGTTATGAAAATAGTCTAGAGGGAATAATGTTAGGATCAATCAATTTTGACTTATGAGTGGTATAAAGTAGGTGGTTCCCAAATGATTTTGTGCTTATCGTTTCTCTTTTTTCGTTATAGTAATAGGCCAATTCCAACTTACGTGAGTACTTTTCCGTAATCCTTCGAATTATAATACTCTTCAGCCATTTGTACCACTGAAACAGGATCGTACTGTTGTATTATAAAAGTAACATGGTTGTAAAATCATCAAATAAACACACTGTATTTATATCTTTTCTAAAATAATATTTATAGAATTGATTAATAATAATTACTGAATAATCAGTTTTTATAAAATAAACACACTGTACCTAGTACCCTTCTCATTCTCGGGCATCTGTACACTTTGAATTGGCCAATCGCATTTCCCAACAAGGCTATAATTATTTTCTGAAAATTAAGCTACCGATTAATCGCATCTGAAACGATATGTAAGATGTAAGAATGTCTTACCGAATGATCTACTAATTTCTCTTTGTACTGTAAAGCCTGTATGGCGATTGTTTCTTTCGCGGAATCTGGAGGTTCCGCGCTCAACTTTTCCGGACGCCATGGCCGTTGTCCATAAAATTCCAGTTTATCTTCTCCAACCAGCGGATCTGGATCTGGATAATTATGAATACTCTGAAACAACACGTACATGTGAGCTAGTGCGTTTAAAACTTTTCTAGAAACATGTAGGAGATATAATGGTTTACGTACTTGACATAGTTCTTTAGAAGCAGTTTGTCTCAAACTTGCATGCTGAGCTGCTAATTGAAAATAATACCCAGGGTGCTGAATTTGAAGAGCCGGAAGTCCCTGTCGAATAGCTTCGTCAAATAACTCAGCGAATGAAGAGAACTGACTGCACATCCATGCATGATGTTCGAAGATGAGTTCCTTCGGACCAGTCATCAGCTTGAATCTGTGTAACATTTATCTCAACATTTATCAAATTATTAATGAAGAATCCAGAGTCTACTTATTACTTATTGTATTCTTATTACAACTTTGATCACTGACCTGTCTGTATGGTGTCGAAACTGTGCTATGGCTTCTTTAGCAATATTTAGATTAAATAATATTTTACATAACTTGTAGTTTATAAACCAAGCAACAGTCTTCACTTCCATCGCGTTCATGTCTTTCATTTTTATTTCAGACAAATTGTTATATGCTTGCTCGTAGTGCCTGAAATTTTAATCTTTCATTACAAGGGATAAGTACTAGGGCTGTAACTTTTCCGAAGCTTCGAAATCTTCGACCTTCGAAGTTTTTCAAATCGAAGCTTCGACATTCGAAGGAAAGTTACAGCCCTAATCGGTACACTGATATCTCCGAACTTACTTCTTCGCTAAATTTTGATCTTGCTTCAGTTCGTTCAGGAATGCCATCTTGAAGTGGTGACGTACAAACAGGTGTTGGTGCACAGTTTTATCAAGTTGATCTCTGTGTCCTTTGACCGTTTTGTATTCGAGATGATAAAAATTCTGGGCCAGATCGAACAACGCGTTCTCGAGTCTGCAAGGAGTCATTTTCATAAACAATATTAATGAAGTTTTCGAGAAGAATTAATTTTCTAGGTACCTAGATGTGTAGCCTAATAAATGATTTCCATGTGGTAGAATGTACAATAATTTTGGTGGCAGCTCGCATGCCCCGCAAACAGCTGTGGCTCTCTCGGTAGCCAAAGCATCTTCGGAACCTGGCGGAGGCTGGGTACAGTGCTGTATGAGTACTACAGCTATTTTTGTATTTCTACCTTCCAAGGCATTCCTGATAATCACAGATAATTAAATATCGATACTGCATACAAAATACAATGCTACATTTAATCTAATCATTACCTAAGTGTTTGTACTTTGGAAGCACATTCCATTTTCTTATCGTTCCATTGTGGATCGTTCCAATCTAGATCGTAGAATACAACTACTACCGCTGGAATTTCATTGAGATACTTATTCATCCAATTACGCTTTAATATTCCTTTCGGCTTATACCATTCGTACAAATTACGCTGTAAAAAACAATTAATTAATATGCTTGTATATGCAGTTTATATTAATTAAGTTTGATATATATTTACCTTGGGTTTCACTCTGGGAAACTGATGTGTGGGACTTAGTAGTTTAAACTGAATCACAGAATTTTCTAATCTTCTGTTATTGCTAAACGCATCCCAGATAGACCGATGCACTGGATTTGCAATATCCAAGCCAGTTAAACCAATAAGGGCCAGTGGCTTGGTTGTTAATTCTGTTGGTAACTCAAACATAATTCAGTATTGCCTGCAAAGACAATAATTATTATTATTATTTATTTATTATGAACGGACCGAGGTCCATTTATACAAATGTTTACAATATAACAAAGACATAAATTACTATGAAAGGACATGCATAAAAACAAACTGTTGGTAAAGAGATATTGATATTATAAGTTAATCAATCATGTTTTATCTATAAAAACGTTCGTAATCTTTAAGGTGGACTGATCAATTTTTATTTCGCCTAGTTCTAACATCAATCGCAATATTCTACTTTCGATATTTAATTACATTCCCGAAAAACGTACCTATTCTCTTCGTCAATGCACTACATCGAGGAAATTACAGTTAAATTAAGTTTAGTGTACAATATTATTACACTGGTCGATGTACGTGCGTGCAATTTGACAGTTTAGGTTATGTACTACTATTTGCTGATGTTGTGTAGAAAACTAGTGCTGTCATCTATAATCATTATCGCTGTAACGACATTTGTAAATTCGATACGAGATTGTATCTCAATTACAGAATAATAATTAATTATTTTATTTATTATAAATAAATAAATAATCATTCTGGTTCTACATCTTTATCAAATTCATTTTAAGATTCTGAATTAAATAAATAAAAAAATAATTAATAAAAATAATAAATAAAGTAAAATAAAAAAAGAATAAATAAAATTAATTATTTTATTTATTTATAATAAAATTTATTTATTTATTTATAATAAAATTT
>CM052320.1:990137-1047257 GCA_028455615.1 Lasioglossum zephyrum | reverse complement strand
AAATTTTATTATAAATAAATAAATAAATTTTATTATAAATAAATAAATAAATTTTATTATAAATAAATAAAATAATTAATTTTATTTATTCTTTTTTTATTTTACTTTATTTATTATTTTTATTAATTATTTTTTTATTTATTTAATTCAGAATCTTAAAATGAATTTGATAAAGATGTGGAACCAGAATGAAGTACCTTATGCTGCGAGAATGAAGTTCAACTTCATTGTGGACATTGAGGTAACTAACGGTACAATTATTAGACAGCTTTATTCGCGGTTTATTAGTACAATTCTTATACAATGTCAGAAGCATTCAGTAATTCCGATTCCCCGTCTTCCTCCACAGGATTTTGTTTGCTCGTGGAGCCGGGAGAATTTAATTTCGTCGGTTCAGGAGTCAATCGAACCGTAGTACCGTGTCTGCTATAATCTTCGATTTCTCCAATTGGTCGTTCGATGTCTTCCTCTATGTTCGTCCTGCACTTATTCTGCAATTTCGAAGGAGGTTCGAACTTGTTGCTTTTCATTATTTTAATCCTATTAACCAATTAACATCCTTGATGATACAATCGAACCTCTACTCTACATCCTCCACTTTGGGAGTAAAATGTTCAACAGCATCAAAATTAAGTTACACCATTTTAAAAAGGTGAGTGGCCATTTAAAGAATACATTATTTTTTGATCATTTAAAAATAACCTGTACAACTCGTAATTTTTACAGCTTGAGAATTTCAGCTTCCTCTTCGAGGTTCGACTGTATTTTCATAATTAGCATAATTGAAGCGTCGAGGAGTGAAACATATTAATTGATCTTTTACCTGAAGAATTTTTAGCAATTCTTCGCGAAACTCTTTGCTACAGGACAAGTATATGAGAACGTGAGCGGCGTAATTGCAAAGCTCGGCAGCCGCGGCGAACGCGCGGAATAGATGGTAGCCTACATCCAGGGTCTCGTGATTATTATACAAAAACGGGAGTAGGATCGACGGTATCATAGTCACTACAAAACACACCGCCATGACCGACATCAGCGCAGCAAGGTGCTGTTCTTCTCTGAAACATGATTTAACGTGGATAAGAAAATTGATTACCCAAGTACATGCAACGGCTATTAACTTTCGAGAGGGTGGCCTGTTGTTCCGATAATGTTTTACTGGATTTTAACTTTGCTTACATTGCACAGGGCGAGACACACGAGGAACGGAGCACAACACCTAAGCGTTTTTATTACACTGAAAAATAAAAAAAAAGATGTCGGACAAAAAAAATAATTACTGCGATGGTATAAACAGGTTCTCCACTTAGACGAAAAGTTTGAAGGTCCCCTGTATCTTTTTTATACGATTGCATATAAATATATATTTTACGATGGTGATGTAAGCAGTATTTAAAGCAGAGAATAACTTCATATTAATTTTATTCTTGTTCATAATATTATTTTTGTTTAATTCGTTGAACAAAAATAATATATAACTAATATATTATTATAATAATAATTCGTTATATTTTTGTTCAATTCAGATGAGTTTGGAGACGTCTTTAGCGTCTCTAAGGTCGGTCCAAGGTCACACCACGAAACACGCGCCACGCTTTTTTTAGTACCGGAATGACCCTGGTGTTCTTAGCGTCGTTATTGGATGGGATTTAAGGTGGCCGAGTATTAAGCGAGATATAATGGAGGGTGCACTCAACCAGTGCAAACAGGAGTTTCGAATTTCACACCACTCGAGAGTGCGTCACTATACCCGGGCTCATAGCCGACTATACGGTACCTGTATCCGCGATTTCGAGTCAACAGAGACGTTTCCGGTAGATTCGCAGTGCGATACTTGTCAGAGACCGACTGAAACTCCCTTTTCTTTGCATTCAGGTGCAGAAATCGCTTAACGACCACGCTGTTCAATAGAAGAAGAATCAAGGTCGGACAAAGGCGCACCGCGATCTCCATGATCCATATGTAAGCCTGCCACACGGGATGATGGGTAACGGAAGTGTTCTCCTCCAAGGTGAACCGAATACCTGCACCCGAAGATTGCTCGTGCAGCGTTCTCATTTTTGTTAGCGGAGCACTGATCTACGGAATGGTTTTGGTCAATGTTAGAATTAATTAATTAATTGGTTATCGATCGTAATTTATCTTGAGGATATTACAAATTTTTATTCGCAAAGGTTCGACCATTTACAACAACAATTGGCCATATTTGTGAGATACTAAACGCTGGATTCGGATTTAAATCTTCAGTTTTAATCAGTTTTAAAAGAAAGGAGGTACTTCTTACTGATGAGTCCTCTAGCTAAAAAACCTGTTAGCTAATTACTTCATCATTTTTCAGACTTTTTCAGTCTAAGGGCTTGTTAACCTATCTCGGAGATTATTTTAACTTGAAAATTAAACACATTTCTTTCGACCTAGAATAATTCCATTGTACATGATTCTTTTTACTTGATAAATATGAATATTTATTTTAATACTGTCGCATTAACAGCTAGGTCCTTAGTCACCACATAATTTACAATCAAAAGTGTTTTATATAAAGGTGAATTTGTAATAGTTTATATAAGTCGATGGATTTAAAAAAAGAGGAAGACGTTTTTCTAATGTTGTCTTCTCCTAGATTTGTCTTGAGATCATCCTTGATGGATATAACACAGTAATTGATTGGATGCCAACATATTTAATAATAGTTATATAATATTATTTAATAATAATAATTAATAGATAGCCTTACTGATGAGTCCTTTAGCGAGTCTAGAACGAAACACCTCCTTTCTTTTAAAACTAATTAAAACATTTTAATAGCTAACGTGGTTCTCGAACCTGAAGATTCAAATCCGATTGCAGCGTTTAGTATCTCACAAATATGGCTAATTGTTGTTGTAAATGAATAAAAATTTGTAATATTAGAATTAATGTTTCACACTGATTTGGCCCAAGTTCTGCAGAAAGCTATCAATCCACGATCATTCTAAAATCCGTAATGTATCGAACTAATATCTTATAATTTTTAAGTAGCATCTACACAACTTAGCTCAATTATCGTTCATTCTCCCTTTCAGGAGAATTGTACTACCGCGAATCCAACGATGAACGAGCACAGGATAATGGAGCGGGCATTCTTCCTTGCGTTTCTGCTCCGAATCCGAGCCGGGAAGAAGATGAAGATATATCGATCGAGGATCAAGCAAGTCATTATCAAGATACTCGCCACGGCGAAAATGTTCACAGCGACCAGCTCCATATGGGCGTGGTAGAACCCGGACGGATAATTGTTCTGCATGCCATAGCCCAGTCTGACAACTGAAACACGTTTGCGATTGCAGCACCCTTTTACAAGACTGTGTCATACAGCCCGTGGCAGAATGTTTCCGATCGGAGCAATTGATACCGATTTTCGAGAAAACATTCACGATTTAGAAGTATAAAATATTACTTTATTATGAATCTTTGAAAATGTTTAAACAATCGTTAAAGATGGAGAGACAACCTCTTTACACCAATTTGTGAGGATATTTTTCAATTTATCTTAAAAAATAAGGGTGCAGCGGAAAATTGGGATATATCACGCGATAGAGCAGACTTTTATCCTGAGACTAACCCAACCCCAACCCTTAGAAGTTAACAAGTCGATGTTTTTTTTAAACCCTAAAGCAAAATATCTTCGCCCGACCAGTTGCTACCAGTGCCGTGGAGTATCTCGCCGTATATGATGGCAACTCATGCTCTTGTTAACTTCAAAAGGTTGGAGTTGGGTTAGTCTCAAGATAAAAGTCTGCTCTATCGCGTGATATACTTCGATTTTCCGCTGCACCCTTATTTTTCAAGATAAATTGAAAAATATCCTCACAAATTGGTGTAAAGAGGTTGTCTCTCCATCTTTAACGATTGTTTAAACATTTTCAAAGATTCATAATGTATTAATATTGAATATCACTGTATTCGGGAAAGTCTACAGAATCTATTTCTGCAAAGAACAGTGCAATATCTATTCTAATAACATCACAATAATTGTTTAAAATTGAAAAATAGGTTTTTTTGTTCAAAGTCATGTTTTTCTCATTTTTGAGGATATTTTTCAATTTATATAAAAAAATAAGGGTCCAGGGGAAAATCGAATTGCACCACGCGATGGACCAATTCAGTGATGTGCAATAGTAATACGTTGTGATGTATAGTTGTGGTTTAAAGATGTTCAACATACGCCGCGGCGTATTCCGTAAAACGCTCGCTCTAATGGTGAGCGTCACTGGCGGCAACCCGTGTCGAGGACGGATATTTGTTTCTTGGATCTTAAAAAACGTCGACGTTGGAAAGTTGAAAGGGTGATTTCTCAAGATAAAAGTCTGCTCTATCGCGTGATATACTTCGATTTTCCGCTGCACCCTTATTTTTTAAGATAAATTGACAAATATCCTCACAAAATGGTGTAAAGAGGTTGTCTCTCCATCTTTAACGATTGTTTAAACATGTTTAAAGATTCATAATGTATTAATATTGGATATCACTGTATTCGGAAAAGTCTACAGAACCAATTGCTATAAAGAACAATGCAATATCTTGTATAATAACATGGCAATATTTGTTTAAAATTGTAAAATATATTTTCTCATTCAAATTAAGTTTCTTAAAAACTGTGAGAATACTCTATAGGAATCATCCAACTGCAATTGTTTAACAAATTTGGTGTTGGACAGTGTAAATCGAATCGGAAACTTCTTTCCCAGTAACAATTCGTTTATTTGTTCGTTTCTTTGCCATAATAAATGTAAGCTTAAGTTATTTTGTTACTTTTCATTCTTCAATAAGTAAAGTAATAATTTATACTTCTAAATTGTGAATGTTTTCTCGAAACTCGGTATCAATTGCTCCGATCGGAAACATTCTACCACAGGGTGTAGTACGTACATATTGGTATCCAAGATAATAGAACGCCAACGTGCGCGAGAGCAATTCCTTTGAGGTACAAATAAGCGATTCCACGGAACAGCGGCGTAGACAACACTATCAATATCAAAACATTTCCAAAAAGACCGCTGGCTACGATCGTCGGTATTACTATCCTGTAAATAATTCTTAACAAAGGCGCGGCTTCGTGAAGGATACTTCTGTTTGCATTGGCGGCGTCGGTCCACGTAAGATTCTCATGTTCGCAGCACAGGAGAGTTCTAAAACATTTTAACTGTCGTTGAAGAAATTGCGATGCTGCTGGGCACACTGTTAAATATTCAAGAGATATTTCGTTTGACGAGGTACGAAATCCAGTCGTTTCAAAGACGTACCCTTTCAGAACTCCCGTTAGCATAGTGATCAAACGGAACTGTTTATTTCGTCAGAGAAATTGCCACTTTAGGACGTACGTTTCTCTCGCGTGTGTTTGCCGCCCTCATCGATGATCACTCGAGCCGTAAGCGCGTGGCGGGTGCACAACAAGTTCTGAGATCCATCTCCGATGAACACACCACCGGGTTTTCCAATGAGAAATCCGATATCGCGCATGCTCCAGCCTCGCTCGACTTTTATTGTTGTAGCCCAAGTATATTTACTTGTACATTATAATTATATTCCGGTGCCCTTCGTCCGGCTAACTCGGTTAAAGGATGCAATAAAAACTCGGCCCTCGATAAACTAATAAACTCACCGCTGATAATTGAAACGGGCGATACGGAATATTTGAAAAGATCGTCGAGATAAGAGTGTCCCGCAGAAGGAAACTGTAAATTGGTTGTATACCTTCACTTTCTCCTGGCTATTTTCTGAAGATGGTGCCTGCTTAATGTGTGACCTACAGATTGCTAAATATTAAGCGTTAAGTGGGGTCGGCTGGTATAAATTCAAAGTGAGACTCTGTTCCTCCTCTGCTCTCTTAATTTGTAAGCAATTCACGCCGGCCGGTTCTAATGAGAATTCAGTCATCATGAGGCCGACCGTGATGGGATCTATCTTTTGGTAATGGGAAATGAAAAATATTAATTATACTTCGTTAATCCCTCTTCTTGCAATTATAAAATTAATTCCTATATTAATATTTATTAATAATTTTTATACTACCCCCAATCATTTTAAGATTTAACACCTCTTCTTATATTATACTTTTAAATTATTCCTCAATATATAATATACCATTAATTTTATTGTTTAGATTTTTTAATTTATCTTTAACAATAACATATTTTTTTTAATTATATAATTATTACTATATATGTAATATTAATTTTTAATTTTTATTCCATTTACTATAAAAACTCATTAAATTCTTCGATTAATTTGTTTGTTCTTTCTGTTTAGGACGGTGCAATTTATCAACATCTGCATGGTTGCCTCGAGGACCCTAGGATCGCCCGATTCTTGCCCTTGCGTCCCTTCGGCCGGATGCCCGGATGATTTTCAACTTCCTATCGATAACCAAGTGTTGATACTGCCTTGTGAAAGCGGGAGTTTAGTGAGATGTTGCTCGACGAAACCGAGATCGATAGAATCGGCGCGTGCGAGTGAACCTCCGCGGGAGAGTACGCCATTGAAAATAAATGAAGCGGAAGCAGGTACAACTGAATTAAACATCTCGATGCATATTAAAGAAAATATTCAAGGGGATGTAACGACCGAAGATCTCAACAACGTGAGTGCGGAAACATCTGAAAGTAAAAGTATGGACACCACAGATGTAAATCGAGTATCGTTGCAACATCCGAGAGCGGATCCTCCAAAACCAAGGCTGGCGATTGCCAAAGCGCGGAATGAGAAAATCCCAAATTCAAGAGATCATTTTCAACCGGACGAGGATGAGTCGGATATACTAGACTTCATTCGCGAAGTGAAATTCTTTGAGAGTCGTAGAACCGTTCCGAAGAAACCGGACCTGCTCCAGAATATCCCAAGGAGGATTAACTCTGTTGCTTCCAAGGCGGTAGTTTTGAATAAAGGCTATTTTAACATGAACGTTCGAGTCCTATCGACGGCGAAGAGGTTGTCTGAAAAAATGAGCGATCTCGCGAAGCAGAAAACATTATTAGAGGCGGCTCTCACGCCCGATAGAGTATCCGCTCAAGCGACCAACGAAAATGCAAGCTCAGTGAGCGAACTTGATGTGGCACGGCGTGACGATACTTCGATTAGAAATTTACCGCACCCGGAAGACATGGACGATGTGAAACGAGTCGCTCGCAGCCATGCCTCGGAGCCCGACGAGGAGGCCAAGGAAGATAGAAGATTGAAATCTCTATCGAGAGCGAAAGCAGGGATTCAAGTGGAAGCCGAGGCTGTCCCCGTGAAGCCCTTCAAGAGGCCACCGAGAATCTTGCCTGTGAGGCATCTTTCGAAAGAAGAGACCGATTCGACGAAATTCTCGAGCTCGAGAGAGCGGGCTATAAGTTTATTCAACAAGTCCAACGAGACCAGGAGGAAACAGGTATCTCTTCTTGCTAATAGAAGCGATTCGAAAATTAATTCGTCGAAATCCAGTTCTTCGACCACGGAGCAAAATGAAACCGAAATTGAAACTGAAACTGAAAGCAGCACGGATGGAAGTGTGAATTCATTGATCGAGGAGTATGTTCCTGGATCATCTGACGCTGTAGAGGATGTAGAAAAGAAAGTAAATAAAGATGTATGATTCAATAATGCAAATTAACTGATTCGTTTCATTATAAAACAAATTCATTGATGGCTGACTGAAACGGAAGTACTTTTATCCTCTTCATATCCTCTTAGTGTACGATGTGTACCATGCAGAAAATTCCCTCTTTGACCTTCACCTTTAGATGCTATATAACGTTAACTTTCACAGTCTAGACAAGAAAAAACGCGTAAACAAGGCAGAAAAAAGTGATTATGTTCTATTAATAATCCGAAACAATCTTCGACCAAGAATTCTATTTTTTAAGCTGCGTTCAATATCGTTTTTAAAATTAAATTTCAATATAAGAGTACAGTTCTGTTCGATTCCAATATACAATTAATTTAGGATTAATATTTATAATGCATATATATAATTATAAAATAATATTTTAAAAATAATTTAACTGAAATTAATATTAATAAACATCTAATAAAATTTTTTAATACCCTTAATATGTTAAAATTAACAAATAAAATAATATACATAAATAACATTAAAAAAATGTCTACTATCATTCTAAATTTAAAATTTTTATATTTTGAACCCCATAACTATAGACTATTCTAATTATTAATGAAATTCCAATTACACTTCCACAAACTCCTATAACTAATAAATATAAAAATATCCATTCAATATGAAACATTGCATCAATTAATATACTTAAAAACAAATAAAAAATTAATATAAATTCCAATATACAATTAATTTAAGATTAATATTTATAATGCATATAATGCACATATATATAAAATTAATTAATCAATTAATTAATGCATATTGTTTGTATAAATCCTCTTCTTCGTCTAATTCCTCTTCTTCTAAAGAAGAAAATCGATCGAAGCGTTTTGAATTTCGTGCCCGTCAGGTTGGCAGTCCTTGCGCGTCATACGGCAAGAAAATTTGAAATTTAACGGACGAAAAACGATCCTGTTCGCGGTATTGTCAAATTGGATCGCTCTGTTAATTGTTTAAATAAAATGGCTGAGTTCAAGACACCAACAACAAAGAGGTACAAAAGTAGACTTCAGGACAATCCAGAATTACAGACGCCCATTAAAATACCGGCATCACCGTTCTTAGAACAGATAGGTTATGGATGTGGTAAGGAAATTATTCTATTTACAAATGATCTAACAACTATAAACATTGTTTTACCGAGAAAAAATGCGCTTCCAGGTGTCAGCGTGTTTTCACTGGAAAGATCGCCGAAAGTAGGTTTCATTCGATCGCCATGGGCAGTGAAGAAAAGAAATCGGAAGGTTCACGAGGACAAAATGTACGATGAACGTATTCGCTTCGAGGCAGAGGTGCTTCGGAAATTGAGTCACCCGAACATCGTTGGTTTCCGAGCATTCACCGAAGTTTCGAACGGCCAACAAATCGATCCGTGCCTAGTAATGGAGAAGCTAGACTTTTCTCTAGGTATCAAAACGATTCACCACTTATTATTATAAATCACAAAAGGTATTAATCAATCTCATATTTTTAGGAGATAAAATAGAACAGAAATTGGATGCTGGCGAGGACCAGTTTCCAGCCAAAGACATTATGAAAATAACATACGAAATTACCAAGGGACTGCAATACTTGCATCACACTGCACACATTCTACACGGTGATGTGAAGAGCTATAATGTGCTGATTTCTGCAGATTACAGTAGAGTTAAACTTTGCGACTTTGGAGTGTCCGTACCTCTCACAGAGTCTTTAGAAATGGATACTTCAAAGGAGGACTTTACGTACGTGGGAACCGAGAGCTGGACCTGCCCTGAAATAATACATGGTTGTATATCGGTGTAGATACTACGAGCATTCATTTAGTAATTGCAATCTGTATTATATACATATTTCGTTTCTCAGAGGGTGGACCAGTCACAAACAAGGCAGACATTTGGGCATGTGGCCTGGTTGTTTGGGAAATGATATCTCTGTCGGTACCTCATTTAGAAAATATTGATACCGACGAGTGTTGTTCCGATAATTCAATGGCAGACATAAGCATGGATAGCAGTATGAAAGCTACAAAATATGACGAGAGCATGGATGACAGTATCGTTTTCCTTAAAGAAATCGAAAATGTAAAATTTGGTAGGTCCTTCTGTAGTAATATATGCATACAATATAGGATGACTCATTTGAAGTTTCAAACTGAATCATCAAATACGTTCATCAATTAAAATATATTAATAATCACAGGTACACGTCCCCCATTACCTGCTATTCAACTTGGAAAAGAATACGATCAAGTGCTTGAATTATTCTTTGCTTGCACTGCCACGGATTATAAAGTTAGGCCAAGTGCAATAGGTCTTGTTAAATACTTCGAGAACTACATATACAAAGGCAAAGTGTGATGCAGGATTGTACAGTTATTATGCATAAGTGTTGCATATTATTAACTACAGATATTTTTATTCTGACAACGATATTGCGATGGTGGTATTTTTTTACTTTTATACTAACTACTTAAAATAAATACTAGTAACAAAATGATAATTATCACACTGATGACCAGACAAATTTGAAGCTTTCTCTGAAAAAAACAAATTGTTTTTAATTACATATATATTGTGTATGTATCTTTTAAATACGATATTTTAAAATTTGTAATTTCGATACCTTTCTATATCTGCGACTACGTTCTTCAGATTTCTTCAGATCTACACGACCACTGACAACGTTATTCGCAGTTTTCCCAGCAAAATATTCGACGCTATTCAATTGTTCGCTCTGTGATGGAAAATTGAAGTTCAGAATTACATTCATCAAGCTATACACTTTTTACGCTTACCTGTTTCTCGACTAGAAATGCCATTTCAGTAAGCATATCTCTAACTTCTGTAATAGATTTTTCCAATTTTATTATATCTTTGTGCCTACTTTGTATGTCTGCTAATTGTTGCTTAGCAATTCTGGTATCCTCTAAAATCTATCAGTACAAACAAGTTACATCTTGTTTATTTATATTTAAAAAAACAGTAACTACACTTACGTTATCAACGAATAAACCATTCTCTTGAGATTCAAGTAAATTATCCAATTCCTCGCTCGTTATTTGCTTTCTGACTGAAAATTCGAATAGATATAGAAAATAATTCGACACATTTCAGAATGCGTATACATACTTAACGTTTTTTGTTGCTGTAAAAGTAAACGACATTTTTGGTGGTATCTCAGCATGCACGTGTTGTACTCGTCCATAATATCTCTGAACAGTCTTATCATCGTTGTGTATTGTAATGCTTTGATTCGTAAATACGCGGGTCCCTCCATGATATTTGCGAAATTCGAACTATCGAGAGGAGTGATTTCTTTTCCCAACTCTATAAGAAAGAATTCAAATACATACTTATATATTTCTCTCAAAAAAGAAAAGCTCATGAAGAAATGTCATTTTATGCAGAGTTGTGCTAATTCAATTACATTGTAATTCAATTACGTAGTTGAATTACATTGTATTTCAATTACTGAGTATTTCAATCAGATTTGTAATTGAAATACAATATAATTGAAACACAATGTAATTTAAATACAATTTAATTCAATTAATTAAATTGTAATTCAATTATGTTGTAATTTATAATTCAGATCTTTACTCAATTAAATTACAATGTAATTCGTAATTGCAATGGAGTACAATTATAAAATACATTGTTTTTGTATATTGTATTGTATTGTATTGTATTTCAAGTATATTGTATTTCAATTATACTGTAATTCAATTACAAATTGCATTTCAATTATATTGTGTTTCAATTACAAATCTGATTGAATTGCTATTAATTGAAATACAATGTAATTCAACTACGTAATTGAATTACAATGCAATTGAATTAGCACAACTCTGACTATACTCTCCTCGATTCTGCCATGAATATTGGGACACCTGGTATATAGCTCCACATAGTTTGTAATATGCAAATCAGAATTAACATTTCCTGTCTAAAATAGGACAGTATTTATTCTTCACACAATTCAATTTCCTTGATCCCACGTGACCCGATGTTTCGTATGAAATGCTTTTGCCCGCCTAAAACGTGCCAAACTTCATCGAAATTTTTTCTGCGTAACATGCTTCGATTATGTGATTTTTTTTTTTATAAATGTGTATAATTCGTTGTAGCATTAATTGCCTGGTGAAATCGATAGATCGTTCGCGTGATTTTTATCAGCATGTGCATGAAAGTATAATACTGAAATGCATATTACAGATACATGTTTACAGTGCCGTAGTATTGCGGGCGAAGCTAATTGGTCAGTAAGTTTCCCGCTTCCGAATGGACGCCAGAGTCCTTTATAGAACTTTTCGTATTTCCAGCGAAATGTCCCGTGATAAATATTCGAAAAAGTTTTCCGTTCATGCACACCATAATGGGATCCTAAGGTCATTATCGATACGCATTCAGAAAATGATAACCTGAGGCCACAAGTTTTCCTTTATCGAACGATAAGTTAAGGTTATGTTTACATTTGCAAGATATATTTGAACGAAATTGATAATAATTGTGCATTCATTTCAAAATGATGTAAATCGGACACAGTCGTCACGCCATGGAGTCTTTGAAAATATTTGACGAATTTAAATTCAGTGATCTGAACGAAGACTGGATTCGATCCATTTGGGACACACAATTTATGATTTACAATGAACCACCTGACGAGTACCTCATGTTCTTGGAAAGCGAAGATATGAGACTGCTTTTACACGAGTCCTGCAGCGTTGTTAAGGAATGGCTGACCATAGGCAAGGACCAGAACGATCCCGAACAATGTTCCGAGATCTCCTGGAACACGCTGATCATAATGGATATAAAGGTGCGCGCTTTGCTAGCTATATTGGGTTACATAATGAAGAGCGGTCAAGGTAAAGAAGCTGACGATGATTCCAGACAGTCCTGTCTTTACGCGACTAATTTATATTTTATACTTTTGACTATTCCTGGTAGTAGCGCTTTCAATGTGTTTCATCCGAACTTGTATCAACACGCTATCGAAACGCTCAAAATAAACTCTACGCAATTGCAGCCGCTGGTCAAGAAACGCTTGAAACCAGTGAGCTTAGACGATTTTAATATAACAGATGAGATAGCGAATGATAATATTATCCTTTCGCCAAACGAAAAGGAAACACTGACCAAAAATTTAAACATAATTGTTTGTAGTTTGATAAAAATGATTAAATCATTCTGGTTCAAGGACCATGTGCAATCGTTGGACATTACTGTTCATGGATTGCTCGAAGTTACAAAAGTAGAAACTGATTGTACGGATCCTTATTGTTCCAACCGGCAGAACGGTACTGTGGAAGTATCGTTGATAAGGAATGCTTATGCAGCATTGCAAGAACTATGTGATAATAAGCACGGCCCTGTTAAGATTACGATAACAATCATAGCCAAGTATATATTGCCTCGTTTGTTGTGTAATTCGGTGGAAACACAATTGAGGTCTATTACAAATATACGCGAATGTACTTTAAGTTTTTTGAAAGTTCTATTGGATCAGCACGAGAAAGATGCAAACGTCGCGACCATTACGTTGATACAACATTTGATGCTGAATTGTCCAGAAAGACTCGAAGCACGTCAGAAGCAAGCCGCTGTGCTAATTAAATTCTTTGGAATATGCAAGCAGAACGTCATCGTTGAAGCCTTTAGGAATCTAATACTGTTAACGCATCACAATAAAATACCTCTAAGGATATTTGCTCAAGAGATAATCGGCAAATTATTGATAGATTCTTTTCTGGTTCACTGCAATTTAACGGATAGTTTGAAAGTTACAGCTAAAAGAGTCTTTGTCGCCATTGTATTAAGCAGATGCATGGATTGTTCCAGCATGGTGAGAGGAAAAGCAATGACAATAATCGCAGAATTCACCGAGTTCAACCACGAGTCCGATAAGGTGATATTCAAAACAATTTTCGAAGAATCTGAGCCGGAAAAACCATTTCTCACATTGGAAGATATAAACGATGCTTTATCCAAAGACACGAATCTGCTACCAGGTTCGAACGTTTTCTTATCCATGCTGATGCAGCGAATCGAGGACGAGAGAGTAATGATAAGAAAGAGCACGTTACAAATTTTTAAGAATTTAGTCTTACTGTATCCAAATTTGATGAACGAAACGCTGTCTGAGATCAGCCGCCGTTGCAGAGACCCGGCGCTAACCGTGCGACGATATGCTGTACAAGTTTTGTCTCAGCTTTTACAAAAGTTCCCGGACAATTCGCAGCTTCTGGATGAATGGGTGCAAACTGTACTTCCCCAGATATTCGATATCGAGATCAAAGTACAAGAAAGGGTGCTGGAATATCTACAAGAGTTAATGCTGAACGGGATAGTATCGCCTTCCAAAAATACTAACAATCTAGCTAGCAATTTACCATGGAAAATTTTAAATACACTGACGAACTTGAAAATGCGACGGCATTTATCGAAAGCTTGTAACTTGTGGGTGAGGAATGGCACTATCACTACTTCCGTGATAAAGAGTATACAGGCACACATTGGGACGACCAACAACATGGGCGCTTGGATTTTGCTAGCCGCGTTAGCTGAAAACAATCAGCTGCCAAATATGAGCAAATACATTTCGAATTACAAGGAAATCTTCGAAGAGAATAATTTTTATACCAGCTTGGTGTTGCACGTTTTGAAGCACTCTTGGAAGTCCTTGGACAATGAAGTTTTAGAAGGTCTTCACACGTACCTGTACCAATGTTTGCAGCAGTTCAAAATCAATTTTGGTTTGATCAGCATTTCCTTGGACATTGTACATAACATAATTCAATTTCTGAATCCTGATACAGGTACCACTTTGCTGGAGTCTAATATGCTGAACTTGATCAAACTCTCCGAAACAGAGATCACGAAAATTTTCAAAAATGAGAATGAGGCTATAGAAGCAGCACCATACTATTTGAAAGCTATGTTCACTTTGGGATACGCCACTGTTATATGTGCTCACAAAATTTCCCCGTTAACGTTGCGAATTCTACAAGGAATTTTGTTAGAGTGGGATGCACTGCCAGAAGCTATAAAGGAGATACAGGAATTACAAGCATCAGCAGTCGTCATTCTAGGTCAGCAGGCAATAAGGGATCTCGAGGTTGCAAAGGAAGTGGTTCCAATATTCGGCAAATTGATGAGACAAGAAACAAACTTGAGTTCTGTTTTTCAAATCGCAGTCAAAATAAACACTGCGAAAGCTTTGGCTGATATTTGCGTTAAGTTCACCGCACTGGTTGAACCTTATTTATCGGACATGTGTGTCAGCATGAAGGATTCGAGTCCCCAAGTCAGAGAAGCTATCATGGTAATATTCATTCAACTTCTTCTGGAAGACTACATCAAAATTAAGGGCCCGTTTTTCTTTCACATATTGACGATGTTGTCCGACTCGGACAATATGATACGCGAGCTGACGATCTTTCTTATAGAAGAGAGACTATTAATGAAAAATAAAACTTTGATATCTCAGCAATTTTTACAAAGCATATATCATTATAATAATTCTCAATCACAGCTGAAAATTTGTGATCAAAGGATGCACGAGAAAGAGAGGAAAGCGTTGACGCTTCCTGGGAAAAGAAACGAAGAGAAACGAAGAACGATATACGACTTTATGTTGGATCACTTGGATCCTCCAGGAAAGATAAAGTTGCTTGTAAAAGTGACTAGTCAAATACTCGGCGGAACTTGTGCCGATTCAATCGACGTTACGAAAGAGGAAGGAGCGTACGTTTTAAAGGATGCGTTATATATCATTAGCAATGATCGTTTGAGGCCAGCATCCTTAAACAAACAGACTGACGATGATCAACAGGAAGCTGAAGACTCAGTGGCCCAGCCGATGATCACACCTGCCACCAGTGCAATAACTATTATCGTTGAGGGGATGAAGAAACATGGTTTAGAAGTTCTTTTACCTGTGTTAATAAAGCTAAGGACAAAGTTATCTCTTTTGAAATCTCCACTGGAGAACGATGTGAAGAGGCTCTTAGTTAAAACCTTTTCAGAGTATAACAAGGACCAATTGTCTAACGTATTCAATGAGTATCCAAACTTGGAGAAAGAAGTGGAACAGTTCAAGAGGTGTGTTTGAAAATGGTTAGTATGCGAAGATCCGACATTTTCAGGTTCTCGCATACTTCTACTACACCCCCTGGCAGAATGTTTCCAATCGCAGGCATTGAAACGGATTTTAGAGAAAACATTCACAATTTAGAAGTATAAATTATTACTTTATGCCATAATAAATGTAAGCTTATGTTATTTTTCATTCTTCAATAAGCCTCTTTTTCATTTCCCATCAGTTTTAACTCCATAAAGTAATAATTTATACTTCTAAATTGTGAATGTTTTCTCTAAAATCCGTTTCAATGCCTCCGATCGGAAACATTTTGCCATGGGGTGTAGTAATAACTAGTACGTTATTAAATGTTACTAATTATGTTTCGTTCTAGGCAAGTAGGAGAAATTGGTTGTGAAGAGGAGAACTCCAGCGAAGAAGGAGGTTCACCATTTGACACAGCAAACCAGAATGGATCTTCCAAGATGTCACATCAAAGGATTTGCAACTTAAGCCCCACAGTTCTATTAGAACGTATCTCAATCTCTCAACATTTAAATATGAACAGTCCAACAACCAGCCCTTGTCAGCTTTCGATGAATAATACTTCAGAATGGCGCGCCATTGCGTCAACACCAATTTCACGAGCATGTTCACCCTCGGAGCCTGGTCCTAGTACATCGAAATCGTACAGGTGCTTTGAGTATGAATTCAAAAATATAATCGACCGCGATTCAAAGACTAGAAAGACACAAAGTAAAACGACAGAAAGAAACATTTCTCAACTTCACGATGATAGCGAGTCTGACTAGGATAGATAAAACAAATACCTTTTACTTATTTACTTTTATTTACGCTGCAATTAATAGGTAGAAGAAAGAAAGAAAATGGATTACCTACCTCTTAGCTTTTGTTGTATACGAAACGATGTTTGCGATATGCTATACGTACGAACTTCCAGTTCTTTTTGTATATCTGAAACACACGAGCAATTAGCTAGCAGTTAGCACATAGGCACAGCATTCGATATTTCTCACTTACCCTTATTCGTATGCGACAATACGTTATTGTACAGATCCTTTACAATATCTGTGTTCTCGCTGATTAGTCGAATCAGTCCACGAATTTCTTCGACCTGTATTAAATATGATTTATATGTCTACTGCCAATATAAGAGTCTGTGATATTTGAACGGTGACTTAATTAATATGAGTGTACCTATGTGAATACGTACTTCATCCAGAATTTGGTTGAGTTTCTTGTTTTGGGATATTTGGATGTGTACATCTTGTATAAACCTTTTACCAAATGTACTGCTGTTAGTTTGACACTGGAGAAACGTAAAGGTACATGTTACACAGAGTACGTCTGCTATTTTAATTCACAATTAAACGGTCAGAACAGTATTCGAAAGTGAATGTCCATTTTTGAATTTTTGAATCTCTTTAATAAACGTTCATTTGTAAAAGACATCGCTTAAGCAACAAGCAAAAAGAAATATTCGATGAATTTATTTTATTGAACAACTGTCATCGATACGTGTGGGAGGGAAATAACTTTGTTTGCTCTAGAACATTTTGAGCTGATAGTAGATAAAATTGGGAAATCACAGAAACGTTCATTCTCAGAAACATTACTGTTCGTTACTTAAGTGATGTTTTTTTTGTTAGAGTTAGTTCTGTTATATTATACGGCTTTATAATTCATGCAGATAGGCAGGACTTTGCTGAAGCGAATATAATTAGGTGGTGCCTTTTCAACTAATTTTCTAATGTGCACTACTGTCAACGTTACAGTGTTGCCGATAATTATCACTCTCGCGTCTCCTGAAGAATGGAATACTAACGGCGCGTAGTTCTGGCATTCGATCACGGACCATGATGATATTCCTTGAGAATCAGCGTCTCACTGATAGTTCTTTGAATCTGGTTCACGAAGTGTGTGTCCTCTTATCTACCTTATCAGTGCAGAAGCGATAATTGATAAAATTCGTCGTGGTGTTGGCATTGTGGGCTTCTAATTGATACCGTTCAATTGGTGAGCAGCAGAACCAGAAACGTGCGACACACTTCCTAACCGTATTACTTCAACCAGAAGAAGCTTTGCATCTGCAAATGGAAATAGGAAATAGGCACTTAGCAGCTGGGGTACAAGGACGAGTTTACCATGAATTATACACCTTTGACTTGTTCTCTTAGCCTTTCTTCTTGTTACCGCCGGTAGTATATTTTTTTCGTTTCGTTGAAGGCACCGACGTTTCCTTTTCTTTTTGTACGGATGTTTTTACGGCGTAACATAACTATTATTTTTTTATGACAACATTAGCATGTGCGGAGCGCGCATTAAGTTGGTGCACCGATATTACTCACAACTGAATGAATAAGAAATCGGCGGCGAGGAGATTTTAAAGTTGTTTTTTTTTGTTTATATATATATGTAACAAAATATAATATTTATTGTAGCCGTTTGTAGAATGACGAATAATTTATAATTTCACGATAAGCGCGCAGCTGAAACATAAAAGTCCAACAAATATTTTTGACCCATTCTGTGATATCACACAAAGCGAAACTGTTTGATATTTATGTATGAAATTTATAGATTTATGTGTTACCGCGTGTTTCATGCTGCGCAGAATTTACTAGAGTGTAAAAAGAATCTTTTCTAATTAGTAAGTTGATTATTTACGTTTCATAAGAGGACATATTTTGGGAAAACAGTAAAGGTATTTATTACATTGTGAATTAACACCAAACAAACAGTTATAAAATATCTCATTAACGTTACATCTAAATAAAACGTTTCGATATCTTATAGATATATTATGGTTTAAGAACTAAACATTTTCTTTACATTTCACGTGTGCGTTAACAATAACATATACTATATAAATCAACAGGAAGAAGTAGACATTCAACTATAGAAAGTTCGTCAATTTTGTATACTCCAAGGCAAAGCAATCAGTCTTATATAATTCTTAATTGGAACATAAACAATTGCGTTAAATCCATGAACGTTGAGGACGATCTTCTTGTAACTACTCCACGGTATGACCTCTTGTAACTAAACTTCTGTTAAAATTATTCTGTAAATTCTACTGTAAAAACGATCCCGATGCATAACACGGTACATCGAAAGAGTTAATGTTTCCAAAGTTCATGTAAGAATATATATACAAGAGAATACGTTTAAAATATATATTTTACACTATAGGATGGTACTTTGTATATTTCTAACTGTATATATATATATACACTGGATAAGTAGCTAACAGTTTTAACTCTCAGCTGGTACAACAGGAATATTGTAATATTAACATATATTGTTATATACCACGAAAAATGTTTGAAAAGTTCCTTTAAGGATAAGACGAACAAGGTGTCTCACTGTAGTCCTAGCAAACCAGCTAAAAGTTAAGGCAATGATAGAATATCTGACCACACTTCTTGTTTACCCTTCTGTAACGTGTTACGAAATACAGTAAGATTGCACTTGTTTCATTCTATTTATAAATTATCGAATATAGTACATTCAACATGTAACTTGAATATATATTTGTATATATTACATTCTCTTTAGAAATACTGATCTTTCCTTTGCTGGCATATATATTCTCCACTGTTACTTCTCTGTATTAACATCTATCTTTATTGGACGGATAATCGAACTGCTAAGACGACCCGGTCCGTGTCCTAACTTTATCCTTTAAATAATTCGCCACCTGCGTCTGCGAATGCCTAACTGCCAACTGGAGAGGTGTAACACCCTCTTGGTTGACAAGCAGAGGGTCCGCTCCTGCTCCCACCAGTTGCCTCGCCACTGTCATTTGTCCTGTCAAGGCTGCTGCGTGAAGCGCGCTTTCACCGTTCTACAATATAAATAGGTTGTTACGTAACTGAAATTGTTTACTATTTTATGGGTATTGAGGCTATAGCGTCGCTTGGTACATCTAACATAGGGTGTCCACGAAATTCTTGTACATTCATGTTCTATAAGGGGCACCACGTGTGATAACTAGACAGTAACTAGATCTCTTACTAGATTTTGTATCGAAACATGGGTTTGTTAGGTTAGCTTACGTTAAACATACATGTGTATCAGTCTAACGCTTCAATTTTGCTATGAATCCTCGTTTTTTTCTTTTTTTTAGTAATGTCTTTATTGCTATTAGTAGATCCCAGTGGACTCAAGCCCCATATATTTTGTTATTGTTACGATTCCACGGTTGGCAGTCCTGACTAGGCGCCATCTGGTCTAACAAGCTGAACTAAAATTGGCTCTAGACTTGCTTTAGACTCTGGCATCATGAATGGAAGATTTTTTACCTTATACGAGCATATTTTGAGCTGCACAAGGGTTCATTTGATAGAGGAAGGTTAACTGCACCACGCTGTGCCCCATCATATCAGTCAAAAATGTCTATTTGTGACAGAAAATAAGCCCAAAGTGGAGTAACTGATACATATGTATGTTTATATAAGTAATACGGATAAATACCATAGAATACGTATGTCACGTGGTGCCCCTTGCCTCTTAATCTTAGAAAAGGTGCGCCACTTTATCTACCTGATAATTATAGAATAATCACCAATTCACCCCTAGGAGAAGATGAAGATTGCCACAACAAGTTACACTGTTGCCTACCTCAAGGCGCAAGGGATGTTTGCAGTACAACCACTATCTTATCTTCCCTCTTTCCTGCTGGCTTCTATTTTTGTAAGCCGCAAGATTTTGTTCACAGAGTCTACACTTAAGTCTACACTAAAGTGGCTAGTGATTGAGACAACCCAGCTGTTAACGCTTTACCACTCCAGAAGTGTCCGTTCGTTTATAGACTTCTTCCACAAGGACACACTAACTTGAATCGTTCCAAGCCTATTCTGAAACTTACTGGAAGAATCCCTAGCGACGGACGGTACTTGAGGAGTTCCCCAACCACGGCAGTGTGACCTTTATGAGCCGCCTTGAAGAGTGGGGTTGCTCCATCCTAAAAAAGAAATTGTAATTAGCACTCGAGAGAGAGAGGTCGTTCTCCCTCGAATCGGCCCGATAACGGAATCCAGATTCCTGTTCCCTGATCCTTCCTGAGACTTACGTGTCTGGTGGCATCGACCTTCGCGCCAGCTTTCAGAAGCCTTCTCACGACGTGATCGTGTCCCATTTGTGCTCCTATCCATAAAGGCGTGGCACCGTCTGTTCGAGCCGCGTCCGTCTTCGCCCCGTGTTCCAGGAGAATCTCCAGGATGCGCACGTGGCCGTTCTGCGCCGCGATGAAGAGCGCCGTGGCACCATCCTGGCAAATAGAACAAACTTTAATTAATGAAACCAGTTTACTTTCTGGGAATCCCCTAGACCAGTGAAAAATTATCTCTAGCGTCCAAGGTGACATAAAATATTCACATTTTTACTTTTTTCTACTGTTACTTATTTTTGTCAATCTGTAATCCACATATCAATGGTCTTGACCTTTCACCTTGCTGTTCTTTTCAGATCTGTGTGTGCGATTAAAATTTTATTTCAGTTGTCACATCACACCATTAGCCTAATATGATTTTCAATAATAATTTTCCTATGCCAAATTGAAGTTTAGGAATAGTGCCACTATTGAGGAGGAGCTGGAAAGGCTTGGATCATTGCGTTGTCACCGCCTTGCGGGAAATCGTGGAATGCGCTAGCGAAGAGCTTCCAAGTGCAGCTAAGTCAACGATAAAGGAGAGAAAGTGCTAACGCGTGTCTCGAATATCCCTGAAAGGAGTAGCGAGGTCCAGGGCGACTCGAACTGGACCCAGTCGTCGGGGACCCGCACTTTCACTGGCCGTTCTTGCCTCGGAGGTTCGACGAAAAACCATTCCGATGCACCTTCCTTTATTGGCTGCGTTTCCTTCTGACACAAGCAGAGATTGCTAACATCCTGGCAGCGAGGGTACGCGTTCCAAGGAGTCCCGCTGTTCCCCGAACCGTGTCCAGGAGACATAATACCTATCCATTACAAACCGCAGAAATTCTATAACGGCGATCAACCTGTCCATCTAGCCGCGACAAAAGTCGCGTCGCGGTCACGCGATTTTTCTCGATCCGATCGAACTTGTTCACCAGCGGCCGGGATTGTAAAACATTATTTGAACATGCCGCTGATCGATTTACACCAACAGATCTGGGTCGAGAACAATTATTGTCCTCGTTGGAAAAGTTCAGATGGAATCTGAATGTAAAAACATTTAAATAATTCATGAAGAAAACTGCTCTAAGTTTATTGAAATTATTAATATTTTCTATTAAAGATCAGAATAATTTCATCTCCAGGGGAAGACCATGAAAAATGTCACATATTTACGACAGGAATGAGCAGTTAAGACTGTAAAAACATTTAAAGAATTCATGAAGAAAACTGTTCTAAGTTTATTGAAATTATTAATATTTTCTATTAAAGATCAGAATAATTTCATCTCCAGGGGAAGACCATGAAGAATGCCACATATTTACGACAGGAATGAGCAGTTGAGATTGTAAAAACATTTAAAGAATTCATGATGAATACTGTTCTAAATTTATTGAAATTATTGACAAAATTCAATATTTTTTAATCTATGTCTAGAAGTCTATGAAGAATGTCTTTACGAGAGTATACAAGATATTTTCCCAAGATCTTTATGTTACCAGTTGAATTGAAGCACGGTGGACGCCTATTGCGACTATTACCGTGTCTCCTTTGAAAGACGCGTTTACAAATGTCCACGATGGCAGCGCACGATTGGGATCAACGAGAGCGTTGACAAACGGCTGACTAGAATAGCGCCGATCGAACAATGCAGCAACTTTTCCACAGGTACAAAGTAAACGATCCCATTCTTCGGAACATGCCCGGTATTAGAAGGACACGCGTCCACACGGCATTGAAATAGAAAGATCGTGACAGCAGGCGTGTTGCTCTCTTTGTCAATCACCTGCGAGAGGACTGCCGTGACGGTAACCCGTCCCGCGACACACTTGCGATAACGTGGAACAAATTCGAAAGGAGTATGCGTGACGCGCAATAAAATGTGAAATTCATGGGCCGTACGGGACTGGAGGCTCGCGTGCACGCGGAACTCGAATGTGACATTTAAATGCCGATTGTGCGTCGCTAGTTATTCGGGGGTCGTACGTGACCGGAATTTAAAGCGACCGGGCCGATTCGTTTCGAGTTTTCGACCGAATTATACTGGAATTATACGAGATTCCTTAAGATTCCTCGTCAATGTTCATGAAATATACAGGGTGGACCACGAAGCGTGATAAACCTAGATTATGTATCAGTCTAACGCTTCAATTCTGCTATGATTCCACGTTTTTCCCTTTTTTTTTATTAATGTCTTTATTAAAAGACATTAATCAAGCCCCATATATTTTTGTTGGCAGCCCTGACTAGGCGCCATCTGGTCTAGCTAGCTGCACTAAAATTGGCTCTAGACTTGCTTTAGACTCTGGCATCATGAATGGAATATGGGGAAATTGAATGCAATCACGGGCTGTCGCTTTTTTACCTTATACGAGCATATTTTGAGCTGCACAAGGGTTCATTTGATAGATGAAAGTTAACTACATCACGCTGTGCCCCATCATATCAGTGAAAAATGTCTATTTGTGACAGAAAAATAAGCCCAAAGTAGAGCAAACATCGAGAAAAACACCAGCAGATTCCTATGTATTTTTCTGTTACAAATAGACATTTTTGACTGATATGATGGGGCGCAGCGTGGTGCAGTTAACCTTCCTCTATCAAATGAACCCTTGTGCAGCTCAAAATATGCTCGTATAAGGTAAAAAAGCGACAGCCCGTGATTGCATTCAATTTCTCCATATTCCATTCATGATGTCAGAGTCTAAAGCAAGTCTAGAGCCAATTTTAGTTCAGCTTGTTAGACCAGATGGCGCCTGGTCAGGACTGTCAACGTGGAATCGCAACAACAAAAAAATATGGGGCTTGATTAATGTCTTTTAATAAAGACATTAATAAAAAAAAAGGGAAAAACGTGGAATCATAGCAGAATTGAAGCGTTAGACTGATACATATGTATGTTTGTCAGTGTTACCACAAAAAAACCCTAGAATAGGATATGTCACGTGGTGCCCCTTGCCTCTTGGATTAATGTGTCTTTTAAATTAATGATAAAATCAAATATGAAGCTAGATATCAAAACTGCTTCTTCCTTAAATTATTATATGCGTTTAATTAGAATGATCGCGAGAAAAAAGAAACACTTTCGGATGCTCCTAATGAATGGAACTCGAGGATGAAGACAATTGGAACATCGTACACTTTCTGCATTACTAGTAAACAGAGAATAAACGATGAATATTGTGTTTCAGGAATGGCGGACCTAGAATAGCAAGGAGAAACGTCGAAAAATTGGGTAAAACTGTTTCAAATGACTAGATCGTGGAAACAGCACATCGCGCAGTTTGATCGACCGAGTCACGAACAAAAGAGACCCGAATAGAAATCCGCGAAACTCGATACGCGGCGGTAACGACCAAAAAGTGCAATCGAACCGGTCGAAAGTCCGTCCGGCGAACGAGGCCAAACAAGCGCGGCCGGGATCAGTGTGTCACGAACGCCCACGCACGATTTTCAAACTGATACCGGACTCGCGGAGAGCCGAGTGTGTTACGGATGGTTCGCGGCGCCGAGTTTCGCAAGGCGGTCTCTCCGCGGATCCACGTGAGTTGTTGCACACGCCGGTGGTTGCATATTACGGCAGACGTGCCCCGCTGAAATGCGTTGGGAACACGCGAACGCGACGCAACCCAGCTTGCTCCGCATCGGCGACCTTGAAATGCAGGGACCACCGTTGCACCGTGACTACAGGCTGCACTCATCGCGAGCGGCCCCCTACTTCAGGGTACATTCTACTGCCAACAACTGAAGAGTTACTTCTAGACAGCGGACTCGATGCATTCGTGACAAACATTAGTAAATCAATGGTCTTTTGCAAAGTTTTATGAAATGTCTCAGATAATTTTTAGTTTAAGACAAGATAAAGGGTATAGCCGGATAAGATAGTCAAAAATGCCCTTGAAAGAAGAAAAGATTAATTAACTTAGGAAAAACGTCAAAAAAATCGGTTTTTATTTTTTTAAACAACGACGCACCAAATCAAAAAATCTGGAAAAATTCATGAACATTACCTGTAACGATATGTCGCTACTGTAAAAATATAAACTTGGCCAATTCAGAACTTCCATGTGAAATCTGCATTTTTTCGAGGTTTTTCATTTTTTACAAGGAGGATTTTCAATTTAAAAATCTGAAACCAATTACAAAGTACTTATTTGGGTTCTTGACACATCTGTCAGATTTTTCTTAGAATTTTTAAATATGATTAATTAGGGAAAATAGGCCAAAAACTGATTTTTTTATTTTACCGCATAACTACCCTCTCGATCGAGATACAGGGTTGGAACTTTGCACAGTATGTTTTTTGATTTTTGACTATGTTATCCGGCTATACCCTTTCAAAACGAATCGCGTGAAACGCGTGACGCTGTAATATAAACTGCGTGGTTGCCGAGTTAGAAAATAATACTGCATCCGCATTTATATTTGATACAGGCGATGCGCGAAACAGTGTGCAGTTACGTGATTAAAATTTATAATGCGAAGGTATTAAGAAAAAAATACGGACGATCCATATGCACATCGAGAGATACGCCTCTTCTTAATCATTTCAGAGTTAAATCAAACGGGCATTAACATCAAATTATACTAAATTAAATGAATAGATGTACTGCTATAAGAACGGATTAAATTGGAGCTTCTGTACAAGTGGAGAATGTGAAAATTTGTTCGCGCACATGGTTTTCAGATTGGTTTTTCCACTAGAGGTTTCAAGGAGAGGAAGTACGTATTAGCATTGGCATCGTGAAAGATGTTCCGATAAGAACAGCGGGTTCCAATTACAAAAGTGAGCATGTCGGAAGATGAGAAACGATGTTACACGCGATCGTGTCATTTTCGAAACGCTGACGCCTTAACGCCGTTATAACAAGAAATTAAACTATCAAAAGAAGACTGCCCAAAAACAGATACAGAGGTAACAAAAATGAGAAATGTTCCATATAGAAATTTAATAGGTACCTTAATCTATTTGGCGTTACACACAAGGCCAGATATTTTGTTTGCAATAAATAAACTTTCTCAGTGTAACAGTAACCCAGGTTTAATACATGGAGAGCAAGCTAAGCATGTTCTTAGATATTTAAGAAAAACTAAAGATTATGAATTAACATTTATCATTTAGTAAGGGAAAATGTGGAAGGCGGCAATGTAAAAATAAAATATATACCAACGAACGAAAACCCAGCAGATATTATGAAGTTCATAAATATAATATAAAGAATAAAAGAAAATAATATAAATGTCGCATAAGTGAGGGAAATTTTGGACTGATTTAATCTATTTAAATTTGATCATACAGTACATTGAAACAAGATGTTAATAAAAAAAGTAATTAAACAGTTCATTCCTCTTATAATAATAATGAACGTTCAGACGTATTTATGTATCATGTTTCCTTCAATTCTAATTGTGTTCATAATAAATAACTTTGTTATATGATCTTTGGGTTAATTGATTATTTAAAGTATATTTAAAAACTCCCACAAATGGTTATGGGCTGTCTAGACAATGCATAGCACAGCGTATGGAAAATATTCGAATGTAGGCCAGGCTTTTTAGAAACTCTACAACCACCGGCTAATTAACTGGCGTAAATCGTTCAGCAATTAGTCGTCGCCCGCGACTTTAGCGTATCTCTCGAGGACGAGAAACCGGACTACCAAAACGCTTCGATCGCTTCGATCAACGTGATATCTTTCTCCTAATTAGCTCGCGTTTTCACCTGAGATTCACGTGTCCAATTCCGATAGATCCCCGAACGTTTCGCAATGAGTCGTGTACGATCGTGGAAACAGAGCGCAAAGCGTTTCTAAAAATAAATATGAAATATACCGTGGATTCTGCCGCGGATTTTAAGTGACGCATTTGCTATCTTCCATCACAATCTGGCGAGACAGAAACTCGCTTATCTGTTCGGATGATCGAGCAGTGATCGGCAACAGACACAAAAGGAACGATCCGCCCCGTTAATCCACGGTTTCCATCGCGACTGCTTTTCATCGGACTACTCTCTCGACTCTCTTTCTCTGCCCTGGTAATTGAGCCTCTCTACTCGAGAATTCATTACTGATAAAACGGCGAAAGATCGCTCTCTGGCCAGACGGCGATCGGAGAAGACTCGCTAATAAAAATAATTCTGAAAACTCGTGTCGCGATTGTGTAACACGGGTCGTTTGCGTAATTCGCGCTCTTGTCGGGCGTCATCGCTTCGATTCGATCCCGAGAACCGGAAAGAAACCTCGCTCTTTCACGGTGGTTGTTAGGCTTTCGTCTCGTTTACATACCGCCCGCTAAAAATAGCAAATCGGGAAGAATAAGCGACGAATGGTCTCTTGGAATTTTAGGAGCTGTATTTTTTTTCCTGAGAACGCGTTTCCAACATCCTTTATTCTCTGAATCGAAGCTTTGGGCTGTTTGTGATAATTTGGGAAGAAAATGTTCCTAACGAAAATACAATGGCATTGGATGTTTTTAAAGGTCTCATTGTTCCATAAAGAATACGGTAGAATTAATTTTGTTCACTATATATATTATATATATTATATTAAATATATTATATTGTACATATTATATATATTCTCGAGTCACAATGAAATGTGAATTTGGTGGTGTGGTGATATGATTCATTTTAATTGTCTGATAACGTTATTATCTATAGAAGACACTTCATCGTTTATGTTTATACGTGGTATCGTTCTGAAACAAATAAACTTGTGTGCAAGCTTTGGATGAACTTGTGCATTCTTTGTGTTGTAATTATGAGAAGGATGTATTACCATTATTTTTCATAGTTTAAGAAGATGTTTGAAAAGATCTGTTCATTTACTTCCAATGCACTTCTATTTGAAACCATCGTTGGTACTACTACAGTTCCAATGTTAAGATACTAATATTGTTTTAAAGGGGCGAGTCTTAGTTGTTGAGAAACAAAGACCGAGAAGAAAGGAAAGCCGTGGGCCGGTGATTCCAATGGGACCGATGACTCAATTAACGAATCCCGCGGCTCTTAATGGAAGTCTCGGCCGGATGTCGCCAGAAAATTGTCTACGGACATCTCGTACACGGAATTTGCATACAATACCATGACTCTCGATGGCACGGGACACACCGAGGAGACGCCGCACCGCTCCGGGCTCGACGATAAATCCTCGACGGAGCCACTTAAAAAGGTCTACTCGACCGCTTCCTGGGTGCTCGATACCGCCCATGCTTTTTCTGACCGTGCTTTGTATAACCGGATAAAAGTGGCCTTTTCTCGTGTCGTTCCTAATCGCGAGAGGCTCGCGAAACCGCGCCCTTTTTCCAAAGAATTCAAGATCGGACGAGAAGCTATCAGAAACGATATCAATCGATGGAAATCGGGAAGATAAATATATACGACGAAGCGTTATCAGTCCGTTTTCTCCGACACGGATGTGAAACGTCGTTTGCTCAACGGCTATGAATATTTAATAAAAACGGAGCGCCGAGATAATTGGTAGGCTCGAGAGCCGCGATACCGGGCAGACACTTCCTTGTCTTTCGGAGCAAAGAAATGCCTCGGAGATTAATAGATACGGCCAAGAAGCAAGGTAGATAGTGAAAGGTAACGCTCGATGAGTCTGAAGCCGGTTGCTATTTATTCCATCGGTTCTGAAAGGAGGTTGTTTGTCATTTTGGAACACGTCGAAGTTGCAAGATTATCTCGAGTGAATTATGATGTGCTACACAGTATCCATTTAGTAATGCGAAATATTGCAATTCAATCACTTCCGGTAGAAAATGTTAATAACGCGTATTCGCGAATCTTCTCGACAGACTCTATAGAGCAGAAAAATATTGGATAAATATTTTTTCCAAATATTGGATAAATATTTTTTTCAAATATTGGATAAATATTTTTTTAAAATATTGGATAAATATCTTTTTAAAATACTGGATAAATATTTTTTTAAAAATATTTTTTCAAATATTGGATAAATATCTTTTTAAAATACTGGATAAATATTTTTTTTAAATATTGGATAAATATTTTTGTGAAATATTGGATAAATATTTTTGTTCAAATATTGGAAAAATATTTTTTAAGCCACATATTTTCATATGAGAAAAATATTGGATCTGAATATTGTATACATGTACAAGAAATATAAATTGAATGTTTAAAAAATATAAGCTAAATATTCAGAGAATATAAACTAGATATTTAAACAAATATAAAGTAAATGTGAATCCAATATTTGAGATATATAAATTCAATATTTAAATAACATTCAATAAAATTTTCAAATGTAAGAAAAAGTTATAACAAAAATTAGAAACTATGAATATCTATTACTTTCTGTGCACTGCTTGAGGGAATATTTCTGATGTTACATAAAGATTTATTTTGTAATAAGAAAAAAATATTCTATTTCTAATATTAAATAAAGATTCATTTTGTATTTAGAAAAAAATATTTTTGTCGTAATATGAAATAGATATTTCCTGCATATTTAAAAATATATTTTAAGAGGAATATTGAAATATAATATAAGAAAATAATATATAAGAAGTGTATAAGAAGAATATTTAAGAAGAATATTGAATATTTGAAATCAAGAGAAATAGTATATGAGAAGAATATTGAAAAAATATTCTATTTTTAATATTAAATAAAAATCTGTTTTATAATGAGAAAAAAATATTTTGTTCATAATATGAAATAAATATTATCTGTACATTAGGAAAAAATAGTATGAAAATAGTAGTGTAGAACAAAACACGTATTAAAGATATAAATTAATAAAATTAATAAATAAAATTGATAAATAAAATTGATAAATAAAATTGACAAATAAAATTGATAAATAAAATTGATAAAAAAAATTGATAAATAAAATTGATAAATAAAATTGATAAATAAAATTGATAAATAAAATTGATACATAAAATTGATACATAAAATTGATAAATAAAAACGTATTAAAGAACGTGTTAAAGATATTAAACTCGGAAAATACATTGCGATTCAGGAAAAAAATTAATTAAAGAAACAAAGAAGAGGATCTGCGTGAATTCGCGAATCTGCATCCTTTGACGTTCGCGAAACGGCGTTTCCAACGAGTGGGTAACGGGGTTGCGAGGAAGGGAACGGGTGCGCGCGTGCTAACGCGAGATTCATTCATTCTCTGGAGTTCATTCATGGGCCGGGTATACATAGTACGCTCGGTCAGGACTTACCAGCCTTCTGGCATTAGGATCCGCCCCTTGTTGCAGCAATTCGGTGACTGCCTCAATGTGCCCTCCGGCGGCGGCCAGTATTAAAGGAGTCGTTCCATCCTGGAAGGAAAAAACAGGTCAACGAACCGAGCCTGGAAGCCAGGCTGAAATCGATGCCTGATCGCGTCCGTACAACTGGGGGGCAGTCTATTTTTCTACCGCGTAATAAATCGAAACGTTTCTCGACGAACAGGTCACCCACCGCGAAACTCAGATTCTGGGTTGTAGGTTTCTATAAAAAGTCTCGCCGAAGAAAATGTCTTGTGAATCCCGCGCTAGTGACATTTCCTGAACCTGTCTCCATCCGTTAGGTAATAATCCTCTAGTGTATAGTCGTTTTAAACAATTTTTCTAATTTATTTAGGTAGAATTTTAGAAATTATATTTACGTAAAATTTTTAGCCACTAAAAGTTGACCTCCTAGAAGTTAGTCCCCTACTTGTTGAATTAAATAATTTCATCAGTTGTGCTGTTTGTGCTACATTGTGCTCGAATATTACAACTATAGAATAAAAAAAGAAGGTGAAAATTGAGAAAAACGATTTTTTGAGTAGCCTCCCACTTTTTATTTTTTTTTAAATTTTCTCAATTGTGCTGAGTTGTGCTAAATTCGAGCACAATTCAGCACAACTGATGAAATTATTTAATTCAACAAGTGGGGGGCTAATTTCTAGGAGGCTAAAAGTTGCTGTACCATTATTTTAACTATTGCTTCCATTATTAAATATTTCTTGTATGTAATCAATTACTAAACATGTAAGTATTATACTAAAGTACTACATCAATTTGGTATCCATCAAACTAAAAGAATAATATAGAAAGAAATTATTCTAGTGTCACGTGGTCCAACCGGACATGACACTAGCTAGAAAAAAATGTTTAATTTTCGAGTTTATAATATCTCCGAGTGCAAAGAGAGTTCAAGAAATGTAAGCCAGAATAATAATAATTTAACCCATTGAGTCAGCTTCGAATGTCCTGCAGCTTCTATGATATCACAAAAAGAGGAGTCGAGAGGATGGTTTCCTTATTGATTGAAGGGGATCCTAGTTCCTCGCGGGGGTCGTTAAGCGTGCAATTAGCCTTGGTAAATCTGTCGCGTAATCCAGCCGATCTCCGACAATGGGATCGGCGTCTCCGTTGAATACCGTCGCGGTCTTCCCTTTCATAATTCGGTGGAACACGTCATCGCTGCATCCGCGGTTTCCACGTAATCACAGGGCAATTGTTGGGCGGGTCCCTGAATCGTCGCAATTACTCAACTCGCTTCCATACAAGTAAACCATCTACTTAACAGCGTGATTAATACACGAGATCGTTTTCAAATTACCGTAGGTAAGCGCCAGGGAGAGGCTGTTTGCTCTAAAAATAACCGGTCGTTGGGTCAATCGAATTCGAAATTGCCTTCGGACGCTGCTGTCCACACGCGGGAGCCGAAGTGGAGCAACTGCGTGTTTCCACGGTGATCTAATGAACCACTTTCGCGACGAGAACCAATGCTACCCGAGCTACCCGTTCTGTCAGCGGCAGTTTGCATAATGAGTCGATTGACCCCCGAGACGATCGGCGCCTCGTAAATCATTCCTCAGGGTGTACGGGACCCCGTGGCGATACGTGGGTGAAGCGCTCTACTCCAGATCTCATCTTGTCTGAGAGGGTACAGCGGTATTCAAAATTATTTAAATAAAAATAATTTTTTAAAAGTACCACGTTTTTAAAAATGGACTAAAAAGTATAAAATAATTTTTTTTAGTCCCATATAGATTTCTAACCTCGTACAGATAGTCCTGAAACATTTGTGATTGTGAATTTTTAATAGCTATCAAAATAATTGTAAGATTTCAAACTTAATCTCATATAAGGTTAATCTTATAACTTAATCTTATAATCATACAAAATCTTACAATTATTTTCATAGCTATTAAAGATATTAGAACTTGTATCACTCTTTATTATTAATACTTTGTATACTCGCTAAGCTTGCTGTAAATTTCACTTGGAAAACATAACGATGATGTACTACCGATCTTCACGCGGCGACGTACTATCATGAACTGAGCTCCGTCGGGGCGAAGCGGGGCCGTGGAGTGGGCATGAGTACGCGTGCATAGCAAAGTGGGGAGCATTGTCGCGCGGAGTGGGGATCGCTGAACGCGATAGCGTTTCTATTTAATTGTTATTTTCTCCGAAACGGATAGACTTTTTTTAAAAAAAAATTTTCAATAATGTTCTGAGCCATGTATCCAATTTCAAGTCTCTATAATTCATCAGGAAGTTTCTTTAAAATAAATTTCAAAATTTGCCACCGAACAGACAAACGAACAAGAAAGCGAGCTAATAAAAACGTGGTAAAATAACAAGATCTTTACAAATTTTTTAAAAGTAACTGTTAAGCCGTTCTTCTTCAAACTTTCAGGCTAACTTATGCGATGTTTAATAAACATTTATCAATTTCTTGAGATACATAATCAAGATTACCCTACGCCCAATAAAAACTCGTGGAGGCACATCCACGAACTAAACCTTGGATAAATCGGCCGTGAAACCATAAGGTCTCCGCGTTTATCGATTAGGACCAAGTGTCAACGAGGTAGGCGAAGATCAAACTGCCACCGAAACTACCCGCAGATATATCCGAATATCCAGTATATCAAGTGGTTGCGAAACGTTGTAAAGCTGAACACGTATCCGGGTTCTGATAAGATATTTGAATGGCTGCCAGGTGCCAAGAAAAGCACCACTTAACACGCAAGCTACCCTGGCATTCAAAAGACGCTCGAATAAACGCTGGGTCGCCGTGGAACACTTGGACACTCGAGTACCTAACCTTGAACTTTCGTCGGGTTCCAGGATGGCGCCGGGAGGAGGGACAAGTATAAGATCTCAGACTAAGTGAATTCGCAGAGAAAAGATTATTCGGGTGATGGTCTAGAATGTACAAGGTTTCGTACGATTTTTATACCTTGTCCTTGCAGTCGACATGGACCCGTCCTGAATCCAGAAGAACCCGGAGACGCTTGGCGTCGCCGCGAGCTGCAGCCAAGTGCAGCTCTACGTCCCACGGAGACTCTTTCTGAAAGGAAATACAACGACCATGAGAAGATGGACAGTTATCGGATTAAGGTTCATCCTAATTTATAGCACTTCGGCTACCGGAAGAACTTCTTCATTGCCGAAATAATCAGAACTTCTTTGACTCTAACACTTTACCTACTGAAAGCCAATGGGATTTTAATAATTGTGTTGTCCAAAAAAAACAATAGAAATTTGTTTTGTATTACAATCTTACATGAAAGTATTAGACGATTTGTTAATCCATAATGAAAATCGCTATCACTGTTGAAGGTTAGGTTATAGCACTTCGGCTACCGGAAGAACTTCTTCATTGCCTTTATATTGTATTATTATTAAAGGATAAATAATAATTTGTGAGAGATGAGACGTATAGACGTAGACTTAGACTATAGCCCACAATCTAGACGTAACCACTAAAACAAAATTTCGGTCAACTAAATATTCGATAGTATGCAGCAACTAAATAGTAACTAGTTGATCGTTGAATTTGATCGATGGTGCCCATCACTAGGCACCTAACCTAACCACTAAAACAAAATTTCAGTCGACTAAAAACTATCGACTAAATATTCGACAGTATGTAGCAACTAAATAGTAATTAATCGATAGTTGAATTTAGTCATTCGATACACTCGAAGCGTACACGACTGCTTCGCGATTTTATGCTACGAATAAAGAAAGTCCGTTTCCTCTCAAACGAGACTTTGCCGTGGCTTTCATTCGAAATTCACCGATTTTATGTTCCAGATCCAGATCGAAATTTTTTGTCGTTTCTCCGTGATTGTATCGTCACTCGATACACTCGAAGCATGAATTAAGGTCGCGGCTCTGGATCACGTTCGATTTAATTGAAAGAGAACATGCACTATGTAACAGAGTGCACGCTCGTTTACAAGACCACGGATTTACATTTACACTTCACGTGTTCCTGGATCACGGCGCGCGGTTTCAATTAGTTCCGTCGATAGTTAGTAGTGCGCTCGAAAGACCGGTCTCCATGCAGAAATGAAAAATAAAAAAGAAAAACTCGCGTGAACGGGTGAAATCGCGAAACTGCCGGGTAATTTCACGAAAAAAAGTTTCAGTTATGGTCGTGCGCAAGTTCGTCCACCTTGCTTGATGATGATTGCTAAATCGATAGTGAAGTGCGTGGATGCACTCTGTTTACGACTTTGCATGCGTGCAACACTTCTATCGGAAACGAGTCTAGAGGCTGATAAGCTCTTTTCTAATAGCAGTGCACAGCCATTGAAAATCCACTAAGAGATTAAATACAGTTTAATTGCAATCAATATTTAAGCATTAATCCTTTATTAATTGTCATTCATTATTTCTTAGAAGAGGAAAGCTATATTACCTTGCGCCATTTTTAAGATATTAACGAATCATGTTATTGAATGAAGATGAAGACAGATTTCATAGGATTTTTATGGTAACATGTGCTCGAATGAGGACCATAAAAAGTTTCTATAATTTTAAGACTTGTAACCTTAATCTAACCTAACCTTCAACAGTGATAGCGACTTTCATTGTGGATTAACAAATCGTCTAATACTTTCAGATAAGATTGTAATGCAAAAAAAAATTACTATGGTTTTTTTTGGTACAACACAATTATTGAAAATCCCATTGGTAGACTATTCGGTAGGTAAAGTGTTAGAGTCAAAGAAGTTCTAATTATTTCGGCAAATAATGTAATATATATTATAATATTTGGCAAAGTGTTAATGAAATCTTTTAGATAAATATCTGTTATCGACAGATATAATTATAAAATACTACTTTTTCTTTACGTTATGATTAAAATTCTTATTCCCATAAGTGCAATATATAAGTATTGTTATTTAATAATTGTATAATATTTCTAGTATAGTAATTGTTATTTATTTATTATTTTTTTAATTATTCAATGTAGTTAATGAATGAACGTATTTGATAGTAAATCTTACAAAATCTATTCAAAACTCCCGCCCATTAAAATTCAACCAATTTAGTCGATAATTTAAAAAATCAGTCGATTGAAAATAGTAGTTGGCTACTATCGATTTATTCGATAGTTTTAATCGATGTCCATTACTATCACGAAGAAATGACAAAATTTCGAACTGAATCTGGAATATAAAATGGAGATAATTTCGAACGAAATTCACGAACAAATTTTGAAAAGAAGAAATGTACTTTCTTTTCGTTGTTCGTAGTATAAAATTGCAAAGCAGTCATCAGAGTGCAATGTCCCGCTTTTTGTTCCAGCGACGCGTGTTTGTAGGTCGTCGCGCCTCCAACACGATCGATGCGTCGACAAAACAACTGAATCTCGTACGATCTCGATTATCATTCATAATCTACGATCTGTTATGTATTGACCTCTACGTGCGCAGAATTATTTACTGATCAAGGTCACTCGGAACCTCTCCCACCACGTAAATATTGTGCCCCCCTCCTTTTTCCAGTTCGCTCTCACAGTCGTTTGAAAATTAGTAATCTAATTTTCATACATAAAATAACTAATCATTTATCACTAATTATATTCGGTATTTTAAGGTGAAATAGAGCCTCAATATTTTTACCCAACCAATGAACTTTAATAAATAAAATATTTTTCCATTCTGTTCGATGATCTTTTGCCAAAAAGAATAAATAATATAATATTTAATTGATTGAAGGTCATCGTTTGAATAAAAACAAAATTGGTCTTATTCTTGCCAACCTATTATTTACAAATTAGATATTAATATGTGATTTAATAAAGAAATTTGTGGAATAATTTATATATTAAATATTATAATTTAAATTGTTAAATTAAATTTAATAATTATAATTTATAGTAATACGTGATTTACTAAAGAAATTTGTGGAACAATTTATATATTAAATATTATAAATTAAATTATTAAATTAAATTTAATAATTATAATTTAAATATTTCTAATGGAAGCATAATTACAGTAATTAAGAAATAAAAAATGTGAAACCGGTCATTTTCCTGGTGGTTACTGTTGACCAATAGAATGGACTCGTGTTCGATTTCAGTTATCGGATGGATTAGATTCAAATTTTATCTTTCCCGCCTTTCGGTACGATTCAGTTCACGTCGACAGTTTACAAAGTCGAACGGGTGAACATCAATATGCACAATAATGCACGGAAACATTGTGAGATCAACAGGACAAGGTTCTTGAAAATTTATTAGCTTCAATGACATCAGTCCTACGAAGTTACCCTGATCTCACCTGGCTCCGTTCCACAGGCGTGAAAAAGCCACGTAACCGTCCACGGCCTCGGGCGTTTTTCATTAATTATCTTACTAATGCTAACACTTGCTAATACAATCCAGAAAAATTCATTCTTTTTTTTTTAAATTTCTAGCAATAAACATCTGTTACCTTTTCTTTCAAAATAACTAAATTAAAATAGCTAATATATATTTTAATTAATTATTTAATTTAATTATAAATTTTAATATCTCAATAAACTAATAAAGTAACACAAAGTAACGCATATTCCTGAGAAAGAAAATAATTTTCATTCACTGAACATGCGTCCCATTTTCGTCTACTAGGCTCTACCCTAGTAGCACAAAAATATTGGATAAATATTTGTCTTCAAATATTGGAAAAATATTTTTTGAGCCCCATTTTTTTCTATCAGATAAATATTGGATCTAACTATGAATTTTTTATAGTAAAATATTTAATTTATATAAAATGTGAGGGGATTTTATAAATTTAATAAATTTTATTATTGTATGCATGTTTAAGAAATGTGAATTGAATGTTTAGAAAATATAAGCTAAATATTCATGCAATATAAACTAGATATTTTAAAAAAATATAAAGTAAATATTACAAAAAATATGAAATCAATATTTGAAAAATATAAATTCAATATTTAAATAACATTCGATTAAAAAGAATAGTATCCCTATAAGTATAATGGCAAAGAATAGTATCCCTGCCCGATAATTGTCCCTAGGCAGACCCGTGTTGCGGACAATTATCGATAAAATACTGTACTTCTAATATGAAATAAAGATCCATATAATATTTAGAAAAAAATATTTTTCTCGTAACATGAAATAGATATTTCCTGCATATTTAAAAGGAGATATTTGTTACTTAATATAAAATAAATATTGTATGTATATTTAAATATTAAGAAGAGATTGAATCTCTTTTTAATATTTTGTGTTACTAGGGTAGTAATATTGATATAGCAAGTAATATTAATATAGTAAATACTAATATAGTAAGTAATATTTTAATATAGTAGGGGTATACTAGGGTATACTTTGTAATCAAAATTACAATAAACAATATATGCACATTAAAATACATCTAAATTGTACTTTTCCCTGTGTTATTTCTGTCACAGGAAATTATTCAGATTGCAAATAATCACAACCAAGCTGTACCGATATGGAATAAATTATAATTAAAAACGTGGTCACGTGAAGCAATGCTGATTGGTTTTTTAAAGTTACCTTCATGGACATGATTGAGGTGCACGTGTTACGTGGTGTCTCAGAGTATCAGAATCGTCTTCTCAGGATGGAAATGTCTCATACACTTAATGTCAATGTTGCAATTGCATCGCAGTGCATCGGGCATGCTTACGCTCGCATGTCGCGTGTCACCCACGATAGCAACACGTTTCTCTCGAAAAACAGGTGCTCTGACATCGGATGACACTGTACTATCACGGTCTGCGTTGAAACGCGCGTGAACACTAACACGTTCCCTCGTGTTTACGAAACGCGAGGCTGCGACATCGTAGCATCGTGATTTACCGGATGACTTCGAGTCACCGAATGCCCGATGAAACTGCTGGGCCACTGGTATAGACAAAGTCTGTCTCCATTGTCGTCCGCTTGGCGGCGCCACCTGCCGACCTCTTTTTTCACATCGTTATTGACAAAATCGTTAGCTTTTTAAATTATAGACAATTATATTTAAATTCTTATTAGAATTAAAATATAATAATAAATTATTATATATAAATATAATTTAAATTATAGATAAAAATTTTCAATGACCCCTTACGACAACAAAACGTGCACAGGGGATTTATTTATTTAATTTAAAAACGGATAAAATAGTTGAAGATATTTATTTTGAAATAGTACACACACACTGTGGTGAAAATAATTTCTTTTATAAAGTTAATGCTACGGTTAAGTAGTGTCATATAAGGCAAAATACTATTTGTTATTTTTGTAAATAATTCTGCAGGAGTTAACAATAACAAAATACACTCTCTGATAATAATTAAAACAGTATAAAAGCGGTGGAAATTATTTGGTTCGTAAAATCTGAATTTAGCGCCATTTCGCGTGGCGGTAAAATGTTTGAACTTGTAAACAAAATTACCGACAGTTGATATTTTCTTTAGAAACAGCTGATGGTAACATCTGTAGGTAATAAATAAACGTAGAATGCTGACATTACCCATTCTTTAATTGTTTGAAAGAAAACGACTTTTTATTGTGTAATTTAATTATTATTGCTCTTATTGCTTTCTTATATCCCTTATTGTTCACCATTGTAATTATTGTTTTATAAACGATTCGCTGTTAAAATAATTGTTTAAATAAATATAATTTTATTTATTTCTGTATTTATTATTTCAATTATTATCCCGAGAAATTGTTTTATCTTCGCAGCATTAGCTCGATGCGATTGCCAATTTTTTATATTTTATAGAGCAATTGGTGGCATTTCTACGAAATAAAATATTATCAATCGGCAATCACACCGATTGCCAGTTGAAATAGTCGAAATTATTTTTACCGGACATTTGAGAAATTAGAATTCTACAGCACGAAACGACTCCGAATACAATTGACCGTTACGAAACATGAAAAACTCCGAATTAATACGAAATACATCGTTCAAGTTGAATATTTATTGATTATTCATTAATTAACAACACAATATTATTGAAAAAACAAGGGATATACTTACTCTGACACGTTCGCCGCTGCTGATGAATGTTCGAAATGACCGTTGGCGTCTGGACAGTGGTTCTCCAATAGATTGATGTACCATCGATGTTTTCAATCGATGGACCTTTTGGCCGTGGAATCTGTAACAGAAAGAAATAATACACGCAAACAGTCAGAAATGATAGCATACAATCAGAATTAATAACAAATAAACAATTCAATTTGAATCAAAATGAATACGTACCAAAATTCAATAAACTTTCTACGTGACGATCCTAAGCGGTCTGTGGCGGCAAATGGCGGTTCGAACTGCCTGTTTGAAAGTTTGCAATAACCGTCCTCTCGTGGCGCCACCTAGCGGCGCCGCTCAGTAAGCATTCTTGTTCGGCAAAAAGATTTGAAATTGACCAACTCTAAAAGGGCATTTAAATCAAAAAATAAATAATAATAATTAAAAGTAATAATATATAATAATTAAATAATAATATTACTATTAATTATTATTATATTATATTTCATTCAAACTTGGCGGGTATTCTTGTTCGGCAAAAAGATTTGAAATTGACCAACTCTAAAAGGGCATAACATTTAAATTAAAAAATAATAACGTTTCTAAACGGTTGTAATCTACGTGCCTAAAGGTTTTATTTTTTATTTATTAATTATTATTAATTTATTTATTATGAACAGACCGAGGTCCATTTATACAAATGTTTACAATACAACAAAGACCTATGAAAGGACATGCATAAAAAAAAACTTATTTTAATAATCTTTCCTTTTTGTTCAACTTCCCTAATGTTCTTGTGTTTTTATATACGCTATATTACAATGTAATGTATACTATTTTATAAATTTATATAATGTATACTATTTTATACATTTTAAAAAGATCTCAGTGGTCTTCTGTACCGACGAAATGCCTGGTAGCACCCTGGTAGCCTTCTGTTTCTCACTCCAGACTATATCCTAGAGGGCGTAAGAGAACACCGAAATATTCGAGTGACACGAACTCCTGGGCGAAGAGTGGGGGTATTGTTGTGATTGAACATCTGTAGAAGTTTGAGCAAGCAGAAAATGTAATACCTGTTTTGATTTACATTTACGGTTAGGCCAATTTGGCGGCAAAGTGCAACTGCAGTTTCTGTGAATTTTTTACGAATATTTGAAATGATAGAAGTCACTCAAACCATGGAGAATGTTGCTCTGAGCCCAACAATCTCAGCAAAACTAAAATGTCGAGAGAATGCGAATAAACTCAAACACGGATCGCCAAAGTTGCAAGAAGTTCTCCGAGAGGTTACGTATCCACATTGTGTTTCGTACTTGAAAATCTTTGTATTCCATAATGTTTAACGATAAAATACGTTTTTAGAGATGTCGACAGAGAATGCGAGAGAAGAGAGGCCAACTGTTCAACAGAAGCAGATTTGGTTTGGAAATCAATTCTGAAAATATGCGGAACACGTTGTCTAACATCATACGAAACGAATTGTACAGTATTGCGACTACCAATGCAGATCCGATCGTGAATCCTTTCTGTCGCGTTGTTAGCGAGCCTCTGGAGCTGGAAGAGGCAATTGAACTCGAGAACGAAATATTGAATGAAGAAGGTAAGTTCATACTTTCTTGTTAACCAGTGATAATCCAAAATCCCTCTATGCGATATTTGCAGAACAATGGATTCTCGAAGAATACGAGAAAATGTCGCAGGAAGAACTGGAGTTGCTAGCGTTAGCTGCGGATCAGGAAATTGATGAAGTTATTTGTCCTCTATGTCAGACATCCAATCTCACGGAAGAAGCAAGTCGAGTAACTTGTAAGTCTTGCACCTTTAAATTAAACAATGTCAACTTAAAAGAGATAAGGTATTTAATAAGTAAGTCTGTGAACGATCACTCGACAATGTGCACGGAGTCACCAGGCTTCATGCAGCTAAATGAAAACGGTATTAAACGTTTGTATTTAATTTGTGATAAGTGCTCAACATTGACACCGATTAAAATTTAATGATAGAGGTAGTATAAAACGAACACAACTAATTTGATATACTTGCGAGACTACCATTGACTAAATTATTAATTGATTATAAATTAAGAGGCAAGGGGCATCACGTGACATAGATTCTAATTACTGTCTAGTTATCACACGTGGTGCCCCTTGCCTCTTAAGACAGACTTTGACCATTGATGTCTCTATGTTTGGGAGATGATCAAGGTTTAGTTACGTGTTTCGTTAAATTGTACAAATAAAAAAGAATAACATAGGACAATGAGAGGATGTGATGTAAATTTTCAATTGCTTTATGGAAATAAACATTTGTCTAGCTAGCAAATGTTTACACGGTTATATGATACATATTGTACAAAAAGAAACATCCCTCCGTTGATTTATTTATATTATTTATCACTTAGACAATACACAATGAAAAATTGTAAGTAGAAGACATCTGTATATTGTAAACGTTAACGGTCCTTTAAAAGTGTTCGTTAAATTTTTCGTTTGATAATTATTACAAGGGACAAATGAGAGGCTTTCTTCGAGATTGTTTGGAAATATAGTCGGTATTTAGTTATTTACAATCATGTAAAATCATTTACAATATCCAGAAGTCTTTTATAGCTTAGATTCTAATAATTGAAATCTTTATAAATGATTTGTACATTATCACATGAAATTTCGCGTTAAAAACTTCATATTCCATAACATTATTAGTATATAACATACTCTGAATTTGTGAGCAACCCATTGTTTTTGCTGCAGCAAAATCGTTTTATCCACGATGTAAATTGTTCGTTCTCCCATAGTTCTAACTATGCAGGTATCGAAAATTTGATATATCTTTTTAATGGGATAGGTTGTCATCGAAAATATTGTATAGCGTTATTCAATTTGTAACTGTACTTTTTTTTTCTACAATAAAAGGCATATTTTTCGTCTCCAGTCTCCTATTACCGCATGCTTTTCAAATGGCACCAGTTTTCATTTAGGTACTCTGAAATGTGTTCACATTTGTTGTAATACAAAAACAAAATATTCTTCCGAACAATCATATACATATCTTAGGACGTAGATAACGTTTTTATTCGTCAATATTTCGGTAAAAGGATATTCAAAGATACGAAATCTCTTTCGAAACAAACTTTGATTACTATTAAAATATACCGACAACGTGTAACATATCGTCGGGTCCGCAATGTATTTGTTATATTTTTTTTACAAGTGTGTTCGTCTTAAAATTATAAACAAACGTTACTTAATGAGAAATAGAACAATTTCAAAGAAACACTAATTTCTCCATTCGGTTTTATAATAACGCAACGTCACAAAGAGTCCAACGTTTCGCCGAATAACAAGCTTAGCAAAAATATAATGGAATGGTTTGCTCTACACAATGTTTTTCTCCGCATCTTTTTTTTTGTTCTTTTCGCGTGTCGCTCTGACACATGTAGGCAAGTACTACAATGAGTTCGATGATTCGGTGAAAGTAAAACGAACAGTTCAATATCGCAAATTACCTCGTAGCATACAATTTTCTGGATGAACCTAAATAAGACGATGTATACAATCATGTAATAAATATAAATGTACTTGCAGCTTGTATAAATCAATGCGATAACACATTTTTTGCAGAAACAAGATATTTAAAAAAAAATCTCAACGTGTTACAAATTCGCTACAGAATATACACATATATAAACACATGTATCTATATAAATATATATGTATATATCCGTAGTACAGAAACAGTACGTCGAACATCGGTTTCAAATTCATACATCGTTTCTATTCACACGCACTTCTTTTTGTCCCTAACGAATTGACGTTACAAATTTCTCGATCACAAATTTAGACGAGAACAAGGGGGAGCGAAAAATTGCACTTGAGTGGTTACTCCGCTGCTCAACCGCGATCGTTGGCAAAAAGGGGGAACCCGAGAGTGTCTACTGTAAAAAAGAAAATGACCGTTTCAAGAATTCTTATCACGTACCTGATCCTTCCTAAACTGGCTTAAACTACGGTAACTTTCGTGCACGCAAACACGTTTTCCGCGGCGAATTCGCGCATTGGTCACTGAGTGGATCGTCGCCGTTCTGTACGATTTACTGCTGCGAGTGCTTCTTCGGGAAGACGACCAGGGTCTGATAGAATATCAGTGGCAGTACACAGATACCTCAGGGAATTCAGAACAGCTGAAACGAAAATAGCAATCTTAGTGACTAGAGAAACAAGGAATCACATAAATATTGGGTCTATAACTTAAAAACTGGAATTTGACGTTAGATGCTAACACTTGTGTATGCGCTGTAGCAAATCATCAGGTTAAACATACATGTGTATCAGTCTAACGCTTCAATTTTTTTTTATTAATGTCTTTATTGCTATTAGTAGATACGAGTGGACTCAAGCCCCATATATTTTGTTATTGTTACGATTCCACGTTGGCAGCCCTGACTAGGCGCCATCTGGTCTAACAAGCTGAACTAAAATTGGCTCTAGACTTGCTTTAGACTCTGGCATCATGAATGGAATCTGGGGAAATTGAATGCAATCACGGGCTGTCGCTTTTTTACCTTATACAAGCATATTTTGAGCTGCACAAGGGTTCATTTGATAGAGGAAGGTTAACTGCACCACGCTGTGCTCCATCATATCAGTGAAAAATGTCTATTTGTGACAGAAAAATAAGCCCAAAGTAGAGCAAACATCGAGAAAAACACCAGCAGATTCCTATGTATTTTTCTGTTACAAATAGACATTTTTGACTGATATGATGGGGCGCAGCGTGGTGCAGTTAACCTTCCTCTATCAAATGAACCCTTGTGCAGCTCAAAATATGCTTGTATAAGGTAAAAAAGCGACAGCCCGTGATTGCATTCAATTTCCCCATATTCCATTCATGATGCCAGAGTCTAAAGCAAGTCTAGAGCCAATTTTAGTTCAGCTAGCTAGACCAGATGGCGCCTAATCAGGACTGCCAACGTGGAATCGCAACAACAAAAATATATGGGGCTTGATTAATGTCTTTTGATAAAGACATTACTAATACGTATAAATACCATAGCCTTGCCTCTTAATAAACGTTCAAATTTCCTAAAAAAAATTCCGTTTTTTAAGTTATAGACCCAACAGTTGATAGACACAAACCTGGTCTGAGATCGACGAGCGAGCAATGCTGCTCAACCCATAATATTGTACTTCTGTATAGATCCTCGATACTCGCCGTTGATACCGAAGTATTGAAAGAAATCATCAAAGGCTCAAGCAATATACTGAACTAAGAATATTGGTTAAGAAATATCTACATGAATTTTTATTTCTTCTTCCTCAATAGGTATGGTTATTCTCTTTGAAAAGGATACAATCCAAAATTTCCAATTTTCTCGCGTACGCGTGCGCACGTACTCGTCAAACATCTCCTTCATTTTGCTAGTTCTGTGTCTAGAAATCGGAGCACCCGTTGCAGGAAGCATAGATTGGCAATTACTGAAACAAGACGTAACATTAACGAGGTTGATAAGCCATATTGCAATTCATTTCTTCAGACTGTGGATGTCTCTGCAGCTTTTATGAATCTATATAAAATCCACAGTCTTATTAATTAGAGTGGAAGAGTTACCTAATCGACGTATTAAGGCACTCAATTTGATGTCTTAAGCTATCCATCTCCTCCTTCAACTGATTCCGTTCCGCCCTCAGTTGTCTGATATAATCCGCCCCTTTCTGCAGCATCGCAGCTTTACTCAGCTTTGGATTCGGATTCTGACTGAGCTGCGGTATCAGACTATGCAGCATGTCGAACCCGTTCTTAATGTTGTATCTACGCTTCTGTTCCGCGTGGATGTGGCCAACCCTTCTCTGCTCCTTGTACTGTCCTCGTTCCGATTCACCCTTTATGTAGCCCCGGGAAGGCGACAGCGGGCTTCCTATACTCATCGGGCTATGCAAAGGGCTGAGGCTCAACGCCTGAGGGCTGTGCGCGTTGGAACTGTCCTTCGGCGAGCCGGGGCTATTTTGTGGCTGGTGCGATTGAGTGTTTGTATTTAATAAGATTTGCTGGCTGCAAGCAGACTGTTGCATCGCCTAACATGCAACACAAACGCGCGTCCGCACACGTGCACTTGATATATCATCAATTATATAAGGCTATGTTTTATTATTGTCGATATCAGCGTTGCGCAATTAGAAACACGTGGAGATGTATAATTAGGACTCGTGAATACCTTTCAGGCGATGCTATCATCTGATTTGGAACCCCAAAAGAGTCTCACAGGTTCTATTCAGTGACGTACAAAAACATTGGTACGTACAGATGATACAGTGTTGTATTTTTATTTCGAAGAGGATAAAATGACATTGAATAAGTTTCATCTTTGCGTACGAATATCTTTGCAGGTTTTACTGTAGGTGTTCTAGTAAATACATAATGCGAGGCATACCTGCTGCTGAGGCTGCACCTGCACCGTAGCGGTTTGTATCGTTTGGACAGTGATCGGCGTGGTGATCTGGTGGGTGGTCGTTGCCTGTGTGGGCGAAGCTGAAGGTGGAAGCATGGGTAAGATGTGTTTCATAGTGGTGGCTGTTTGGTTCACTCTCGGCATTATATTATCAGCCGGACTATTCATTGTGTATATACCAGATGTGTCTATGTAACGATATTGAATCTCTCATAATATTCTTTATCATCGGTAAAAGGCGTAATACCACGATCGTTATTAGTTTTTTTTTGTTTTCTCTTAATAATCGCGCTTCAAGCGGCGAATACTATAATAGGAAAATTAAGAACCGTGCAAAGAGTACGTTTCTTAGTATACATACTATTCGTGAGTAACTGTGCGAGCAATACATTGTTATTTAGATTTAGAGCGGGATCGCTCGCTGCGGACACTAACGGTGGCGGGTGCATTCTCGGTGCAGTTAGCGAGGAGCTACTTCGAGATCTACTCCTCGCTTTCATCTGATACTGCAACAGAAACACACATCCCATTTATTTTATTTTATTTGATTTTATACGGACTGATGTCCTTTTGTACAATTGTATATAGTTTATACGATATAACTAATAAACAGAAAGAGAAAAAAAGAAACAAAAAAAGCCTTAATTTTAAGTCTTAAGAGGCAAGGGGCACCACGTGACATACCTATTCTAGGGTATTTATCAGTGTTACCAACGTCTGCGCGGAGAAAGATTTTTTTTGTGGTGACACTGATAAAGATACATATGTATCAGTCTAACGCTTCAATTTTGCTATGATTCCACGTCTTTCCCTTTCTTTTTTATTAATGTCTTTATTAAAAGACATTAATCAAGCCCCATATATTTTTGTTGTTACGATTCCACGTTGGCAGTCCTGACTAGGCGCCATCTGGTCTAACTAGTTGAACTAAAATTGGCTCTAGACTTGCTTTAGACTCTGGCATTATTATTGACTCTATTATTATTGTTTATCAAATTAAAGATGAAGCTCTGGAACTATTCTACGATCTGATAATGTTTCAAGGTCGCCTGTGTTTAATATTGTAGAGTAATTATGATCAAAGATTGACATTGGGTTTCTTATCTATTATTATTATTATGCACAAAATCTGAGGAACTTATACTGCACTCTCTCCAGCATGATTTTATATTTAACGCTTTTCGGAGACCATATAGTTGAATCATATTTAGTTCTTTGAGAATCTCTCCTCTTTTATTAAGGCTACTTTCTAGTGGAGTGTGTGGTGGATTACTATACCTTGGGCACAGCGAAGACCTCCTCCTTCTCCGAGTTGGTAGTGGCTGGTTGCGGGAGCAGTTTCGCGGGTTGAACGTTTGGCGTGGTGAGATCCAGTCCCGAGGCTCTGCACTGCAACAGTATCGGCGATTGCGACGGTTGCTCGGAGGTGACGACTTGTTGCGTAGGGTGTGTCTGCGGAACATGAGAAATCGATTGTTAATTACAAACTTCTCTCCCGCGTCTATGCATTATTCAAGCGATCCGCCGCGGAGGAGACCGGCTTATCGCCAGTACCTTGAAATTATTGGCGTTGAATTTACATTGCTGCGCATTAAAGTTCTGTGGCAGACCAGAGAACTTGTAGCACTGCTGCGGTTGAACGACTTTGTACGGCTTGGTGGACATCGGTGCAACCGGTGGCAGGGGTCTGATGGTTCTGTGCTGCGTAGGCACCGAGGAATTCGTTCCTCCGAAATTCTGTTGCACCGTCACCAAGTTCTGTACGTGTCCGCCGATTGGCGATATTTGGTTCGCGTGAACCGACTGATCATTCATCGGTGGCATCTGATTCTGTACCGTCGTTAATTGCACCGCTTGGATCTCCATGGCGAACGGTTGCTGTGACGTTTGCTGGTAGCCCGTGCTCTGCTGTTGCGCTGGCCGTTGGTACGTGCTCTGTTGCTGTTGTTGCTGGGGCTGCTGGATCACCCGATTGGTCCTCGAAGAGACCCTACTAGGACGACTCTTCTCCCTGATCGGCTGGCTCGCCGCTGGAGGCTCGTAGCTCGGCTGCATCGCGTTGTAAGTCTCGCTTAGGCTACTGAAATGCAAAACAAGTCTCATATTAACTAAGTCATTGAATACCTCTTTAATGTTTCTAGGAAAGTGTCTTTACATATTGTTCCTGAAGGTATTCGTTGGCTCAGGCTGAGTATATATCTTCGCCGTGTACTGAAGATTCTGCATAGTGTTCGATTGGTCGTTCTGCTGCAACGTTGACTGTGGAGCAGCCTGTTCGTTCTTCACCGCTGATTCTTGGCCCATCTCGTTCATTTGATTTATGGGCGCCATCAAGTCCAGAACAGGGTAGCTCGAGTTTAGCGCACTGTTGCGAAACATGTCGTCTTCCTCGGGCACGGGAGGCAACTTCGAATTTAAAAATTCTAAAATGAGATTAAAATAAAATCGATTATCACCTACTCCTCACACATTCTTTCTTCAATTGTATTTAATGGTGTCAGCTTACCTTGTAATGGTTCTAGGGTATCCATAAAATCGTCTAAATTCGGCTGCAGTGGACCCAGACTGGGCTGTATGAAGTCTGCCAGACTTGCTCCTCGCGCTGCAATTTTTTAGAAATGTTTATAGAGATTTTCTTTAAGAAGAAGAGAAGAACTTGGATTAGTTACCAATTTCTCTCGGGTCGGGAAAGTATAGTGGTTGATTCGAACTGATTGTTGAGAATAACGTGTCAGTCATCAGCTCCATGTAGTCCTCGTCAACCATCATACTCTCTCCTCCTGGAGTCCCACTGGTCCCTCCATGTGCGTTGCCAGTACCCACTCCGAAGTTCCCGGTGGTTCCTAATCCGCTGCCCCAATCTAACACGTCCATCGATTCCATCTGGAATAAGGGTGCACTCCACTGTGAACGAGTCCACGGAAGAATTGCGATCTCTTCACCCTACCGTTATCATCCCTCGACTCTTCAGAAGTTATTTTATGTTAACAGAGTGACCAATCTAACGTTAATTTTTTAGGGTTTCTTAATCATACTTGGGGGGTAAAAGCAACCCCTAAAGCTAGAGTTTACTACATTTACTCGTTAACATCAGAAAAAAATTGTAAATGCAAGCAGATTATTGTTAACAAAAAATTTAGAGGGTCGTTTAAGCTGTGGGGGGTAGAAGCAGCCCCTAAAGTTAGAGTTCCTTACATTTACTCATTAACTTCAGAAAAAGATTGTAAAAGCAAACAAATAATTGTTAAAAAAATTTAGAGGGTCCTTTCAGCTGCAGGGGGTAAAATCAACCCCTAAAGCTAGAGTTCCTTACATTTACTCGTTAACTTAAAAAAAAAATTTTTAATGCAAGCAGATATAAAATGAATAAAAATGAATAAAAATAAAAAATATATAAAATGAATCTTGCTGCCATTATTTTCGAATTTAAGATTTCTGAATGAACGATCAGGATTGATCACAGCAGAGTGAAAGATTTTGGTTGCACTATATAAAGGGGGTGGGTGTGTACCATCTCGGTGCCATCCTTGTTCGTCCAGCCAAGGATCTTGTTGCGGTAGAACATTCGCCATTTCTTGTATTCCGCAGTAACCGCAGCAAGTTTCCGCTTCCAGTATTTGCCCTCTAAGACCACCGCCTGATAAGAGATACAACCCTTGATTTTACATTTTTGAAAAGTACCTACATGTTGCGTTGGAACGATGTTCGTCGTCCAACTGTGTTTGTTTTTCGCTTGCGCAATCAAGGATATCTATCGTTTCCTTGACCGTACTCGAATCTCATTCGCTTCTGGACTAGTCACGTAAAGCCTTATTAATACCATATACAGGGAGTCTCGAAAGTAAATGGCGAGTGACAGTGCTGAAGAGTCGGAGGTCAGCGGGACTTCCTCCTCACTTCCTCATTGTCAATTCCCTGTTCTACTTTTGCGTTACGGACTAATGCTCTTAGAAGGAGCTCCGGTTCAAGGAGTTCCACTCGTGAAGAACGCTATGTCAGAGGTAGTGATGGGCACCATCGACCAAAATCAATGATCAACTAGTTTATATTTAGTTGCTACATACTATCGAATATATAGTCGATTGAAATTTTGTTTTAATGTTCACTCAGTATTATAGGTACAGAAAGAGTAAATCTTATAAAATCTATTAAAAATTCAAACAATTTAGTCAATAGTTTTAATCGATGATGCCCATCACTAGCTATAGGTCTTTTCATAATCGAGAAATGAATTTTGGAAACGAGTCTACCGCCTCAATCCAAAGTTATCGGTACATGTATTATTTAAAAACTAGGAAGTATCAAACGAAAATTTATATTTGGAAATGGCAGCCATTTTTTTTCTGCACTGTTTTGCCACTCGACAGCTTTGAGACACCCTGTACAAGTTCACCGCCTTGTCAAAAGTGGTGCAACGAGCTACAGTATTAATGCTTGATGAACGTACCTCGGGTTTATTATGAGTGTCAACATCCAACGGGGATGCGAACTGGCACACCAACGTGTTCTGCTTCAGTATAACTGAAACGACACGAAATCACATGGTCATCGTCGAGACTTTCGAATCGCGATGGGTGACAATCATCTCGTCGATCTCTGAGCCGCTCGACCGGATCATCCGCGAGGGAAATCACGATCGAGTGATCGTTTACAGTGTACCGAAGGAACCGCGAGTAAGTACTCGTTCAATTTCACAGACACACACGCGAATCAGTCTTCAGTATTTTTTTTTTTACCAACGACGAGATTAAATTAGAGAATTCCATTGTAGTTTTACGAAGCGTTCGTCTTTTATAATAATTAATATAATAAAATATTAAAATATAATAAATATAATAATGTAAGTTAAAGTAGTTAAAGTAAATATAATAAATATAATTATATTAAAATATAATAAATATAATAATATAATTAAATTAAATTATAATAAATATAATAATATTATTATATTAAAATATAATAAATATAATAATATAATTATATTAAAACATAATAAATATAATAATATAATTATATTAAAATATAATAAAGATATCTCGATAACGATCGTTCCATTAAAATAAAAAAGAAACTCTTGGTAGAAGTAATACAATTTTATCTATCTTACATTCTTGTCAACTGATATCAACAATTATAATCTTCTATCAGTAATTCGAAAAATACAGGATGGTCCACCTAAGTAAGGCCAAATAAAATATCTCTAATTGAGGAGGTACAAAAAATATTTTGTATGCTGTTGCAAAAATATTTTTTTTTAACTCGAAGGTCATTTCAAGGTTATGCAATGTAAAAAAACAAATTATTAAATTGATGCAATAAAACAAATTATACAATTATACTTTTTAAAAAATCAATAACCTTGTAAACTGCGAAAAAAATTATCCTAGAAAAAAAAACATTTCTTGCAATGGAATGTTTTTTTTTTTAAAAAATTTTATATCACAAAAAAAATTTTTTTTTACCCCCCCAAATATAGTTTTTTATAATTTTTTTGTGGCCTTACTTAGGTAGACCACCCTGTATATTTTGTCTCGAACAAATTTGCTGAATGAAACGTTTGAATTGTTTTTTTTTCGACGAAAATGATTGGTGCATACGAACCGAGTCGGTGCACCGTGTCTCGGGATGGGAACAGAAGATTGAACAGTGCACAATTCGACTAGGGGCCAGTTAGCTCCCTCTTAACCTAAGTCCATCTTTGACGTAGTCAGTGTAACAGAGCGGAGACGCGGACGTCCCGATGCCGACTTTCCGGCGGCGCATTTTTAGCGTTAGTCGCGAAATAATTTCGCAAAAGTTCCTGAGCCGTAGGAATTGCCTCGGTGTTGTTGGTTTTGGAAATTGTCCACTCGCTTCGATCTCCCTTCGTTCGACACACTATCAGCTGTCGCGCTAGATCACGCTTATGACCGTATTTGAAGATTAAAAATCGAGTTACACTTGATTTGGAGAAGAACACGAAGAGAAACGTGGAATAAAATTTTTTAAAGAATATATAGTGACGATTTTTTCTAAATGCAAAACCATTAATTTAAATAAGTAACAAACGTCGCCCAATAGATTCGGTTGTATTTTGGTTGTAGGTAAAAAAATTAAATTAATTAAAAAATTAACAACAGCTAGTTGCTCCAAAAAAAGAAAAAATGTTTCAAGAATTAAAAAAAAATTTATTCTTATATATAATAGACTTATATAGTCTAAATAAATTATATAATTAAATTTTATTCCCTACAAATTGTATATATAAAAATTTTTTATATAAAAATTCAAAACCTCAAATAATATTAAATTTTATATAAATTTCATATATAAAAATGTTTCAAGAATTAAAAAAGAAATTTATTCTTATATATAATAGACTTATATAGTCTAAATAAATTATATAATTAAATTTCATTCCTTACTAATTTCATATATAAAAATTTTTTATATAGAAATTCAAAACCTCAAATAATATTAAATTTTATATAAATTTTATATATAAAAATTTCGCACCAAATGCGACTAAGATTTATTTTTTAAATAAATATCCCTTCAAAAGAATTGTATTCCACAGTTTCCGGTAGTTTTGTCTAAGAGAATCGTGCCTCGTTCCATTTTACCCACAGAAATCTTATTCCGAATACTATTGAATAATGTTCTTCTAATTGCAACAGTTTTAATTATAACAATTATTCAAATCTTGATACGCGAGATCGTTATCGGTAATTACGACAGAGCGATCGATCACCGCTCGAGAAGAGTGATCTCCAGTCGTTTAGCAATCGAACGAATAACGATGAAACGTGCCCCGTGGGTCAGGTCTCGTGTCAACGATCGTGGAACACGTGAGGAAAATTATACGCGTCTTTTTCTGATGTTTCCCCACCACGTTTTACGTAATCCTGTTGAAAACACGCACCGACGAAGATGTTCTTAAGCAACGAGGTACATATTACTTTGTTACACAATCTCCGTGGAACAGTATCGACGGACTATTTACAATCGAGTTACCCATTTATCGGTATCTCCCAACCGAACCTTTCACCCGAAAATAGAAAGAGAAATTTATTCTCTGGGGAAGATGTTCCAATGACCCCCAAATTTACATACAACCTCGAGCATTGCTTCACTGAAATGTATCTCCACGCTTTGGTAAATAAACTTCTTATATAGATCGTATCGTTACTAACAACAATTGTTAAATTTAGTTTTGCTAATTATTTTAAATAATCAACGTTTCGGTCACTGATTTGGATTATTTTCAAGATTAACTTAAAATTCCTTCTGTAAGAAAATAATAATAATAATAATTATTATTAACGAAACTGCTTAGTTAAGTTTGTTTTTTACAAGTAACTGACACCCTTTAATTTAATTAAATTTAATTATTATCCCTTATAAAAGTGATAAAAGATTGATTTCATTTAGACCAATTATTTCTTACGAAATCATTTTTATGGTTTAGTGTTACGCAGTTTATTTTATTTTATTAGAGTGTTCACTCAGATTACAAAGCATCGCAGTAATTTCAAAAATTCTGTATATATTTTCCTCGAATGCCTTCAAGTATTTTCAATTAAAATTAAATAATCAAGAAGTTAGAGAGAAGTTGATGAATCTCGATTTTTGCAATTATTATTAGTGTACAAAAATTCTGTAACGAGTTAACGCTAAACCTACCGAGTCTTAAAAGTAACTGACACCCTTTAATTTAATTTAATTTATTTTAATTTAATTGTAATTTAATTGTAATTTAATTGTAATTTAATTTTAATTTAGTTTCAATATAGTTTTAATTTAATTGTAATCTAATTGTAATCTAATTGTAATTTAATTGTAATTTAATTGTAATTTAACTGTAATTTAATTGTGATTCAATTGTAATTTAATTGTAATTTAATTTAATTATTTATTATTCCTTATAAAAGTGACAAGATTGACTTTATTTAGACCAATTATTTTTATATAGAAATCATTTTTATGGTTTTATGTTCCACGTTACAAGAAGATTAACAGATCCACACAATCTGTCGATCGCGATGCTTGAAAGTGGAGGAGGAGGCTGTATTGTAATTCCATATCGTGGGATCCGAGTGAAAAAAGAACCGCCAGTTAGAATAACAAAAGTCGTAGCCAACAATAGCTCGAGATGAGAATAATCGGCGATTCTTTACGGCTTTCTAGCGATGATAGATGATCGTGAGACCTTTACACACTGTTCCTATTTGTCGAGTAGCATAGCTGCCACGCCTGGTCGCGGGACAGGAGACACGCGCGTCGCAAAAATAACATTCTGGCAGCGGGTTGATCGAAATGTCAGTGAACGAGGCACGATTGCACAATGGACAGAGGCTGATCGTTTTATATTTAAAAGACTCGCTCTTTTTGCGGCCGCTCGTATCTCTCTCTACAACGAGGTGCTGTCTCCGCGGTGTTAATCTTCTCTTGGTGGCAACGTGGTAAACAACGTAGCCGCGTGTCCACCAGTGACTCAAACTATATACAGGGTGTCTGAAAATTCATTCAACATCCGGAAATGGGAGGTTCTTCAAATCATTTCAAGCAATATTTTCCTTTGCAAAAATTACGTCCGTTGATTTGTTAAGGAGTTACTAATGAAAAACACGGACCAATCATAAGGCGGCTATAGCGAACGGTATTCGACTCGGCGAGAGGTTCTAGTGATGGGTACTATCGACTAAATTCAACTATCGATTAATTACTATTTAGTTGCTACATACTATCGAATATTTAGTCGATAGTTTTTAGTACAATCGATTGTAGTACTGTTCTGCAATGTTCACTCAGTATTATAGGCACAGAAAGAATAAATATATTAATATATTAGTAAGTAAATATATTAATACATTAGTAAGTAAATATATTAATATATGTATAGTAAATATATTAATATATTAATAAATAAATATATTAATGCATTAGTAAGTAAATATATTAATATATGTATAGTAAATATATTAATATATTAGTAAGTAAATAGATTAATATATGTATAGTAAATCAGTCCGTGTTTTTCGTTAATAACTCCTAAACAAAACCGAGAACGTGATTTTTGCAAAGGGAAAATGTTGCTTCAAATAATCTCAAGAACTTGAAATTAATTTATCGGTACAAGGTTCGATCAATTTCTACACTCTAGCAATTTTGTAAGCAAGCTCAACTCTAGTAGCACAAAAATATTAGATAAATATTTTTGTTCAAATATTGGAAAAATATATTTTAAACCACTTTTTTTCATATGAGAAAAATATTGGATCTAAATATTGTATACATGTACAAGAAATATAAATTGAATGTTTAAAAAATATAAGCTAAATATTCAGAGAATATAAACTAGATATTTAAAAAATATAAAGTAAATATTTAAAAAAAGTGAACTTTCTCTAGTAGCACAGATATATTGGATATATATTTTTTCTAAAATTGGAAAAATATTTTTTTAATATTGTACACATTACAGTACACATTAATATATTATATTGTACACATGTTCAAGAAATTTAAATTGAATGTTTACAAAATACAAGGCCAATATTCAGAGAATATAAAATAGATATTTAACAAAATATTAGCCAAATATTCAGAGAATATAAAGTAGATATTTAATAAATATAAAAAGTAAATATATTTTTAAAAATGTGCATTCGTGGCAAAGAACAGTATCCCTGCCGGATAATTGTCACTGGGGAGACCCGTGTTTTGCGGACAATTATCGATAAAATACTGTACTTCTAATATGGAATAAAGATCCATATAATATTCAGAAAAAAAATTTTTTCTCTTAACATGAACTAGATATTTCCTGCATATTTAAAAAGAGATATTTGTTACTTAATATAAAATAAATATTGTATGTATATTTAAATATTAAGAAAAGATTGAATTTCTTTTTACTATTATATGAATGTGTATATAATATTTTGTGCTACTAGGGAAACGTGTCGATTCGGATGTGAATCATGTTGCATTGAGTCAATACACGTTTGAGTTTGTTTACAAAATTACTAGAGTATAAAAATTGATCGAATCTTGCGTCGATAAATTAATTCCAATTATTTTAACATTGCGATCGAAACTAAAAATTACTTATAAATCTCAAAAACCTACAATTTCCGGTTGTTGAAGGAATTTTTGAGACACCCTGTAGATCTCGAGTTCCGCGCGTCTAATCGCGATGGAGATTGCCCCTGGACTTACAGCTCTGCCTCTAGGACCGAGATTTTTCGAAAGAATTCTGCTCCCCGAAGATTTACATCGACCTTTTATTCCCGCCGAAAAATGGAAACCGATCGAGATGTCGAACAAAGGAAGTCGATACGTAAAACGTGTTCGAACACACAAGCCGGCCGATTTCTTAAGCTGCGAAGACGGTTTTCGCGAAACTGTCGCCGTAAGCCGTCGAAGAAAACCACGGAGAAACCGTGCAGCGGTGTCTGGCGGGGATTCTTTGTCACTGTTCTGTCACGTGCAAGATATATTCTTTATCTTGTGAAACTACGACGCGTGTACCTATCGTATCGCCTTATTTTCGCGCGGCGGATATCTTGAATCAATTTAATTTGGCTTTAGATTACGCGGACTTTATCGCGCTACCTTTGTTTTTTTCGATCGCTCTTCGATGGAAAAGTCGGCTGCCGCTCTCACATTCGTCATACATATGTATAGAAATATAAGGGGATCTCTGTGGAGATAGGGGGTCGGGTATATCGATCGAGAATTCGGTGATTTTACCCTAGTGGCACGAAAATATTGGATAAATGTCTTTTTCAAATATTGGAAAAATATTTTTTAATCCACACTTTTTTATGTGAGATTAATATTGGATCTAACCATTGTATGTATGTTTAAGAAATGTGAATTGAATGTTAAGAAAATATAAGCTAAATTCAATATTAACCTCAAATAATATTAAATTTTCTATAAAAAGTCAATATATAAATTTTTTACATATAAAAATTCAATATTAACCTTAAATAATATTAAATTTTCTTGAAAAAGTCAATGTATAAATTTTTTTCATAAAAAAATTCAATATTAACCTAAAATAATATTAAATTCTCTAATTCAGAGAATATAAACTAGATATTTTTAAAAAAATACAAAGTAAATATTACAAAAAATGTGAAATCAATATTTGAAAAATATAAATTCAATATTTAAATAACATTCAATTAAAAAGAAGTAAAAGTTAGAAAAAGATATTTTTCTCCTAACATGAAATAGATATTTTCTTCCTATTAAAAAAAATTGTTACTTAATATAAAATAAATATTGTATGTACATTTAAATATTAAAAAAAAGATAGAATCGCTTTTAAGTATGTACTATGTATGGATAAGGAATAAAAACAATAAATAAATACAATAAAAAATTTTATTGAATGTTATTTAAATATTGAATTTATATTTTTCAAATATTGGATTCACATTTACTTTATATTTGTTTAAATATCTAGTTTATATTCTCTGAATATTTAGCTTATATTTTTTAAACATTCAATTTATATTTCTTGTACATGTATACAATATTCAGATCCAATATTTTTTCA
>CM052320.1:979610-990037 GCA_028455615.1 Lasioglossum zephyrum | reverse complement strand
TTTTTCATGAGTAAAAATTTTTTTTCTAAATACAATCTTTATTTAATATTAAAAACAGAATTTTTTTCCTAATGTACAGATAATCTTTATTCTTGTACATGTGTGTATACAATATTCAGATACAATATTTTTCTTATGTCAAAAAATGTGGCTTAAAAAAGATTTCTCCAATATTTGAATAAAATATCCACTATTTTTGTTAGAATATTTTGATCCTAATATACAGATAATATTTATTTCGTATTGTGAAAAAAAATATTATTTTCTCATTATGAAATAGATTTTCATTTAATATTAGAAATAGAATATTTTGTTCCTAATATACTGATAATCTTTATATTCTTGTACATGTATACAATAGTTAGATCCAATATTTTTCTCAAATCAAAAAATGTGGTTTAAAAAATATTTTTCATTCGCTTTTTTAAACATTTGCTGGCTGTATGAGAAACCTTCGCCATTTCTCATGATCTCCCCTTTACAAAACCGTTCTCCATGTTGTCCCGTAACGCTTGTCGTCCGAAAATAGTTAGCGAAGATATAATCTGTCCCGGGACCCTCGAGTCACAGTTAGGTACGCGGTAAACAGGCGAGCGCGGGCGCAACAGGTGTACCAGCGAAGAAACTAATTGGTTGTCCTGTTCCTCGCTGTTCATCATGCCGTAAGTGGCCAGAAAATCGTTCCCGTGTTCACTCGCAGTATCTCGAGAGGCGAAGCCTTAATTTCCGAACATTCTGAAGAGCTGTTTCGTTACGTCAAGCGAGTTATTGATCGGCCCGATAAGTTATACAGCGACCGACAGAAGTTTCCGGCCAGACAGCTCTACACTTTATATTCCGGAAGCGACCAAGACTCCTCTTCCATTTCGTAAGCCTTGGGAAATCATAAACTAAGTTTTGTTGTTTTTATTTCCTTCGCTTGCCACGGCCATTCAATATTAATTAACCTTTTTGCACTCCGTTGGCTGCTACTCCGGAGATACAATGATTTGTAGAGCTATTTATGACAATAATTTATGAAAATATTTTTTAAAAATGAATTTATTTGATCCTGTTCGATTTTATGGGAAATTAATTCAGAAATGAACACGACACTTTTCCCTGTCAAAAGAGGTTTCTAACTTTATTATTGTACATTATTATTATTATTAATTATAATAATATATATTATTAATTATTTATAATTTATTATTGTACTACACTTTTCCCTTTACGATATTGTTAATGAAAACACTATTAATTTATTCTTTAACTTGTTGACTATTTTATACCTTCCGCAAGTGGGCTTCTTGATCGATCTCTGTTATTGATCTTACTAGGCATGACGTCATGTTCATATTAAAGAAATATATTTTCAATATAAATTTTAGAAAAGTGAATCCTTCAGACCGAAAACTTTTGCACATCGCTGTATTTCACTATATTCAATATAAATTTCAAATATTACTAATTTTTTATAAAATAACCAATATATAATTTTTTTTGTACGAAAATTCAATATAAATTTCAAATATTACTAATTTTTTTAATAAAATAACCAATATATTTTTTTATATGAAAATTCAATATAAATTTCAAATATTACTCAATTTTTTATAAAATAACCAATTCATATATCATTTTTTTATATGAAAATTCAATATAAATTTCAAATATTACTAATTTTTTTATAAAATAATCAATGTATAATTTTTACATGAAAATTCAATATTAACCTCAAATAATATTGAATTTTTTGTAAAATAATCAATATATATAATTTTTTATATGAAAATTCAATATTTTCAAACATTACTAGATTTTTTATATATTTTATATATTTTTTAATTTTTTATCAGCGATTTATCTTTGATTCGAATAGCAAACCTCTTTAGTCCTGCTTAGGACATATTCGCGAGACATCTGATAATCTCCAGCTGATAAGAGCGCCGGTTATCATAGGAAAATCCAGAAACTCGGCGCTTTTATTGTTTTGCTTTTCCGACAGGCGCCGTAAATTAAATTTACGAGGCTGTTGTTCAGGATGGACGCTCGGTTGCGTCATCGTGACAATAATAACCCTCTCTTTTTTCTCTCTCTCTCTCTGCTCTTCTCTCGTAGATAAAAATATAGACGCCTTTTCATTTCGCACGCGCGACCAATTGCAGTTCCGATATAAATCATCATCAATCGATTAAACCTCCCGTTGCGAACGCGGAACAACAATAGCGATACGGTATCGGTTTATTTATTATCCAATCCCGATTATACCGATTTAAACCTATACCGCCGCTTCGAGCTTTTCCTAGTGATGGCCACCATCGATCTAAATTCAACTATCGACTAATTACTATTTACTTGCTACATACTATCGAATTAAAAAAAGATTGAATCTCTTTTTAATATTATACGAATGCGTATACAATATTATTAATATTATTATTAATATTGTGTTATTAGGGTTAATACTGAAATTTCTTTGAAAATTTACAAACGCAGTTGTTTCCTCTTTCTTGAAAAGGATCCATATTAGGATCGAAACGTAGAAAGTTTAATCATACTAGAAAAATCGCTTTATTTTATTTTCCGATCGAACCTTTGCAAAAAAAAAAAAAATACACCTTGTTATTAACAATCTTACGATCGATAATCAAAACACATTTAAAATCTAGTAGATTCTAGTTACTTTCTAGTTATCTCACGTGCTATCCCCTGCATCTTAAAAATAACATTCAAATATCTCCTGAACTAATGATTTTTTTTACACAAATAGATTAATACTTTTTTTGTAAAGAATATGAAGGACCAGCTGATGCAATAAAAAATATATGATTCCATTTAAAAAAAACATTAATGACCTTCATATGTCCTTTACATGTCCACCTACAAAAAAAATGAACCATCAGGATGTGCCCCTCTCAAAACCATTCAACTTCATCGAAACATTGTTTGCCATGCGTAATAATAATGACGTAAATCTAGATGGCAAAACTGTGGCGCCCCGCCCTATGTGTATTATCGGTGAACGATAGCCATCGGACAACGATAATTAGAACAATCGATCAAGAACCACCTTTGTCCCCGTTACTCGCGCGACGAACTCCAAAATTCCAAGGCTGAATACGATTTTTTGAGATTGCGGAATCGCGAACATTCGGTTGTTTAATTGTCAGATTGGGGATTTGAAAATTATCCTTTCGGTAGAATATCTTGGAGACTATGGGAACGGTTTGTTCGCTCGATCAAGTTGTTTCTCAGGATGACCGTAAAGTAGTAAATGTCATTAACGTCTGCTAATGCAAATGTTTCCCTCTATTTCGCAAACTTGTGAATGCTATGAATGCGTAATGATCACCGCAGTGTCGGAGCGCTGCGGTCGCAGAGTCCTGTTTCCAAATGCTTTTTAAGATGCAGGGGATATTTATCACGTGGGATGACTGGAAAGTAACTAGAATCTTCCTAGATTTTAGATGTGTTTTGATTATCGATCGTAAGATTGTTAATAACAAGGAGTATTGATGATCTCGGTACCATCAGAATCACATATTTTAAGAACAAATATTGTAAGAAAATGTACCGTGTTGCTAATAACCTTTGATGTTAAAGCAACATTAAATAAATAAATAGAAAAAAAAATATGATTACATTTATAAAAACATTAATGACCTTCACATGTCCTTTACACGTCTCCACATTGTTTGCCATAATAATGACGTAAATCTAGATGGACAAATGTGGCGCCCCACCCTGTATAATAAGCTAGTTGTTTTTTAGAGGCGCTTTTTAATCGAATCTCGAATACTGGTAGAACAGAATAATTCGGCAAGTGCCGCGTGGACAAAGTAGACGTGCGGCGTTGCCATTGTCACGCCCCCACGTTCACTATCACTTCGATAGCGAGTAAAAAAGAGATCGACAGAGAACGAGAAACAGAGAAGAGGACCGAGTTCGCCGAGCGAAAAATTTCGCTGCAGATAAATACACGACAAAATACATTTATTAATAACCGGCGGACAGAGATATTCGGCGTCTGACCGATTCGTCGTTAAAAATACCCGAAGACGTATCGTCGGTCGCTGATTAAATTACTAGCGGTTTCATTCGGAGACGCGTCGGCATGATTTATTGTGTTCGCGGCGAACGGGGCGTTTTCTCGCGGAAAGGTATGCCGGCGCTGATAAGCTATTTACTCCAGCGATAAAATTGAACGATTTTACGCGGCTGCGTTCTTGGAACGATCAGGAGGAATCGGTTGTATTCTTGAAGCGAGAAGCTTCGAAAAAGGAGAACGGAAATTGCCGTAGCCGAAGAGCTTCGCCGAGGGCGAGAGCTTAATTGCGATGTTGTCGTGTAGTTCTACGGCCTCTTCTTCATTAATTCAATTGTCCGTTATCAGCCAGAATGTCGACGGTGCGGGGCGTTTGTCCGGTTGCCGAGCTCGAAATACAACTGGAATCAACCTCTGGCCTACTAAAACCGCGAGAACGAGCCGGTCGGAGAACGTTGCGAAACGAATCAGGGGTGCAACGATAGAGTGTGAACCTTATCGGAGATATCGCGAATCTAAGCTTCAGTTCTACAGCGGAAGGATCCAATTCTTCCTGTTGGAAGTCGACTAGGAAGAATTTATAGCATATAATAAAGAGAATAATGTATATGTTCCTTGTTGCAACCCCTTTTCAACAGCTTAGGGGATGAATTTTTTAAAATGACGAAATAGGTGTTTGATTAATTATATCAAAGAGCATTAAGACCAAGTTTCAAAGAAATCCGAACAAAATATTCCTCGTACAAATGTTGCAACCCCTTTTCACCTGTTTAGGAGATGAATTTTTTAAAATGACGAAATAGGTGTTTGATTAATTATATCAAAGAGCATTAAGACCAAGTTTCAAGCAATTCGACCACAAATAAAATATTCCTCATACAAATGTTGCAACCCCTTTTCATATAAATTTTTCATAAATATGTACTAGTAATCAGTAGGTCGCTAGTTCGAGTCCCGCTGTCACCATTGTCCTTTTTTTTCAAATGAATCCTAACATTTGTGACATCTGCCAATAAACAGTTATTTTTTAAATATCAAAATTCGAGTCTTTTATTTGTGGGTATTGAAAACAAAAGTCTTTGGGAAAATCTAATGTGGCCCTAACATGGGTATCCTTATGCGGGCCTCATAACAGCCAAATTAGGCTATCCTAATGCGGACCTAATAGTCTCCCAAACTGCATTTCTAGTCAGGATTTTATATTTTAAAATAAAAAAACAATTGGTTTGTATGTGGTGTATTCCGTTTTTGTAATTATGTTGAAGTAAATCTCATATGAGATTTTCTATTAAAAAAGCCGAGCGCCATTATAACATATAGGACACATGGACCAAACAACTTATAATAATTTGTACAGAGATGTCGAGATTAGTACTTTAAGATACTGGTGTTCCAACACTTCTAGAGTGCATTGCGAAAGAAACGAGATATTTTATAAAAATTTGACGAACTTTTATAAAAAATTAGCGAGATGAATCAAATCGATGCATCAAACGGTACCAATCTCGATTTCTCTATGAGACCCAAGCGACATAATGAAAACCGAGGGAAAAGAGAAACTCACCTGTAGGCGAGGGACATGCACTGGAACAGCTTGTTCAAGGACGTCTCGATGCTGAGCTGCTGAGGACTCTTCTTGCTGTAGAAGGTGCTGGCGAACTTCTCGTGGAGGAAGCCGAGGGGCGTCATGATCGCCATTTTGGCAGCTTCCTCGTCAGGTACGGGCACAGCGAGCTCGTCCTCGTCGTCCTGGGCCTCCGCCTCGAAGTCCGAGACCATGAAGTGTCCAGAGTGTATCGCCTCCCTGCAGTCCCTCCCGGCCTCCTTCTTCCCGGCCCCAAGGCGATGAAAACTCTGGCTTGGCGTCGTCATCGTCAACGGTTTTCTGTACATCAATTCGGCCTGCATCCCTCTATGGCGGCACTCTGCGGAGCACAGTCACTTCGCAACGTATTCGCGAAAACAAGGCCGCCTGCTCGCAGACTTGAACCGTTCGTTTGCTTTTCAATAGTCTTTCTCGATCGTCCGCGAGACTTCTTCAGGAAACTAATTGTTCTAAAGTCAATTATGCGTTGATAACAATTGGTAGTCCATACCCACTAGTGTTTTTAGATATGCAAAAGCGTGGGACCCGATCCTCTAGATCTTCTAGCACGTTCCACATTAGCTAAATAGAGTCAGGAAAAAATAAATAAATTCAAACATTAAGTGAAAATTAACAGCTTCGACCTAAAGTTCTACTCGAAACGAAGTAGGTACCCTAGTAGCACGAAATATTGTATACACATTCATATAATATTAAAAAGAGATTCAATCTCTTCTTAATATTTATTTTATATTAAGTAACAAATATTTCTTTTTAAATATGCAGGAAATATCTATTTCATATTACGAGAAAAATATTTTTTTCTGAATATTATATGGATCTTTATTTCATATTAGAAGTACAGTGTTTTATCGATAATTGTCCGCAACATGGGTCTGCCCAGAGACAATTATCGGGCAGGGATACTATTCTTGCCACGTATGCACATTCTTTTTTAAATATTTACTTTTTATTTTTTTAAAATCTACTTTATATTCTCTGAATATTTGGCTAATATTTTGTTAAATATCTATTTTATATTCTCTGAATATTTAGCTTATATTTTTTAAACATTCAATTTATATTTCTTGTATACAATATTCAGATCCAATATTTTTTTCATATGAAAAAATGTGGCTTAAAAAATATTTTCCCCATAATTGAACAAAATATTTATCCAATATTTTTCTGCTACTAGGGCTGTTTTTTATATATACATTTCTTAAATCTCACAGTTTATTTCTTTAATGTTAATATCGTATTCGAAAATGTTCAACATATTCCTTAGTTATAGTTGATAAGTTATCCTTGTTATCCTTGCACAGCCATGTTTCACCGCTTAATAAAAAAAAATATAAAAAAAACATTAAGTGAAAATGAACAGCTTCGAACTAAAATTCTACTCGACACAGTAAATAGTCTTAGTAAATAGCAATAGTTTATAAATAATATATAAATAATCTTATTTATATACAAGTATATAAATAGTTTTATTTATATACAAGTATATAAAGAGTCTTATTTATATATAAATATATAAATGGTCTTTAAATAGTAATAGTCAATAGTCTACTCGAAGTAGTTACGATTGTCTGGTACAGTGGTATGCTAGCTGTCAAGCAGATACGACAGAGAAATCGCGCTACTATTCCGCGACAAACAAAACAATCGTTCTCGCCTTATTGACTGGTGTCTCGCTCTTTGTTTTCCGCGCGAACGGTCCGCTCGATGGCGGAGGCAACGAGATGGAAACCGATGCAGATTATGCGCGATGGGCTTTCCCCAGGTATATCAACGATCCAGAAAGCGAGTTTGAAATTTACGTGGTTGGGCCCGGCGGCCAGGCCGCGGACGGGAAACGAGGTCGCTTACGCGGAATTCAGCGGTATTGGTCGACCTCGTTTCGCGAAATCACTAGCTGCAAAGTCTACGCTCCGTTCCGATAGAACGAGTCTTTTCTGCCAGACACAACAAACCGTATTTATCGAGTTGCCCGATAACGGTCGAATACTCTGTGGTCAGAGTGTTCCTATCAAGCCGCTCGTTAACCCTCGCAATAATTACGGTTCTGCAGCACACGATGCCGAATACGCGTGGACCAAGTCTATACTTGCTTATGCAATCGGGTCAAACAAAGTCTCCAGAAACGTTAACTAATTTTCAGATTTCTATCGATTCCATCTGCCTTTGCACCCGAGTGCCGTTACTCTAAGAGATACTGTGACACCCGATAGATCGATTCTTCGTTTTTAAGAAATATACAAACACTGGGAGGTTCTTGAGTTCATTTCAAGCAACATTTTCCTTTGTAAAAATCTCGTCCGCGGCTTTGTTAAGGAGTTATTAAAGAAAAACGCGATTGTGCCAATACGCGTCTAGGTCGCGCTCTGATTGGTCCGTTAATTTTTCGTTAATAACTCCTAAACAAAGCAGCGAACGTGATTTTCGCAAAGGAAAATGTTGCTTGAAATGAACTCAGGAATATCGAGACACCTTGTATAGGACAAGGTGTCCAAATATTTTTGATCAATCCTTGTTTATCTTTGTCGTGACAGTTACTAATCGCCTTTAGCTTTGTGAGAAGTTATTTGACCCGATATTTCGGCTTTCCAAATATTTATCTCCCGATTAATCACCGTAGATCTTCATCGCAATTATTCGGATCGCACCGTTTGGCTTCGCTTGCCAATATCACTGACTCCGCGAAGAGATTCGCAAGGAGATGCACTTCCGGTGCAGCAGGCTGATACGCGCAATTAATAAGACATAAACAAGCTCGCCGGTTGAACGACCACGGATCGCTAAAATCGCAGTCGGAGCCTGTGCGACCCGGTTTCCATGAAAGTACAGTCAACACGGCAGAATTCAGAATGGTCAGTGACTTCGCGTCGCGGATCTGCTCGCCTAAAATTAAACCACGGTAGGCAGATTTCGCGATCAAGCTCGCCGAGGCAACGTGCCGTATATTCCCACGAAACTTATGATAATGGCCGCGATTTCGAACGCTTGTCTTTCAATTTCACGAGTCCCACGCGTCGCTCTTCGAAAACAAGACCTAATGAATATTAGAAAGTTTGTAAGGCGGGAATCCGATAGCGGAATTAGTTAACGCGGTCGGCACACGTGTAGATTCGAATAGCAACTATATAAATCAATCTCGGGTTCAACTAAAGTCGTGTGTCTGCTGTAACAGGTCAGAATGTGTTCTAATTCTTGTCTTCTAATAAAAATGTCTTCAATTCTGGTCTTAAAAAAATGTCTTCAATTCTTGTCTTAAAAAAATATCTTCAATTCTTGTCTTAAAAAAATGTCTTCAATTCTTGTCTTTAAAAAATGTCTTCAATTCTTGTCTACTAATAAAAAAATGCCTTTTTCAACCGATAGCCCTCTTTTCCAAAATGTCTGCTCAGAAAAATGACAGTAATTTTTCTTCCCTGAAGAAATACGGTAAATATAAAGTAGTCGATTGGGAAATGGCGGCGCGAAGTTGCGAACGGGTTTTTCCAGCGTATCCTTTCCGCGAAAAACGAGTAGCTACGTCATAAACCAATCGAAGATAGACGGGAATGATTAATACTAGTGGGTTACGAGGTAAATGCAACTTTCCGCGTACTTTCGATCCCGTCGCGATCGATCGCGGCTTTTTGCGAAATTATTAGTACCGTATAAACCGAGCCCGCCGAAGGACCTTCGAAAGGCTTGTACCGAAGGTTTCGAGCGGTGTCGGACGGATTTAATATGCGGCACATGTTGCACGCTTCTAATAAGAACGCGAACCTTCACCGAGATGCATGTTACGAAAACGCGTGTAACGGAAACCAAAGTCCACTCTAATCGGTATCATAAATTACAGGTTAATCCGTTACAACCGGTTTTTCGGGGCTACAATAATTTTCCCAGTTTTATCGAACAGCTGACAATATTTCTCTCGCTTTCCTGAATTTATCGTTAACTTTATATACTAATTTTTATTATTATATATTGTACAACCGAATAAATCAATTACCCGATTTAATTACTCGATTACCTTACTCGATTACCCGCGACACTGTCAACAATCGTTAAAATTATCGCTGGTCAATATAATTACAAGCGCGAAAGATATTTCGCCGTTGAATAGCGCAATTGTCAATCTAAAAATAAAAAGAACGAATCTGCATGGTTAACAAATTAATTCTGTACGCCGCGGTTGTTGTTTGTTTTTTAAACGTTACATGCGTACTTTTATCCAAACGGTTTTCCTTTGCAACAATTCCATTCAATGAACGCTTTTAATATTCCATGACATTGTTATCTTAAAAGTGTAATGCCCTTTCGCCCCCCGGTGTCACATGGTATCGGCGAGAGGTTAACCGCCTTATCCACTCGTCAAGTTTTTTTCCTTTCCTCGTGGTTCGACAAATATCTGATACGTTCCGTCCGCCATTTCGACCATTTTCTTCCGGTGGGACACGCGGGACTCTATCGATAATATTCGGCTCTATCGATACATTAGATAGGCCGGGATTATTTCGTGATCGTACAAGAAAATAACCGCACAGTGGTCCCGAAACCTCAAGACGATCCTGGATTAAATTGAAAATATGTTTGTAAAATTTATTTATATGAAACGATTACCATTACTTTTCCAAATATTTAATAAATAATAAATATTTCGTAATATATAATGTATTTAATAAATAATAAATATTTCGTAATATATAATGTATTTAATAAATACTAAATATTTCCTAACATATGTTTTTTGTTTGTTCTTTTTAGACATTTCCATTGAGTAGGTATCTAATATTTTTTTAGTGCCATTTTGGCGTTAAG
>CM052320.1:878086-968331 GCA_028455615.1 Lasioglossum zephyrum | reverse complement strand
CATATAACATTACTAGGGATTATCCAGGGATAATTGTTCTACACACCGTGCAATTCTGGTTAGCCAGTGAAGAAACATTTTATAAAGAAAACTATATTATTGTACCGGAGAAGAGTCATCGTATAACGTTACTAGGGATTATCCAGGGATAATTGTTCCACAGCCGGGTCCTCTAGGAAGAATCGTGTCGAGGGTTGTTTCGCCATCGAGTGTGTGGGGGTGTGAAAGAAGGGGAAGAGGTGAAACGATGCTGTCCGGTCGTCGCGGTTAATTCGCACGTGTCGCGATGTCGGCCGGCACGGCGGGCGTCCGTGGCACCGGCGCCGAGTGCAGGAAGTTCGCGCCGAACATATTCAACAAGAGCAAGTGCAGCAGCTGCTTCAAGCAGAAGGAGGAGCACAGCGCGGAGGCTCTGGAATGCAACAGGGTGAGTTTTGCTTGATGGACTCTGGCCGTCTCTCTCTTTCGAGCGCGGTGCGTGCGAGAGACTCGGTTTTGCCTCTCGCTTGCTCTCCCGTCGATTCGCGCGCATGCTCTTTTTCCATCTCGGACACGCCGAGTACCTATACACGCCGCGCTCTCACGCGGTTGCGTAGCCGGTCCAACGCGACCGGGCATTATTTTCTCTTTGTTGCTCGTCCCTCGAATTCCTTGGCCGCGCTACCCGAGATCGGGACTCTCCAGGGAAGGACGAAGGTCCTGTGAGGGACACGCCGATGTTATGTAAGCGGGGTACCGGTGAACGCGATTAGTGCACGCATGCGCGCGCTACTTGACGCGGGCTCTGAGAGATTTTCAAACACGTCGCGCTCGTATCTCGCGAGTTTATAGTTGTTTTAAGGACGTTCTGGAGGTGTATAAAAACGCAAGAAAATTTGACAAAATATAATTCTTACTAAATTAATGCGATTAGCAAAGTTTGGGTTCGATTCAATGCACCATTTAATATTTATAGCAACAGTTTGCAGATTTTAACACGTCTTCTTATGGAAGATTCATAAATTTCCACTTGAAACCCTATTTAAACCTTGAAAAAACGCAACTAGAAGCTCCATTTTTTTAAATATAGTAAAAATTACATAATTAATTATGTTCAACATTTATTACGATTCACTAAACAGTTACAGAGCAAAAAATTATAAACTATTACAAATCAGGGGGTACAATACAATCATTCGCAAAAGTCACAATTTTTTACAATATCAAGACAATTTGATTAAAAAATAAATATAACATGAAATTCGCTAATTAAACGAAAGCTTTTAAATTAATCTATTTTTTTTTAATGCAACATGTACTCATCAATGGCTTTCATTGACAATATATTGATGGATTTCGAATTTCTTGTACTTTTGTCTTCCATTGTACCTCCAGAACATCCTTAAGAAGGACACCACCGTTCTTTTCCCGAGAAGTATTAAACATTTTAATAGCAAAACGTGGCATTCAGATTCAAATCCGAATCGACACGTTTGGGTAGGCTTACAAACATTGCTAGAGTTGTAGAAATTAATGTATATAATTATTTTAATATTACGATCGACATAAAATTACTTAATTAATTGGTTCTAGACCCGATAAAATTACTTATTTGTTTTAAGAAGGATTTGATTAGACAGCCGATTAGTGAAATGTAATGGTGGATGTTACATTCCGACAGCGGGAAGGCAAAAATGAATTTAATTAAATATGAGGATCACAAAAATGAATTTAATTAAATATGAGGATCACAAAAATGGATTTTATTAAATATGAGGATCACAAAAATGAATTTAATTAAATATGAGGATCATTGTAAACAGGTGATATACAAGAGGTCAATGTACTCACAAGTCTGCTCGATTTTATATGAAGTGAACAACGTATTGGTTCTATTTTGTTTTTTTGTCTGGTGCGTCTCCTCACTTCGAGTCTAGCTATCAATATAATACAACGTCCTTCTTTGCTCGCGTTTCTAATAAATTTTAAATTAATTTAGTTTAGAGAGTCGTTTTAGAGTTGTAGTTTAGAGTCGTTTTGCTTAGAGAACTTTTTAATTGGTCGAATGATGACCTTGCTGTGTCCTTGCCGAATTGAAACTCGAATTTTATCTAGAAACAGCATTGGTAGTTTATAAATAAACCCAGCTAAAAATACCGCTTTCGGGTTTCGGGGACATAAATACCGACCGGAGAGCGTTTAAGAAAAAGAAACAGAGAGCCACTTGCCGTTTCCTTTCTTCCCCCGTGGTTTTTATTTACAACAGGCCCGGTCTCGAGCCCGATGAGCAAAATTGCCTCGTAAAAGGCAGGGGGGTGTAAAATAAAAGCGTTAAAAATCAATTCACGCTGCGTATCATACGGTACTGCCGAATGGCAGAGAACGTTATGTGCATATTGTGAATATCGCGGAATGGTCCGCTGTTTAAAGTCCGTCCGATAAGTCGATATATTGTTCCCTTTGTTTTCACCGACGACGATCTTCTAGTGTTCTAGCGATTTCATTTTTTTCCTTTGCTAGAATAAAGTTCACTGGCCGACTCGGCGTTTGTCATAGCATTATTTTTTATACTTGATTTATTTCTCAATTTGTCCGAGTAATAAACAGAAACACATCATACTGTGATTATACTGTTATCAATATTTAACCTTTACGAAACTTATGAATCAGTCACATGATGATAGTGCATCATGGGGTCGGGCTATAAATTAATAGCAACGCATTCGTGAAAAGAATTTCTTAATTAGAGAAGATAAAGGCTTCGATGTTAGTGCGTTCGTCGAGCAAAGTTTAAATACTTGCCCTAGTAGCACAAAATATTATATACACATTCATATAATGTTAAAAAGAGATTCAATCGCTTCTTAATATTTAAATATACATACAATTTTTTATACAATCTTATTTTTTTTAAATACAAAATGAATCTTTATTTAATATTAGAAGTACAGTATTTTATCGATAATTGTCCGCAACACGGGTCTGCCCAGGGACAATTATCCGGCAGGGACACTGTTCTTTGCCACGAATGCACATTTTTTAAAAAATATTTACTTTATATTTTTTAAATATCTACTTTATATTCTCTGAATATTTAGAAAATAAAAAAAGTGTGACTTAAAAAATATTTTTTCAATATTTGAACAAAAATATTTATCCAATATTTTTGTACTACTAGGGTGAACTCTTTGAAATTGAGTTCCAAATAGACAATTTTTTTTGTGCATACATCCCCAGTCTAATCGTCACACATAAATCATGCGGCTAATCTTGCAAACTCAACGCGCCCATTATTTTATCGAGACCCTGCACTTCCGGTCCCCAAAATCACGGGGGTTCACGATCGCATTCGTCTTCTATACGGTCACGACCCCGTAAATCACGTTCTAACGCGGCGGGGTTACGAAAACCGGGCGAAAGTCATATCTCGTTGGACTTTTTCTTCCGTTGAGGGGCGGAATCGTGAGCTTACAATGGGACACGTTCCCCGTGGTTTGCGCCGTTGCAAATTTCGGAATGCCGGCAGCCTTGCGACCTGTTCTCGGTGCATTCCAGCCGTCTTCTCCCAGCACCCCTACAACAGGGCCCTTTGGAGAGTTGTTGGCTTGTCGGCTTTCGCCTGGATGCGGTATCTCTGTATCGGTTTATTCTCCTCCTCTCTCTCTACGTCTCTCTCCGGCTCCGCTGTCCCCTCTCTCTTCAACACCGCTGTCCCCCATATAACCGCAAATAACGAATGCATACGCAATCCAACCTTTCTTTACTCCTCGGTCGCACGGTTCTTCGTCTCTTGGCTCGTAATTTGACGAGGAGAGCCTCGAATCGAAGGAATTTGACCTTTTGCAATCTTTCTCGCGGCCCTCTCCCGCCGATCGTTTCTACGCTTAGGCGATCTCGCGGAAGTTGGGATCGCCGCGAAACGCATGAAACGGCCGCCCGATTTTATCCGCGTTTAGGACTCTCTCTCTCGAGAGCATTGTCGGCTTCAACTGCCCGCCGGCGTCGATTACGGAGCGGAAACGTGGCCGCGATACACTCCGACTCTCCTCAATCTCGGTTTCTCCGGGGGAAGTAACGACTACGTTCGATACGTTCTTCCTAGAGACCAGCCGCAGATTGCCCTCTGGGGCACCGGCTTGACTCCGTCGAAAGCGAGAGCTACGAAGCCACGCCCACTCGGGCCACTCCGCATAGGAAGAGTTAGATGCAGGGGTTGGAATAATGGAAACAGTACTTAGAAGTCGTGCGCTGCATTTAGAAGATTACTAGGCTTGAAATTGTACGTGAATCATAGATGCACCAAGCTGATTGTCAGCCATTTCGAAATCGAGCATTCACTTTAGCTAATCCTCATTGACGATTAAAGTCGAATCAATGTCTAATGCCAAGGGAAACTGGATGGTTAGGGTCTAATTGCCTCGCACTTCTCTGCACTCTTATTTTCTTGGAAGATTCTCTGGTACCAGGCGTTGAAATGATGGAAACATCACTTCCTGTGTTGCATTTACAAGACTACCAATGCAAACGTTGGCAGGATTGGTAGTCGCCTCGAGAACGTTAACTTTAGCAAATCCTCATTGCCGATTAAAGTCAAATCAATGTCTAATGCCAAGGGGAGCTGGATGTTTAGAGAGGATCTGGGGTCTAATTGCCTCGCACTTCTCTGCACTCTTTTCTTGGAAGATTCTCTGGTACGCAGGCGTTGAAATAATGGAAACATCGCCTCCTGTGTTGTCTTTATAAGATCACCAGTGCAAACGTTGGCCGGATTGGTAGTCGCCGCGAGAGCGTTATCGCTGTTTATATTATGGAACGAGACCCTGTGAAGTCGCTGCGGTGAAGTCTTTTGATTATCGCATGAAACGGGGCCTGGACGAACGAGTGAGTTGGCATTGCTTTGATATTATTTGTCTGGAAGAATTTCGAAGGCCATACGGGGCACAGATTTGATGATCCATTCGTTCCCGACGCTCTGGATCGCTTAAGGCTGCGCTCATACAGAGTTAAAAGTCTTTTTCGAGCGCGGGTTGATGGGTCCCTATTGTGCGTGCACGGAAACAGGCCCATGGAAACCTATTTTCCTTGCAGCACAGCAGGGACCTCGAATTGGATGACATTTGGCGCTAGCTCCCTGAAGCCAGGCTATGAGTGGGGCCTAAGGCTGCACTCATACAGAGGTGCTGGCTCCGGGAGTCAGCGTCAAAAGTCTTTTTCGAGGGCGGGTTGATGGGTCCCTATTGTGTGTGCAAGGAAAATAGGTTTCCATCAACCTGCTCTCGAATTTGATGACATTTGGCGCTGGCTCCCGGAAGCCAGCGCTATGAGTGGGGCCTAACGGAGAACGAGAGCGCCTGGCCCCTGCATGGTTAATTACAATTTTCGCACAGCCCGGCTCCCTGGTAGTTTGCGAATGCGATTCTCCTTTAATTCCTGTAATCACCGGCTTCCCGGTTCGACTCCGTTCCGCGTTGCACTCTGAGAAAGTGATCAAAAGTAGCCATGCTCTCTCTCTCTCTCTCTCTCTCTCTCTCTTGAGAGCACAATCGAACGAGAAGACGATCGATAAAAGCCTGTGCGTATACACGTTGTTTCAGACCAACTCGAGGGGGGGAGGAGCCAGGGCCCTGAGGGCCACGTTGTGCCTGACCAACCATTATCGGTCCGCAGCTCCGTATTTTCTGTACGATTACTTCTTCGTGAGCGCCTCGGTAACTGGCCTTCGAGAAATAATTTCCTGGGCCGACCGAGAGCAACCAAGAAGAGCGAAGGGTTCGATGGTGGGGGAACCCGAGGGAGCTCTCTTCTCTCTCTTTCTCTTAGAGTGAGCCCCTGAAATTTTGATCCGGTGAAACGATCTCGAGATGCCTTACGGTATACCGTCCGCTCGACGAACACGTTCTTCGCGAGCCTTGAGATGCGCGTACGTGTTTTCGCTGTCGATTACAAGGCTGCGCGTTCTGATCACGCGACCCGACGAATCCCTCACTGCCAGCCGAGCCAGCCAAGCGTACGTCTCAATTTTCAAGCTCGTCGGGACTATGCTTTGCGCTCTGCATTCGTTTCCGATCGCCATTCCGCGGTGTTAGGACTTAGGGGATCATGGAAGGCGATCCTTTGCTTGCAAACGCCCCAGCATTCAGATTTTTAGCATCACCAAGTTGAATGGACGTTAATCACAGGTTGAAGATTTGAGATTTAGTCATATACATATGTATAAAATCCGCAGGATAGTGAACACCAATCAAAATGGACCTATATCCCCATTAGCCAAGGGTTATAGACATATATTTCACCCCAGAGCGATTCCTTCAATTGCAAACTCTCCAGCATTCAGATTTTTAGGATCACCAAGTTGAATGGACGTTAATCACAGGTTGAAGATTTGAAGTTTGAGATTTAGTCTTATACGTATGTATAAAATCCGCAGTCTAGTGAACACCAATCAAAATTGACCTACGTCCCCATTAGCCAAGGGTTATAGACATATATTTCACCCCAGAGCGATTCCTTCAATTGCAAACTCTCCAGCATTCAGTTTTTTAGGATCACCAAGTTGAATGGACGTTAATCACAGGTTGAAGATTTGAGATTTAGTCATATACATATGTATAAAATCCGCAGGGTAGTGAACACCAATCAAAATGGACCTATATCCCCATTAGCCAAGGGTTGTATACATATACTTCACCCCAGACAGAAGTTACCATTAAACCTTTCGCTGAGAAACATTGTAGTGAATTATAAATTTCTTGGCTCACTCTCGAAGCAGTCATTCTGCTCCACACGTGTCCAACATGTGTGCTCTCTAGAAGCCCTGTTTATATACAATATTTCCGAGTTAAGTGCTAGCTGTTTGCCCCCGATAGAGAAGTCTGAGATGTCGAGCAAATGTGTTCACCTCCATGAATTTCCATTAAACTTGATGGGTTCACGAGTGGAACTCTTTTCGATCAAACCTCGTGTAAAATGTATGAAAGCTCTTCGGTATGGTTACCAATGGCGATGAACGAGGTGTTACCGCAATTTCACCCCCGCCTCCGTGTTCGCAGGGTTTGGATCGACTTCCGCAGGTTATAATTTAACGACGTCGTCGAAAAGGGGGCGAGGGCCTTTTCGAGAGGCGCGAAGGAAGTATCAAGATCGGCGAGGCGATACGTCATACGCACACCACCGCGAATAACAGTACTTCGGTTATGGCCGGCGTCGCAAGCAAAGTAAATATATGCGGCTAACAATGGACAGGGTACGGTTGACCGGCCGGCAGAAGTATTGTCCAATTGAAGAGGGCTCTCGAGCCAGCGAACGGAGAGACTAAAATTGCCCGTTCGCTCATCGACGAGCCCAAAATTCTTGCCGCGACAACCTTTTGCATACCGATGTCCTCTAAAGCGACGCCCTGGAGAGTTCCGGGCTAGAACTCCTTAACCCTTAAACCATTGTTGCAACTAGACAACGGAAATGCGATTCCTCACAGTGAATTTATCTTAACATCTTCAACAATGCAGAGGCGTTGAAGAGAGCAATCGTCTCCCAGGAAGACTATTCTCAAAGCTCCGTCTACTTCTTCTTCCGTCATTGAAACAGCTAGGACATCTGGTATGGAAATGACGATCGCAGTTCTAGTTTCCATCGTGGATATAAATTCGAGGACTCCTTCGAGGTGCAACATCGTTGAAACTCGCCAACTCAAAACTGACTTCTCACCATAGTCGCACGAAGAGTGACGAAGTAGCTACACTATCTTCGTGGCTTGTGCGAAGAGTTTCCTTCGGCCTCTATCTTCCTCCCACGAAGAAAGGACACCGGGTCCGCTTGGAAACGCGCGTGGCCATTTCTTCCACGTTGGACACAACAACGCGCGCGGGACAGGCATTTGTGGGTTTTTGCGATGTCGTGTTGCACGACACGACCTCTCTGTGAAGCGGGGCCCCCGATAACGATCTCTATTGCCTGTCCGTAAGATCATCAATAATTTGTCGTGACTACGGCGAAAACGAGACGGCCCTTTCTTTTTCACGCGATGTTTATGCCCAGCTGGCACGTAGGTCGTCGAGTCGCCGACAAGTAGAGTCGCGCGCAATGTCCGCCTCTGTAGAGATAATCATCGAATTATAAATTGGTCTCGAGCGAACCGTTCAACCTTGTTGAGCGTCCCGTGACACGTCTCTACCTGGTAATTGCGAAGAAAAACACAACCGTTGATACCTTCTGGTAGCCTGGGATCCAACGGGTCTAGGATTCGATTCCGATAGATTTGTCACGGAGGGGAGACGAGCCAGGTAAGTCGCCCGGACGCTCTCCTTCAGGGACTACGCAGAATCCGCGTTACCAAGAACCGGGGAGTTCTGGTTAAGAGGAACACCGTAAATGTAAAGTCGACTCTGTTGGTACAGATCGTTCATTGACGGAGACGCGTCTGTGGACCGAGAGCTAGGCCATTCAGGCCTTTTATTTACCATTGAGAAACGGCTGTTTCGAAAACATTCTCGTCCCGATACCTTTCACTCCAAACTTCAGAGGTCTTAATGCGTGTGGTAGCTGTTAATTGTTCGCGGAATCGATGGACGAAACTCTGGCACCGAGATGAAAAAGGGAGAAAGGTGGCGTGTTACGCGTTCTCGGCGGAATTTTTCTTTCATCGATGGCTCGGTAACGAGAATCGACGAGGATCCTCGAGGCGTTTTCAATGAAGTCCTTATAAAGGAGCGTGGCTTCTATGGCGAAACTGACCGACGACGCTCGGCCGAGGAAAAACCTCCGGTTCGAAGGAAAGCAGAAGCGGTTGGGGCCAGTCGGCTGGCTTCCCAGATTCGATTAATCGCCGCAGGCCTATCGGGCTACGAGGATGAATGCACCGCAAGTCAGGCCACCAAGGTGCTCTCCTCCATTCACTAGAAACACCACGATCGAGCTTTCGTTGAGAGCTGTTACGATCGTTGTTGCTTCGGCTACCGGGCGTCTCTTTCTCCTTCTGTCCCTGCCTACCTGCCTACCTGCGTGCGGTATACCGTTACAACTGGATATGCTCCTGCTTCGCGATTTTCTGCGCCGGCCTTTTTGCGATCGCGTCTCAACTTCGTCCCGGGGCACCGAGATCGAGATCAACGATTCATAACGACCCGTCGACTGCCGCGACCGGTACCGATCGCACTCCCAAAGACGACACTCGAAATTATCGCCAGGTCGGCCCGTAAATCTTACTGCTACAAAGCTTCCTCCTTCGCCTACTGTGATGGTTATCCTTGCCTTTTATTGCTGGTTAGATCGTGTGGCTCTATGTTGTTTCAATATCTGTGGTACATATCAACAATGTAGGTCTGGCTTGTGTGTATCTGTTTGTATATATACATACAATGATGTAGATGCACTTTATATACATTTTATATGTGCACAATAGCCTGGGACGTTCAGCTAAGGATGTTTGGTAATTGTGCATAGCTTTATGCTATTATATATTATGTGCTGTGTCTTTTTCTTGAATGTATACCTTCTACATATGGCTCTACGTTGTTTCAATATCTGTGATATTGTAAATGGGGAAGATTCCCATATAATTGATGTCAATCCTGAGAATATGATAGGAACCCATGGATGTTTAGTAGGATCAAGTACTGGAAATGGTCGCAATATAAACTGATAAGTACTTGATAAGTGAACTTTGACGAAATAAGTTCACTATGTCTTTCGAGTGCACACGAACCACACACACAATTATACAGATAGGTGGACCAACGTTTACCTGGAAGAGTATAAACGGATAAATACTTGATAAGCGAACTTTGATAAATCCCGATGAAATTATCCAGTTTCCTTAAGGTGAGAAAAGTGGCAGGGATTGGAGGTGTTCCGTGGGGAGATTCTCTCGTGACGGAGCTCAATCATCGGCCATCAATGGGCTTCCCACGGCCGAAGGGAGGAAGCCGAAGAGGGAGGAAGAAGAAGAAGGCTGAGTCTCGCGATCGGCAGCGATCACAAATTATCCAGCAGGTCCGTGGAGAGCGCCCCCGATCGGTAGGCACTATCTCATAGAGTGGCCGACCTGTGTTTAGCCTATCACGAAGTGGATGTCCTTGTCGTGACCGTGAGGCTAATTGCCGGTGGTCAGCGCCGGTGGAGAAGGAACAGGGAATTGGCGGAGGATAAATAGCGGCGGCGTTGGTGACGACGCACGGGCAGAAGGCGAAATATCACGGTGATTCCACGAGGGAGAGGATATGTCCCTCGAAACCCGGCTGCTTTTATTTTCCACCGGGGTCTCTCTCTCCCGAGGCTATCCATCATCCGCGGGTCCTACGAAAGGACGTCTCGCCACGCTCGCGGACGCGCGATCGCTTATGAGCCTCCTGCGAAAGATGGATGACTCCGCCGAGCGGGCGTCTTCTTTTTTCTCTGTTTTTTTTCGCTCTCAAGTTCTACACCGGATCTCCCCGTGCATTTTTCGAAATCAACCGGAAAGAAGGGCGTCCGAGGAGGAGAGACTCGTTCGCCGTCGTAAAATACGTTTCCTGGCGCAGATGGGTGTTAAATTGGACCCCAATCTGGTCGCTCGGTTTATCGGCAAAAAATCAACTCCGCTCTCGTCGGTGTCCACCATTTTCGAAGTATCGCTCATGCGAGGCATGGACGCGACATGGTTCTATAGTGCCCGTCAATGATTCGTGTAGTCGTTAGAGCCAACGGGGTCTAATGATGCACTTCATCAGCCGGGTTTCCGGGACACGCGATGCTTTGGAAAACGATAGTTGTACCCCAGAAGCATGTCTAGAAGTATTTCGACTCTTAGATCATTCCTGTGAAACTGTATTTTATTTATTTACTTTTCTAATCGCCAAGAGGGATCAGTAAAAAGAGGAAATATTCCATGTGCCATCTAAATACTGTGGTGTCCAAGGGTGGTTTTGGGACCCACCTTTAGGTCCCTTTTGTAGGTCCCGTCGCGAAATAATTCTCACGTAAGAATTCAAAAAAGCGACGTTAAATAATAATTAAAAAAAAAGATTAGTAAAAACTGGAAATATTCCATGTGCCATCTAAATACTGTGGGGCCCAAGGTGGTTTTGGGACCCACCTTTATTCTAAACTATAGGTCCCGTCCCGAAATAATTCTCAAGTAAGAATAAATAAATAATAATAATAATAATAATATTAAAAAAATATTTTTCACATATTCACATTTTTTAAAAATATTTACTTTATATTTTGTTAAATATCTACTTTGTATTCTCTGAATATTTAGCTTATATTTTTTAAACATTCAATTTATATTTCTTGTATATGTGTACAATATTCAGATCCAATATTTTTCTTATATGATAAAATGTGGATTAAAAAATATTTTTCCAATATTTGAACAAAATGTTTATCCAATATTTTTGTGCTACTAGGGTCGCGTCGTCCCGCGTCGCAAAATTCCTGGCAAACGCGTGCTCGGTTGACCGGTTTAAAGGGAGCAGGCCGACGTAACATCTGAATGAATCACGTCCGACCAAAACGAATACGGGCAATCGCGTGTCCCTACCCCGTGATCCCGTGTTCCTCCTTTTTGCTCGATCGCTCCTTCCACGGTCCACTTCGCGCAGGACTACGCGGCGCGTACGCGCGCGTATAAATAAACGGCCATACATTATTTATAAATCGCTTATGCACCAACGGCAAGGTCGGATAAGATCTGAGGTCCGCAGAAAACAGAGATACAGCTGTGGCTTTTATGATCCTGGGAGTGACCTATCGTCGGGAACATTCATCCCCCGCTCGCGCTACGGCCTCCAGAGAATAACTCGTTCTAATCGTTTCGAGAATCGACGGTAAACTACTCTGTTGTTCATCGAGACGGGAATTATAAGAGATACTTCGAACCACTATTCCGACCCGGGAAAATAATCAAACTCGAATCTGCTGCTCAACATTTCGAAACGCGAACACAGCTTTTGATAAATAGATCGTTGCTCCCGGTGACTTCAACGCTCGGTGAGAACACTATCGTTCCTCTTGCCTGTACGGCTATGCTCATTTAGTATTCAACTTATCTACAGTGATTCGTTCAATTGCTCTACACGCTGTAGCGTTAAAATAATTACAAATTAAAATAAATTTAATACATATTAAATTAATTTTAATATTAAATATATAATAAAATATATATATTTAATATTTATTTTAATTTATATTTTTATCAAATTTAATATTAAATATATAATAAAAAAATATATATATTTAATATTTATTTTAATTTATATTATTATAAAATTTTGCAAATTAAATTTAAATTAATGTTAACGCTTATAGATGGCAAAGTATTAAATACAGTGACAGGAACAAAATCATCGCAATCGTGCCGAATTTGTGGAGCAACAATGACGCAAATTTTCGAGGATAGAGGAAAAGGAAAGGCCGTGGGGAAACGAAAGAGAGAGAAAGGAAACGAGGTGGTATCGAGAAAACGAGATCTGGCACTACGTTATGCCCGTTCGATTACAGATAATCACCGGTGCGCGGGCCGATCGAACTTCATCGACCTATAAATCGGCTCGGGGAAGCGCTTATAGTAGCGGCGCGCGGTCGGTTTCTGCCTGATGAGTTATCCAATCGCGGCCCGGCATAAATGTACGATTATTTCTCGTGGCGCACGTGTTCCGCGGACGCATGCACCGTCGTAAAGAACGCGTTAATCGCGGGATACCTCGCGGGGAACCGGTATCGATGCAAAACACGGCGAATTCGACCCGCTAGCCTCTCGCGCGCCCCTTGTATAATTGTTCGCTCGTGTTGTCTCGGGCGATTCCGTCTCGCGATCTCGATCATTTGTTCCCGTCGGAAACGTAATTTATTAATTAACTTATTTATCGGGAGAAAGGCAAACTTACGGCCAACGTGCATCGCTTGTAATGGCAGAGTCTTCCCCTAGTAGCACAAAAATATTAGATAAATATTTTGTTCAAATATTGGAAAAATATTTTTTAAGCCACATTTTTTCATATAAGAAAAATATTGGATCTGAATATTGTATACATGTACAAGAAATATAAATTGAATGTTTAAAAAATATCAGCTAAATATTCACAGAATATAAAATAGATATTTAACAAAATATTAGCATTTACAATTTACAATTTACAATTTACAATTTACAATTTACAATTTACAAAGTACAATTTACAATTTATAATTAAAAAAATATAATTTATGAAATTCGAACAGGACAACGTCTGTCGGGTCAGCTGCTTCGAAATAATTCTTTCTAGACTAAGTAAATCTGAGAATGGGTGTAGAAGCATTGTCTAGAATTTCGGACGCGATAGAGGACGTGTTTCAGCGAGTACACTGTAGAATAGCGAATTTGTGGTGAGCCGGGGAGGCTCGCACGAGCTCAGCGACCGCGCAGAAACCGCCGCTCCGGACTGGTACTCGCATTTCCAATGGTCAATCGTCCAAGACGAGGGCAATTTTTACAGCAAAAACGTTCACGCTTCGATGTGTTCGGAGCGAAGACGTCTCTTCCCTCCTTCGCAGACGGTTTTTCGCGTCATTTGCGGTTCGATGTAAGCTACTACCTCGCCGTAATGACTCATCCTGCCAGCGAAAAGTTGATTCCCGTCTCTCGCGCGGCGTATCAGACGACAATCCGGCTCCCGGGTACCGTAATGCACGCAAGAAAGGGCCAGACTTGATTTTGTGCGAGGGCTTTACGACGCTCTGGACCCGACCGAAATCATCAATGAGCCGCTCTGGGATTGGCTTGACCTGGCTCTCTTCAACGCCAACGAAGTTGGAGAACAACTAAAACAACACTTCAACGGTACATTGAAAACCAGAGCTTTAGAAATCGTTGTCAATGCCGCAGAGAATTGTACCAATCTCGACCATCTTCTCCACGCCAACTTTCTACAATAATTTGTGGACCAACGTGTTCGATGCAGAAAAACTCTTATTGTGCTCCTCAACGGTTCGGGAACGGGACGATGATTATACTGATGTTCGTGGGCTGATGGAAGGATGATGGACTGGTTCTTTCTGCCACTTGGGGTCAACCCAATTCCTTCCGCAGATGCAACAACGCCTTGATCCTTCTCTAATCATTTGTGGATCAACATGCACCAGGCAGAACAACTTTGATTACATTTCTAAACGGTCCAGGAACGGGACAATAATTTTATATTGATGTGCAAGACTGGTTCTAGGTCCTCTTTGTATTTTTCGACCCTGGGTCAACCTAGTTTTGCAAAAGCAACAACAGCAACGCCTTGATAATTCCCTAATCATTTGTTGAGCAACGTGTTTGATGCAGAAAAACTCTTATTGTGCTCCTCAACAACGGTCCAGAAACGGGACGATGATGTTCTATCGACGTGTGCAGACTGGTTCTAGGTCCTCTTAGTATTTTTCGACCCTGGGTCAACCTAGTTTTGCAAATGCAGCAACAGCAACGCCTTTATCATTCTCTAATCATTTGTGGATCAACGTGCACGACGCAGAACACGTTTGATTGCGTTTCTAAACGGTCCAGGAATGGGACAATGATTTCTATATCGACGTGCAGACTGGTTCTAGGTCCTCTTAGTATTTTTCGACACTGTTCCAACCTAGTTTTGCAGACGCAGCAGCGCCTCGATCATTCATTCTCACGTTCCTCTTTCCGCGTTTAATCCCCTGCGGGAGATGCAACGGCTCCCAATTCTAATCTTCCGGCCCGTCGAATCCGCTGTCCCGGCTGTCTGAACCTGGCCAAACACAGAGTCGCGTGGGAGCCAAGAACTTTCCACCTGTCCTCGATCTTATCTCCGCTACGGCAAGAAGCCCGAGACGCGCCGCTCTCCAGGTGCACGTGCATCGCTATGAATGGCGCGGTGCACGCTGCCCCAAACTGCATCCCGATCGCTTGACTTTTCGGTTCATTGAATCCCATCGAGCACCGTTCAATTATACACGGCTGTTTTGAAATTCGAAAGGAGACATCGATGCTGACTGGTCGTGTCCATATGCAAATCGCCCGTTTATTACTTTGCCAGGATTATTAACTGAGACAAGTTTTATCAATAGACTGTCTATATCCTTCGAATTTATGACAGAGCCAAGATAAATCAAAATATAGAGGACATCAGCAAAAATGTCAGAATAACATTATAATTAAACCGCGGATTTTATGGAGAGTTTAAGAGACAGTGGACAGAAAAACATTTGATTTACAATGAACGTAGAGAATTTTTATTTGGCGTAACGACCCGCGGTCTTAATGGTAACCATAAATGAATCTGCATAGAGCTCCATTAAGTCTGGTGCGCTGCGGACTTTTTACACAATGTAAATGCACAGCATTCCTCAGTCTAATGATCAATAGATCCAGTTCCATAGCACGTAGAGTCCCCAACGAGGCAACGTCTCGCTCGAAGGCCGTTTCTCCGATGGTTTCGGCTCGATCGAACAAGGAGACGTCGACAGACACGCTCGTAGCATAATCCCTTTCTGGATCCTTTATCACGATGACGTGCCTAGCTGGAGGAGAGCCCACGGCCACCGCGAGGGCCGCTCACTTTCTCCAATTTGTCATCGGCGTACCGCCGGTGATATTGCGATATTAATTAATCTTCCGCGGGCACACGCTCGCCCTCCATTCACACCGTAGAATGTAGAATGCACCGGCGCGAGGGCTGCAGCGACCCGGTCCCCACGTGCACTCACCTATGCGCAACGTTTCATCGTAAGAGATAAGATCCTCGGGGCAGGTGGAAAGTCCTGGGCGGTTCAGCGGTTTGCCCCGTGGGCTCCTTCTCGAACACTGATTGTGGCTTCGAGAATAGCTCCTTCTTCTTGATCCAAAAAACAATCGATGCCAGGAAACAAGCTGCACAAGACGACACAAAAGATTACCGACAGATGGCCAAGTAATGATGTAAAGTATCTGAAACATGGAATGTTGTTTGAAGTCTCTCAAGCATGGGATCTACTTCTGTACTCACGAGTGTTACACTCACGCAAGTGCCCACTCTTCTACTTCTGTGCTTGTCATGCATTAAGTTTATGCTACAATCTGTGGCGACATGTCCTACTCTCGCCACTGACTTGGGAGACTGTGATCCTAGATAGCTACCCACTGAATGTTAGAACGGAGGCTGACACTGTAGAGTTAACGAGCAGAACGAGGTATACAGTCCACTTGCAAAGTGATCATCGTTCGAGTATTTACAAGCTTTACTGTTTGAACGTTTTAAGGATAGAGTTTCCAGTTTTATCAGCATTTGGAACCCTTCTATCCTCTTTGTAACCCTTCTATCCTCTTTGTAACCCTTCTATCCTCTTTGTAACCCTCTTTGTAACCCTTCTATCCTCTTTGTAACCCTTCTATCCTCTCTGTAACCCTCTTCGTAATCCTTCTATCCTCTTTGTAACCCTTCTAACCTGTTCGTAATGTGAACACAGGAATAGCACAGTAAAAATTGTATGGGGCTACAAATATGTAAGTTACAGTTTTGTAAGAAGGAGTGGATGCTAATACACAAGCTTTGCTATAATTGTATCAATATTGAGAGACAGTTGGAGGCCCATACTAAGTAGGGAATTTATTAGCTTCTGCCTTTGTGTATTGTGCAGTTCTCATTGCCATATTATGTGGTCCAGGGTTTGTTTCACAATCCTGATTTCATTTACATGGGTTGTCGATTGTTGGTGTTTGGAAATGCTTTATCAGCGAGGAGTTTGCTCTAGAAAAATGAAGAGACAGTAATGATGCTCATATAGAAAGAAGTCCAAGGATCATTAGAGGTGAAGGTTAATTGAATAGGATCCTGGGGAAGGTATTAAAAGCTGTAGACCCTAAAAACAATTAAATATCTGTTAATCGGATTTTTTCAGACTCCTCAAATAATCTCTTAAAGAGTCCAAGAGGTAGGTAGCCAATGAACAGTCGGACGATTGTGTCCAATCCGTTGGTGGAACCACGAGAGAAAGAAGAATCGATAAGATAGGGGGAAATTAGCGGACAGGTCAGATACCAAAATAGCAATGATCGATCGTAAAATTTGGAATGCAAAAATAAGATACTGAGGGGATCGTTGATCCTTCTCGGTAAACAGCCGCGATAAGCTTCGGACAGGAAACGATTATGCAGCGATTCCGGCCTGTAAAAACTGTTCCACGAGGCTTTATCGTGGACGAACCCCACGGTAATCTCCTCCTCGGAGTATCGACTATCGTTCTCGTTTGAGAGCGCCCTTAAACAGGGCCGGGTTATTAGAGAGTTCCGTGGCAGTCGTAACGAAGCGTTTCTAGTGCGGCCGTGTAATTCCTCGAGTCACGTATGATCGGTGTAGACGAGTTTCCCTAGCCTTCTTTTTCTCTTGGGCTTACTCGATACACCCTTCTCTCTTCCTCTATCCATTTCTCCCAGTTCGTTCCTTCCTTTTCTGGCTCGTTCCGCTGCTCTCTATCTCTCGTGTCTTCTCGTCCTTTTGCTATGGAAGGCACGCTCGATCCTCGCCCACGATACGCGTTCCCACGTGAGACCCGACACACACGTGTTCACGCACGCACACGCACCTTGCGTAACACACGGCCGCGATTGTTCGCCGTGCGTGTCGCCGACGGTGTCGAGCTCCAGCGTAGGTAGACGAGATGTCGAACGGGACCATCCGATTCGAAAATTCAACCGATTATTAATCGAGTTTCCAGCAATTAATTAATTTGTCTCAGGAATTAGACTCCCCTAGTAGCACGAAAATATTGGATAAATATTTTTTCAAATATTTAAGTATTTTAAAAATATTTTTTAATACTTTTTCAATGTAAAAATTTTCAATATTAACCTCAAATAATATTAAATTTTCTATGAAAAATCAATATATAATTTTTTACATGGAAATTCAATATAAATTTCAAATAATATAAAATTTTCTTATTTTAGTTTATTAAGCTCATAAAATTAACTACAAAGGGTCGCTTTTTATTCGGAGCCTTCAGAGCTTGTTGCTCCATTTTTTTAATTAGGGGCCTAAGTCCCAAGAATTCCCAAGGTCACGCATTAAAAATGACTGGGCAGCACCCGGCATTTTTCGGAACGGAAGGAGATTTAATTTTACGCCGTACAAACATCGTTAAACATCGCCAGAGTACGAAACACAAGAGAGTTCATAAAATTTTGAGATCGCCAGGCTGGCTCTCCGAGTGATGATCGTTTCGTTAAAGGTATTAATTATGTCGCTGCTCGTTAAGCTAATCGTCGATTAAAACAATGACGGTATAAACGCTAATTACAAGTCGGTCGAACGAGCGACAGTGTCGGCCAATGACGGCATTAATCCGCCTTCGAGAAGTAACTCCGGTCCCAATTTACGCCGAACAGTCATCGGGATCAACGGCTCGGAGCGCGGCGGACGTCGACGACAGTCGATGGGACCAATAAAAGTCACCGAGTCGTTAATTTACGTGCTCGTAGCCCGACCGAGACTAATTTGCCTCCTCTCGAAACAACGATTGCGCAACCGACTCGACGAGGAAGCGACGTAGGCGTGTTGCACCGGTGTCTGCCCCTCGTAAAGTCACTCGTAAACGGTCCTGCGACGGCTGTCTTTCTTGCCGAGGATACACCCGGGAAAAATAATTGCGAACTTGTGATATTTTTTGCGAAAATCCTCGAAACAATGATCTATGTCGCGACGACAGGAACCAAATTCATTTTTTAAATTTATTTATACTAGTGGTCCATTACAGTAATCCCTCGATTCTTGTCCAGGAGGCTGTTCACTGAGCAGACAAGAATCGCAACCTGACTTGCTTTTCTGATTTATGGCTGCGTCTACTAATCATAGAGAAGGACAATGTTGACAGGCATTACCTAGACAAGAATCAGGACCTCGAACCCCGGACAGTATTCGAATTTTTACTGTAGAATGTACACAAATCAACACAAAGTCGAATCCTTTAAAATACATAGTGTCTTAGAGACAGGATAACTCGGGAGATATTTTTATCACCATTGAGGCATTCATTTAAACTTGTTAAAGTGAAACAAAAACACTGTACTGGTGCACTATAAAATATATGTTTATTTATTACAGGCACCAAATTTTGTTGTCCTCAAGTGTGTCCTCTATTACAATAAACAAAAAATGTATGAACATTAAAATGGTTCACTTTCCATGCAAGTTCGTTTCACACACGGCAACGAAAATTCTCGAGATGGTGGAATCCGGTGAGGTAGGTGATCGCGAAGCGGGGAGTTACTTTCTAAAACGAGTAACGACGTCCCCCGAAGAGGTGGAGCTTCCTCGAAGCCGGGGGAGATTGAGTAAGACGCATCGTTGAGAAGGAACGCGGATTAAACGGGCGAGATTTACGGGTAGCCGGCGTTAGCCAGAGTGGGACTTTTCCCAGAAAACGTTCGGGGCCGGTTTCGTTTCAGACACTTGAATCTTATCTGCGATCGGCGGCTGGCCAAGAAAACACGCGTCACATTCGATCGGCGGGCTCCGTGTATTCCGGCCTTAATAATTTCCAAAGAAATCTCCACGCCTTTCTCTTGTCTCCGTTGGAACAGTCCGCTAGGGGCCCGATGAAGTGGAGCAGGAAGCGGCACTCCGCGGCGGCGCGCCTGAGAACCGTTTACCCAACACAGTTTCCTGCCCTGGGACTGCGAATAATTTTCTAAGAGCCCCGGTGCTCCGAGAGAGTCCAATTGCCTTCTATCCTGTAAAGCCGAGGCTTCGATCCCTATCGCTTTCCGAAGAACGCGAATTTCACAACGACGAGACCCGCTGCGGGCTACTCGCGGAAACCCGGCCAGAGATCGCTCGGATTGTCTGCCGTGATCCAGAACCAATCGATCGCGGAGGATCGAGAGGATCGAGGCTCTCCAGATCCTCCGAGAATCTTGGAAAGTCGGTGTTAGGACATGCATAGAAGGGCCCACAAAAAATAACGTTGTTAAACCAGACAGTACAATAATCCCTCGATTCTTGTCTAGGAAGATGTTCACTGAGCAGACAAGAATCGCAACCAGACTTGCTTTTCTGATTTATGGAAAGTCGGTGTTATGACATGCATAGAAGGGTCCACAAAAAAATAACGTTGTTAAACCAGACAGTACAGTAATCCCTCGATTCTTGTCCAGGAAGCTGTTCACTGAGCAGACAAGAATCGTAACCTGACTTGCTTTTCTGATTTATGGCTGACTTTTAGCCTATTTTCCCTAGTTAGTGATGTTTAAAAATTCCAAAAAATGCAACACATGTCAAGAACCCAAATACATATTTTGCAATTGGTTTCAGATTTTTAAACTGAAAATCCTGCTTGTAAAAAATCAAAATGGTGCCTCGCAAACTTCACAAAGTGCCTCATATGTGTTTCTTAATATTGTATAATATATTATCGTTGTATTCCAACTGGGCAATTAGTCGCGGAAATTGTCGAGCGAATAAAATCGGATAGCTGTCACGTGCGCGCCGTTCGGTTTCTCTGCGGCGCGGCTGCGATTTATGTACCGCGACGCGCGGGGCCTGTCCCTGTTTGGACAGTAGCCTAATTGTAGTTCACCGGTAATTGCGGCCAGAAGCGGTGCGCTCCGGTCGCCGGACGGTTCCACTTCCTGCAACCGCTTTCCGATGAACGCGCGATAATTCAGCCAGAACCAATCAAGAGATCGGCTCGCTCCGCGAGATCCGCGTTCTTCTTACTTCCGCGATTTTCGTCCGGCACGTCGACCGAGGCTGCTGGCTTTGTTTTTATTTTACCGGCCGATTTACGTCGTCGGTATTATTATCACTGGCTATCTCTCTCGAGCATCGCCGATGGTGAAAATTAATGATCGTCTACCGACGGTAGTTCCGCGATCGGCACGCGTTTGATTCGCGCCACTTGGCAGCCCTCCTTCTACCTGCGTTGCCATAACTCGTCGGAGACCTCGCGATGACAGGAAACGATCGTCCGGACGCCGCGCCGGGAGACCTCGATAAATCCTTGTTGTCCTCGCGATTTTTATCGGTGTCTCAACCGGCTCAAACCGCGTCACGTTCGAGTCTACTACAACGATCTTCCTCATCAGCGAGAGAGATCTAGTAAATAATCTGTTTCTTCAATTATTAATTTATTTAACCGGCAGTTTGAATTCAGACAAGGGAAGAAGCTGCAAAGAAGTGGAATTTTCTATTGCAGTTGACCTTGAATGACCTTGAATGACCTTCATAATATTCGTCATAGTATTCATCTTGAAATGCAATATCAGAAAGTAAATAAAAAACCATACCATTCCATTAAAAAAAAAACAGAGTTGACCTTCATATGTCCTTGACGTATCGACCTATAAAAAAATTAATGACATAAGATTACGAGCCCCTCGATATCAAGTAAGTTTGGTCTGATCTTTTTTTTCTATCTTCAAAAGCAACCGAGTTATTCAGGTGACCTGTTTTAGGTGCCGCACCCTGTATATGCCTAACTAATGCGCCCGATCATATTAATATTAAATTAATTAACTCAATTAATTATTAATAACAAAATTAATATATTTAGTAGAGCAGATATTATAATATTGATTGAACGCACATAGAACTAGGGAGAAAAACTGTCACTCACTGTCCATCTTGCGGCGAAGATGGGAAAGCCGGACGCCACAGTCTAAATTCGCAAGGCCGCGTTTCCAAAGCTCCTTTTTCTCCGCGAATCACCGTTCAATAATGTCCCGATGCGGGACACAGCCGCGCGTGCTGCGTACGATGATTCAGAGTCGCGTCGCCGGAGATCGGAATGTTCGGGGTAGAATTTTCGAGTCGTGACTTGGGAACGTATCGTCGACAATCGTTGTCGACGGAATACGAAATCCCGACGTGATCTAAAAATACGTTTTCCTCTGGCTCTCCCGAGTCGAGCCTTAAAACAATCTCGCGAGGAAAAAGATTCGTCGAAAATACATGAAGAACAACCGTCGTCGTGCGTCAACGACTGCTGCTCAAAGTGGCACATTTAAAAATTTCTTTTTCCGGAGACTTTAAATGAAAGTCATAAAATGCATCGACGTATGTATCTCGACCGGTGAGACTCTCATGCAATGCGTTCTTTAAGAGTGAACCCCACCCGCGAGAACTCGCTCGAAACCCCCTCCTGGTAATACAATATTGGAATAGATACAGGATCTGATCGGTAATCGATAGGTCTGGCCCCGAGTCTGCGTCCACTGGCCGACTGCATTTTAGTCGAACACGACTGCGTTTCGCAGCTCTTTAATGTCCGCGGATTGCGTTTCCTTTGACACCGTGTGTTGCGGACATTGGCCGTATACATTCGGACATTCGACGACATGCTGCCGACACTCCTGTTGCCTCGTGCTACCATGCGGTCACAGTTGTGCTAGCCTGATTTCGAAGATATTAGCAATTTCGCAGGAACACCTCTTCAGCTAATATGAGCGCTACGTTTAGGCTACACAAACCGAACTGAAATTGGGCCTAGCGACGCAACACGCAGGGAAACCGAAAAAAAACTGTAAAATCATTTTAAGAGTTCTTATATCTAGTAGAAGCAGATCAACAGTCGAACGCCTGAAGCGCTGAGCCAATCGAGCTGTTAAGAGTTCTTAAAGTCTCCGTTCTGATGTAAGAGTGTTAACTCAATTACACGGAAGAGCCTATCTGGTGCCACTTGGTGGGTCCATTCTTTATCAGAGGTGTGTGAGATCGGAACAGGAACGATGTTCTGGATATTCTTCCTAAAAAACAATATTAAAAGATTCCGCACGGTATCAGAAATCCCGAAGAGATTCTCTGGAAACCTGAACATTTTCGGAATCCCGTTCCTTACCTGATACCAGTCGTCCCATCCAGTTCCAAGCTTCAGAGTTTGGGAATTCTCCGAATCTCGCACAAGCCTCTATTGTGTTTATGCATTGGCCAACCTCTCTCTCTCTCTCTCTCTCTCTCTCTCTCTCTCTCTCTCCTCGCCAAATTCCAATCCCCTAAAGGGTCACCTACCAATGTCCCCAGATTGATGAAGCACACATCTAGTCTTCCACGATAGAGATGATGGGTTAGTAGAGAGGCAAGGTACTCGGAAGCAAGTGTTGGCGACCCTGTCGAGGGAGATGAACTTGGTCTAGCGTGTCGAGTCTGCGATTACGGTACTCCGTTTCGTTGACTGTCTGCTGACAATAATATTGATCCATCAGAGGCCGCGTGTCAGGTGGCTCGCGCGGTCTCAGGACATTCTTCGCGTCGGAGAGCGAGGGTTCCTTGCTCCCGGTGAATCGATGGGAATGAAGGAAGAGGGGCACGCAGCGTGTTGGGAGAAACAACCTTTGAGTAACGCGAGGTTGTAGGCTGCTGCGACGTGTCTGCGCGTTCCGCAGGGAGGATGACGAAGGGGAGTAAGATGGTGAAAGAGGAGAGAGGAAGAGAGAACGAGAAAGAGAGGAGGAGAAGTGCAGGAGAGAGCGAAGAAGGTGGATCACAGGAGGTGAGGAGGAGTCAGTGAGATAGAAGGCGTCCTTGATAGACAGGATGCCCCTGCCCGCTGCCTTCGTACCGTATAATCTTCTCTCTCATCTCATTCGGCCACTTGCACGGGGTGTCGGAGAACGATTTGCACCCATGCCGCGTCTCGCCGCGTCCGAGCGTCGTCGAAGCGACATCAAACGATTCGCGGGCTATTTCGCGGCGTCGGAACACGTCCAAAACGATCGGCCGACCGAACGAATCGACTCCGCCGAGAGAAACGCTTTGCCCGTCCCGTCGACACCGAATAAACCGCTTTGAGCAGCTGCGAATGCTCCTAGGTTCTGGAGGAGATGAAGAATTTGATGGACTCCGAGGTAGTTCGTCAGGAAAATGCTCTGTTCAGTTTTGTTTTGAGATGTACCCGCCAGGACAGCCGCCACCTGGACCCTCGTGATGCTTTGTGGGGGTCAACGTGCTCCAACGAGAACGTTGCGAACATGTTACTCAACAGGCTATGCCTCCATTTTCATAAAACTCCTGTTGAGAGCTTATATGTAAATAATTATGTATAAGAACGGTGGAAGAAGTATATTTTAAATGTACGAAGGGAGGACCTTACTTCATACCTGAAGGGAGGACCGCATCTTAAAAAATGAAAGGGTGCCAGATTATTTCCCAATATACCTAAATGTTGAGTTTTCGCATAGTAATGTTAAAAAGCCAGATGTTTTACCTTGATAACTCCTTCTTTTTTCGATGAACAAACGAATGGAACGATGCAGGATAGATATAAGAGTGTCTGGTTCGCTTAGAGCGCTCCGTTTCGAGGCCGTTTCGTCATCGGCGTTTCTGAATGACTCTCGGTGTCAGCGTTTGACCCTCCCACGTTAGAGTCCACGCACCGTTGACGTCTCGACCGCCCATTTGGTATCCGTGAGCGACTACCGTGCATGTCCATATGGCAGCGAAGACCTAAATAGCTAGTACCCTCGGCGAGCGAGGTTCTCTCCCGGTTGGCAACCCGTTTAGACCGTTCAATTTTGGAGCGAGTGTTTCGACGAGACGACGGGATCCTCTGTATGTGATTTTCGTTGGTAAGAGGCGTGTATCATCGACAGGCTTGTGCGAGGATCCGAAATCTCGGGAATTTTCGGTCGAAAATAGTCGGGTTCCCGAAAGTGAGATACGTTTCGGGTCCCGAAAGTATCCGGCTGACTATGTCTCTTCGGGACCCGACTATTCTCGACCGAAAATTCCCGACCCGACTCGAGCGTCGGGTTTCCCGATATTTCGGGTTCTCGCACAAGGCTGATCATCGATGAAGTCGGCTTTGCGGATTCCGTGGCCTCTGAAACCACAGTTCTGCCAAGCCGGAATTCCATCTTCCGTCGAACGGCGGATCGCTCGATCTCAGTCCAGGCCGCTTGATTATAATCTCCCAGGCCACTATGGCGGCATGCAATCTGAAACTCGGCGGAGAAGCATGTCACTCGGCTGTTCGCAGCTGCCAAGGCCTATGGTTATCCCATCGTTGGACATCCTGTTCGTTTTGCTGGCCGCGGACCCGCGGAATCCCGATCCGTAGATCGACGGCGGCGACCGGCTAGCCCGTTCGTTTGCTCGCTTCTAGCTCGTAGATCGCGACGATCGATAGATACCCCCGATACTCGATCCGGTAGCGAAGATCACGGTAATATCGACCATACGCCTCTGTATTCGCGCCGCGAAATCGACTAGGTGGTAGCGTCGAGGGATCCGGATCCAGATGGATCCATTCAGCGTCGATTGAACCCGATCGATCTCTCCGCCGCGACCTCTGTCCTTCGTGGATCGGCAACGGATACACGATCATTCTTCCGGACCGATTTCTAAACACACACTTGAAGACGTTGCAGTCCATAATATTGCTTTGTTAACGTCTTCAATTTTTCTGTCTTGCAACGATCACGCAACGTTACGGAGGGAAATCATGAACCGTTATGGGAACCGTAAGAACGTGATATTGGAGGAATGCATTATGTATACAGTCTGTGACATAAACATTACTCGATCGATTTTAATTTTGACGTTTCATCGCAGAAAAATGACAAGACTGTATTTACTTGGATTGGGTACAGTTTTTATTATTCTTTATTATGGTTGTAAAAAAAAAATGAAACAGGTAGTGATGGGTTCAGAGCTAAAATAAAAAGTCTTGTCAATCATTCAAGAAATTCAGGAAAATCAAACTTGGATTGGGTACAGTTTTTTATTATGTTATATTATGATTGTAAAATAAAAAAAATATGAAACAGGTAGTGATGGGTTCAAATTCAAGAAATCGATACAGGATGATACAGTTTGTTGAAAAATATTTGACACGAGAAGCGAATCTCAGCGTGCTCATCCGACTCGAGTCACCTTCTAGACCGATTCGAGAACAGGGGATTATTCTAAGCTCGTTAGGCCGGGTCGCTGTGCAAAAACGCTGAATAAAGATACCACGAGGTAGCGATACGCTCCGAGAGACTGTGTGTCCCGGTGCAATTTCCATTCAGGTTCGCCGGTACGTTTCCATTTAATCCCGGCCGACTGCCCCACCGCGGGATATCGGCGAGAACGTCCGTGTCCCCCATGGCCGGGGTTCGTTACTGTCGAGCCGCGAAACGATTTGCCGCGGACACCGTGGTGAGCGGGACGTATGATCAAACAACACTTGACAGCCCCCGAAGGACAACCACAAGTGTACCGTCACAGCCCGTGACACTCCGTCGAGCCGAGATTAGATATCGACGGGAACAATCACAGCCCGGCATGAAAATCATCGTGCTCTGTGCGGCCCGGAGTATCGCACGCCAACGTTAAATGAAGGTTTCTCTCGCCGCGCCTATCTTATCCGCCTCTAATACCAGTGTAAACGCGTTTGCGATCCGCGACACACTACCAACGACGATCGCATGGGATGCGTACCGATCCCCGGCCCGTTTCCAGAAGATACGGCCCCTGAACCGGGACAGTTTTATTGGGACCGTGCCGATTAGCGGTTTTTATCACAGCGCCTTCGTAGTACAGTAAAAACATTCTAGATGATCGTTTCGCTCCGGTAAGAGGATATTGCGATGTAGAGAGGATAGTAGCCAATCGTTTTCGACAACTCTACACAGAGAATGCTCTGTGCCCAGTTTCAATTTTATCCATATAATTGACCTTGTGTGCGTGACCTTGAATGACCTTCATAATAGGTCATTGTATTCGTCTTGAAGTACACTATCAGAATGTAGATAAAAAACCATACCGTTCCATTTAAAAAAACAAAGTTGACCTTCATATGTCCTTGACGTCTCCACCTATAAAAAAATTAATGACATCAGATTACGCGCCCCTCAATATCAAGCAAGTTTGGTCTGATCCTTTTTTTTCTATCTTCAAAAGCAAGCGAGTTATTCAGGTGACCTGTTTTAGGTGCCCAGCCCTGTATGTGCCCAACTAATACGCCCGAGCATATTAATATTAAATAAATACTCAATTAATTATTATTAATAAAATTAATATATTTAGTAGAACAGATATTATAATATTGATTGAACAAAGCAAGATGGCCACCAACTTGGGCGTTTCGCAATGGAACCGATCGAAAATCCAGTTGAAACACCATGACGAAAGTTCAGTAAAACGTGAAAGGTGATCCGGAGAAAGGGCGAATACTTTTCCGTGTGGCTATTGGGCTTGATTGATGGCGATCGACGGGGAGATTAAAGCACCGTAGGACAGCGAACCCGATTGGAAATCCTCACGAAACGTTCTGCAACGAGACTGTTGCGAGGTCTCTAGCCACCGCCGCTGCTTTTGCCACGGACAGAGTACGTATTCGTGACTCCTGTGTTTCGATCGGGTGAATTTCTTTCCGTTGGAAAAGGACGGTTGTTGCCGGGGCCAAGGATACGACACTGCTGTTCGCTAAATCTCTTACTCTCTTAAAACAACGTTGCCCTCGAGCTAAATCAAACTTTGAACAAGCTGGCTGCAGCTGTCAGACTGTAATACAGATTTCACAATGATCTCTTGATCCTTATAGTTATCTTCGAATTCTAGAAATCGTAGTTTGCACGTCGTTGTACCGATAGGGTCCCATGAAAATCACACAGTTTTCACCGACAACAGTTCACCGACTCCAGATTTCACCGACAACGAATTTAACTGACAACAATTTTGACCGACACGAATTTGACCGACACAAATTTTACCGAAAGCGCATTTAACCGACAACGATTATGACCGACACGAATTTGACCGACACTAATGTGACCGATACTAAATGTGACCGACACTAATTGTGACCAACACCTACTTTGACCGACACCTGATGTGGCCGACACTTAATGTGACCGACAATGATTTTAGATTCGTTGCCGGTCAAATTTGTTGTCGATCAAATTCGCTGTCGGTTAAATTCGTTGTCGGTCAAATTTGAAGTCGGTGAAATGTCGGTGAAAACTGTGTCGGTAATTTCTATGGGGCCCGTACCGATGTGCGAGGGGTTAACGGTGAGAACTGTCCCTAAAATGGATACTTCCGGCAAATCAGAGATTACAAGTCCGGTATTGAGCCCAGTAGGAGGGTTAGGGATTGGTGCACGTGATTGGCCGTTCGATAAAGGGTCCCGCTCGTTTATCGAGCATGTCCACTGTTCTCCGTGGTCAATAAAACTCTGGTGTTGTAGCAGGACCCGTGCCACTTCCCGGCCACCGTGTACATCGCGCTTGCATTCGGCGCATATATATTTTGATACTCTGTAGCGTCTTATCGGATCGATTTAATAGATCGTAAATGTTTATCGTCTGGTCTAATCTCCTCGCCGGGGATCGGGGAATCTCGTAAATAGGGGAGATCGTGGAACGAGATCGCGGAACGCCGGAGAAGCAACAGAGAGACACCGGGGCGGGGGTAAAGCGGAATTTCTCAGGCGAGGTTGTTTTTTCCCACGAATCCCGGATAGGGGACGGGGATCGGCCCGATAAGACACGGTTGATTTGTTAGTTTGGAGAAGAGGGGAAACACGCGATCCTCTCTTCGCGACATCGCGAAGACTGCTGGGCTCTAACCGAGCCGAGCGTGTCGCCGCGGACGAAGCGGTGCAACGTCTAAGCCGATGGCCAGCCTGCTATTCCTGTACCTTCTATACTAGACGGCGTAGCACAGGGCAATGACACTCGCTCGTCCCTAGCCCGACTGGCTTCTTCTTCTTCTTCTTCTTCTTCGCGCTCGTTGCAGGTGCGCCTCCAACTCTCGCGTGCAACGGCCGACGCTAATTTAATCAATCCCCGAACGAACCCTCCAAAGAACACGAGTAGAACCGTCCTCCACGGCCGGATCCACGATGACCCACCTCTACGCGCACGATCTGAAGCTATAAGTATCGTTCGAACTGTGAATCACTCATTGTACGACACGTTTTGGAACAAAACTTCTAATGAAACCTTGATGTATGTCCGTTAGAGTTGTATTTCTTCTGGTCCTACACTGGTGCGTTCTACCGAGGTAGAACCAACTATATGTTACTCATTCTAAACATTGTTATAATCATTTACTGAAGGTTTCAAGCTAAATTCTTCTTTTCTGGTTTCTAGTGGAGGCCCAATGTTGAAGATCATAAATTCAATTTGAAATTCGTTGGCACACCATCTATATGTTACGTATTCTCAACATCGTTATAATCATTTACTGAAGGTCTCAAGCTAAATTCTCCTTTTTTAGTCTCTATTGGAGTCCCAATGTTGAAGATCATAAATTCAACATTGGGACTCCTTGGAACACCTTCCCTTTTACAGTTTCAGAAATGAAACGAAGCCGATAGCTTCCGCTACGTCAGAGGTTCGAATATTACTTCCTTAACGATTGCATCGTCACGCGTGCCTCGTCGACGTGACGAATCTCGAGTTAGAGCCGTCGACCGCGCGCGTTATTAAATTTCCGCTCGCACGCGGTTTTCCGCTGAGAGCCGTGATTTGGAGCGGATCCAATTTCTCCATGGTTCGAAGTCGTTTCAACAAAATTGGTCTTACCAAGTCAATATTATTGCTCGGAGTCGACGAGACCTACAGGTTGATTAAAAAAAATAACTTCAGCCTTTATATATTTATTAGAGGATACAATTTAAAAATCTCTATAGATCCTCTAAGGTTAAACGAGTTGTTTTATATTTTTTCTTCTTTGTTATTCGTTTATAATAAATAAATAATAAATAATAATACGATTGCATTTGGATAAGAACCGTGAACTGGGGTGCACCGGCGATTCACGCGTTACAGGGGTAGATTTTTCGAACTGATCTTGAACTCGTGACTCGAACAAGGTTGCCAGAGGACGATTTTTCATCAGCCTGTACGAGAGGCTGCAGGGAAGAAGCTTTCGCAGAATTGGCACGGATTTCTTTTTATCCGGATCCAAGAATACGTGCGGCGAGCAGCAGCCTCCCATCGGGGAAAACCAACGTGTCAACCAACCTCCCTTCTGGCCGCACGTGGGCGTTCCTTTGCCGAGGCGTTTATACTTAGTTTCGTCATTTGGGTCGCGCAAAATTGCAACGCCGTCGCGCCACGATCCCCGCGAAACCTTCGGGCGCATTAACTTCGCGGTTCTTGCGTCACAAAGTCACCACGGCTCGCAACGATGCTCCTCTAACCCTTGGAGTCATACTTGACTTCGTCTTTTACGAAATACAATACCTTTGTTCCTCTTCGGGTTCCCCTTTGGAATTTTACTGTTTCAAAAAGAACTTTTCTAGTTGATTATTTTTTCTGCTGTTAGAAAGTTGCAATTTCACAGCTGGAAAATATTTGGACCTCGGCCAGGAACCCGTTCCGCTGATCCATTAGTTCTTCAGGATTTCTGGGCAAAAAAAATTTTTTAAATAAAAATAAAAATAAAATAAAAAGATATAAAATTTTATTTTATTCAAAAAGTAGGAATAATGACAGAACTGAGTTTCTCCTGTGAAAAGAGTTTTCGATTTTATTTTTAAGGTTTTTATATACAAATATTTATAAGTTCTTCAGGATTTCTGGGCGAAAATGAAAAAAATGCATATAATGTTATTTTATTTCCAATGTGATTTGGAAATGGTAGGAATAATGACAGAATTGAGTTTCTCCTGTGAAAAGAGTTTCGATGTTATTTTTTTAAGGTTTCTATATATACTATTATTATTTTTTATTAATATAATTCCTATTTATACAAATATTTACGAGGCTTACCTGTGAAAAGAGGAACGACATTAAATGTCAATTGTTCATTAGCTTTTTTCATAATTACAATTTTAACTGTGTGTTTGGTTTATCGAATCGATTCTTTCACGTATTCGATTCTCTCTCTCTCTCTCTCTCTCTCTCGCTCTCTCTTATGACCGCTGTCCCAGCTTGTTTATCAACAAGAGTGAGCTGTCTTCCGTGAATTAGGCTTATATTTTGACGATCGAAATTTCGGAGAAAAAGAACTTGATATCTGTAACGATTTTGGGAAAAACAGCTTTACAAAACGTACACTATGACTCACATAAATGACGAGCGAAACAGAACTTCCAAAGTCCGATAAAAATTCATCATCGTCCTCCAATCGTATTCTACAATTATATTGTATAAATAATATAGTATACTATAATAATATATTAATATATTCTATAAGTAATATAGAATTGTATTCTATAATTACATATTAAAAATAATTAAATTCTATAAATTGTATTCTATGTCAAATTATTATTAATATATTCTATATTAATTAATATATTCTATGTTAATTAATATATCAATATATTCTATAAATAATATAGAATTGTATTCTATAATTACATTTTCAAAATAATTAAATTCTATAAATTGTTCACCGCTCTGCTGTTTAAAACATTGAACGACGTACATTGTAAAAGTACATTGTTTTAAATTCTAAAGACGTGTAACGAAACCATTAAAATAAAGTTAATTCCCATTCTTTTTGTATATTACACAGCTAATAATAGTAATCAAGCTGCAACTTAGTAAACATCCGCTCAAGGTTATCAGTCAGCCTATTAGCAAACAATCTAACAAGGGTCTCCTCGTCCACCTTGTTGTCGAGGCTGGTGGAAAATCAATTTCCACGAAGATCAACAGTCTTTTGATCGGTCGATGGCCTGCGGTCGATAGTCAGCGGCTGTCGATCGAAATTAGACAGCCGGCCGCGAAAAAGCAAGCGGTACAGCGTGTTTTCCGTTACCGGAAATTAGTTTCTCATCAAAGCGATACGACACGGCGCTGCACGGCGACGCGGCGGTCTCTGTACTCTGTTCGCTACCGCATGCATTATCGGAGTCATCGTGCGAAACTGGTAGCAAATTGAGGGGTACCCGAGAGTCCACGTTTGCCGAAGCATCGTCGACAGCCTGCTATTTCTGCGTCACGGGCCGTGATTATCGATCTCTTTTGTTGTCTCGGTTGTTGTATATAGCAAGAGGCAATTTTCGTGAAAAATCAATATAAAAGCATTTTTTATATAAAAAATTAATATAAACCTCAAGTAATATTAAAATTTTCTATAAAAAATCAAAATATAAGTTTTCTTATACGAAAAATTAATATAAACCTCAATAATATTAAATTCTTTTAAGAAATCAATATATAAATTTTTTTATATAAAAAATTAATTTAAACCTCAAGTAATATTAAAATTTTCTATAAAAAATCAATATATAAAACATTAATATAAACCTCAATAATATTAAATTTTTTAAAGAAATCAATGTATAAATTTTTCATATGAAAATTCAATATTAACCTCAAATTATATTAAATTATCTATAAAAAAATCAATATATAATTTTTTGTATATAAATAAAAATTCAATATTAACCTCAAATAATATTAAATTTTCTATGAAAAATCAATATATAATTTTTTTATATGAAAATTCAATATAAATTTCAAATAATATAAAATTTTCTATAAAAAATCAATATATAATGAACCATAATACGCGAATCAATCGGCGCACAGTGGTGCCTTTATAATATCATTTTTTATTTGTTTAAGTAATTTAAACAACATTTTTTAATACTTTTTCAATATAAAAATTCAATATTAACCTCAAATAATATTAAATTTTCTATGAAAATACAATATATAATATCATATTTTATTTGTTTAAGTATTTTAAAAACATTTTTTAATAGTTAATGGTTTCAGTGGGGTAATACGCAGTTCGGAAAAGAATGCGAGAACGCTACCTTGCAAAGAAACCAATGCGCCCGAACCGACTCGACCAGTTACGGGGTTAATATTCCGGTAGCCATTGCAACTAATAAAATGTTTTCACCGACGCGTCGCCGCTGATAAAAAGTTCGAAACGTGTTTTTCTTCCCTGCACTCGTGGTTTCCACGATGAATCCGTCTAATTGCCGAGAGAGGCAAAGCGCTCGTCAGCTGGGGAATTAGACAATCGCTTAATAAGAGCCCAGCATAGGTAATAACGCCTCTCTCGCCGGAGAGTTTCGAGAGTCTAATCCCGAGTTAGGAAAGCGACGCGCCGGAGCTACGGGTTGCCCAACGGTTCGTTTCGTCGTGATAATCTCGCAGGAGAGGTGTCCTGCTAGGTTAATATACCCCTGGAGCGTCTTCGCGACTGATGGTACCAGCGTGCGTGCAATCGCGACAGGTTGCCTAATCCTCGACTTAATTGCTTTTATTCAACATTTATATTCACTAATTAACAATTTATTAACTTCATCATCAATCCTAATACTCGAACGATCACTCAGTTACCATTTTTGTACCATTATTGAAAATATTGGTTAAATTATTAAACACGTTGGTATCTAATTAATTACTAAATATTTCAATATACTTTTATACTCACTCAATCAATTTTTATACTCACCACTTAACAATTTATTAACTTCATAATCAATCCTTGACACCCGTTGTTGTACCATTATTCAAAATATTGTTTAAATTATTAAATACGTTGGTATCTAAACAATTACTAAACATTTCAATATGCTTTTATACTCAATCTGCATTTTTTCGATTTTTTTTTAGGTTTTTGATTTTTTACAAGCAAGATTTCCAATTTAAAAATTTGAAACCAATTGCAAAGTATATATTTGGATTCTCGACATGTGTCAAATTTTTCTTAGAATTTTTAAAAATAATTAACTAAGGAAAATATGCCAAAAACTGATTTCTCGATTTTACCCCATAACTACCCTCCCGATAGGGTTGAACAGGGTTGAAGCTTTGCACAATATATTTTTTCTTGGTGCCCTATCGAATGACGCACCATCGATACAATTCCAGGGCATTTTTGACTATCTTATCCGGCTACACCCTTTATAAATTCCCACCTCCTATCCAAAAGTCTGACTGTTAAAAACCGTAGAATGACGAGCCAAGAAAGCCTAAAAAATCTGCAAGGGACGGTCCGTCAATCCCACTTTTTTCAACGCAATTATCATTTCGCGTCGTTACGTTGCCGTCCGGTTTTCGCGTGGCGTGTTGCCGAGGCGTGGTGGTTGGCCGGGGACGGGTATAGGTTGTTTCGAGAATGGCGAGCCGGTTCAGCGAGGCTTAAGCGTGCCACTGTGTCAGTAACAGGACTCCCCGTAAAAGAGGCTCGGCCACCGAGGTCGCGACCCACGACCCCACTACGTGATACCCCTTAACACGTAACGAGCCTCGAACAGTTCTCAAAAGCACCTGCGCTGCCTATTAAACCGCTAATAAGCCGGCTGTCTTCGACCGTCGAGGATGTTCGAGTTTCGAAACACGGTCAGGGTCTCGTCGACACGCTGCCGGGTTCCATTGTCCCGACATTCGCGGCCGAACCCGATTGTTTCCACTTCGAACAGCTGACGCTAACCTACCCGGGACACTCTCTTCAGGGATACATCGCTTGGGGATAAAGCCACTCAGCATGAACATCAAGTTTTATTTTAAGAATTTTTTACGGGAATGTGTTCAAATCCTTGCGAATATAAATCACGTTGTAATAAGGGATATATTTCTACAAAGCGTTTTAGCCGAGCACACTAAGAGTTTAATTAGATACATCCACTTTTCCATTAATTCGGTTCAACAGAATGTAAGGAACAAGCTTGAGCGAGAACCCGAAATCTCGGGTTCGGGTCGGGTCCCGAAAGTATCCCGATTCGTGTGTAGTCGGAAATCTTCGGGGTCCCGAAGAGACATAGGCAGCCGGATACTTTCGGGACCCGACCCGAGAGTCGGGTTTCCCGAGATTTCGGGTCCCGAAGAGACATAGCCAGCCGGATACTTTCGGCACCCGACCTGAGAGTCGGGTTTCCCGAGATTTCGGGTCACAAAGAGGCATAGACAGCCGGATACTTTCGGGACCCGACCCGAGAGTCGGGTTTCCCGAGATTTCGGGTTCTCGCACAAGCGTGGTCTATTTAATGGAATTTCTATCGATCGATGTGATTGATCTTTCTTAGCACACATGGGTGCAGAAACTGGTAAAATGGTTCGCGCAGTATTGGACGGGAGAGTCGGCGCTAGTCAGACGACTCGCTTTCGAAATTTCGGGCGATCGAGCCCGATCTTATCGGCAGCGAATTTTCTCCCCGCGTAAGGCTTGAAATGTGTCAATTATCCCGAGTTCGGGTTTCCCCGGGGCCAGACGTTTCTCACAGGTAATGGGGCCCGATGACTTTTTCCTTTCGTCTACCCCGAAGCCACTGATTTCCATCGGCGAGTCTCTGCCTAGCCCGGCATCTCGGCTACACTCTCGGTGACGAAACCGGGATACCGTATTAGACAGGAATCCGTGCACAGGCTTGTGTTTCGAGGTCCGCGTCTTTCGAGTGAAAGGCCGAACGCCGAGAGGTATCAGCAACAGGCTACCCGTCCGGAGAGCAAACAGATTGGGCAACCTGCTGGCCGATACTGGAATTGAAATTCGAGGAACTGTCGTGAGAGATGGTGGACATCGACGTGATACTGGACGAGAGAGGATCTTCAAGAAATACTACTTTTCACGTCCCTCGTAGCAAATAGGATACTAAAGCTTCTTATCTGAAGATAAGGATGACTCCAGGCTCTCATCGATAACTCTTTCAATATTTAATCCTGCGAATGACTCTTCGCAGTAAAAGATACTTCGTCCAGGTGGTAATCCAAGTGTTGGTCATCTGTTCTTTTTACCACGTTTTTTTAGTCTCTGTTTGTCTGTCTGTTTTAGTAAGAGACTGTCGTAAAGGTTGAGGCAGTCCTTTTTCCCATAGTAACGCACTGGAAACACTGTTATCGATTCGCAGATTTTAGTAATAAATTTTAATAATATGATTTATGATAAATCATATATAAATATATATAAATCATAAAATATATGATTTAATAATAAAGAGAGGTTCTGCGTGGTATTTTATTGTTGGAATAGTTTATTAGGAATAATTTATTCAACCATTTACAATCACTCAAGTGAATTCGAACTGGAATGAGCACGTGAAAGTCAGGCCTCAAATTTATAAGAAGGGTAAAGCAAAAAAGTGTTGACTTCCTCAAGATCCTTGTACATGTGTCCCAAGGTCAACATTATTTTTTGTGGCCCCTTCTGAGCATATCATCAATGTTATGGTTGTCAACTTTCTTTCTGTTTATAAAGATACTTTTTAACTGAAAGAAAATGTACGCTCTTGCATGATGTGTCTGGTGTGATCGCGTGATCCACCGGTTCGAAGAGATCTCGTTGGTGATCCATGTGGATCTAGAGTTCGCGAGGCGAAATTAAATTCGACCCGATTTATTGACCCGGTCGAACCGTCGCGACCCGCCGAGACACATTGTTAACCGGCTTACGGCCGCTAACTGCCGGTTGAATTAAAGTTTAAACGATTCTATTCCTGGCTTGTCGACCCATCATCGGCATTGCGAACCAGGATCTCTCTCTCTCTTTTCCAAAACAAGCTAACAGGAAAAACAAGAAAACAAGAAACAGGACTGTCAAAACTATATATATTAATTTTTTATGTTATTTGAAATTTATATTGAATTTTTGTGTTATTTGAAATTTATATTAAATTTTTATATAAAATTTTTTTGTGTTATTTGAAATTTATATTGAATTTTTATATTCTTTGAAATTTATATTAAATTTTTATATAAAAAAATTTATTTTATTTGAAATTTATATTGAATTTTTATATTCTTTGAAATTTATATTAAACTTCCATATAAAAAAGTTATATATTAATTTTTTATAAAATTTTTTATATTGAAAAATAATACATCTTATAAATATTTCTTATTATATTTATCTTTGATAAAGCATAACACTCCATGAGAGAAGAAAATTTTAAAAAAGTTGTTGCAATATCATTCTGTACATATTTAACTATCTCAGAATGCAAAAATTTTATATTTTAGATAAAATTTTTTAATTCACTGTGAGTCGCTGCCATTCAATGTTAGCTCAATTCGACCTGCCTAATTACTATTTCTGTCCCGACCGAGCAACGGTCGCCCCGCGGATGTGCGAGCCTCGATTTATTAGACGCCCACGCAGCTCGAACGTGATTTTATGCACGCGGCCAAGCGTTGATTGAATCAAGATCGATATTAATTTGAAGTAACGGGACACGGTAGGTAGGCTCCTCTCTTTCCTGCTTTGGGATGCGTGTCGTTCTCGGAGGTGTCGGAATGCGACAGCGTTTGACGGCTCATAACGTTTCTTCTGTTCTGTGTCCGGGAACCACGATGACTTTCAATGAATCGTCTTCTCGGAGCTGATTATTGTGGGAACGTTATCAGAACGGTGCATCGGGCAGGATTAACATTCATGCATTCCCTAGTAGCACAAAAATATTGGATACATATTTTGTTCAAATATTGGAAAAATATTTTGTTCAAATATTGGAAAAATATTTTTTAAGCCACATTTTTTCAAGAGATTTTTAAGCCATATTTTTAAAGTAAATATTTTAAAGAATGTGAACTTTCCCTAGTAGCACAGAAATATTGGATATATATTTTTTCGAAAATTGGAAAAATATTTTTTGAATATTGTATACATGTTCAAGAAATTTAAATTGACTGTTTATAAAATACAAGCTACATATTCAGAGAATATAAAATAGATATTTAACAAAATATTAGCCGAATATTCAGAGAATATAAAGTAGATATTTAAAAAATATAAAGTAAATACAATATTTTTTAAAAAATGTGTATTCGTGGCAAAGAACAGTATCCCTGGCGGATAATTGCCCCTGGACAGACCTGTGTTGCGGACAATTATCAATAAAATACTGTACTTCTAATATTAAATAAAGATCTATAAAATATTCAGAAAAAAATATTTTTCTCGTAACATGAAATATTCGTTATTTAATATAAAATAAATATTGTTTGTATAATATACTATTATGTATAATATATTGGCTACTAATCGATCACAAGTCACAAGCGAAGTTAAACGCAACGATTATCGCAGAGGTCGTTGAATAAATACCACACCTTTCTTGGATTCGAGGTACCTCGTTTTTAATTTCTTATAAAATGACAGGCACATATTTATAGACAGTCGACGTGACTTTTATTGCGGGTCAAGAGTCGATGCACCGTAGCGGTAGATACAAATAATAATCCGTGGAACATGAATTGCAAAATGAACGCCTTTTACGTGCTTGAATAAATGAATTTATTTAACACTAGATATACGACGTACGCGACTCGGACGGGTCAGAAAAATCGTAAATATTAATTCTCGACTGTCTACACTGACTTGTAGGTACTAGTACAACAGAAACGTATTTCTTTGTTGTCCTATCGAAGAAGAGTATTAAATAAAAATCAAACGAAAATTTTTATTTATATATAAAAAAATTGTACAATAATTATATATTAATAAATTATATATTTAATATATATATAAATAAAATTAATATATTTATATATATAAAATAAATTATATATTTAATATATATTAATAAAATTATATATTAATAGAAAAATTTATATATTGACTTTTTATAGAAAATTTAATATTATTTGAGGTTAATATTGAATTTTCATATGAAAAATTTATATATATTAATTTTTTATAGAAAAAATAATTTTTCAGCCTCAGAAAAATCAGAAAAAATACATGAAGAATATACACAGTGATACTATAAATTCCCATGCGAAAAAATCTGCATTTTTCCGGTTTCTTTGAAGTTCCAAAAATTACGCTTCTGCATTCGGAGCTGTTTCAACAGACTCTTTCGAATCAGAAATTCATTCCAGAGAAACTACTTGGTACTAGGTGGCAATAAAAGGTTGTATATCTGTGCTCCATCTGCAAAGGTGGGTTCTCTTTGATTTTTCGTGTTCCTTATTGTTTCGCTCTGTTACACGCCAATATCTCTCGGCCGGGTCTGTCTGGGTCTGCCGCTTTGGTAACGAGCCCTAAAATGTCGCAATATAACTCCGCGGGCCGGTGCGGCGTTGTACAACCGTGCCGGGCAATACGTTTCATTGTCATTAGCCTAAGGGTCGCCATAAGAGAGAAATGGAAATCGATACGGAAACAATCGAACCGGTAGCTAGAACGCGTTGCCGAGCTGGTCCTTGTACGATATGCGTGGAACCACCGCCGAGTACCGTTAGAAGCGTTACACGGGGCCCCGTTCACCTTAACTCGACAGTTGAATTCGTTAGCGAGCTAGATTACGAGTAATGTGACGCCAGGATATTCCCTTTTGGACGGGTTCGAGGAAAGCCATGAATTCCTGGAGAGCAGGATCGATAGATGCAACGCGGAGCGTTCCCGAGGATTAACCTCTACGGTTAGTGTTGGCGATCCTCTTCGGGGGAGAATACTGCACCACGAGAATACGCCATAGCAGTTACGCCGGCCAGATGTTCGGGCCAATCCCTGTTGGCGTTATACCAATTACGTTCAAAGCCTGGAGACAGATAAACAATTGGATAATTAAACTGTGAGCAGGGCACCAAAGAACCTAACCAAATAATCAAACCACACAACAGATAAACCGTGAGCAGGGCACCAAAGAACCGAGAAGAATAGAAATAGAAATAGGAAATACAACTCAATAGACCAGATACCAGACCATCAACAAACAAACAATCAAACAAACAAACCAAATAATTAAACCACACAACAGCTAAAAGATAAAACCAAGACCAAAATCAAAACCAAGGAAAATCCAAAACAAAACCAAAGCAAAACGATTAACCTCTTACATGGGGATCGTTAGGTCCCCGGGGGGTCTCTTGTGCTCCCTCCCCCCAAGACCCAACGGAAGCCGCGAATCCGATGTTCAACAGCCGACACTCGGGGTCCCGGGGTTCCGGACAGACGAGTGACGCTGTCGCGAACACTGACTTTCACTGGAATCCGAGAGAGGATCTCGGAGACTTTGACGCGCGTGCACGCGCGACTCCGTGAACTTTCGCCACGCGGACGATTCGTCTTGTCGATGATGCGATTTCTAGGATCTCCGAGATGTTTACGCTGGAGAAGCATTCGCCCCGCGAGTCTCCTTCTGCAATTACTGGAATCATACGCGTGCTTTTGCAAGGGAAATTGTTAGAGAGGCAGGCATTGTATTAATCTATTTGTGTAAAAAAATCATTAGTTTAGGAGATATTTTAATTATAATTTGTTAGAAAATAGAGACGTAAATCTGGATGGCAAAATGTGGCGTCCCACCCTGTATATTTACGGTTCATATTGATTAAAAAAAAGTGAAATTCTTTGCACCCGGTCCTGGCACGATGATGCACAAGCGATCGCGTGGGGCGCAGTGTAGAACGGGGAGCCACCGTTTCGACGATTCTGATTAGGATTCCAGGTACCGGGTGACCGTGAAATCGAAGTTAGTTGGCTGCGAGTCAAAGAGAGTGCGAGATCGGGGGCCGGTCAATGAGAATTCGTTTTCACCCGACGCGACGGAGAGCCAGGCCCGAGAAACAGCCCGGCCCAACAGAGCCTAGCGTGAGAACATTGCTATTCGAGGTCCGTCGGACGAAAGCAAGAAACAAACCACTCTCTTATGCGCACGCCAGGCTACTCTCGATTTTCTTGTTTCGCCGCGAAATCGCAGTCGAGGCACGTCCGTCCCGTCATTACTCTCTACTACTCCTCTCTTGTTCGCACGGGACCGTTTCCTGCGAACTTCCGATCCCCTACCTTCCGAAGATCGCGAAAATCATCATTTCTTGATGTGACCCATTTATCTTCACCAGAAACGCCATCAAATCCGCAGTGTATCTGTTGGAATTCACTGATAACACAGAATCTCAGGTTGTATAAGGGTTTGGGCCTAAGGGGTGGTTTCTCTCAGAGACAGAGGAGTCCAATGGAATAGAAAGTTGGCCTAGGGCCAGACTGATCCAGTGCTAATAGGCCCTAGTAGGCCCCTGCATCAGAGGTCAGTTTCTCATCTCTAAAATAATAAAAAAAGGGGGAAAGAGGATCCCAGGTTGGGCCAAAGTGAAGAGTCTGGTGTGGCAGTCAGTCTAAAAGAGTTGGAAGAGTTGTTAGACTATGGCGCTGGTCCAGGCGAATGGGATTGTGTACACAATCAAAAACAAATTCATTGAATATTTGAATAGGACGACGTCTATCGGATTAGCTAGTGGTAAATAAGAAGACTTGTTGCTCCCGCGGGCTGGCACAAATAAAAAATCGTTGCATGTCGGTCCGAGGCACCTTCTTCCAGCAGACTCTAATCTCCTCGAAGCTGAAGACCTGGAATAAGTACGTTCGGTAACGGCACGAGAGCCGATGCTTCTCCTGCGTGCTTTCTACAGTCGGTTGACAAGGATTCGACTCACCGAGGACGAGTGGAGAGGGGAAACACACAGCGCGGCACACACGAGAGAGACCCCGCAGTTGCACATTATACCCGTGATCGCCCGGGGCAACCACGAGCGGGAGGCTCGGCCAGTCATTCCCGACAAGTGCGCATCACGACATCGGTCTACCTTATATCCACCTACGTTTATATCCACCCACGTTTTCCACCTTATTCACCTTAACCCGCCGTCTGCTTTCGGGATATCTCTCACGAGGCCTCCTCTATGGTCCGAGGCTGATGAGACTCCGGCGTGGGTCAGGTCAAGAAACCGTCTCGCCTCGAGATCGGTCAACAATATCGGTCGACTCGTCGATTGTCCTTGACACGATTCCGGAGACCGTGGAGATTTTTGTAGTCGATCACTATCTGTTGGGATAGCTAAGTTAGGAGATCAAATATAGATCTTATACTTATTAAACGTTTATTTGATCTCCACCACACTATGGAGTAAATGTTTTTCAGTTGTATAGTAATAGTGTAACAATATGTACACATACTTATACACACATGAGTGAGTGTGAGAGAGAACAACAATAACATTAGCAACACCTAGCCAAATTATGTGCATGAGTGTGTAAGACTCCACTCATACACAGCACTGGCACCCAGGAGCCAGGGCCCTGTATGAGTCCAGCCTAAAGAGCCCTTGCAGAATACAGACGTCCTAATAAATTGTTCAAGAGCACCAAAGTCATCAATTAAAATTGTTCACATATAACACAATGTGTCACTTTATTATTCGTACATTGAAGTTAAACTATTACACATCAAAAAGTAAAACGAAGAGGGAAGGTGTGAGCTGTGACTGACTGGGTAGGCTGGCTAGAACTGATGGGTCCCTGCTGTGCTGCAAGGAAAATAGGTTTCCATGGGCCTTGACCCATCAACCCTTGCTCGAAAAAGACTTTTGATGCTGGCTCCCGGAGCCTAAATGATTTTAAGGCTGCCAATTCATTAACCGTTATTATCATCATCGATTTGTGAACAACACCATCAGGCAATCAGCTAGCCAGTGGTTAAATCCGAATGGTTGGACAGGAAGCAAGTTGTCAGCAGGCTCGGGAGTCCTTGGACGATCCGCCAAAGAATTTGAGCCCCTCGAGCAAGCTCCTGGTCCCTTCGTAACATTTCTTGCTCATCCTGCAGGCTCGCTCGGAGGCAGAATCGGGTACCTATGTTCAGGAACCTATACAGTCACGCGGTATTGATCCAGGCTAATCCCGCAATAAGGCTGATAGGAACAATGTCCGAGGCGACGTCTCGTTTTTACCGATGGAAACGTAACTCGACGGGTCGTTGGCGAGCCAAAGAAACGCGAGTCCACGCTCGATCGAATCCCCCATCAACGGGAGAGTCATTACTCCGGGCTGCAAGAGGATGATGTCCCCGTCGGAGATGCTGAGGAGGCAGAGGGCGAAAGAGAGTGAGCGTAGAATCGTAACGTATCATTATCAGCGTAAAGCATTCGTACGATTTACCATCATCGATCATGGCCGGGACGCAAGAAATCGAAAAGCTGCGCGGCCAGCTAGCAGCGTCCCAGCAGAAGAGAGACGGAGAATCATTACGTTACGCAAGATTAACTCGCCTCGCCGTCTTCTTCTCTTTCTCTCGGTTTAACCTCTCCTCGAAGGCAGACATCGCGGCGAGATCCGCCGCGCTGGGGTCCGCGTCCCTCTCGGCGTGTTACGTCGATTACCGGCTCGCGTGTTTTGCAACAACAATACAGCTGTGCATACAAATGCATACAAATAACCCGGCAGGTTAGTCGGGGCTCCGAAAGAATTACCCAAGAGGAGCGTTGTGGAGGTCGAAGACGTGTGGGATCGAACGTCGGCCCGTGTGTTTCAACGCCGTGGAAGAAGGACCAACAACAACGAACGAGAAAGAAGAACAAGGGGGGGCTACCATGCATGTGTACAGAATAATTACCTAGACTCCCGTCGACCATTGTTGCCACGCAAATCACTAACGAGCTACTGGAAGAGGTGAGAATGCGTCCTGCGTGTTCCGTCGCGAGAACAAGAACCAACGGATTGTCTGCTAAGAAAACTAAAAAGATCCACGAAGGAACTTTGATCTATCAGGAGGATTATGCAAACCGAGTGTTTGGCATTTCACGCATATCTGCAATTCAGAAGGAACAACAACAGACGAAGAGAGTAGAAGGTGTTCTTCGATGGAAAACAGGAGATTTGATACCTGGAAAAGCTCTTCGAGTATGTCTTCAGGGTGTGGGGAGTGTTGCGAAGATGTTGGGTTCGACAGTTTAACTGTGATCGTTTGAATAAGATTTAGGAGGTATAACTGTTGCTTGCAAATGTTGGAACAGTTAGGTGCGTCTTACAAGGTGCCAAGAGTGCTAGGAGTGCATACCCAAAATTACTTATGGAAGTAATAAGTATAATTACTTATATAATTATACTTATATATTATACTTATATAATTATACTTATATATTATACTTATATAATTATACTTATATATTATACTTATATATTATACTTATATATTATACTTATATTATTACTTATTATAATTATACTTATACATATAATTATACTTATATAATTATACTTATATAAGCAATTTTGGGTATGCTTACAAATATTGCTAGAGTTTGTAGTTTGTAGAATTTGATCGAACCATGATCCAGGCCAAGAATAGTGTTTGGAGGTTTAGACAAGATTGATCGGGACAACCGGGTCGACAACCTGAAAAATCGCCGTTGCACATTACGGGCTCCCTCGCGGGATGTCTTCATCTCGTCAGGATCAGAGTTATGCGCCTAGCCAGCAAGGGTTTCAGCCCGTAACCGTTTCAGAACGAGCAAGGTGGTCTTTGCACAACCGCAGGTGAACGTCATTAACGATCGAGTCGTTTCGTCGAACCGCGGCCTGAAAAGTTCTTTTCCTTTTTTCTCAGCCTCCATATTCTCTCCCTCTCTCTCTCTCTTTTCTCGCGAACGCGTTAACAGAAACTCTCCGGCTGGCTGGCCTGTTTAGTCAAGACCGAGGCCCAGCCGAGTTCACTTTTCCCGGGCGGAGGTTTAACGACCACTTAATTGTAGGACTGGCATTACGAACGCTTCGTTAATTGCAGCTCGCGTGGAAACGGAGCAATACCGCGTGCCCGTCGTCGTGGGAAAGAGACGGGACACAGAAGCGTCTGGAAAAAATCAAGGGACCCTCGAATTCAGATAGGGCGCGCATATTTTCATTCCTCCCTTTCATCGGGGACACCCTTTTCCGCCCGTGGACTTCGTTTCCCTTTGAAACAATCACGTTTTTCATAGCGCAATAATTTTTGTATGAATCTTTTTGGGACTTGTGGAGGGTGGACGTGGATTAATTCACGTATAACTGTATGCTTTAATAGAAACTGTCTCAACAAGTATATATAAAAGAAGAACAATTTTAAATAAAATAAAATACTAAACAGGGCCTGATGGGCCCTGAGTCACAATAGGGGCATTATAGATAAATCGGCGCTGGCGTCGCTATTAAAATATTGGGGCGCATTGAGATACGATCTCGCCAATAAATTTTACATTATTATTTAGATTGGGATAATGTAGTAGGAGTAAATAGACATTATAATTCTTGTCTGCTCAGTGAACAGCCTCCTAGACAAGAATCAAAGGATTACTGTAGCAAGTTTCGAAATCGTGTTTCCAAGTGGTAGTTCGTTGTTAAAACGATTCGAACCATTCTTCAAGTGGTGCTTTTACAACATTCGAGATTCCCGAACAGATGTAATTACGATCGTCTACATCGGTGCATAATCGTAACTCACGCAAGCTCCGATCCCTCCTCATCGAATCCCTAGTTCTCTTATAATCCCTGGCGCTGCAAATGTGGCGGCTCGCGTGTCCCATTCGGTATAATCCCGACTAATTAAAACGTGCAAAGTCGAACTCCCCGTTGCAGTTTTATCCGGCGAAGTCTCGTTAGCCCGCCGCGAGGTCTCATTAAACCGTTCGTATTTCCGAGTGTCTGCGATCGGCGAGGTGCGAGGAGGTACCTGAGGAGAGAGACACGGTCGTCCTTGCAGGAGGCAAGCTGTCTCCTAGAAAAATCGGTCCCGAGGGAACTCGTAAGTGTTTTCTGCCGGTGACGATCTCCCTCTCTCTCTCTCTCGGGTCTTTAATCCTTTCGTCGATCAATTTCACGTCGCGATAGGATCGCAGCCTGGTGGGGACAGGTTTCCAGAGTGAGTCGGGATTCGGTGTGGACACCGGATGTGGGATACGCAGAGGCGACGAGACGCGTGGGATTCCCGCGTGCACGCGAACCTCTTCCAAACGACGTTCTCCCCGAAGGGAAGCGCGCAACCAGAGACCCCTGTAGCGGTCTGGTCAGCGGATTCCTACTTTCCTGAGTTTTTCTGAGATTCCTGTCTGCTAGCCGTAATCGCTGCCTCTTAGAAGTTAGCCCTCCACTTATTGAATTTAATAATTTCATCAGTTGTGCTGTGAATTGTGCTATGTTTGTGCTGTGTCGTTTTGCTGGAGGAATTGGAAGTTGTGCTGACTTGTGCTAAGTTAGCACAATCAGGTTAATTAGATGTTCAAAACGATTATTCACTAAAACTTCTTTATTTATTAGTTTTTTAAGTAATACTTTAGCACAGTCTTAGCACAATCTTAGCACTAGCTAGCACAAGCTTAGCACAATTGAAAAAAATGAAAAGTGCCCTTTATATCATTGTGCTGAAGAAATTGGAAGTTGTGCTGACTTGTGCTAAGCTAGCCCAACTCAGATATATGATTATATGCTGTTTGGATGATTGTTACTTACTTATTGCCAACCAACTTATTGCCAAATAACTATTTTGTTTGTTCACGATCGCCAAAATTTAAATAAATTGATAATTTAAATAAATGAATAGGATAATTTCATAGGATCGAACCTGTGCGCCGTAATCTTCAATTTATTTATTATTCCCAAACATTGTAATAAATCTTTTCAAAGATTTCCTTAATAAAAAAAAATCTTCTGTCGTACATCTATACTACTTCTCCTCGAAGTGTTCTCGCGTCGAAAGACGGAACTACGACCGAGAGGCTTCTTTTCCATCGAGTAGAAACCTCCTTCGCGATCGCCGGGACAAATCGCTGATTGCGGCAGCGCAACGCGACGCTGAGCGGCGTGCAGCCCCGGGGAAAACGAGCCTCGAACTCCAAGGGAATAGAAATCGCCGGCAAAGAAATCGTAGCGGTACCGTCGCCGACGTTCCCGCATTGTCTAACGCGGCACACACGTGGCCCCCGTCGCTCGTTCGACGGGAGATTTACGCTCCTCTCCACTCGGAGAAACTCGCGGTAAATTGCTTTTCCCTAGACCGCTTCCGAGAAACCCGCGGTCGCGGGATTATACAAGATTATCGGCAAAAAGAGAGAAACAATCGACCAAAGAGCGAACGAGCACGACACGTATGCGCATATGTACCCGTGCGCGCTTACGCCAACGCGGACGCTAGTCAGCCTCCTATGAACTCCCGTAGAAAGAATCGACCCGGCAGATTAGGCGATAAAGTAATTGCATGGGAATCGAAAATGTGGGATTCGGAGAGTAGCTTGGTAGCTTGGTCCGCTTTTTCCTTCGACCCTGAAAACACTGAACTTGGATTGGTGTGTACATATTGAAGTACATTGATTTCAGCCACACCTCTGAGCAGGTGAAATTAGGGCGGGTTTTAATTCATCAAACAAATCGTGTAATTTTTATCTACTTTTATTTATTTTCACCTTTTTTTACCAATATGGTAAATATATCAATGAGGGGATTCAACTAGGACGACCTTGACCTTTACATATGTTGTCAAGGACAACTTACAATGTTGTCCTTGACTTAGGAGAGCAAGAATTCTCAATGTATAAAATCGTTGTCGGTCAAAATCGCTGTCGGTTAAATTCGTTGTCGGTCAATCTGGAGCGGATTTGACCGACAATGATTTTAGATTCGTTGGCGGTGAAATTTGTTGTCGAGATGTGACCGACAACGAATTTAACTGACAACGCATTTTAACCGACAACGATTTTGACCGACACGAGTTTGACCGAAAACGATTTTAGATTCGTTTTCGGTCAAAATCATTGTCGGTCAAAATCGTTACATAACGTCGTGTCCGACAACGTGACGCGATGGCGTCTTCGATTTGGCCGCGAAAATCGAATCTCACGTTGTATTTTTTCGCGTTCCGCCTAACTATCGCGGAAGAGAAAGGTTAGAATTATGCCTGGCGATACGGTCGGGCAAGGGGACAAACTCGTTCGCGTCCTCGCCGCTCGCATTTATTCCGTTCACGTCCTTCGAACGCTGCCGGTTTTTACAACGATCGCCGCGCGTTCGGTTCGCTCTGTCCCGTGTCATTATCGTGAAAGTGTTAGGACACGATCCGAGGAGATAATCCTTGTCATTGGTCCCGGCGCGGAGGACGCGAAAACGATCGGGAGGAACGGCCGTCGCAATGGGAGCGAGAAATGATTATAGCCGGCGCGCGTTTCATGGATGATCTCTCTCGGCGAGAGAGGATTCGTCGCACGCCGGGATCGAAATAACTCGCCGGAACGATAGGTGTGTCGTTGACGCTAACCTCGAGGAATTAACACCGTGGAAAAATCCGTGGAATTATGGACGAACCGGATCGGGACTCTCTTGGCAGATCGCGAAAGATACGATGGACCCTCGGCCATTTTTATATTGCCATTTGATCGTTCGAGCAATCGGCGTCGGATAAAGTCCTATCGATACACGCCTCGTGATTTGCGATATATCGAGAATTATGAATTACGAATCGCTAATCTTCAATTTATTTAAATTTTAACGAATTTAACCGGCAACGCATTTAACCGACAATCATTTTGACCGACACGAATTTGACCGACAACGAATTTAACCTACAATGAATTTAGATTCGTTGGCGGTCAAATTCGTTGTCGATCAAATTCGTTGTCAAATCTGGATCGGATTTGACCGACAACGAATTTAACCGGCAACCATTTTGACCGTCAACGAATTTAACCGACGACGGTTTTGACCAACACGGATTTAACCGACAACGGTTTTGACCGACACGAATTTAGATTCGTTGGCGGTCAAATTTGTTGTCGATCAAATCCGCTCCAGATTTGACGCGCTATGGAGTCTCTAGGAGAGACCGATCTCTTCGTCAGCTTCCTGTATGCAGGTCGTGCACCTTGGAATCGCCGGTGGTGCACCGTGCGCGTGCAACGGTATTTTCTGATTGGCCGGGCATCGCCTACGTCACGGTCTGATTGGCTAACGAGGTGGCGAAGCAGCCTGATCTTTAATTGCCTTAATAAAGCCTGTTGTCTCCAGGCTGCGTTGAATTCCAACCGGCTCTGCTTGGGTCCTATGGAAATCACCGACACAGTTTTCACCGTCTCCAGATTTGACCGTCAACGAATTTGACCGACAACGATTTTAGATTCGTTGGCGGTCAAATTCTTTGTCGGTCAAATCTGGCGCGGATTTGATCAACAAAGAATATGACCGCCAACGAATTGAACTGACAACGATTTTCACCGACAACGAATTTAACTGACAACGATTTTGAGCGACAACGATTTTAGATTCGTTGGCGGTCAAATTTGCTGTCTATCAAATCCGCTACAGATTTGACCGACAACGAAGTTAACTAATAACGATTTTGACCGACAACAAATTTAACTGACAACAAATTTGACCGACAACGAATTTAACTGATAACGAATTTAACTGACAACGATTTTGACCGACAACGAATTTAACTGACAACGATTTTGATCAATACGAATATGACCGACAACGATTTTAGATTCGTTGGCGGTCAAATTGGTTGTCTATCAAATCCACTACAGATTTGACCGACTTCGAATTTAACCGACGACGATTTTGACCGACATGAGTTTGACCGAAAACAATTTTAGATTCGTCGACAGTCAAATTAGTTGTCGTTCAAATTCGTTGTCGATCAAATCCGCTGTCGGTCAAATCCGTTGTCGGTTAAATTCCTTGGCGGTCAAATCTGGAGTCTTTGAAATGTTGTCGGGTAAATCTGTGTCTGTGATATCCAGGGGACCCCTCCGCTTAGATCCGTCGTTGCTAACCTGCTTGCACCTACGCCCATCGAGGATCGCTAGATCCACCTTTGTGTCTCGACCTTATTAGAGATTAGAAGCGCGAGAGTGGGCTTGCATCTGGGTCGCGTTTAGAGCTTAAGGACTGGCAAGGACTCCCGCGAAACCGTGTCAAGGACGACCTGCAAGGAAGCTGGCAACTCCCCTACCACTCTAGTCGATCAACCTGCTGTCCAATTATTGCCAATCGCGAGACAAGTGTCTCGCCGATTGTGCAACAACCGTGTGTCTCAGCAGGCTGCTTGCGAGCCAGTTCCTTCGACCTCGGATTAGTAAATCGGCGTCGATCGATCGTCCGACCGACGGATTAGCACCGCAGGCCAAACAGAGAGAGAGAGACATGGTCGAGTCTGTCCCGGGGATGATTTATAGAGGCATCGATCGAGATTGCGATATTAATTAGTATCGGTCCGGGTTCGCTCGTGGGAGCCGAGGTGTTGCTCGCTCGCTCGCGATTGGGTCAGCGGATGAATAAATTGGCCTCGGATGCTGGCAACACGGTGCGGCGGCGATTCTGTTCGCGCGCGCCCCTCCAGACGTAGTATTGAGACGCTCGCTTTGTTCGAAGAAAGCGCGATACCTCGCCGAGATCTCTCTGGTCCTCTAGTGAAACGTTCAGCTGGATGGAATCGTTTCGGTGTGGAAGCGTGCTGCGATTTCAATTCTTGATGAACGGCTTGATAGATTGCGGACACGCTCGTGCTTTCGATACCGCTGCGCCGAGCAATCCGCGAAACCAACTGCCGAAGAGATATTCACTTGCTTCGCGAGTATGCTCTTCGTACGAGAAGCGAAAAATTTATGGTCGAATTTATTGGCGATCTTGTTACGTTGCTTGCTTTCGATCCTACGGTGTTGTATGTAGTTTGTGTATCGGAGAGACGGATAGAACCCTAGTAGCACATAAATATTGAATAAATATCTTTCTCAAATTTTTGTAAAAATATTTTTTAAGCTACACTTTTTTATATCAGATAAATATTGGATCTAACTACTGTATGCATGTTTAAGAAGTGTGAATTGAATGTTTGGAAAATATATAAGCTAAATATTCAGAGAATATAAACCAGATATTAAAAAAAATAATATAAAGTAAATATTACAAAAAATGTGAAATTAACATTTGAAAAATTTAAATTCAATATTTAAATAACATTCAATTAAAAACTCTAGTAGCACAAAAATATTGGATAAATATCTCTTAAAAATATTGTAAAAATATTTTTTAAGCCACACTTTTTCAAGTGATTTTTAAGCCACATTTTTTTTAAAAATGTGCATTCGTGGCAAAGAACAGTATCCCTGGCAGATTATTGTCCCTGGACAGACCCATGTTGCGGACAATTATCCATAAAATACTGTACTTCTAATATGAAATAAAGATCCATATAATATTCAGAAAAAAATATTTTTCTCTTAAGATGAAATAGATATTTCCTGCATATTTAAAAAGAAATATTTGTTACTTAATATAAAATAAATATTGTATGTATATTTAAATATTAAGAAGAGTTTGAATCTCTTTTTAATATTATATGAATGTGTATATAATATTTTGTGCTACTAGGGAAACTTCCCGCGAGAATGTTTCATTATCGGCTACTCTTCTCGGTGAAAGGAAAAATTTGTTCGCGAAGCTTCTGGGCGTACATTGTTTTCGATAACTGTAGGAAGTAATTTGCCGTGAGTAGAGAGCCGTGTAGAGATTCAGATAGCCTACGCGAGGTTTCGAATGAGATTAAAAAGCTTCCCTGGTAGCACAAAATATTGTATACACATTCATATAGTATTAGAAAGAGATTCAATCTTTTTTTAATATTCAAATGTACATACTATATTTATTGTATATTAAGTATAATTTGTTTCATATTATATTAACTATATATATTATAAGTATATAAATAGATATATTAAGTATATCATAATAATATCATATAACATTCATATTATATTATATTAAGTATAATTTGTTTCATATTATGAAAAAAAATTTCTTTCTCATTATAAAACAAATCTCTGTTTACTAGTAGAAAAAGAATATTTTTTCCTAATATAGAGATAATGTGGCTTAAAAAATATTTTTCCGAAATTTGTACAAAAATATCCATTTAATATTTTTCTGCTACTAGGGTTTTGTTACTTTTCCGCGCAGCCAGCGAACAGACAAAAAAGTCAGTTGTTCGAGAAGAACGAACCATTACGTTCGATGTGAAATTAAGAATGGCATCCGTGTTATCGCGTGCGGATCGCTATTGATTTTACGCGAAGTAGTAAACTCGAAACGAAATTAGCAGGGAATCCGAGATCCAATTCAACAATAAATATTTCCAGGTGGTTTGGTTTGACCGGGGGCGGGAACGGTGGATAGGATGGAATTCGCAGCGCGAGTTGATTCATCGGGAACGATTAAAATCACGGTTCGACGAAGAGACCAGTAAAATCACGAATTCCTTCGCGGCTGAGCTGCGCCTCTCTATTCGATCTATCCGCGGAGATAACTCGCGCCGCTCGATGGAACTTTTTGCCGGGACTCGAATCGATTGCGTCGAATCTACGCTCTGTTTAACCGCTTTCCGTCCGGACTCTCCGAGCCGACTTCCTGTCGTCCGTCGCGCGCTCACAATTCACTTCCGGCCATACTGTCGAACGCTACACCACCGATGGACAAAAGCGCGGCGATTCCACCGTTTCGCTGAAATTTTATCGGAGTTTCATTCGAAACGGTACACGGTTTCTAAAGGAAGGAATTTCTATCGGTGAGCTGGAAAATCGTTCTGTTTCTTTGCGACCCTAGTAGCACAAAAATATTGGATAAATATCTTTCTTAAATTTTTGTAAAAATATTTTTTAGGCCACACTTTTTCATATCAGATAAATATTGGATCTAACTACTATATGCATGTTTAAGAAATGTGAATTGAATGTTTGGAAAATATATGCTAAATATTCAAGACAATATAAACCAGATATTTAAAAAAAATATAAAGTAAATATTACAAAAAATGTGAAATCAATATTTGAAAAATTTAAATGCAATATTTAAATAACATGCAATTAAAAACCCTAGTAGCACCAAAATATTGGACAAATATCTTTCTTAAATATTGTAAAAATATATTTTAAGCCACACTTCAGTTGTAGTACTTTAAGAACGAAATTAATAAAAGCGACCGAATAAATCGCTAGTAATAAAATTTGCCTAGGCCGCTAATCGAACCGCAGCAAAAGGCATCGCGTCTTCTATTCGTAGGCTCAGAAATTCCCGATTAGGCATGAAAATATCTTTCGTAAATTAGTTTATCGTAGACAAGGTTTCTGTTAAGCGGTCACAATAGGAATTCCGTGGTTGCTGGCGCGTTTAGGCATCACGGATGGCTTTTTGTCGGTGGCCGTGATCTTTTGTTTAGCCCATACAAGGGAGCACCATAATTTTCTCCAAAGAAAGACGCGCTCCGGGGCACCGAGGAGAACTCTCGCTGCCTCGAGCCGGCCAGCCACGACTTTATTTCTCCATAAAGCAGAGTGAATTCTCGTTCTTGCCTCGGCCGGCCAGATGATCGCCTCGTTTCGTGATTGCCACGCACTGGAAAATGATCGTCAGCCACGAGAACCGAAGACGTATTACTCTTCTTGCCACCGACACCTCGCACCCCTCTCCTCGTACCGCACCCTTTTATTTTTTCGTCGACTAGAGCGAGAGAGATGGAGAGAGACCCAGCAGAAAGTCGTATAACTCATCCCCTCTGTTGTCTTTCGCCCGAGAAACCCGTAAATTTCAGCTGAATTCGACGCGGTTATTTTTCTCGCCGACGAATTCTGGGCTACGGTGATAATCATACCCAGTAGTACAAAAATATTGTATACATATTCATATAATATTAAAAGAGATTCAACTTTTTTTAATATTCAAATATACATACAATATTTATTTTATATCAAGTAGCAATTTTTTTAATTTTAAGTAACAATTTACATTTTTCAAATATTAATTTCAAATTTTTTGTAATATTTACTTTATATTTTTTTTAATATCTAGTTTATATTCTCTGAATAGTTAGCTTATATTTTCCAAACGTTGAATTCACATTTCTTAGACATGCATACAGTAGTTAGATCCAATATTTATCTGATATGAAAAAGTGTGGCTTAAAAAATATTTTTTACAATTTTTTAAATAGATATTTGTTCAATATTTTTGTGCTACTATGGTATATTTCCTCTGAATACTTGCACAGTCGGCGAAAATACCAATTCTGCTTGTCAAAGGAAAAATTTTTTTCAACATTATTTCAAGATTCGGTACTCGTGTGTACACTTTCACTGAGATGTACCTCGATCAATGAATGTTTACCTGGTCGGCAGCAACTATAAACAGTAAAATACATTGATGTCTAATTATCGTTATTAAGATCACTCGGGCGATGCAAACGCTTAAGAACGACGTTTATTAACGTTATTTAGCTCGGTCTGTCGTGAACTTTTTAACGAAATCTTAATGAGCGCTGGCTATTAGTAGTGCTCTTACCCGATAAAATCGTCGAGACTTTCATTTGCCCATTGAGCATACGCCTCGGCGTCCTCGCGAGGACTTTCTGTCGATTTACATTTACCAGTGCGGCGTTCGCAATCTGTAATTTCGTGCGTCGTTTTCGATAAGATGTCCGTAGAAAGTAGCGTCAAAGAAATTCCACGGATAACGAGACAGCGTCGGTCGTCGCGGGATTAAAACGCGAAAGTGGCCGAACGAAATCTTAAATAAGCGAGCTGCTATCTAGGATCGTGACATTATCATAAGCGGGGCAGTAGATATCCGCGGAGAGCATGCTCTGCTAATCGGGACCGTCGAATGGAAATCTCATCGGTCCGTTGATCAGCGATCGAATTTAAACGATCAGAAAATTAGAAACCGGATCGGATGAGAGAGAAAAAAATATGTATAGAGGATCACTGTATAACGAAGGAATTTGGAGAGCGCGACACTCTACCGAAACTTTTATTATGATAGCTCGGACGCATCCTAATTATGTTCCAGTGGCCGGCATTAATTAGAAAGACAACTGGGTCGGTGAAATTTTTGTTTCGCTATCGAACCAAGTCGAGACTCGATCTTTTGCCACGAATAACAACGGTCGAGTATAATTCTTGGCGTTTCAAGTTTGCGTTCATTCGGAGAGAAAAACCGAGAACGCGTTCCCCGAGCGTGTAGCTTGTTCCCTTCGCAGCTTTCGTAACGAGCGAAAGTGACGCGCCCGAATCTTCACGGGATCGTTTTGTTGCACTCCAGACAGCAGGGTATCGGCTGTCTTGCGAATGTTTGGAAACCACCCTTAGTTGCACAAAAATATTATTTAAATATTTTTTTCAAATATTGTATAAATATTTTTTAAGCCACACTTTTTAAAGCGATTTTTAAGCCACATTTTTCTAAAAAATGTGCATTCGTGGCAAAGAACAGTATCCCTGGAGGAAATTGTCCATGGGCAGACCCGTGTTGCGGACAATTATCGAGAAAATACTGTACTTCCAATATGAAATAAAGATCCCCATAATATTTTCAGAAAAAAATATTTTTGTCTTAAGATGAAATAGATATTTCCTGCATATATAAATAGAAATATTTGTTACTTAATATAAAATAAATATTGTATGCATATTTAAATATTAAGAAGAGATTGAATCTCTTTTTAATATTATATGAATGTGTCCATAATATTTTGTGCTACTAGGGTAGACTAATAAGTAGAAATACACGTAAAGGTTCGCACAGGTTCGTTTTCCTTGGAAATATGTTAATCGAGTTCTCGGTATTTGTTTTACATCGCATTATCCCCTTGGGTGCGCGCGGAAAACGTTTCCGTGCACGGAAGGGACGAATACTTACTTGGGTTGCCGTAAGAATTTCGTTAACCCTTCTTTGCATGATGATGGAAATTTCAATCATAACCTTAACTGTATGTGATATGATACACTATGCAGTTAAGGGTTAAACCCTTATTCGTCCCTTGCGTCACTCTGATATCGAGTTTTTCTCATGCACGCAAAACTTGATGGAAATCTAAGTAGCAGGACGCTCGTCTGTGTGTACTTAGTTAAGTCGTATATGGAAATACATGTACTGACAATTGTTTTCCGTCTGACATCAAGCTAGAGACTTCTTAATATTTAAATATACATACAATATTTATTTTATAGTAAGTAACAAATATTTCTTTTTAAATATGCAGGAAATATCTATTGCATGTTACGAGCAAAATATTTTTTAACATCTCATATGAAAAAGTGTGGCTTAAAAAATATTTTTCCAATATTCGAGAAAGATATTTATCCAATATTTTTGTGCTACTATTGATTACACCGGAAACCTTAAATTCTCGACGGATTTTACTGCTCGCATAACTCCACCCTTCCGAGAGAAAGAAAGTTTCGTGTGGTAGGCGAGACGCGTTGCAATGGTCTCCAGGGTGGAAAGACGGGAAACGGGAGAGGAAACGTCTTCTGGTAGGCGGTCGGCTGATGAATGACCGATTTAAGATTCCTAGGAGATAGCTACCCGGCTCACGTGACTCTACTCCTCACCTGAATGGCTTCTGTTCTCCTCTGCCACGGCACGTTCCTAGCTATTCGAAGCCGGCTTTTCTTTCTCCCCTGACTGACGCGCCGATGGCTGCCCCTAAATCTTCCTTCGAACATAATAATAGAGTTTGAAGAGGATCCGGCGCCGCGGCGCTGTCGGAAAGTTTGATTAGCTGCCTCGTTCATCCAGCATATTGCTTTTCGCGGTCGATTGTCTCCGACGGTTTCGCGAGGAATGCAGCCGCGAGAACTTTTTTCATAATGTCTCGTTTTCGGCGGGCAGTCGCAAAGTGAAATTTAACAAGGGTGCTTTGTACAATTCTCACTATTAACCCTTTGCGGTTCGACGTCCCTAGTAGCACAAAATATTATATAGCAATTCAAATAATATTAAAAAGAGATTCAATCTCTTCTTAATATTTAAATATGCATACAATATTTATTTTATATCAAGTAACAAATATTTCTTTTTAAATATGCAGGAAATATCTATTTCATGTTACGAGAAAAATATTTTTTTTCTGAATATTATATGGATCTTTGTTTTGTATTAGAAGTACAGTATTTTATCGATAATTGTTTGCGACACGGGTCTACCCAGGGACAATTATCCGGCAGGGATACTATTCTTTTTAATCGAATGTTATTTAAATATTAAATTTATATTTTTCAAATATTGATTTCATATTTTTTGTAATATTTACTTTATATTTTTTTAAAATATCGAGTTTATATTTGAGGAATATTTAGCTTCTTAAATATGCAGAAAATATCTATTTCATATTACGAGAAAAACATTTTTTTCATATATAAGTATAATTACTTATATATTACTTATATAAGTAATTTTGGGTATGCTTATAACTATAAGTAATATATAAGTAATTATACTTATATATTATACTTATATAATTATACTTATATTATTACTTATTGTAATTATAGTTATATAATTATACTTATATATTATACTCATATAATTATACTTATATATTATACTTATATATTATACTTGTATATTATACTTATATAATTATACTACGTTGACTACTTGTTCGTCGTATGTGAAAACTGTTTGAACATTGCAAAATCTTCTGTTTCAGGCAACGAGGAAGATTTCGAAATGCGGATATCTGTTCGTCGCCCCCGGCTGGGACTTCTCGAACCCGCTGAACCGGACGAAGGTAAGCGGAAATTAATGAATCGGGAAGCCAGCGTCGCAAGACACGCTCTCCCTCTCTTTCTTTCTCTCCGCTATCTCTTCTCGGATTCGCGTACCGTGGACCGCAAGTTACCGCGAGAGCCGGGGCCCCGCGGAAGCGATCGAGAAACGATCGGAGGTGTAGATCGGAAATACTACGTCGAGCCCATCGATCACTTCCGTTTCGATGCCTCGAGGGGTCGCGGCGCGTTATCGACACTCTATGATCGGCCGATCGTGTTACAAGATCGATCGGACCGTGCGCGCAATTTTCTCATTATCGAGAAAGCGAGGTTCGGGAACCGTGTGTATCGATATCGTCAACGGGCCCGAAATGGATCACCACGATCGTTTATTTCTCCGTCTATCTATCTTGATCGGTCTCTTTCTCGTTACCGATTTTCTGTTACCGATTTTCTGTTACCGATTTTTTGTTACCGATTTTATGTTACCGATTTTATTCGGCTTTGAACCAATGTCCCTGGAACGTGTCTTGATCATCGGTTCCTTCCTCGTTCCCCATGTTCTGATACCGATGTTCTGTTACCGATTTTCTTTGGCTTTGAAGCAACGTCCGTGGAACGTGTCTTGATCATCGGTCCCTTTCTTGTTCCCGATGTTCTGTTACCGATTTTCGTCGGTTTTGTTCGGCTTTAAAGTAATGTTCATGGAACGTGTCTTGATCATCGAACCCTTTCTCGTTCCCGATATTCTGTTACCGATTTTCTGTTACCGATGTCCTGTTACCGATGTTCTGTTGCCGATTTTCATCGATTTTGTTCGGCTTTAAAGCAACGTCCGTCTATTTATCTTGATCATCGGTCCCTTTCTCGTTCCCGATGTTCTGTTAACGATATTCTGTTACCGATTTTCGTCGGTTTTGTTCGGCTTTGTAGCAACGTCCGTGGAACGTGACTTGTAAAATGCAAACACAGCCGACGTCGATCTCGGTCCGGTTCTTTTTCCTTGTTTTATATTTACGACCGCGAACGGATCTCGTTCCTTTCTAAACTTTCTCCCGCGAGCGACGTATCTACGATCCTTAACGCGTCTCGTATCCGATTTTTCCTTGCTCTCTCTCCCCCGGACCCGCGGATCGATAAACGAATCGGCGATCTCGCGGAGAACCGGCCAATTTCCCAGGCAGTTCATTGAAAACCGAGATTTATATTGATCGCCGCCGCTGCCAACCCGCGATCCTTGCCTTTCTTCTCTCTTTATTTACTTCTGCGAGTTATCGAAACGATTTCTTCCCACCGGTCGTCTTCGTTACCCAGAAAAATTAGAGAAATCACGACGGTTAATAAATGTACAAGGATTGAAGTGGAAATTGATGTCTTTCGCACGTGTCTCACTCGTTAACAAACAACCTGCTGTATGATCGATCTTACGGCCTTTCTTAGATCAATTCGATTTAAGCGATCTACCTTGGAGTAAATAACTTTCCAGTTTATCAAAAACATTTATGAATACATTTCAAAAAATAAAATATTTTATTAGATAATAAAATAGATATAGATTACAAAAAATAAAATAAAAAAACACACGAAAACATACAATTTTCAAAAGTATTAACTATTTTATTTTTATTTTTTTTATAGACCCAATTTTAAGTTAATATTTAATTATGTTAAGTTATGTATGTTTTATATAGTTTATTATTAAATGTTCTTAATTATTATATAGTTTAGCATAAATATATTACATAATGTTTATTATATTTTATATTATGTTTGATTTATAATATAATCTATAATAACATTGTTGATAACATTAATAAAAAGCGATTAAACAAACAGAAAACGTATCATATTGAATATCATTGATAAGGAATTATATTGATAATAACAATTGTTAAGTGACTTAATAATAACAATTGTTTAATCACTTTTTTATTGATGTTATCAACAATTTTATTATAGATCGTATTATAAATCAATCATAATATAAAATATAATAAACATTATGTAATATATTTATGCTAAACTATATAATAATTAAGAACATTTAATAATAAACTATATAAAACATACATAAGTATAAGAATAAAAATAAAAAATATAAAAAGAGGGAGAATAAAATTAATTTTATCTTTAACAAGTTTAAAATGATCCAAATAAAATGTAATGCTGTAAATAAAAAAAATAAATTTAGTTATTGCATAAAGCATAAAAGAATAAAGTGTTAAAAGTAGAAATTTGTAAAAATACAAATCTCACGCCTAGTGAAAACTAGCTCAAGAAAAATGTTAGATTAAATTAAATTAAAAATGTTATTTTTAATAATCAATTTTGAATCGATCAATACAAATTACGAAGAATATTTCGAAAATTGCACGACGAATATAAATCCATGGATCGTCGATCGAGGTAGTGGAGGATGAAAGTCAGATTCCGCGCATCCCCGCGTCCGATTCAACGTGGCAGTCTGGCCCGCGAATTTGAACAATCGATTATCGAATCCCGCGGCGTTCTTTAAAGACGTTAAGTCCACTGGCCGTCCAGCTGGGGCCGGCGAGAAACGCACGAATAGAAAGCGGTTTCATGGATGACCGTGTTTGGCCTCGATCAGCAGACTCTCCCTTGATTTTCTATGACAGCTGTGACTGGTCTTCCGCAAGTTTTTTCACTGATTCCACGAAGAATGGGATATCCCTTTTCCGGTTGCGAGGCCATTCGCTTCCATATACTCTCGAACATGCACGAACCGCATGGATGTGTTGTGTGGATAAATTCTACAGTATATTTTCTATAGACGCGACAATTTTTACACGATAGATGCGACCAAGAATATTCCTCCCTCTACCAACTCGGTATAAAAAAGAAAGAGACGCATGATCCCTTAAATAAAAAGAATAGGTACCCTGTGTACGATAGATGCGACCAAATCCCTCCGAAACAGTCGCGTCTATTGAAAATATACTGTAGTTACCAAACCTGTGTAATCAACTTCTGTTTGAATCCCTAGACCTATGAGTAGAAACCGGTCTGAAAACGTTGCGCATACAGAAAGTCAAATAAAAAAAACGTGGTAATGATTCTTCTCCCGGCGGAAGGTCTTTATACCTAACCTAACCTAACACGACCCGGACAGTCGCAGTCGCTGTAGAAAAAAGAAAGAGACGCATGATCCCTTAAATAAAAAGAATAGGTACCCTGTGTACGATAGATGCGACCAAATCCTCCCGAAACTGTCGCGTCTATCGAAAATATACTGTATTCACAAAACCAGGGTAACCAACTTCTGTTTGAATCCCTGGACCAATGAGTAGAAACCGGTCTGAAAAGATAAAAATGATTCTTCTCCCGGCGAAAGGTCTTTAAATCATCGAATTATCCTACCGGTAAAATCCTTATCGCTGCGACGTGTTTTGCGTGGTAGATTCCCCTCGCCATTCCTTCGATCTCCGATGATAGATCCCGAGTGCTTAACTACCGACAGAATATTAATACCAGCGATCGGGTACACTCTTCGCGCTAATTCCGAATGCAAACTTCGTCCATTAGGTCTAATAGGCTTGTCCATCACTGCGATCGAACATGGCAGCATCGATCGCGAACGAAATTCAACGCTGGCTGCAGCTCGAAAATTCATTAATTGACGTCACCGGCAATGAAACTCACGGGGAATGACGCTGGACGCAGGATTAGATCGAATTTGCATAAGAGATCATTCCTGGTATATCATTCCCTAGTAGCACAAAATATTATATACACATTTATATAATATTAAAAAGAGATTCAATCTCTTCTTATTATTTAAATATACGTACAATATTTATTTTATATTAAGTAACAAATATTTCTTTTTAAATATCGAGGAACTATTTATTTCATATTACGAGAAAAATATTTTTTTCTAAATGCAAAATGACTCTTTATTTAATATTAGAAATAGAATATTTTGTTCCTAATGTACAGATAATCTTTATATTCTTGTACATTTATACAATATTCAGATCCAATATTTTTCTCATATGAAAAAAATGTGGATTAAAAAATATTTGATAAAATATTACTATGAAAAAAAAAACGTATTTTTTTCTCATTATAAAACAGATTTTTATTTAATATTAGAAATATAATATTTTCTTCCTAATATACAGATAATCTTTATATTCTTGTACATTTATACAATTTTTCAGATCCAATATTTTTTTCATATGAAAAAATGTGGCTTAAAAAATATTTTTCCAATATTTAACAAAAAATATCTATCTAATATTTTTGCGGCTACAGCGAATCTGCTTGTCGCGAGAGTCGTAAAGAATCTCGTGTACACTGTTCACCAGTGATCTTTATTAGCAGAACTACTACGACTTGCCTCATTAGGAATGCTACCAAGGCCGATTGTCACTTACGTATAGTCGAGTGGCAACCCTCGTGACGGTAGCGGTATTCTCAGCTGCAACGTGTGTCTCAAATTTGAACAATGGTTTCATTGAAAAGTCGCGAATCGCCTTCGTCCTCCACTCCTTGAATCATTCTCAAGGTTTTACACCTATTAAACGCCGCAGAAAATGTTCCTCTTTCACGTAGGATATGTTAATAATCTGTTTAACAATGAGAAAAAAATATGTTTTTTTTTCATGGTAATATTTTGTCAAATATTTTTCAAGCCACATTTTTTCCTATGAACAAAAATATTGGATCTGAAAAATTGTATAAATGTACAGGAATATAAATATTATCTGTATATATTAGGAACAAAATATTCTATTTCTAATATTAAATAAAAATCTGTTTTATAATGAGAAAAAAAATACGTTTTTTTTCATAGTAATATTTTATCAAATATTTTGTCAAATATTTTTTAAGCCACATTTTTTTCTTTAAAAAAAAATATTGGATCTGAATATTGTATACATGTTCAAGAAATTTAAGTTGAATGTTTAGAAAATACAAGCTAAATATTCAGAGAATATAAAATAGATATTTAACAAAATATTAGCCAAATATTCAGAGAATATAAAGTAAATATTTTTTTAAAAATGTGCATTCGTGGCAAAGAACAGTATCCCTAGCAGATAATTGTCCCTGGACAGACCCGTGTTGCGGACAATTATCGAGAAAATACTGTACTTCTAATATGAAATGAAGATCCATACATATAATATTCAGAACAAAATATTTTTCTCTTAACATAAAATAGATATTTCCTGCATATTTAAAAAGAAATATTTGTTACTTGATATAAAATAAATATTGTATGCATATTTAAATATTAAGAAGAGATTGAATCTCTTTTTAATATTATATGAATGTGTATACAATAGTTTGTGCTACTAGGGTAGTAATATTAATATAAGTAATATTAATATAGTAAATATTAATATATAAGTAATACTAATATAGTAAATATTAATATAGTAAATATTAATATAATTAATATGAAATAAATATTGTATCTATATTTAAATATTAAGAAGAGATTGAATCTTTTTTAATATTATACGAATGTCTATATAATATTTTGTGCTACTAGGGTGTGTTCAGGAAAGTTCGCCGTGCGTACAGAACTAGCTCAATCCAATTTAAGCCTAATACTTCAAGTATAATTTACGCGCAGCCTATTGTGCGCCGGTCGCGGCTAACCTTTGCCACCAGTTCGTTCTCTAATTTCGCGGAGCTAATAGATCTCGGAGCCTATTAGAAGCGGAGCACTGGCAGCCTGACTGCCGCTTAATAAAACAGAAAATTCAGTTATGGCAGACGCGGTGTGTGCGCGCGTGGGATGAGGTCAGCCGACAAAAGGAAAGTGGCCGGTTCTTTTCTTCACCTGATAAGACTGTTTTCTCGGCTACAAAGAGCCGGGCTAACAATGAGGTGTGCCGGTTGCGCAATAAAACCGCGCGCGTATACGCCGATTGCGCAACCGAGAAACCAACAAACGATCATTATTGTTTAGATCGTACAAAACCGACTGCTGTTTCGCTGAACGAAACATCTGGAAATCGGTTGACAAACGTCGGACACGTGTCAACAATTTCGGTTCGAGCACGCGTCAATAAACAAACGACGCGCTGACGCAGCAGAGGACATTGCGTTCCAAACACACAGTGTGCCAAATGAGGTTTTTAGCTGGACGAAAGTCACTTTCAAATTGTAGAATTTTTTTTTTATTAAGCTATAGAAACCCAAATGGGATTATTAGCAGCGTGCACATGATTGTGCATGCTAACATTACACACACACACACAAAGATAACTTATAACATTTTCGAATATAAATTGTAGAATTATTCTAACGAAACCATTAAAATAAAGTTAGTTCTTATATTTTAATAAAGTTAGTTCTATATTCTAGTCCATAATTAAATATTACGATTTGTTAAATCATTCTGTGCTAGATAGGTCCATTACTAACTCCGCTGTAAAATTTCCATTTAATTATAAATAACTTAAAATATATTGCTTAATTAACAAAAATCAACTAACTGTTATAAAAATTTAATAATTATTCATATTTTATACAACTGTGAACATATCAATTGAATAGAAAAATATGAAAGTATAGGCGATAGAAAAAATAATATAGAAAATACCCTAGTAGCACAAAAATATTAGATAAATATTTTTGTTTAAGTATTGGAAAAATATTTTTTAAGCCAGATTTTTTCATATGAGAAAAATATTGGATCTGAATATTGTATACATGTACAAGAAATATAAATTCAATGTTTAAAAAATATAAGCTAAATATTCAGAGAATATAAAGTAGATATTTAAAAAATATAAAGTAAATATTTTTTAAAAAATGTGCATCCGTGGCAAAGAACAGTATTACTGGCGGATAATTGTCCCTGGGCAGACCCGTGTTGCGGACAATTATCGATAATATACTGTACTTCTAACATGAAATAAAGATCCACAAAATATTCAGACAAAAATATTTTTCTCGTAACATGAAATAGATATTTCCTGCATACATAAAAATAAATATTTGTTACTTAATATAAAATAAATATTGTATGTATATTTAAATATTAAAAAAAGATTGAATCTCTTTTTAATATCATATGAATGTGTATACAATATTTTGTGCTACTAGGTTAGGCGAAAATCGATAGAAAAAATATATTCCTATAGGAAAATAGGCGATTTAGACTTTTGTCCATCTAAATAGCTCATTTGGCACAGTGTGCGTCGTTGCAAGCGCTGCGTCACGCTCGTTATGCAACTAATCGCCGTGGCTCGAGGGACTCGTCAACATCGACGACACAAAAAGAACTTGTCATTTTTTCATTTCGAGATGCCCCGCGAGCTAGCCTCGGTGTACTCCTCGAGAGAAAATCCGCTAGGTCCCGTTCGTTCGGTCGGTCCCAACGCGCTCCGGCATTATGCAACGAGACGCGGTTAAAAAGACGACGTTAGCGAGGCCTTATCGCCGAAGTCAGTGCTCCTTATCGCCCCGGGCATTAAAGCGACAGCGACGCGGGACGACCCATTCATTTATTTTATTGCCAGCTCAAGGATCCCCTTGCCTTCCATATTTTAACACCGCTTCGACGTTACGACTACCACTGACACACCGGATGGCTGTCTTCTGCGTCGAACGAGACTCGAACGCTCGCGTAACACGGGCAAAACGATAGACAACCGTCGAAGTCAGCTAGCTAGAGAAAAATTTATGAATAAAACGCAGCTCGTTTCGCTCCTTCACCAGTCGGGGTTCGAACTCATTCCTCGAGGGAGTGGGAATTTTCTTCAGTATGCAGAACATAAATAGTGTACCTTTTTCTACAATAACTTTTTTAGAATTTATACTACAATCTAATTGGTAGTGTCCAACTCTCGTTTATCACCAATGGCCTCGTTAAGTATTATAAATTAATTCACGGTCCGCAATAAACAACCAAAAAAACCTTTTTTTAATGATAATGCAGTTTCACGTACAAAATAAAATAACGTAAATAGTGTTCCTTTTTCTACAATAACTTTTTTAGAATTTTTTCTACAACCTAATTGGTAGCATCCAAATCGTTGAGCATTATAGATTAATTCACGGGCCGCAATAAATAAAAAAGAACAATTTTTTATGACAATGCAGTTACACGTACAAAATAAAATAACGTAAATAGTGTTCCTTTACGAGAGGGCAGTGAAAAACTAGAATAATAATTATAGATTTAAAGCAACGGATAAACGATTATAGAACAATCTGGCGGAAAAAGGTGGGCGAGCAGAAGTAAATCACGGAGGTTCGCGCATGAATTAACAAGGTTCCACTTAATTAACGAGTCGATAGGCCGCATCGACGACTGTTACGCACCGCTCGCGTCGCCTAGTCTTTAAAGGCCTTTAAGGCCTTAAGGCGGCTTCTAATTATTCACTTTCTCCGGTGTCTCACGGTGAAACGGCCGAGATCTACGGGCTCGCGTCTTGCTCCAAGTAATTTCGACTGTTAAATGGATATATTTGTTCAAATATTGGAAAATATTCGAATTAATAATATACGAAACAAATATTATTTGTATATTAGGAACAAAATATTCCACTTCTAATATGAAATAAAAATTCATTTAATATTTAGAAAAAAATATTGGTAAAACCAATTACAAAACGTCTCCATTTTTAATTATTTTATTATTTTTTTTATGGAACTTCCACCGACATATTCATGGCATTCGTGGCAAAGAACAGTGTCTCTGCCGGATAATTGTCCCTGGACAGACCCGTGTTGCGGACAATTATCGATAAAATACTGTACTTTAATAATACCGTACTATTTTTGTGCGGACAATTATCGATAAAACACTGTATATTTAAAAGAAACATTTGTTACTTAATATAAAATAAATATTGTATGCAGATTTGAATATATTAAAAAAAAGATTCAATCGCTTTTTAATATTATATGAATGTGTCTTCAATATTTTGTGCTATTAGGGAATTTTACGGGCGGCATCGAGACCGGTGTCGCGGAAAAGCAGAAATTTCGCGGCCACTCGATGAAAACGCTAATATTGCGATATAGTGCAAGTACGTTTGCGTTGAAATTGATGTGATTAGACGGGGGGAGGCCGTCGCGGTTCCATTGCATTGTGGCCGTGATCTTGAGCCCTGTATTAGTGAAAGCATAACATTAGAGACGCGCTACTTATTTTTCCGCGAAAACCGGGACAGTCGGTGAAAAAGAAATGGAAAGAAAAAAGGGCGAAAGAGAAACGGGCCCCATTGGGGATCGCACGGAGTCGGGGGAGGGGACGGAAGGGGGCAGCAGGCGCCGGCACCGTTTGTCTCCATTATGATGCAAATGAACGCGAACGCGGTTCGAGGAATTTTGCGCGCAACGCGCAGTGTGCGGCGACGGCCGGCCTCGATTTTTTCCGCGGATTGCCGGTTCATTAGAGTGTGCCGATTTCTTCGCGTCCGCCCGGCCCGACCCGGCCCGCCGCCGGCCCTGGGAAAATATCTTGGTGCGCGAATTCCCTTGGCCACGCGCGATCCAGGCCAGCTTCGTTCGCAAGAACAAATTAAGCCGGCGTGCGCGTTAATTGGGTAATTAACGGGGACGTGGCGTAACCCGCGAGAATTCAATTCGATCGCCGTGATGAGACCGATTTTTTCGACTGTCGACAGGTTCCCTAGTAGCGCAAAATAATAAACACATTCATATAATATTAAAAAGAGATTCAATCTCTTCTTAATATTTAAATATACATACAATATTTATTTTATATTATTTATTATATTACGAGGAAAATATTTTTTTCTAAATACAAAATGAATCTTTATTTAATATTAGAAGTACAGTATTTTATCGATAATTGTCCGCAACAGGGGTCTGTCCAGGGACAATTATCGGACAGGGATGCTATTCTTTGCCACGAATGCCATGAATATGTCGGTGGAAGTTCCATAAAAAAATAATGAAAAATGAAGACGTTTTGTAATTGGTTTTATCAACATTTTTTTCTAAATATCAAATGAATTTTTATTTCATATTAGAAGTGGAATATTTTATTCCTAATATACAGATAATGGTTGTCCTTGCACATTGTCCAATGTATACAATATTCCGATGCAATATTTTTCTCATATGAAAAAATGTGGCTTGAAAAATATTTAATATTTTTCTGCTACTAGGGTTGTTGCATGATATTTGCTGGGGCACTTTCGCAGCGGGTAATCGTACAATGTAGATCGCGGTGCGATCTCGATTCGCCGGGGAAAGGCACCGGCCGCTAACGATCGTCGGACATTTATGAAAATTGAAAGAAAGGAATATTTACCGCACTTCTGACGTCGTTAACCGGTAGAAATCAAATCGACTAATTGGTTTTGAGCGATCGGCTGGAGAAAGGAGCGATCTTCTGTAATTTCTCTTCTCGCGTGGTATTCGAAAGAAGATGGTGTTTAATGGGAAATATTCTTGGTAAATATTGACAAGAGGGGACCCAGCTCCGACCGTGTTGCCCTTGAAATATGTTGTCAATGGGACTGGCAGGGACCCTGTATGCTCGTTGGGGACCTCGTGAGTTAATAGCAATTAATTAATTAATGAATAGTGTTAAAGGAAAGATTGTTCTTCCGATTTTTCTATCGAAGCCGCCGACCACAAGAAAAATCATTTTTCTTGCGTAATCACCTTGTGTTGATCGTGTGTTACGATGTCGAACGCGTGTTTATGTGTTTTGATATTTCTCCGAAGTCAGAGAACTAAGAGGGAGAGTTGTTTATATTTTTTCTTGCTCCAGATGTCTCCGATGAGACGCGTGTGTGCGTGTGTGTCCGAGACGCACAATAATAATAAGACTTAAATAAAGTGTGAAGACATCCTCAAGATACTCAATTTCAACTTGACGTTTCCTTTAATTTAAACTTGGCATTTCCCTCAATTTCAACTTGACGTTTCCCTCAATTTAAACTTGAAGTTTCCTTCAATTTAAACTTGCCATTTCCTTCAATGTAAACATGAAATTTCTTTAAATTTAAACTTGGAATTTCCCTTACTTTAAACTTGAAGTTTCCCTCGATTTAAACTTGAAATTTCCCTAAATTACACAGTTTCACAATTTTGTATTTTCCAACTTTAAAATTGTACACTTTTAGAATTTCCCACGTTCTTCACAATTCAAAACTTGAATTTCCCTCAATTTAAACTTGAAGTTTCCTTCAATTTTAACTTGACACTTTCCTCAATTTCAACTTGACGTTTCCCTCAATTTAAACTTGACATTTCCCTCAATTAAAACTTGAACGTTTCCCTCAATTTAAACTTGAAGTTTCCTTCAATTTCAACTTGACATTTCCCTCAATGTAAACTAAAAAATATCTTTAAATTTAAACTTGAAGTTTCCTTCAATTTAAACTTGAAATTTCCCTAAATCACACAGTTTCACAATTTTCTACTTTTCAACTTAAAAATCTTTCAATTGCACCATCTCCCAGTCTTGCATCTCTCCGAATTTCCAATTCTACCATCCTCAACCGCACAACTTCAGCATATTAAAAGTGAACTTAGAAACAACCGTACAGGATTAGCCCACCAACATTTTCTTGCGTAACCACCGTTAAACCATCACAAAAATTCTACGAACCATCGAATCTCGGCTGCTCATTAAAACCGTCGATTTCAGACAGCAAGAAATCAGGCGAGCGCATATTTCCGAGCGATTCCTCGAAGCCAAGACCGATCGCGGTCGTCGTTGTTACCCCGCTTTTCTCGTGATATCTAAATTCCCGCGGGATTTCAGTAAGAAGAAGAAGAAGAACCTAAAGAATAAAGAGAAAGAGAAGGAAAGTACAACCACGACGACTTAGTAGGAGAAGGAGAAGAGGTTCTTTTTATCGTGGGCCTGGTCGGCTCGTTCTCCGGCGAGGGAAATTGCTCGCATCACGCGAAATCGTTCGTAATTCCATGGGGGATTATCCGGGGCGAAAGGGCGGTGTTCTCGGACGCGGATTCCCCACCGGCCACCAGTATCAAAGAACTTTACGAGTTTTTAATTGAACAATATTGAATGAAGACGAGACGAGCGGGGCCCGGGCCCCTCTCTCGTGAGTTCTTGTTAAACATGCCCGGTGCGCGATCAGGATAAGAGGACGAAGCTGGACGAAGGTAGACGAGGAGGATCGAGCTCGCGCGCCTCCGTACGAGGCTTTAACGAGCGCGTCTCCGCCGTAACGACACGGAGCGGCGCTCATGCGGGGCCCGACTTAAGGCCCGCTCCCGCGAAATGCATTTGCTTACGGCTCGCTCACGTACGCCCGTATAAAACGGCGCATTATTCGCGAGTTATGCCCCGTACGCACGTCGCTGTCCCTTTTTTCGCCCCACCCCCCCTCCGGCCCAATGCCTCCCTTTGTGAGCTGCCTCTTAAAGCCTCACGGCGGCCCTTGTTGCACGCGTCGCCCGTTCCTTTCGCCGCGCCTTTTTCTACCTCGCCGTTTATTCGCGTTTTATTCTCCTTGCCTCACCCTGCCTCGCCTTGCCTCGCCCCTTGCCTCGCCGAGGCGACACACGCGAATGCGCGGGAACCGACACCGCTGATCGATTCCCTCTCGATTTTTGATCAGAAATTTCGTACATCTTGAAAAGAAATTAAATCAACAAAATTGTTGTTTACTTCATGCAAAAAGATCTTCGGAGATCTTCATTATTTGAGGTTAATATTGAATTTTCATGTAAAAAATTATATATTGATTATTTTACGAAAAAATTTAATATTATTTGAAATTTATATAGAATTTTCATGTACAAAATTATATATTGATTATTTTACAAAAAAATTTAATATTATTGGAGGTTAATATTGAATTTTCATATAAAAAATTATATACTGATTATTTTACAAAAAATTTAATATTAGTTTAATTACGACGCGTCGTCGCTGACTCTAGTTTTCGCGAAAGGCAAGGCAGAGCCAGCAACTTGGTTTTCACTGAATTTTCTGCAGGCAGTTAGCTCCTAATTTGGTCAGAGATCGTCCGTCTCGACTCCGTTTCGCTTTCCATCATCGGAAGACGCTGTATCTGGCGAACTCGTCCGATTCGTTTCACATGGATACGTGAAAAGTAGTTTCAAACTTTATTATTGTAAACTATTTATATTATTTACATTCTCCACATTTACCTGTCAAAAGAGAAACGACATTCAAGTTCTATTTTAATACATTTTTCCCTTTACAATATTGTTAATGAAAACATTATTAATTTATTCTTTAACTTGTTGACTATCTCTGTTATCGATCTTACAAGGCATGAAATCATATTCATATTAAAGAAATATATTTTCTTTATACAGTATTTTATCCATAAATGTCCCAGATCTATCCCCACTACTGTGAGGTGTACCCCTTTGTACTCCTTTCAACTTCTTTATTTTTCATTATTTTTTTATGGGACTTCGATTACCATATTTGTGGCATTTTTCTAATAAAAATCATACCAAAAATGATATAATTCCGATGATATTTACTTATGTAATAGACAATTAAAGTTTCGAGCGCAAGGTACGCTATGCTTCCTCGCACCCGAAACTTAAATTGTCTATTACACAAGTAAATATCATCAGAAATATATCATATTTGGTATCATTTTTCTCAGAAAAATGCCACAAATATTGTCATCGAAGTCCCATAAAAAAATAAATGAAAATAAAAAAGTTCTAAATCCTGATTCATGGCCCCTCAAGGGGGTACACTTCGCAGTAGTGGGGATAGATCTGGGACATTTACATGTCAGACTTTTAGGACAATTATGGATAAAATACTGTATTAAACAGCAAATGGTTAACGTCTTTAAGACACTGCCAATGAGGTACATTAATACTCGTAGCTCTGCGATCGACAAAACGTGTCTAATAAAAGCAAAGATAACGGGTTACACATTTTTCCAATAAATACTAGTCTGAACTGAAAAGATAACAACGACGCTGACAATGTGTTTAGCATTCTCGCAAGGCTAATAAACGTTTCTAGCACTGTGTATTTCTGCCGGTGCATCGTGCGCATGTTTTTCGACCGAGTCCGAGCGCGATCGTGCAACAAAAGCTCCGCCACGAAACGGGGACGAGTGTAAATTCAATTAAAACGTCGCGTTAAGAGATCTAATTAGGATGTAGGTATCGCTCTCGCGGACTTAAATGTCTCATAAAATTATGGTAATCGCAACAATAACGTCGGTGAGCTAAGATCGCGTGTAAAAGCTCTGGCCAAGGCTCTAGATTCTAGATCGCACCGTGAAAACTTAATCGCGCGTGTGGGATATCTCGAACGACCCACGTGGACGTGGTAACTGGAGCAACAGGCTCGATAGTGTCACTACGGTTAAATAACGACTCTAATCGTGACCGATCCAGCTGCCTATCAATCGTCTTAACGTGCTGACCTCTTATTTCTCTTTATTCTACAAAAATCGATATCGAAACAAATTCCAATATCCTCAATATTAACCAAAAAAATACAATATTTTCATTCATGATAATAAGTACAGCTCCATAATGTTTTACTGGTTTTACAAAAGAAAGCCTCTTTAATATTTCCTATTAAATATTTCTTTTTAATATTTTTGAATAATATTCTTTTTAAATATTTTTTTTTCTAAATATGAAATGAATCTTTATTTCATATTAGAAGTACAGTATTTTATCGGTAATTGTCCGCAACACGGGTCTGCCCAGGGACAATTATCCGGCAGGGATACTGTTCTTTGCCACGAATGCACATTTTTTAAAAATATTTACTTTATATTTTTTAAATATCGACTTTATATTCAAATAATCAAAACAAATTCCTATATCCTCAATATTAACAAAAAAATACAATATTTTCATTCATGATAATACGTACAGCTCCATAATGTTTTACTGGTTTTACAAAAGAGACTTCATAAAAAAGATGTTAATTTGTATGCTTTTCTGTCGGGATTGTTAATGATTCACACTATGCATACGGTACTTTTGTTTATGTATTATTGCCAAACGTTGTAATAAATATTTTCAAAGATTTTCTTTAAAAAAAAAAAGTTAATTGGTATGCTTTTCTGTCGGGATTGTTAATGCTTCACACTATGTATACGGTACCTTTGTTTATGTATTATTGCCAAACGTTGTAATAAATATTTTCAAAGATTTTCTTAATAAAAAAAGAAAATCGTCTTAACGCGACTATGTTAGCGTTGCGCTGTGAAATCGATCTCGGTGAATTCGCGGAAATCGAAGCAATTTTCCGATTCGATCGAGCGATCGATATTGAAAATCAGTGGCTGGCGCTTCTCAGCGAAACTGCAAACCGAAAGAATGCCAGTCAAGTTTCTCCGCTCGTAAATCAGGTCGGCCAGCTCCTCGATACGATCAGAACTATGAAGACCATCACGCGATCTTCGTATCGAAACATGGTCGAGAGAAGAATGATCGTTGGCCTGATTTTTCTATGAGAAAATGGTCTACAAGAATCCTTTTGTTGTGTGACACTCTCTGATCGTGGATTCAAGTGTCCCCAGTTGCATAAAATATTGCTTATATAATATTTTGTCAATATTCAAATGTACATTCAATATTTATATTATATTAAGTAACAATTTTTTTTTTAAATATGTAGAAAATATTTATTTTATGTTACAAGAAAAATATGTTTTTCTAACTTTTTCTTCTTTTTAATTGAATGTTATTTAAATATTGAATTTATATTTTTCCAATATTCATTTCACATTTTTTGTAATATTTACTTTATATTTTCTGAATATTTAGCGTATATTTTAATTAGTTAGATCCAATATTTATCTCATAGGAAAAAGTAGCACAAAAATATTAGATAAATATCTTTTTGAAATATTGGAAAAAATATTTTTTAAGCCACACTTTTTCAAATGAGATAAATATTGAATCTAAATAAGCTAAATATTCGGAGAATATAAGCTAGATATTTAAAAAATATAAAGTAAATATTACATAGTATGTGAAATCGATATTTGAAAAATATAAATTCAATATTTAAATAAAATTTAATTAAAAATAAGAAAAAGTTGGAAAAAAATATTTTTCTCATAACATGAAATACACATTTTCTACATATTTAAAAAAATATTCTTACTTAATATAAAATAAATATTATATGTACATTAGAAATTAAAAAAAGATTGAATCGCTTTTTAATATTTTTTATATTTTGTGCTACTAGGGGATTCTTCTAATACACTGAATAGCAGGAGCAGAGTTTAGAAAAATCGTGTCGGTGTTTCACCGCGTGAGACATTGCCCCTGTTCCATTTAATTGTCACTGTTCCGTGAAATCGTGTCGAACGAATTTTCTAGGTTTACAACGAAAAAAGAAACAAGCGAGGAGACTTGAGCACGGAATGCTTCGCCAGCAGCAGGCTACAGATATAGTATCGGAGCAGTCGGCACGTAGAGCGTAGAGGTCCAATCAAAACTGCTTTCTCCTATGGCCCGGAGGTTGGCATTACTGACCCTAGCTGCGCGTTCCAGAGATTGATTGCCTTATCGATAATTAGCCTAGCACGACGAGCGTGCCGGACCTTTGTCTCGGCGAATGACCCTACGCCTCCCTTGGTTGGACTCGATGGAATTCGCATCGAGAATTTGTTCGTCTATAAATTTGGCAGATCCAGTTGAGCGATCTGGTAAATCAGTTTAGCGGTTTCGTGGACGAACCTAGGATTGTATACAGTATTTTCTCCATATATGTCCCCAGTACGGGTCTGTCGAGGGACATTTATGAGGCAGGGACACTATTCTTTGAGTTTTCTTTATTTTTCATTATTTTTTTTATGGGACTTCGATGACCATATTTGTGGCATTTTTCTAATAAAAATCATACCAAATTTGATATAATTCCGACGATATTTACTTATGTAATAGACAATTAAATATCATCGGAATTATATCACATTGGGTATGATTTTTGGGTCATCGATGTCCCATAAAGAAATAATTAAAAATAAAGAAGTTGGAAATTCAAAATTCAAAGAATACTCCTGCCCCATAAATGTCTCTCGGCAGACCCGTGCTGGGGACTTATATGGAGAAAATACTGTATTACGATTACAACATTATTTTCATTTATATTTAATTTAATTTATATGAACTGTGCAACTGCATCAGAGAGGTACATAAATATAATAAAAATATTGAAAAAATTAAAACAAAGGAATTTTGCAATTTATAAAATTTTATTATATATACTAAATGAGCCGTTGGCTGGTTAGAGTCCATCGAAAGTTGGTTATCCGTCAAGTGGAGGCATCGTGGTTGCATTTGTTGAGATTTGTTGGCAGCCGCGTGCGAGAGGAAGAGAGACGGTGACCAGTGGTTCCCGTTATCAGGGCAACGATCTACGGAAAGTGAAAATGTCGAGTGCACAGTTTGAGCCAATTATGAGGACTTTATTCTCATCTGCACGGCTTCGTCGTGCCACCGCGCCGTTCTGGCCTCGTGTGCCTTCGCGAGACAATGGGATTACTCGAATCACCGATCCACCGTGTACGATCGATCCTTTAATACATTAAACATCACCCGCCTCGGATTATGTTTCCACGGGGATCCCATTTATCCGTCAGACGATACCATCGGGGAATATTCTGTCGCGGTTACGGGGCCAGCAGGCTCGGCTCTTCGCCGCCATTAAAATCAAGCCCGTTTCGACACGGTTCACCTCGGCTCCTTGGGAAAGATGAAAAATCATCGAACAGACGTCTCTCCACTACGACACGTGTGCCACGCGTGTGAGAATACCTTAGTAGCAGAAAAATATTGGATAAACATCTTTTTCAAATATTGGAAAAATATTTTTTAAGCCACAATTTTTTATACGAGATAAATATTGGATCTAACTATTGTATGCATGTTTAAGAAATGTGAATTGAATGTTTAGAAAATATAAGCTAAATATTCAGAGAATATAAACTAGATATTAAAAAAAAAAATATAAAGTAAATATTACAAAAAAATGTGAAATCAATATTTGAAAAAAATAAATTCAATATTTAAATAACATTCAATTAATTCAATTAATAAGCTTTCTTATATTTAATAATAAAACTTATATATAATAATAAACAAATAATATATTCAGAGAATATAAACTAGATATTTAAAAAAATTAAGTAAATATTACAAAAAAAATGTGAAATCAATATTTGAAAAATATAATTCGAATATTTGAATAACATTTAATTGAAAAGAAGGATAAGTTAGAAAAAATATTTTCCTCGTAACATAAAATAGGTATTTCCTGCATATTTAAAAAGAAATAGTTGTCTCTTTTTATTATTATATGAATGTATATATGTATAATATTTTGTGCTACTAGGGATGTGTTTCTTCCACAGGCAAGAAGTTTAACGGGATCGAAAGAAAATAAGCTTCCTCTGTTCCATTCGGATTGAATAATAAGCACCGTTCTAATTCTAGTTATCTCTCGCGATAGTTTACAAGCGCAGATCTCTATTATAGATGGAATACAGTTTTTTGCGGATCACAGAGTGTAACGATGTCGGAACGAATTTCAACTAACGAGTTTCAAAGAGCTGTTTTAAGGAGCGTTTAGCGATGTGTACGGATTTCTCTTTGATCTCAGGTCCCATAAATTAGTGTATAAAAATTGATATTTGCATGCGCGAGGTAATTGAAACACTTTTGGACCGTTCAGAATAGCATTTCCATAGAACGCACTCGTAACATATAATGTTACATTAGAGGCAAATATTTCTCAGGTCGTTAGGATATGTAGTCATTGTAATGAAATTAAATGTCGAGATCAGATCGACACAGAGCCGCGAAAGGTTAATGACTGTGCACGCGATAAAGATAAATATACTGTGATTTTTCTTCAATATTTAAGAGGGTACACGGGGCCAGAAACGAGGGGATAAAACACTGTTAGTGATCCTAGTTGTAAGTGTATAGCTCCGAGGACTTAGATCCTGTTTTATTGCAGTGTTGTCTTTATGATTCTAAAAGAATTAAATTAATTAATAAGTTGCGTAAAATTAAGTTTTTTTGTATTGTATATTGTATATTTTTGTTTTGTGTTGTATACACATTCATATAATATTAAAAAGAGATTGAATCTCTTCTTAATATTTAAATATACACACAATATTTATTTTATATTAAGTAACAAATATTTCTATTTAAATATGCAGGAAATATCTATTTCATGTTACGAGAAAAATATTTTTTTCTGAATATTATATGGATCTTTATTTCATATTAGAAGTACAGTATTTTCTCGATAATTGTCCGCAACACGGGTCTGCCCAGGGACAACTATCCGCCAGGGATACTATTCTTTGCCAAGAATGCACATTTTTTAAAAAATATTTACTTTATATTTTTTAAATGTCTACTTTATACTCTCTGAATGTTTGGTTAATATTTTTTAAATATATATTTTATATTCTCTGAATATTTAGCTGATATTGTTTAAACATTCAATTTATATTTCTTGTACATGTATACAATATTCAGATCCAATATTTTTCTCATATGAAAAAATGTGGCTTAAAAAATATCCAATATTTATGTGTTACTAGGGGCTGGTCTATGGCGGTGGTGTATAGTGTAGTTCGACCTTAATGGGATCTTTCTCCCTCCCTCTCTCTCTTGCTTGGTTTTCTGGTTCGGCTCGCAGTCGAGTATGGTCATGTTTGGCCGACTGTTTCGCCAAGGTTGTAGGACACCGCCTAGTCGCACGCGAAACGTGCTATTCGCGAAATGCTTGCCCGCGAACGCTGCCATGCCGGCGAGAACACGAGAGTGTGTGTCGTGACTTCATCGTCTGGTACCTCGATGCCGCCTATTGTTCTATGAATAGAGCTCACCTATCTCCTACCTTGGCTCTCCTGCTGTAGCTCTCTCTGTCCACCTTTCACCGGGCTTGCTTGGGACCCGCAGTGCACGAATAATCATCTGGGAAAGAGAACCCCGTTCTGCTCGAGCTTTCGATGGCCAAAAATCGGACGACACCTTGCGACGGTTTTATTTGTGGAGAAAAATGATCGAACCTTTGCGAATAAAAATTCACAATATCCTAAAGATAAATTACGATCGGTAACTAATTAATTACTTATTTATTTGAAAGGTTCGGATCTTTCATATGTAATTTTTTTCATTCAATATTAACCTCAAATAATATTGATTTTTTATAGAAAATTTAATATTAACCTTAAATAATATTGATTTTTTATAGAAAATTTAATATTAACCTCAAATAATATTGATTTTTTTTAGAAAATTTAATATTATTGAGGTTTGTATTGAATTTTCATATAAAATTTTTTTATACATATAAATTTTATATTTTATTACAAAACTTATTAAATATATAACAAATTATAAAATTTTTTATATGGAAATATAAAATATAATATAATATAACCTCAATAATATTAAATTTTCTATATAAGAATTAATTTAAATGAATAATAATAAATTCCTCGAGCGATATGAATAAATATTGTCTGCTTTAATGTTCATTCTGTCACTGAATGAATTTAAATATGTAGATTGGACTGAAGGACGTATTTATTTATTTATTTATTGATGCCGTAAACCTAGTTTGGTTTATATAGCATACATTATTATGACGTTATGCAAAAAAAAAATATAAAAAAGACTGAAGGATTTATACACATGGGTGCAAAAATTGTAAGTTCTTTTTTCACGAACGGAAGCTAGTTTTATAATCTGAAGTTTTATTTGAAATATTCGATACGAGAAATAGAAATGATTAAAGATCCTGTTAAAAATGATTGCACGCATAGGACACACGGTACGTTCGAAGCCAGTTAGTTTTTGAAACAGAAGTGTCGCGTGACCAGATCGTAGAAGCAGCAAAGAAATCAAACGCCGGTGTTTGGTCCTAAGAATTTGAACAAAGAGGGGACGACAAATCGTCGCGGGAAACGATACCGATTCCCGTGTGTGTCTCGTTCTTTTCACGATCGAATTACCGCAGATCGGATTCGATCTTCTTTCCTCACGGTGGGTGCCGAGGCTCGCGTGTCGCGATATTTTATACGTGTTCGTCTCGGCGAAAGGAACGACTCGTCGATTTCAGAGCAAATCAGTGAAAAAAAACAATGAAAAAATAATATACAATATAATAATAATAATAAACTATAATTATAATTATAATATATAATATAATACTAATAATATATAAATATATATTTATATTATTTAAAGGCTCGAGGCAATAATGTAGTAGGTCGTTCAATTCGTTTATATATTATAGTATATTATATTATATTTATAATCTTATAATTATAAACACTTCGTTCTTATGAGAATCCTGGCGAATTGAATGCATAGTAACTTATACGTGTTCGATTAGTTTCATTGAAAATTACAAAAGCATTGAATCAGCTGCCTAACGATAAATCGTGAATCTAAATTCGTTGATACTTTCATTATTCTACAATCTCCGCCATTTCATTGCAGTTTTATTGCGCGATCGATACATCTATACACTTTGAATTATTTATTATCCAGAATTTTATGCTTTTACGACGCGTTCGAAGCTTTTATGTTTCAGATGCTTTATCTCGTTTGCTTTCTATCGGACGGAGGGATCCGGAACTTTCACTTATCGAGCGCCTGTTAAAGTCGAGTCATTAATGCCAGTGGCTAACAGAATATAAAAATTTCGAATTATTACAAAAATTTTCTAGGGAGATCGAATACGATTCAATTTTACTTTATTTTTATCATGTTTTATTATTATTATTATTTTTTAATATTATAATTAATATACATTATATTAATAATTAATTAAAACTATTATATAACTATTATATATAAAATTAAAAATTAATTAAATATATATTATCTATATATAAATTATCTGTAAATAAATATATATATAAAAATATATAAAATTATATAACTATTATATATAAAATTAAAAATTAATTTAAAAAAAACTAATAATTAATATACATTAAATGTATATATTATATATATATATATATATATATATATAGATAACGAAATTAATGTTTATTAACTATATTAATTTTCTCCTTCAATTTGGAAGTATTGTCGTACAAGAAGTCAATTGATACGAATTTTCTCGATACCCTTAATACATACTACTTATCGTTGCTAAGCTGTAAATCATACTTTATATTACTTTCATTAGAAAGTATTGTAAATGTGGGTCTTATACTCGTTCACAGTAAATTAGTACTCCCTCTCTCTTTCCGTTGATTCCAATGCAATTTACGATTGACAAGTCTGGATTTAATATCAGTAAATTATGATAATGCAGAAACGCTGGTATACTTTCCTTCAGATCCAGGAGAAACAAATCTCAATTAATTAAACCAACTTCTATATTTCCTTTAAGATAATGTCTGTTCCTGTGGAATGCTCGTACACATTTATAACAACATTTTCAAGTGTGTTTACTAACTACTACTTTAATGTTTAATAATTATTTAAATAAAAATAAATTTTTAAAAATACTACGTTTTTAAAACCGAACTAAAAATTATTTTATACTTTTTAGTCCGTTTTTAAGAACGTGGTATTTTAAAAAATTTATTTTTATTTAAATAATTATTTCCTGCTTTTTAGTCTTGTGTTGAATAAATATTATAATAAAAAAAAATGATGCTCCATTTATATGGATTAGTCGGATTCATCGCCCAAATTTTACATTTTTTATAATGTGAATTGTTCTATGAAATGCATAATTAATATTGGGGCAACAGTGTATTGAAAACTTGTATCTCATATTTTTATTTAAATAATTATTTTCTGTTGTTATTAATCATTTGTATACTCACGATAGATCGTCACGCGGCGACGTACTATAATATACTGAGCTCCGTCGGGGCGAAGTGGGGTCGTGGAGTGGGGATGAGTGCGCGCGCATAGTAAAGTGAGGAGCGTTGTCGCGCGGAGTGGGGATGACTGAACTCGATAAATATTTAATTGTTATTTTCTCCGGAACGGATAGACTTTTTCAAAAACTTTTTTTTGCATAATACATTGTTATCCAGTTCTGAGCCATTAATGCAATTTCAAGTCTCTAGTTCACTAGAAAGTTAGTTTAAAATCAATTGCAAAATTCGCCTTACCGAACAGACAAACAAACAAGAAAGCGAGCTAATAAAAACTTGTTAAAAAGAAAATTTCGACAACAATTTCGAGGAGTGACCTCGATAAAGAAATTAGTTCGGTGACCGTTCTCATAAATAATTGCAACTGCATACTATATCTGCGAATACGCCTGGAACGTGCTCGTATCGTGAGAAGTTTCGAGTTACTTTTCTCAAAGCCTTTGTCTGCGATGACCCGCGGCTTCTTCTGCAAACCGGAAACGACAAGGAAGAGCACGGAATTGCGTAACAGACGCGTAAACCTCTTCGAACAGACTGAGAGCGGAAGAGACTGAATTCGCGGGATCGTATTTTCTCGGCGAATCGTTCTCCCTCTTTCTCGATTTATCGATGTTCGTCTAGCTCGAACGTTATCTGCGAAGCCGCGCCGTGAAATTTCCGTTGCACAATCGAAGTCGGATTTCTCTCCGGGTAAACCAGCAAAAACCACTTCGTTAATGCGACACGATGCCGTCGCTCGGTACGCGGTGACTAGTTCGATCGGTAATCCGAGCCAGGAGAAGTGGCAAGAAGACCCGGAAGAGCGCAAGAAGAAAACCTTCGGTAACAGGGCAGGAGGATCGCGTTAGCGGTGAATGGCGTTACGATCCGATATTATCTCTTTGTTGCGTCGTCGTCGCGGCTAGGCTCCTTCGAACAGAAATTTTCTGGAGATCTCTGTTGCGTTGCCAATACAGATATTCACATCAAATTTTTACCTTAATTATACATTCAATAATATAATTCATTATACTCGAGCGACTTCGTTATACCGATTCGAAAATGTCTGATCCAATTTTTACTTTAAGAATTCCACAGCTTTTTTAGGCGTCTATCGATTTCAATGAAGGTTACATCTGCATCTTTTAGATTTCGCGGATTTGATTAACAACGAATTTGATCGACAACGATTTTGACCGTCAACGAATCTAAAATCGTTGTCGGTCAAATCTAGAGCGGATTTGATCGACAATAAATCTGACAGCCAACGAATCTAAAATTGTTGTCGGTCAAATGAGTGTCAGTCAAAATCGTTGTCGGTCAAATGTGGAGCGGATTTGATCGACAACGAATCTAAAATTGTTTTCGATCAAACTCGTGTCGGTCAAAATCGTTGTGGGTTAAATGCGTTGTCGGTCAAAGTTCGTGTCGGTCAAATTCTCGTCGGTCAAAATCGTTGTCGGTTAAATTCGTTGTCGGTCAAATTTGGAGCGGATTTGATCGACATCAAATTTCACCGCCAACGAATCTAAAATCGTTGGCGGTCAAATCTGGAGTCGGTGAAAACTGTGTCGGTGATTTCCATGGACCCGTTTTCAAACTGGCCAGTGGGAAAAATTGAACGGAATCAGGATGGCCAGTTTGGAGGCTAGGTTGTCTCACGGAAAAGGCTTTCCAACGGTTTATCCTTACGGTTCGCCTCGATCGGGTTCGTAAATCGACAGGAAACGACCACGAGCGTCCCGTGTGCACCAGGAGCGCATGATCGGGGCTGAAACGGGCGGCGATCGAGATCGAGTTGCGCCGATAATTCGCGAAATGGACAATTACAACTACCGTGGGGCCGGTGTTGCCGCGGCATTTCCATCGGCGCGTGTCCTTTTTATTGTCTTGCCGCGGCCGGCGACGCATAACCGAGAGAACAGAGCGAACAGGGTTAACCGTATCTTGGGAATCGGCTTCACAGATATTTTTCCGCGGGAAACGCTTTCGCACGCTCTCCGACTAGGCTTTTCTCTCTCGCCAGTAAAAATTTCGACTGATAAGTAGAATATAATATAATATATAAATATATATTTATATTATTTAAAGGCTCGACGTAATAATGTAGTAGGTCGTTGAATTCGTTTATATATTATATTATATTTATTATCTCAAGAACGAAGTGTTTATAATTATTCGATTATAAATCTAATATAATAGTATAACATAATTCTATATTATATTATATTTATAATCTTATAATTATAAACACATCGTTCTTGAAATAATAAATTGGAAGATTATAAATATAATATAATATAGTATTATATTATTTATTATTTCAAGAACGAAGTGACTATTATATTATACTATTATATTATATTTATATTCTTATTATTTTAGGCGATATATATATATATATATATACATATAATTTTATTATATATATTTTATTGTATATACATATAAAAATATATACAATAGTTAAACATGTGACATAGCATGCATGTATACGGTAAACATTCAACATTCTTGCACTTTGGTGTTTCTTATAATTACCCTAACGATCATCCAAGGCCTGCAGGACCTACAGACTCCTTTACGGTTATAATTAACACGTTTTATTGCTGGCCGTGGAATAAAACAATATTGTTATTTCAAGCGGACGTTGAATATAATTGAACACGTTTCTTTCCCGAGCGACTGTTGGACTTAGCTTTTTATGGCGATGGCCTAATGAGCCTCTGTGCTCACGGACCAATGTACATTTTTCCCGAGTCGCGCGCAATCAATCATGCTTCGAACGGGTATGGAAATTGTATCTGCGAGATGTGATTAATGAACTGCGACGATGTCAGCGCGGTATCCTCGCTGATCTTCACTCGGAACATTTGTATAATATATTACGTCTAGATAATTGTAGTCGCCCTTCCCCTCCTCCACCGTTTGTCCTCGAGGCTATTACATTATTGCAATATACAATATATATACAATATATTATATATTATATATATGGAATATAGAATATATGGAATATAGAATATATGGAATATAGAATATATGGAATGTAGAATATGTGGAATATAGAATGTATGGAATATAGAATGTATGGAATATAGAATTATGGAATATAGAGTGTATGGAATATAGAATGTATGGAATATAGAATGTATGGAATATAGAATGTATGGAATATAGAATTATGGAATATAGAGTGTATGGAATATAGAATGTATGGAATATAGAATGTATGGAATATAGAATATATGGAATATAGAATATATGCAATATAGAATATATGCAATATAGAATATATGCAATATAGAATATATGGAATATAGAATATATGGAATAAGAATTTTTTTATTAAAAAAATATATATATTTGTGTGTATATACCTATATATTTTATTATAGAAAATCTCATACGAGAGTTATTTCAACAAGATGAAGAATACAATACGAAAATTACAAACTGGTGGAAAGAAAAAAAAATTTTAACATAGCAGAATATTGAAAGTACAAAAATATTATAATTAAAATATGATAACCGAACACAGTACATATAATCGTAAAATATGTACTAGTATATGTACTAATATATATATATATATATATATATATATATATGTATACATAATATATGTAAAATATATATATTATCGGTATGATTACATCAACTTTCTCTCTTCGTCCCGCTTTTCCTAATTTTTTTTTAATTTCAATCCTTTCCGCTTGTGTATCTCAGAATGCCTAAGCGCCGAACAATCCTTCCTCGTTCGTTTCTCAGTACACAGAGCCAGTGTGTCTTTTCTTGGTCGTGGGACAGTAGCCATATCCACCAGGGATCTAAGAGAGCAAACGGTATGCTAATTAGATTTCCACCTGCCAAGGGTTTAAAGCGAGGCACAGAAAAGCAGCGCCCGGAACTGGCTGCTCGACTTCGCTCGTGCTCCAAATAGAACGGACACGAATGTTCGATGGTCTTCGAATGTTAAACGGGACACTGTGTTCACGCTTCGATATTCAATCGATCTCCCACGCACTAGGTTTTTTATTATCTTCGATATTCACAAGCAATTTCTCTTTTCCTCTTTCTCACCATTTCACACGAAGTTAATTCACGGCTTTAACTGACGAGGTACGAGTCATCGTGTTGGAACTTGTGGAAGTTAATTCGTGTATACTTATATACGATTTAACGAGGATGTGTTTAATACACGTTTGTTTATGTGTAAGGAAGGAATAAAGAAAAATACGTGTCAAATATTTTTTAAAGAAATATTTAAAATATTATTTTTTAAATATTTTTTTAAGAAATATTTAGAATATTATTTTTTAAATACTTTTTTAAGAAATATTTCAAATATTATTTTTTAAATATTTTTTAAAGAAATATTTCAAATATTATTTTTTAAATATTTTTCTAGAAATATTATTTCTGGAAAGCTAAAATTTTGCACAGAAGATTCCTTTATGATCTATACAAGGAATAAGAAAGAATATTTCGAAATTCAACCCCTGAGGGGTTGAAACTTTCGTATGAGGAATATTTTATTTGTGGTCAAATTTGCTTAAAACTTGGTCTTAATGCTCTTTGATATAATTAATCAAACTTCTACTTCGGCATTTTTAAAAATTCAACCCCCTGGTGAAAAGGGGTTGAAACTTTTGTATGAATAATATATTCTTGGTGGTCTGATTTACATCATACTTGGTCTTAATAATGCTCATTGATACAATCTGAATGGGGTGAATGGGGGTTAAAAGGTTTTATAATTATATATTATTATATATACTAAAATATACTAATATATAGCATATACTATAATATATACTATATATACTATAATATATACTATATATACTATATACTTACTACATATGTATACTATATACTTACTATATACTATACATACTATATATACTATAAATTAATTAAATAAATTATTCGTAATTGTTACACAACGAATTCATTCAGAGTTGAAAATATTTCACGAGTTGCAACTCCTAAATTGTCTAATTGATCGCGACCTATGTATCCACCATTTTCCACTGTGTCTCGATCGATGAAATCGCTATGAAAATAATTCTTCGTCGGCACAGTTCAAACGCAACGCGCGCAGACAACGAGACATCAGAATTTAAAATCTACTCTACACGTAACACATTGGCTGTTCTTAATATTTATATGTAGACAGTCTATCCCTTACTTTATATCGATCTGTCCAATCGCTGCAGAATTACTCTCGATCTATCGGTGTCGATCAGTCACGAAAATCTCATAGGTTAGAAGACATTAGAATTTAAGATCTTCCATGCACAATGTGTTCATTATTCTTGCTATCGGCATTGAGTTGTTTTCCTATTTTCTCGATCTGTCCAATTACTCTCGAGGCAGCGATACCGATCAGTCGTAGGTATCAGTCGTAGGTTATACTATATACAAAGTATCAGAATTTGAAATCTCATTCTCCCATAACGTTTCTATTATTCCTGACACTTTCATGGTTGTATAGTTATTGCAAAATATTCAGTGACTTGGCACAGTTTATAGTAAAAAATATTAAATCATCGATTTTCTTCATATTTTTAAAAGGTAAACAAAGATAAAAAAAATTTTATATTAAATTTATTGTCACGTCCGGTGGTCCAACCATTAAGGAAATTGATAATCAATAAAAGAATCTGTGAATTCAATATTTTTGAATAATAATTAATATTAATTATTGCACAGAAGACAATTATTAGCATTTATTAAAAACCTGTTGGGTTTTTGGAAACGTAGATGATAGCATAAAAAAATGAAATATAAAAAATATATAAAATAACATAAAAAAAATCAGAGAAGCATGTTCACTTCCAAGAAACTAATGATACTTGCTCAGCCTGTAAAACAATGCGTGCTCAGGGCCCAAGCATTAATAAATCTCGTCGATCTCGCGAGAGTCAAGTATTTCCTCAATCTGTCCAATTACCAGAGAATTACTCGCGATGTATCGGCGGCGATAACAGATATCCCACAGATTACAACCGATCGGAATTTAAAATCGGCGACTGGAAACCTCGAAAGTGAGAGTCGCGGACGGCGGCACGATCCGGGAAGAAGGAAAAGTTCGCGTAGTTCGTGCCGCGGTGTGTTTAATGCAACGTGGTGGAGAGAAGAGGCCTCTCTCGCGCGAAGATCGAATAACTCTGATAGCAGGATTGCTAACCTATTGCACCGGGTCTCGGTGTGCAGTTCCTCTGATCATAATTCGCACTCGGTTCGGCCCGAGAAACGGCGCGCGTAATGCCGTGAGAACTGTGGAAAAAAGACGAGGGTTTTCCAGGTCCCGTCACGCCGGTGAACGGTTTTGCCATTTCTGACAGATGAAGAGAACGAGAGACAGACGGGAAGATAAAAAAAGTTAGAACGTCGTCCCGTCGCTCTCTACCTTTCATACATCCTTACCATTTCAATGACAGTGTTCTTTTCTCAATAATCCTCCCACCTGGGTCCTCCCTATTCTATATATATATATATATATATATATATATATTCTACATATTCTACATATTCTACATATTCTACATATTCTACATATTCTACATATTCTATATATTCTATATATTCTATGTATTCTATATATTCTATATTCTATATTGTAAAAGGATGTGATTTCATTTATAATAAATAAATAATAATAATAAAGAACGAGCTAGAGGTGTCGGTGATGAAGTAGGCGGGGACAATCGAGTCGTTGGAAGGAAATTAAGGTCGTCGTCCTGCGCGACACGAGCCGGAGACCTCGATTTTAAAATTCACTTTCATCACCGTCGCCCTCGGCTGATAGCACAGGTGCAGCATGGCCCTGAGGCAGCTCCTATATCCAAAGGCCATCGAGACAGTTCCCTCGATCGATCGATCGATCGATCTTTCCGAGAACAACTCGCCGCGGCTGGGCAGCGTCGATAACAGGCAAACTAACGATTCCATTATGTCCGAATACGCAGGACACGCGGCGGACTCAATCGGCAACCTCGAAATTAAACTACTAAATCTCTCGGAAACGTGGAATGCTGCACAGAGGGAGGGGAATCGATATTTCAATCGACAGAAACGGTGACGCAACCCGCGGTCCATTTAGTCGTCAAACAGCGTTTCACGACATTCCTTGCGAAAACGAAGCCGCCGAGCCGAGCCGCACGTACGCGACCGTTTCGCAAGCGGCGACAAGCCACGCGCGCTGCACCTAAGCGATTTATCGAGCCGTGGAACCTCGCTGCTCCACCAGCCGCGAAAATTTCATCGCTGTTTCCCTGCCTACTCCCTGAACTTGCCAGTTTGCTCCTCACCTGTCGCAATCCGCCGTTTCCGACGTCTCGGGACATACTTACTACACTGCGGATCTTTTTCATTTATTATTATTATTTATTTATTATAAACTTGGGGGTTCATAAATCACGTGTTCTTCGTGGCTGTTGTTGGTTCGAAGTCGCAGATTTTCTTTTGAAGAAAAGATTGTAATAATAAAAATAATAGTAATAATAAAAAAATAATAGTAATAATAGTAATAATAAAAAAGTACCTTCATACTTGAAGGGAGGATTGCATGTTATAAAATAAAAATAAATTTTTTAAAATACCACGTTTTTAAAACCGGACTAAAAAGTATAAAATAATTATTTCCTTTCCTCCGATTAATTAAAAAATAAAAATAAACCTGATATAAAATTCTGAAAATAATTTTTAATTTCCTTAAACAATGCTCCATCAGAATTTAGAAACAATGTAAACCTGTTTAATGTAAGCCAAATGTAATAATAATGTACTTGCTATATAAACCACTTGGTTTAAAGCAATAAATAATTATTTAATATATAATTTAATATATAATAATTAATATATGTAATTATATATTAAATATTATATAATATATTATATAATCTTACAATTATTTTATTTATTTATTTATATATAAAATAATATATAATTATAATTATTTAATATATTATTTTATATATAAATAGATAAAATAATTGTAAGATTTCAAACGAAAAACGTGGTAATAAAAATAAAAGGGAACTAGGTATTTCCCAATATACCTAGATGTAGGGTTTTCGCACAGTAATGATAAAAAGCCAGATGTTTTACCTCGACAATTTACTACATTCATTTTCTACATCCCTGTTTCGAAACCTACAAGAAAGAGTAGTCCTCCACGTTATGTACATAATTTACAAAATTTACTTTGCGAGCGTTCAACCAGTGTTTTACAACCATTGAAACGGAATCGAACGAAAGCACCGCTTGCCACGCGCAAATGACTATCGTCGAGCGTAGTATGAATAACATGTGAGCAAGTTAGTACTACGGTGTTTCTGGTCGCGACAAGTCCCTGTGTTACCGTCAACGTGCCATCTAACCTACTTCGCGGCATCGTTTCGCTAATGCGACAGGTTCCAGATTAGGTTCGTCGTTTTATCGGATCGTTTACAAGCGAATCGAAGAATGTCGGCGACGAGGTTCAGACCCACGTTGATCGCTATTCACGATCCAGAAGAACCAATGTAGTTACGTGTATTAGAATAGTGCACGGTTAAATTTACACGAATCAGCCCCTCGAAGTCTCTAATTAAGAGGCAAGGTGCACCACGTGACATACCTATTCTAGGGATTATTTTTGTGGTAACACTGATAAACATACATAAGGAACATATTAATTTTCAATTGTTGGTTTTCCAGGTTATTGAGGAATTTAGACTTGGACAACAAGTAACTATTTAGGATTGCTTGAGGCAAGGTGCACCACGTGACATACCTATTCTAGGGTATTTATCAGTGTTACCAACGTCTGCGCAGAAAAAGTTTTTTTTCTGTGGCAATACTGATAAACATACATATGTGTCAGCCTAACGCTTCAATTTTGCTATGATTCCACGTTTGTTTCTCTTTTTATTAATGTCTTTTTATTAATTCATGATGCCAGAGTCTAAAGCAAGTCTAGAGCCAATTTTAGTTCAGCTAGTTAGACCAGATGGCGCCTAGTCAGAGCTGCCAACGTGGAATTGTAGCAACAAAAACATATGGGGCTTGAGTCCACTCGGATCTACTAATAGCAATAAAGACTGATACATATGTATGTTTATCAGTGTCACCACAAAAAAACTTTCTCTGTGTAGACGTTGGTAACACTGATAAATACCCTAGGATAGTTATGTCACGTGCTATGCCTTGCCTCTTAAGCAATTCTAAATAGTTACTTGTTGTCCAAGTCTAAATTCCTCAACAACCTGGAAAACCAACAATTGAAAAGTAATATGTTCCTTATGTATGTTTATCAGTGTTACCACAAAAAAATACCCTAGAATAGATATGTTACGTGGTGCACCTTGCCTCTTAAGCAATCATAAATAGTTGCTTGTTGCCCAAGTCTAAATTCCTCAATAACCTGGAAAACCAACAATTGAAAATTAATATGTTCCTTATGTATGATTATCAGTGTTACCACAAAAAAATTCCCTAGAATAGGTATGTCACGTGCTATGCCTTGCCTCTTAAGCAATCCTAAATAGTTACTTGTTGTCCAAGTCTAAATTTCTCAATAACCTTGAAAACCAACAATTGAAAATTAATATATTCCTTATGTATGCTTATCAGTGTTACCACAAAAAAAAATACCCTAGACTAGGTATGTCACGTAGTGCACCTTAAAGAGTCCGCGAGGGGAGAAGCGAAGAGGGGATCGAGAGGGTCGAATAATTGAAATATCGTGCGTTAATTGAGCCGACGCGGCGGCATCGATCGGAATTAATTCGGATCGAGTAACGGTAGAGTCGAACGAAGTGACGGCCGCGACCGAGAGCGTGTTCCCACCCGAGGACTCGGGGCATCGGGCATTTAACGAGTTTTAATTAATTCATATCGGGGCCCGCGACTCGCGAATGACATTTATTTGGGCCACTAACGGATTACGCTCGAAACGACGCTACTTAAAAAGGAGACGATATATACGTAACGCGATAACCGTTACATACCTCGGCTTTATGAAGTTCGACACCGGCTCGGCTTTTAATTGAGCCAGTCGTGCCCGAGTGTTTTACTTTAGGGGAACGTGAAGAGGGTACTTTATGCTTCCGTTCCGTTTTGATTCGGCGGTCGTAAACACGTGATTTACAGTCGTTGTTAAAGCTACGATTTCTTTTGCCATGGGCAACGAGCATATCATTCTCGAACAATCTCAAAAAGTTTTCTTCTTCGAGTCTCCTATGTTGGATAAGTACTACCACTGGTAAAAATCGTTCAATTAATAATCTATTAATTTTTAAATTAAATTTAAATGAAATTAAATTAAA
>CM052320.1:867757-877986 GCA_028455615.1 Lasioglossum zephyrum | reverse complement strand
TATTTAAAAAGAAATATTTGTTACTTAATATAAAATAAATATTGCATATATATTTAAATATTAAGAAGAGATTGAATCTCTTTTTAATATTATATGAATGTGTATACAATATTTTGTGCTACTAGGAGTGGCTTAAAAAATATTTTTCCAATATTTATCTAATATTTTTGTGCTACTAGGGGAACATTAATGGGAGATTCGCTTTCACCGTTCGTCTCTCAACGCGCTAGTCGTTAGCCTCTTCTTCTTCTTCTCTTTTCCGCCCCTCTTCCTCCCATTCTCTCGGCCGGTGAAACCGACACGACCTTTCGAGCACCTCCTCGTGACCTTTCCAAGGCGAGCACACTTCTCGTTTTCGTTTCAGGAAGGATTCGCGTGCCAACCTCTCCCCCTCTCTTACTCCTCGATAGCAACAATTACCTCGTCGTCGCGCGACTCCGTTCCGGCTTGATAACACCAAAGCCGGCGCCGCGCAGATCCCAGATACCGTTTCTTGTTAACATTCGCGATAACAACGGTTACATCGCCGTTGCGTAACTTCATTGTTGCCGGGCCGAATTTTTGCCAGACCCGTCGCCGGTTTACCGTTCGACCGAGATAACGCTACCAAGGCTCTCTACGGTTGCTCCGCGACACGATGGTTCCACCGGGCTCGCTACAAGCGGTGGATATAGGGGGATATGTTGGTGTGTTGGTGGGCACCAGACAGGTTCCTGCTAATGACGAGATAAATCTTAAATAAATCTTCCAGCACGATCGGCTGACGTAACGCTATTGACGCAGTCTAGCGGTTACGACGAATCCGCCGAGTCACTCGACCGAGAATTCGTAAATCTTTCTGCTGCGTTCCGTTGAGCTCCGCCATTTTCGAAACGGGATGCAACGGGCCCTCGACCTGCGATATTTTATCGAGGAGGAATGTTGCTTTTATTCGAATGTTAGAACTGCAGGCGGATTTGATGATGCATTCATGATGGAACTGGTCAATTTGAAACAGTGGACAAATTAGGATGACTTAAAAATATCAGTGTATAAATATCAGCTTAATAAGACAATTAAAAGAAAAAAGAAATTTCTGTTTGGTTGCTGTACAACCTGTTCCATTTTCAATAAAGAAGAGAAAATTCTTCAATATTATAAAATGAATTTCTTAATTAAAAAAATGATATTCCAAAATTGTTTCACGAAAGTACAACCAGTTCCCACGAACACCAAGGCTAAACATTAAATTCGATGGTCGAAACGAGCGAAATCCTGTGAAATTCGCAGCTGCTACCTCGCACCTCTTCATTTTTCAGTGACACTCGCATTAAGAAGAACACAATGTGGGCTTTAAAGCAGCATCCGTGCAGCAGCTATACGCGTTAGAACGAGCCATAAAGAACGCAGCACCGTCGGAACAATTAACGCTGTAGGAAACGAGGTAGTCCTCGAATAAACTCCGACCGCTTCGCGAACACGATACTCCCGAAATACTCTGGGAATATAATTAGGGTTAACGGCGACGAACGGAGCCACCACGATCAATTGGAAATGCAAGATCCTCGAAGGCACTGTGTTTCCGATAACGTCGATCCCCAGAATTCGATGAAATTTTGAAATATGTTTTTTTTTACTAAAATGACGATTGCCAAAAGCATTTTTTCCGACTCGAAAAACATTTTTTTATCATTTCAGTCCACCTTACTCACATTTTTACAATTAATTGATGATATTCTATATAAAATAGAAAGTCACTAAGTCGGTAAGGTACAGAGCGACATTGAAATGATAAAAAAAAATTTTCGAGTCTGGAAAAATCCTTCTGGCAATTTTTATTTTAGTAAAGAATGAACCTATTTTCAAAATTTCGTAGAATTCTGAGGATGGACGTTATCGGAAACTTCGCCGCACTTTCATCGGTTACGCCGTTCGCATAATAAATTTCGTTGGGACAGTTTTACGTAACGCGGTCGCGTCAGAGATTCAGGTCCGCGTCGAAGCGTTTAGGCGAGCAAATAAGCGAACGTGTCCGAAATAAACGGGGTGACCGGTCGCGTGGCCAGAATTTCGAGCCGTGCGACAACCACGGAGAGGACTCGCCTCGCGAACGGTTACAGTTATAGAGAGAGAAAGAGAGAGATAAGACCCGCCTGCCGCGGAGGATCACGGTTACAACCTGCGGCTCCATCGTTCTGCAGAATCTACGCCGGATTCCACGTATCCCGGTTATGCCGTTCCACCTAATTCCAGATCCTGTTTACAAACAGCTCGTGATAACGGCGCTTCGGTGCAAGCGACTTTGCAAAACGAACTTTGCCCGTCGGACAACTGTAACGAGATACTCTAATGTTCCAAGTTTTTTTTTTTCATTAGAAAATCTCATATGAGATTTATTTCAACATAATAAAAAAAACGAAAAAAATGTACAATTGAAATGTACAATTGAAAATCTTACAATTATTTTATTTATTTATTTATTTATTACTTTAAACCAAGTGGTTTATATAGCAAGTATTATTACATTTGGCTTACATTAAACTGATTTACATTGTTTTTAAATTCTAATGGAGTTTATTTTTATTTTTTAATTAAACAATTATTACACAATCATGAATGTTCAGGACTATCTGTACGAGGTTAGGAACCTGTATGGGACTAGGAAACAATTAGTTTATACTGTTTAGTCCGGTTTTAAATACGTGGTATTTTTATTTAAATAATTATTTTCTGCTTTTTAGTCTTGTGTTAATACTTGTATCAATTTTTATTAATGTTTTGTATACTCACTAAGCTTACTGTAAATTTCACTTGATAAAGTGATCGTCACGCGGCGACGTACTATCGTATACTGAGCCCCGTCGGGGCGAAATGGGGCCGTGGAGTGGGGATGAGTGCGCGCGCATAGTAAAGTGGGGAGCGTTGTCGGGCGGAGTGGGGATCGCTGAACTCGATAAATATTTAATTGTTATTTTCTCCGAAACGGATAGACTTTTTCAAAAAAAATTTTTTGCATAATGTATTGTCATTCAGTTCTCTAGCTCATCGAGAAGTTAGTTCAAAATCAATTGCAAATTTTTCCACCAAACAAACAAGAAAGCGAGCTAATAAAAACATGGTAAAAAGACCTTCCCTCCTCCGTGCGTTTCGTTGTGCACTCTAACATTGTTTCTAAGAAAAATCTCGCGATCGAACCAGAGAAATTCCGCATTGCGCGTACGTGACGCGGGAGGCTACGCTCCGAGGTGGTCTTATCGGTATAACTGTACCTGTCCACGGCAGTCCGCGATTGCTCACCGCAGCGACTATTAGCGATTCTCCCGTTAGGATAAATACGTGCCAGGCGCCACGGGATCGTAACGATTAATGGCCGATTAACCCGTGGGCCGGGCCCAGAACCGAACGGGGCCCGCCGTTCCAGAATTTCACGGAAAACCGCAGTTAGACTCCGGAGAGCGGTCTTCATCTCTCTCCTCCTCCCGCTTCTCGTGCCCGTATTGTTATTATCCACGTACGATCGTTAAAGTGCTCGAGAAAATTGCTGACCGTGGTATCCCGGCTGAACATTGCCTCTTTGTTTTCCTTTTCCCATTCGATTTCCTCTTCCTCGTCGTCCGCGGAAAATTCGTGGGTACTGATAACTGTAAAAAGACTCCACCACTGGCATTACTCCTCGATCTTGAAGAGCAGAGATTGGTAGTCTCTGGTATTAGGGAAATATCGGATGATTTGTGGAAGGAAGTTGTAGGTTAGGAATCCCTTCAACTCTTCAAGGAAAAAAAACTTTTCTTGAAATTGTTCCTAGTCAAACACGAATTCACTGAGGAGTTTCAAGATAATTTTTAAGGGTATCCCAGACTCCATATATTAATCCCAGCTCAGTCATTCATAAGGCCCCGAATTTCAAAGAAATTTATTTAATGTGTAACGATTTGATATATTTTCATTACTTTTCTCTTTTGTTAATAAGTTTAGAAAAGTTTCCTTGCCACTTCTATTTCTAACTTGAGCTTGGGAGCCCCAGAATTTATACCGCTTAGGGCCTCCAGTTGACTTGCGCCGCCACCGGACAACGGAGATACCATAGGGCCCCGAATTCGCAGCATTCATTTGTTTTTACAAAACAAAAATCAATTTATCTACGAAAAATTAAGTATATGAGAGTTCTACTTCTAATTTGAGTTCGAGGGCCCCAAAATTTTTACCGGTTAGGTCCTCCACTTGACTTGAGCCGCCACCGGACCCCGAATTCGCAGCATTCATTTCTTTCTACAAAAAAAAATTGAATTTATTTACGAAAAATTAAGTATATCAGAGTTCTATTTCTAATTTGAGTTCGAGGGCCCCAAAATTTTTACCGCTTGGGGGCCCTATGCGTAGGGTAGGTTCGGAAAGTGTCGCTCGGGGAGCACCTGGCCAGGAGAGCTCGAGACGAGTTACGTATGCTCGCCAGGTGAGTCATTCGCGGGGGACGAAGTAGGACGGTCGTCGGCGACGACGGATCTAGGGGGGTTGATTCCGCAGGTGGTTCCAGAGGGGAAGAGCGAGAGAGAGCGGGAGAGGGAGAGAGCGAGAGAGGGAGAGAGCAAAGAAAGAGAGAAAGGGAAAGAGAAGAATGTGTGCATGTGTGTGTGCGCGCGCGAGCGTTGAGCGGGCCAACATCGGTGCCGTTGGTGGTGACGTGGTGGTGGTGTTGCTGGTGGTGGTGTTACGGTAGGTTATGCCTTGCATTCCACTCGAGGTCGACGAACCGAGACGAACGCCTGCATGCGCGGCCACGTTGCTCGCTCCTGGCCACTGTCCGGCCTGCCTTGCGTTACCTTGCCTTGCCCTTTCCTTTCCCTTCCTGCGCCTCTCTTTTCCCTTTCTTTTCGTCCTTTCCTCGGGAGAACTATCCTCGTTCCAGCGCCGACTAAGGCTGCCGCGCGCCTCCCTGCCTCGCGAGACACTTCCTTGTCCTTCGTACCTCGACCCCCCTCCTCCCTTTATCCTTCCACTTTTTTTATCTTTCATTGCCAGCAGCGATAAGCTATCCGCCATTTTTCCTGACAAATTGCTGTCGGACCTTCTCCTTTCTAACCCTTCATCAGCGAAATTCGAAGGCCTCCTACAAGTTAGCCCTCCACTTGTTGAATTAAATAATTTCATCACTTGTGCTATATTGTGCTCGAATATTACAACTATAAAATGCAAAAAAACATGAAAAATTGAGAAAAACTATTTTTTGAGTAGCCCCCACTTTTCATTTTTTTCAATTTTCTCAATTGTGCTAGCTTGTGCTAAGACTGTGCTAGCTTGTGTTAAGATTGTGCTACGATTGTGCTAAAATATTACTTTAAAAAAATTAATAAATAAAGAAGTTGTAGTGAATAATAGTTTTCAACATCTAATTAACGTTTAAGTAAGCAACAATCATCCAAACAGCATATAATGATATATCCGAGTTGTGCTAGCCTAGCTTTCTATTTTTTTAAAATTATTTTTTTGACATTATTTTTTTTTACAACGCGATAAAAAACTGTTTATAAAAAGTCTCGAACCTGATTACACAGAGCGACAGTAAGTAATCGATTGGCGTTCCTAATGACTCCATCTACCATGTACGACCGAACGTTTTCCATTATCCAGAATCGTATAAAAATTGACAGGTACCGATTACGAATCCTATGTTTTCCTCCTCAGGACAAGAAAGGAGTTCCGATGACCAAGAAAGTCCGCTTTCCTGTCTTTTTTTGCGAGCATCCGGAAAATCTGGCTTCTCCGATCGGCGAGCCAGTTTTTCGCTTAGCTGTCGCAGATCGAAACGCGGCGGCCTTTCACCGTGTCTCGTCCCGGACTTTTCCTAGTTTTTGTTGCGTGCGAACGACACCTCTCGCGAATGTCTCCTCGCGATTTTCTGGGAGAAATTCCCCCAGTAACACGAAAATATTGGAAAAATATTTTTTAATTTCCATTTTTTTATATCAGATAAATATTGAATCCAACTATGAATATTTTATAGTAAAATATTTAATTTATATAAAATTTGAGGGGATTTTATAAATTTAACAAATCTTATTATTGTATTAAAAAAAAGAATATTAAAAAAAGGTTGAATTGTTTTTAATATTATATGAATGCGTATATAATATTTTGTGCTACTAGGGTCTGGTTCCCGTGGCCAAAATTAAATTTATATAAAATTTGTTATATATTTAATAAATTTTATAATATAGAAAATTTAATTTTATTTGAGGTTTATATTGAATTTTTATATAAAAATTTTTTATTACGATTATTACATCCGGGATGGCGATAGAAACCAATCGTTTCGAGAGAGTCCTCAACGATTTCTTCTCTCGTCGACGACCACTAGGAGCCATCGTCTGCTTTTCCACAGAAGCTTTCCGGTGAAAGTACTGTCTCCAACGCGACACGGTCGTTTTCACCAGCGTTCGTGTCGCTCGTTCGACAGAGTTGCTCCATCAGCGGCGACCAGGTTCGGTAAACGACTATAATTAGTCGGACAATCGGTGCAATTAGCGTGTACCGGTGTAGGCGGATCCTTGAAACCCGGAAACCCGGAGAACGCAACTCACCTGGCTAAAACTAATAATCTCGGCAAAATTGTCCAGCCCACGATCCTGCCACAGGAATCAGTTGGATATTATTATTATCATTATTTATTATAAACAAAATAATTTAAATAAAAATTATTAGGGGATCTATAGGGATTTTTTAATTGTATCTTCTAATAAATATATAAAGGCTGAAGTTATTTTTTGTTAATTAATAATTTAATAACTTTGAAAATATAGTCATATTAATAACAATTTCTCAACTAAATTATTTGATCCTACTCCGAAGAAAACAACTTGTTGATTAAACATATTTTAATATAGAAAGAAAACGTTTTTTTAAATAAATAGACAACTTTACATTGTTGAGTGTTGTCTGAATGTTGCTACACTCGCCACACATTTATGGAAATATTTTAAAAGTGCATAAAAATGTATTTGCTCAAATAGAGAGGAACAATCCACATGATTATTAATTAAATTAATAAATAAATCAATAAATTAATTAATTAAGTTCATTAAATTAATATAGCTCTGATCAGATATTATCCTTCTTTGCAGATAATGGTTTCAAATTCATTTCAGATATTAAACAGATATTAAATATCTGTTAAACTGTTGGCCTCTTGAAAAAGATTCGCACCCATTACTCGCCCGCTCGACTATTTCTTGCTCGTTTTTCTTCGATCCTCTAACTGTCGATGCTACCTCTGTCGTGCTTGCTTTTTGCGCGCCGCAGGTAGCCTGTTTACGGTGAACCTCTTCAACAAATACAGTCCTGTCTTCATTAATGTGCAAACTTCTTTGTACACTTACCTGGAATCTCTTAGATCGTGCAAAAAACAGTTACACGAGCGCGACATGGAAAAATTGTGACTAGCAAAATGTCTTCTCCTCTGCTTAAATGAATGATGACATACAATTCTACGTTTCTTACCTGTTGGTATTACAATATAAATGGTTGGAAGGATAATAACCAGGACCTGCTTACCTGTTGGCTTTCCAATTGATTTTTGACGTTCTTTTTTAAATCATAGTGTAACAATGAATCTGGGAATGAATTATTTCGGTAAATGGTTGGAAGGATAATAATCAGGACCTTCGGTAGCTTTGACGTGTTCCGCAGGAGTTGATCCGTGGCAAAAGAATCTATGAATTCAATATTAATTATTATTACAAAATATTGAATTCATAGATTCTTTTATTGATTATCAATGTCGTTAATTATTATTCAATTAATTAATATTAATTAATATTCAAAAATATTGAATTCATAGATTCTTTTATTGATTATCAATGGTTGTAAGGATAATAATCAGGATCTCCTTACCTGTTGGCTTGACAATCGATTTTTGACGTTCTTTTTTAAACCGTAGTGTAACAATGAATCTGGAAAAGAATTATTTCGATAAATGATTGGAAGGATAATAATCAGGACCTTCGCTACCTCTGACGTGTTCCGCAGGAGTTGATCCGTGGCGAAGGATATTAGCGTGGAACGTTTTCGCAACGAGGTGCGAGCGGCACGCTTTCGGAAAGACGCCTCGGCTCGTTAGCTCGGAATCATTAATCGACTTAACGGCCAATAACCGGCGTCAGTCATTAATTTATCGGGCAAGCGGCCGCGCGGCGCGCCAGGGAACCAGGTGTTTACGGATTAAGGGGGCATTCAGGTGGACGGTGCGCACAAGCGCCGACGAACGAGATCGCGAGTAGGTGGCTGCTGCTTCGCCGGCACGTGTAATTGGGATTAATTAAGTGGAAAGCGTGAATTAAATTAACGGTCTGCCGTCGAATGGACTCGCTCGTTGCATAACGAGCCGACCTCGCGAAAGAGGATACCGCGACGCGCAGGATGCGAAACCGTCGAAGGTTGCTTCGAGATTCTCTCGAGTCCAAGCGTAGTGAACGGCGACACTAACAAAACGCTCCTTTTGTCTCATCATTCAAGCATGGAAGCATTATAGTGTTCCTCGAGTATGCAGTCGGGCGAGCATTAAACAATTTATTATATCGTTAGTATTTTTTATAGGAACAACAATATATTCAAGTATTCGTTAGTCATTCGTTAATCATCGTCTTAGGTGAAATATTAAAAACATTGAAAAAAATACGACGTTTTTAAAACTAGATTAAAAAGTATAAAATAATTTTTCCTAGTCTCATAAAGATTTCTAACCTCGTACAGATAGTCCTGAAATTTATTTAATTTAATTTATTAAATTTATTAAATTTACTAAATTTATTTATTTAATAGCTATGAAAATAATTGCAAGATTTCAAACGAAAAACGTGGGGCCCATGCAATAGATAATTGATGCATTTTGCACTCCATGTTTTTCGTTTTAAATCTCACAATTATTTTCATGGCTATTCAAAATTCCCAATCACAAATTTTCAGGACTATCTTTACGAGGTTAGGAATCTGTATGGGACTAGGAATAAATTGTATTATACTTTACCGGTTTAAATAATTATTTTCTGATTTTTAGTCTTGCATTAATACTTGTATCATTATTTATTATTAATACTTTGTACACTCACTAAGCTTGCTGTAAATCTCACTTAATAAACAAAGCGATGATGTACTACTGATCCTCACGCGGCGACGTACTATCATATACTGAGCTCCGTCGGGACGAATTGGGGCCGTGGAGTGGGGATGAGTCATGGTGCGCGCGCATAGGTCGAGCGGAGTGGGGATCGCTGAACGCGATGACTTAGTTTCGCGGGGGAATAAAAAGGTAAATATTTAATTATTATTTTCTCCGAAATGGATAGACTTTTTAAAAAATTGTTTTTTCAATAATCTATAATAATAATGTATATAATGTAATATATTAATAATATAATACAATAATAGTGTATAATGATTAATCTAGCTCATCAGGAAGTTAGTTTAAAATTAATTGCAAAATTTTGAGAATTGAAAAAAATATTGAAAAATAAAATCACGATGAATGAGTGCAGCCCACTCGAAAGCAAACTCAACGCAACATTCTTAAGGTCGATTTGTCAACGAGACCGGCTCCCGCAATTATCGCGTGGCTATTATTGCTGTTAATTAGCTTAATTACGAGAGGATCCAGTGGCTGGTCCAGAGGCTTCGTTCTAAGCACGAGTGGCACGCAGTCTGCCCACCGATTTCGACAGGCTGCTTTCACGATTGCACCCTTTTGTCGGCTGCCGGAGGGGGCAGTGAGAGCCGGAGCAATTAATTGGACAGCCAAAGAGGAACGATAAAAGGAAATGCCATTCCCTTTTCCGTCGCTCGACAAAAGTTTATCCAACGTGGGGGCAGAGGCAATAATTAATTCCGTGCGCGCGGTCCCCTCTCTCAATTGTTATCTGTCCGGGCTCTCGGGTTCGTCCTCTATTATTTATGCTGCCGCGGATCACGATCATGTTACTTTCCTGTGTATCATACTCGTTTCTGTTACCTTTGCCAAAAGGTATCTCATGATTTTATTACATATGTTAAGAAATGATATTTCTTAAGTCTTAAGTTAACGCACAACAGAGTTGTGTTAATTCAATTACATTGTAATTTAATTAGGAAATTCATTTACTAAGTATTTTAATTGGATGTGTAATTGAAATACAATATAATTGAAATGTCATATAATTGTAATACAATATAATTGTAATACAATATAATTGTGATACAATATAATTGTGATACAATATAATTGT
>CM052320.1:856040-867657 GCA_028455615.1 Lasioglossum zephyrum | reverse complement strand
TTAAATGATCTTTGGGTTGCTCGATTAAAAATATATTTCCTATCTCTCACAATTTCTATACTCAACAGTAGAGAAAATTGTGGAAGAGTTTAATTATATATTCGCCTTCTCAGTTTAGGCTTATCTAGGTATTAGATCCCATTCCTTTTATATAATTATCCAGCCATCGCAGTAATTGTACTCGTGTAATAAATTCTCCCAGGAAGTTATTAACAAGGAAGAAGATCTCAGCTCGCCTTAGCAATGCATCAAGCTGCAAAAGGTCGTGCTCAAGATCAACCCTGTAAACTTTATAAAGAATGCATTGCTTCTAAGAGAAGGTAACCAAGAAACTTCCAAGAATGTTCGACACTCGGCTCGGTGCCCGGTGCAACATTTTGTACATTTGTTTTCGTACGCTAAGTGGATTAATTGGATAGATCGTTTAATTTTTAAGGGTATCGCCCCTCGTCAGCCTTGAGCAAACTTTTCCCCGATCGGCCCCGTTTCCATCGCGATAATTAAGACAGAAGCGGGGCCCGTGTAGCTCGGCCGATGGCCGCGTGGAGTGCAGCTGCTGATTAAACGTGATTTTTAATCCTGCCGTTTCCATGCGTGACTTAATTGCCACCGTCGTTGAAAACGCGAGAAAGCCGGCTTAACGACGCCGAGTTTCAAGCTTCGCCCGGTGGAAGCCGAGCGCCGGCTAGGGTAGAATTTAGCCGGGGGAGCGGCGGGTAAAAATCGCGCGAAATTCCATTCCTCCGCGGAAAATTCCGAGGCAATTTCCGAGCAGCCCCGTCGGTCGTGTTTCTGCGCTCCGCGGGGTGCTTCCAGCTTTGAACGCGACCTTATTTAGCGCGCCAGGAATTCCAGCTCTCCTCCGAGAGAGCTGGAGGCCAGCCTCCAGCTTCGGCACCGTGCCAAAGAATTCGCCCGTGAATTCCGCGGGAATTCGTTCAGGTGGAATCACCTTGTTCCCTGCGCGGCTGGACAACGACCATAGAGTTTCGACGGGAACGTTCGGGGTCCCGCCTCCCAGCACCGAGCTCAAAGAATATCTTCTTCGACCCCAGCCCCTTCTCCCTTCTCTTTGGGTCCCATAGAAATTACCGACACAAATTTCCCCAACACGGTTTTCACCTACAAAGAATCTAAAATTGTTGTCGCTCAAAATCGTTGTCGATTAAGGCTGTACTCATACTGAGGTGCTGGCTTCCGGGAGCCAGCGCCAGATGTCATCCAATTCGAGAGCAAGTTGACAGGTCCCTGCGGTGCGTGCAAGGTCTACATGAGTGGAGCCTTGGTCATGGGGAATTCGAGAAGATCGATGATATCAGTGATAAAGAACATACTATTAGATAGACTCGTGTACAAATTACAGATGCATTTGTCGATAAGATATGGATAAATTATATTTATCAATATTGTAGCTGTCGGTGAAATGTTATCGGTGAAAACCGTGCCAAGGAAATTTGTGTCAGTGATTTCCATGGAACCCCTCCTCTTTAGCAGGCAAGTTCGTCTCCCGACAAGTTCTAAATTATTTCTATCGCGTGTCAATCCAAATGAGAACCTATTAGCGCAACAGCTTCCATCATTCAGGAGACAGTTATTTCTAGGGGTAGTCTTAGAGCATTTGTTCGTATTCTGAAGTGAAGCTTTGGTATTAACAAGGGAAAATAGTCGATCCTTGATAAAGTGCATTATTAATGAGACGATTTAAGCTGATCCTCGTGCGTTCCTCATTTTCTCCTCCCATCCATCAACCCCCATTCTCCGAGAGGCTCCGTCTTGATGCACGAGGCTACATATTCCAATCTTCTCCTCTTCCGTCAGCCGGCGCGGAGCATTAGCAGTCGGTTGCGCAACATAATAGGTAATAAACTTAATAACATTCAATTTTGATTAGCGGCGCAGCCGGCAGTTGATCGCGAAAGGTCGGCTCGTTAGGGTTCAGCCCGAGAGAGGCTGTTTGCAATATAATTCCGTTGCGTAACCGCGGCCTCAAGGTGGTGTGTATCCCCTGGTTGGTCGTGTGTCGCGCCTGCACCTACGTCCAGGATCTTCGGCAGCGTCCTTTAACCTCGAGTTCTCGTGTCTCGGGAAAAGAGAGACCAACCGAGAGACGACTTTACGTAACGATCCCTCGGAGGCGTCCTTCTTCCATCGTTCATTCGTTCGTTGGTCGCATGACCGGCTCCGGTGTAAATCAATCAGCCAGCAGATTCGAATCGCACGGGGCCCGGCAGACACACGATGGTGTGCCTGTCGCTTCTAGGAAGGCAGGTTGCTGCAGGTGTTGCCATCGGACCGCTTCGATAGTGTCATTTCAAATCGTCGCTTTGCAATCGGGGACCCTATTCGGTTGGGACTCTGTATGATGAACCCCCTGCGCACTTGCGATTCACTCAATTGCCAACCCTTCTAGGTTCCAAGTATTTTCTGTCTTTTATTCCAGAACCTGATTGTGTGTAATTCAATGATATTCGCATATGTGGCTGTGTTACTATCCTGTGGAGGACAGCTGAGGAATGCTAATTTGGTGTAACTGATGCAAATGTTACTGTCGAGACTCGCACATCAGAATAAAATCTCGTTTGTAGTTTTGTATAATAGGAAGGAAATAATGAATGAAAAACGAAATAAAAAGGGAGTCAAATATAAATATCTTTTCCAAATATTGTAAAAATATATTTTAAGCCCCATTAACATGAAAAAGATATTTCCTGCATATTTAAAAAAAATATTCGTTACTTAGTACAAAATAAATATTGCATGTGACGCGCACCGCGCGAGATTACGCGAATTGTTCGGCATCTGCATATCTCCTTTGCTGTAATTGCAGACAGATGTACCTGGAAACGCGGGACCGAAGTGTCCCCAATCGTTGCTTCCTCAGGGGAATTCCAGTTTCTTTCTACAAGTGGGAAACCGCGTTCCTTTAATCTGAAACGCCTGGCCAGGATTTTCCTGATGTCTCCAATTAACGGTAGTAACCGCGAGATAGTCCCCCCCTTGTCCGTTGTCGTTTTATCGTCGGCGAGGAGCGCAGCCCGTTTTCTCCGAACCGTCGATACCCGGCGCGCGCGTATCGACCTCCCGTTGTCGACGATACGTCGGTGAATCGATAGTTCGACATGCCTTACACACTTTGCTACTTAGATCCTGTCCTCCTGCAGGACGTCCCGCGCGATAACAGAGTCCCTGCGCTCCTCGAGCTCTACGCAACAAGAGATAAGGGCCACTTTTCACTGTTGCTGCGAGAGCTCTCCTTCTCTTTCCCTCTTTTTCCCACTCGTTCCTTTGGCACGCCTTTTTAAAGAATCCTGGGAATTCGGTTTTTTCGCGAATCAATGCTACGCAATTCCTCATGATCGCTCTGGACCGTTCTGTTAGGGTATCTTCAATGGTAACCAGTTGATCCTGTGATGGAATCTACGTTTTTTGAGAAGCTGCAGAATTTATTACTTCGATTTTATATTATTTATTCTTGGCTATCTTAAAACTGTATGGGGTAGCTAAAATGATTTCTATTGGTGAGTGGGTGGTGCATTTTGAATGTTGGTGTAGGGGCGCTTTGGTTAAACTATGTTGAGGGTATGCAATTAATTTTAGATTTTGTGGAGGTGGTATATTCTTTAAAGAATTAAATAATTATTCTTAAAGTGTGAAATTGATTTGCAAAGTATTGTTTAGCCCTCCCTTAGAAAATCGACTAAATTTTGAGTCTGGAGATTGTCTGGAAGCTCTTGATTATTACTTCACTGAACGAAAGGAGTTAGTTGCCGCAATAAACCGAAGATGTAATAAAACGACAAACGGTGTCGTTGAATACCCCTGCTGGCGATCAAGATTGTTTCCGATGGAGGGATTTCGGGTAAAGGTTTTCGCGAGGCCAGGCCAGGTCGGATGCAGGACTTACGATGCGAACACCATTCCGTTTTCGTAATATTCGTTGCGCAATACCCGTTTCGAGCAATCTTAGCCGAGTTATATTACCGCGGTAATCCGACCGGTGGCATTTTATTAAGGCTGTAGAACCTCTTCGCTTCGGCCGCGGCACGGAACGTGTCTTACGACTGGCAGGACGTAATGTTTACAGTTCTCTCGAAACGTCGTTGTCCGTGGTTACGAGCCTGAGCGTGAACGCACCGCGCCGCGCTGCGCCAGACCCCGGTGCAATCTGCATAAACGGTTAGAGGCCGCTACCTGGAAACTGAGTTTTATTCAATTAACGGTATACGTCTTATTCCCGGAAGATTTCGCGAATTCTCCAGCTCGCGTTCCACTTGTCCCGTGGATCCTCTCTGTCGCACAGTTGGCGAAAATGCCAACCCAACGGGTCTAAACTATTTCACTGAAGTAGGTCATTGGATGTTTCGTTGAAAGAAGAATGTTTTGTAATTTCTTTTCTATTGGGGTTTACAGATGATTGAATATTAACTAAACTTTTGTTAGAAACATTTTTTTTGCAAGGTTGAGGGACATGTTTCAGGTCATAGTAAAAAAAGGACATTGTATTGTAAATGTTTTGTAAAATGGGGCCTAGGATTGTTACTTACTTAAACGTTAATTAGATGTTCAAAACGATTGTTAACTATAACTTCTTTATTTATTTTTTTTTTAGTAATGCTTTAGCGCAATCTTAGCACAAGCTAGCACAATCTTAGCACAAGCTAGCACAGTCTTAGCACAAGCTAGCACAGTCTTAGCACAAGCTAGCACAGTCTTAGCACAAGCTAGCGCAATCTTAGCACAAGCTAGCACAATCTTAGCACAACCTAGCACAATCTTAGCACAAGCTAGCACAGTCTTAACACAAGCTGGTACAAGCTAGCACAGTCTTAGCACAAGCTAGCACAATCTTAGTACAAGCTGTAGCATAACTCAGCACAATTGAGAAAATTGAAAAAAATAAAAAATGGGAGACTACTTAAAAAATCGTTTCTCCCAATTCTTCACCTGATTTTTTATTTTATAGTTGTAATATTCGAGTACAATATAGCCCAAGCATAGCACAATTCAGCACAACTGATGAAATGATTTAATTCATCAAGTGGGGGGCTAACTTCTAGGAGGCAAGATGTTCTAGTTGTAAAGCGTCGCAACATCAATTGCAATCGATTCAGTAGTGGTGGCGATCGTTCTAGTTGTCGTTGGAAAAATCGCTCGATCTTGAATAGCAACGATTACTGGAAAAACATGCGCCGATCCAGGATACAGAATCGATCTCACGACTCGGGACCGTCCGCGGGATAGTAACCGATAATCGTAATATAAGGATCGCATAAATCCACGGTTCTCGGGAGAAGTGTGTCTCGCGGTGATAAATCAGTACCTGTTTTTCCAGCGGATCACGAACACGACCAATAATTCCGCGGCAAGGCCGGTGTGTGTATTCCAAAGAAAGAGAGAGAGAAAGAGATTGTGGGTCCGGCGACACATTTATCCTGGCTCTATTACTGAACACGGGGACGGTTCTTCCTGGTGCGAACTCGCATAATCGTCTATGCAGATCGAGGGAGGGAGGAGGGCCACGGAACGATGAACGAACGAAGAAACGAACGAAGGAAGCGAACTGCACCGCCACGCGAGATGCGATACCAATTACAGAGCGGCCGGACACGTTCGCCATGACGTACGGCCGATGATATTTTATGGTGGCGAGCACGGTACCGCTCCGCCAAGGAACATTAGAAATCGAACCAATACATCACCGTAGGCCAGACCTAGCCGGCTCGATTCGGTTTTCACGGCTACGGCGATTTTAATTTCAAATAAGCCCCAGCCGGATCCACGGCCGATCCGAGATAACCGTATTTAGCCCGGGAATTAATTACTCGGACGTTTAATATGCTCGCGGAAGAAATCGGGCCGAGGCCCCGGCGCCTGTCCTTCAGGTGAATGATATTGAACGATCGCATTAATACTGTCGCTCCAAAAACGGTCTACGGACACACTCCGCAATGCGCGGCACGGCTCTTTCAAAATTGCTTCTGATAAAGCTGAATTCTTCTCAAATGCTGGATGGACTAGTTTATCCGTTTTTTTTCTGAGGCAGGTCCGATGACCTTGACCATGACATATGTTATCGAGGACAACATTCTGAACAACTTTTGTCATTACAACTACCTGGCGCTCGGTTTTAGTTTTCGAGATATTTGCGACAAACTATTGCTAATATTGTGTTGAATTTTTCGTATATTATCAGATTTCGTGCTAGCTTGTGCTAGCTTGTGCTAAGACTGTGCTAGCTGTGCTAGCTTGTGCTAAGACTGTGCTAGCTTGTGCTGAGATTGTGCTAGCTTGTGCTAAGGTTGTGCTAGCTTGTGCTGAGATTGTTCTAGCTTGTGCTAAGACTGTTCTAAGATTGTGCCAGTTTGTGCTACCTTGTGCTAGCTTGTGCTAGCTTGTGCCAATATCGAAATCTGACAGCAGGTCTCTCCGCAGCATTTGAAAGTTTGAAAGGTGTTCAGCGTGTGCACCTGAAGACGGTGCAAAGAAAGCGCGTTTTTCCTGAGCCCTTGTGGTTCGTTTCGCGTTGGTCAGAGAGGAGAGGCTGGTCGGTTACACCGGATTCTTGTACACGGCGGATCGACGTTCCCGTTCCTGGTTGGTTCCCTTCGACGGTCTTCGTATTGTTTCTATTCCGCTGCCGGCATTGTCCTCCCGGCGCGAGGAGTAATGTAATGGGGGTCTCCGAGCGAACGGGCTACGCCATTGTGTCGGGATTTATTGGACGCGGCCGGGGACAAAGGTTTGTCACTGCAAATTATGATTCGTGCACGCGCCCCCACCATGATCGCGAGAAAGTCGCCGGCCAATTACCGCCTTTCTATTCTACGATCCACCGGCCTTTCGGACCGTGGCTCACATTTTTCTCGAGGCTGTCGTTGCGCTGTCCTTCTCGATACAGGGCGTGGTATTCTGCAAGAATGATAATTAATTAACTAAATTATATTATTATAAGTGCAAGATCAACATTCAGGAATGTAGGGTGTCCTTACTATTCTAGAGTTCCTAATGTTTCTCATCCACGAAACTCCAAGGATAACAAGAAACTTGATTCTCTTTTTAAAACCGAGGAAGAGGTGAGGAAAGGAAGCTGATGATTTCATCGGGAGTTCAGATTTCTTCCAGGAAATTTTAATTCCTTCCTTGAACCACGGAACTCAAGATGCTTATTAGATCCCCTGGGGCTTCTAAGTTTCCTCGTTTACGTAGTTCCAAGAGAATTCATGGATTTCTTCTTATTTATTTTATCTTTTACCTTAGTTTCGACATCACGTGTCATCGGTAACAGCACACGCGCGTTTGTTGCCTAGCTTATGGCGTCGCAGAAATCACGGGGCCTTCTTGAACCAGGCCGTCACCTTCCGACGTCCGTAAATCCGATGTATCTGGCGCAGATAGATTACAAAGTGGAAGGTTAGCTCCACGTGGGCGGATTGCTGCCTTGGCGACGAATTTCGAATACGTGTCCACTGAAGGAACTCGGAAATGGAAATTGAAACAGGAAGAGACTGTCTTGTTTCTCTTCTGGTTCTTTTTCTAGTGTCACGTCTGGTATAATCAATAAAAGAATCTATGAATTCAATATTTTTGAATAATAATTAATATTAATTCATATTAATAAAAGAATCTATGAATACAATATTTTTGAATAATAATTAATATGAATTAATATTAATTCAATATTTTTGAATAATAATTAATATGAATTAATATTATTCTTTCTGAATAATAATTAATATTAATTATTACTTATACAGAAACAGCATCAGAAAATCTGATTATTCACCGGTAGAATTTAGGCAACGGAATCGCACCGGCCACTTATCAAAAATAGTCAGGTGTAGCAACCGGTTCGAATCTAAAAAAAGCAGCCGAAGCCTCGAAACGCGGGGCATTATAAAAGGAAGGCAACTTTCCAATCCGTCGAGCAACATTGTTCGAGAAGAAGGTCCGCTGGGCGGCAGATTTCGCTTGTGTCCTTGGGACATCCTCAAGACGTTTCTACGAGTTGTAGCTGCGGAGAAAATTCCGCGGACACGACCCAGAAAATCTGTGACCTTCGGCGGTGTAATAATTTATATGCTAAATAGAATATATAAATTAAATATTATAAAATATATACAATCTAGACGTAACCACTAAAACAAAATTTTAATCAACTAAAAAACTATCGACTAAATATTCGATAGTACTATAGCAACTAAATAGTAATTACTCGATGGTGCCAACATTAAATCAAGCTTCGCGGATCACATAGCGAGATGTTTATCCGTTCCGTGGCCCAGAAGAACGTCGTTCCGAGAGAGCCCCCTGGTCAGCAAGAAAGGGGGAACGGAACGCAGGTGCGGCAGGTGAGCTACACGCAAAATCTGCGCACACGAGCCCTCCTCTAGGCGTGGCCGGTTAAATAATCGCGGGCCGACGAATTATCGCGGTGTCTGGCCCCGGCGGACCGTGAAGATAAAAATCGGCGAGTCGTCGACACCGGGGAGAGTCGATCATCGTCTCGCCTCAGGTGATCTCTCGGTGTGTACACGGTACCTACCTGGTCGCTATTTGCCCGGTGTTTACCCGCGCGAACTATAGCGCCGGGGAAACCGGTGACCCGCGACACTGCTCGCTCGTTCCGGGACAACTAGATCCGTATCGTTTCAACGCTCGTTTGTAACTCGCCGGGGGAATTCCAGCGGCGATTACTCGCCCCCCTGGAAAACAGGATTCGATAACGAACAATGATCGACGACTCGCCGCTTCCACGAACCCCTTTGTCACGTTCGATCCGACTGTGCTCTCGATCTTTTGCTCCGCGATCTATCCTACCAGTACGATCGACATTTTTAAATCCAACGCTTCCTCCTAGCCCCAGGATATCTTGCTCTCCGGATTACTGTGTTTCTTCGACTGCTGTCTCGCTCTTTATTCGTTCCACATCCTTGCTACATTATCAATTGCAAATACGCTACTTCAGTCACGAACAGATAAAATCCATTTTTTACGTAAAAATTTAATTTAATCCTTAAATAATATATAATTTACAAAATTTAATATGAAAATAAAATTCAATATGAAAAAATTTAAAATTTTTTCATATCAAAATTCAATATTAACCTCAAATAATATTGACTTTTTTTATAGAAAATTTAATATTATTTGAGGTTAATATTGAATTGTGGAACGGATAAAGAGCGAGCCGGCAGTCGAATTTTTATATGAAAAAATTTATATATTGATTTTTTTATAGAAAATTTAATATTATTTGAGGTTAATATTGAATTTTTATATAAAAAATTTTTATATATTGAATTTATATAGAAAATTTAATATTGTTTGAGGTTTATGTATGTGTGTATTGAATTTATATGGAAAATTTAATATTATTTGAGATGTGTCCACTGGTCCAAACATTAACGAAATTGATAATCAATAAAAGAATCTATGAATTCAATAGTTTTGAATAGTAATTATTAGAATTAATATTACTATGATTTAATATTAATTATTATTCAAAAATATTGAATTCATAAATCCTTTTATTAATATTAATTCGTATTAATTCATATTCAAAAATATTTAATTCATGGATTCTCTTATTGATTATCAATTTCGTTAATGGTTGGACCACCAGACGTGATACTACTCTGAAAACTAGAGTACAAGAGTGACGAGGAGAGCGACACCTCTAAGAGAGGCAAGAAGTGAAATCGGTGATAAGTCCTGGGGCCCCCTCGGCAAGCGAAGAAAAATCACAGAATCTGTGCTCGTGGAGCCTCGAGCTGGTTCGACGTTATCAGTGTTTTCGTACGAGAGTCTCGACGGGAGAGAAATCCTCGACCTTGATGAAAGCTGCCCGCCGTAGATCCCACCGGTTAACCGGCTGCTTACAAAATATCTGTCGTGTTCATCTAGCCGCGGACAACGAGACGTTTTCACTCCGCGGGAAAATCGACGAGCTCTCTAATTAAACTGTTCGCTGAACGAAACGCATCGAGGGCGAGCGGTCCAGGCGCGCTAGACTCGACCAATTAAGACCGAGCGATAAATCATCTTTAAGAATGGACAACGTGGAGAACGCGGGAACCTGGATTCCGTGGAACGCGAACGGACACTCGCGTGACGCGCGGCCTCGAACTCGATCATGGTCTCGCGTGTCCTCGGAAATAAAAAACCGCAGGACTCGATTCGTTTCTCGTGCGGCAGAAAAGTCGGCCGCTGCGTTTATTGATGAATCGACGGTTCAATTATTGCCTAATGGAGATAATATCGGGACCGTAACCGCGAATGGACCTTAAGGGTAGGGGAGAGTCTGTTATTTCAAAGAAATTTCGTTTCGTGCTGGCCCACAGTGTGCCAAATGAGCGTGAAAATATCTATATTTATATTTAATATTTTTTAAAAATATTTATTTTATTTATTAGAATTAATATTAATATGAATATCTTGATATTAATTTTGATAATTATAACAAAATTGATAATCCATAAAAGAATCTATGAATTCAATATTTTTGAATAATAATTAATATGAATTAATTTTAATTCATATTAATAAAAGGATCTATGAATTCAATATTTTTGAATAATAAGTAATATTAATTCATATTAATAAAAGAATCTATGAATTCAATATTTTTGAATAATAATTAATGTGAATTAATATGAGTTAATATGAATTAATAATTAATATTAATAATATGAATTAATATTAATAATTATTCAAAAATATTTAATTCATAGATTCTGTTATTAATATGAATTAATATTAATTGTTACTCAAAAATATTGGATATTAATTCATATTAATTATTATTAAAAAATATTGAATTCCTAGATTCTTTTATTGATTATCAATATTGTTATAATTATCAAAATTGATAATCAATAAAAGAATATATTAATTCAATATTTTTCTATAATTTCAATATTTTATAATTCAATATTTATGTGGGATCCATAATTTTGTGCCTCTCGAAGTACTTTAATTTTTGGGCGGACACTCACAGGCATCCGAAATTATGAACAGTGACGTTTTGGTTAAACCAAATAGACATTTATGCCGTTCCCGTGTCGTCGTCGTCGTCTTCTTCGTTGTCTTCGAGATCCGCCGACTTTCACTTCGCTCCCGGGCCCTCGACATCGTACTTTCTCCGATGCACCTGTCTAACTTTAATTAAAAGCCGCGAGACGTTGCTTTTCGGATTGATCGCCGCGATCGTGACCACCGTGTCGCACCTGCGCCGGCCTCGATCGCGATCGATCCGACTTGTTCCAATCCGGACGGCATTGTTCCTGGAAAATTGAAATCTGTTCGCTGTGCGCGGAGTTTCTACCAGACAATATTCGCGGTTCACAGTTCATTTAATCTTCCAAGGTGGAAATTTTTTATATGATAATTTAATATAATAAAATTTGAGGAGATTTAATTTAAATAAAATTTAATAAATAATGTTAAACACCCTACAAAAAATTAATATATACATTTTTTATATGAAAATTCAATATTAACCTCAAATAATATTAAATATATATTTAATTTTCATATAAAAATTTTTTATATATGGAATGTATATTGAAAATTATATATAATAAAATTTGAGGAGATTTAATTTAAGTAAAATTATAAT
>CM052320.1:769158-855940 GCA_028455615.1 Lasioglossum zephyrum | reverse complement strand
ATATATATATATATATATATATATATATATATATATATATAAGTTATTTCTCAAGGAAAAATGGAAACCAATGTTTTACCATTTGTAATAATTTTTATGACCTTTCAAGCAACTTAAAGAACAAGAATTTCTGTTTTTTTTTTTCATTTATTAGCGACAATTGAGTTATAACGACTTCGTTTGAAATGCAATTTTTTTCACCGCATAAAATATCAAACGACCAGGACATTCGAACTAGAATGGGATCGATCGATTGCGACAAGGAGGAAGTCGAACGTAATGGTACCGATCATCCCCTTAATGGTAGGATCGACCACGATCAATCCCAGAGGCAGATCAGCGGCTTATTTACTCAGCAGGCGAACTAATCAGCAGGCAATAACAATTTATTATCCGGCGAATCCGTGTGATCATCGACGGTATTGAGCTGGCAGCGGACACACACGCGATCACGCATGCGATCGATGTCTCGTCGGTTAGGATTAGGATAAATACTAGAGAATCAGACATACGATGATAGTCAATTCTTCAAAGTATTGTAAACAAATCAATCTTACTTAAAGTCTTCTGGACAAGTTTTTATTCGATAATTAGAATGATCATATTATAGTTTAATATTATTTATTAAATTTTATTTAAATTAAATCTCCTCAAAAAATTTTTATATATTGAATTTATATAGAAAATTCAATATTGTTTGAGGTTTATATTGAATTTTATATAAAAAAATTTTATATATTGAATTTATAGAGAAAATATAATATTGTTTGAGGTTTATATTGAGTTTTTATATCAAAAATTTTTATATATTGAGTTTGTATAGAAAATTTAATATTATTTGAAGTTTATATTGAATTTTTATATAAAAACTTTTCGGGTCCCGAAAGTGAGATACGTTTCGGGTTCCCGAAAGTGAGATTTTATACAAAAAATTTATATATAAAATTTAATATTATTTCAGGTTTATATTGAATTTTTATATAAAAAAATTTCATATATCAAGTTTATATACAAAATTTAATATTATTTGAGGTTTATATTGAATTTAAATAAAAAATTTAATATTATTCGAGGTAAGGCTAAGCTCTGACAGATCTCAAACTTCTTTCCTTCGATCGGCAGCTGGGGAGATCGATCAATCTAATCGCGGTCGTCGTAACAAATTCCCTCCTCACTTGTGTCCCGCGCTCATCGACCTTGATAAGGCAGATCTGCTATCCGAACGTTCCAATTTCACCGGCGCGTTGCTTCCTGGTTATCGATTATCTCCGACCACTTAACCGTCCATAACGACTCGGCGCGACGAGGCCGGCGCGGCGTTTAGTCACGGTGTCTTATCAAGAATGTAGGCTACCGGCTTGGTTTTCCTGTTGCCGCGAATATATCAATTTACCGTATGTATCGCGGTCTTCGATCTACCCGGGGCCCGTCCCTACCCAACGCGGTGCTCGGAAACACCCACCGTCATCGTTCGCGTCTGCGAATCGATCGATCGTTCGATGGAAACGACACGATGCGGTCGTGCCCGCGGTCGCCCCCTTCTGTCCGCCTCCGTCGAGAACCAATCAACTGGCGATGGTCCATTAATTAATCATTACCACGTTTTTACGATGGCGGCGCGGCCCGATCGACGCTCTCTAGCCTGCAGCTCGCGCGCCAACCGACCGACCGGCCCGAGACTCTCCTCTCTTCGACTCCTCGTGACTCCCGGCACCGTTGACGGGATAATCTACGATCGGATCGGTCGTTACAGCTTCACTTCGACTTCCTGGTGGCTGATTATCCGCCGTGGACCGTATCCCCCGCGATCGGGCTCCGCTCCAGTCATGATATGCTCGGGGACCGTTCATCGCGATCCCACGGGGATGCTGATCAGGGTGACGCCATGACACTGTATTCAATTTTTCGAGTACTACTGTGCTCGAAAAGTTCCTAGAATTTCTTGGAATTAAAAAATAATGTAGTTACACGTCAGAAAACACCGATGACCTTGATAACTTCGACGAAAGTGACCTCTGGAAAAAATATTCTAGCCAGATCACAATAACCTGAAGAGATATTTAGATGTTCTTATTTAAAAGGACCTAAAAAGACCTTTAAAAGGACGTGGTTATATTAATTGTTAATAATAGAGGGGAGTGGAAACACACACGCAATAGCAAAAAAGTATTAGCAAAGAACATGTGTAGAATTAGCTATCCCCCTCCCCCTTCAGTATGGGGATAGCGGATCGGGAGGAGGGTGATTTCGATTTAGTATAGCAAATTCCTCCACACCCTTAAAAAAGAGGCGGTTAATAATTGTTATGCGATCGGCCGGGCATCACGGGAAATCTAGAGAAAGAAAGAGTAAGTGAAAGAGAGAGAGAATGGGCCGATATACCCGACGGTGTTCGTGACATTGTAACTTGGCACCGAATGTCGCGCGACTTCCTGGTCACCGATCAGGCTTGTATCTTCTTCGGCTCCGTGTCCGTGTTTACCTCACGATTCTCACGTGGCGTGGTCATAGCGTGGCATGGCGTGCTACCATGCATAAGACCCGCCGCTCGCTATCACTTCGCTTGGTCCCCCGGCTCCGAGAACGGAGAGAGAAGAGAGAGAATGGGCGAGGTTCTGAAGGGACCCAATCTGACCCGAACGGTAACGTGACCCCCGACGATCCTCCACGCGATTCTTCGATCGACCACGATCATGGCGCGTTTCGCAAACGATCTTTCGGAGTATGAATTCCGCCCGGAATTATGACCTCCCAGACAAGCTGACAGTCTCACGGAAGCTCTTCTGATCGTGGTTGTTATACCTTGCGGTTACATTGGTAAATTGTACACTTTTGATAAACCTAAACGTGTCTACTAGTGCCAAGTAATTCACTCATATAGACCTTGCACGCACAGCAGGGACCTGTCAACTTGCTCTCGAATTGGATGACATCTGGCGCTAGCTCCCTAATCCAGTGCCAGATGTCATCCAATTCGAGAGCAAGTTGACGGGTCCCTGCTGTGCTACAAGGAAAATAGGTTTCCATGGGCCTGTTTCCCATTCACGCACAATAGGGACCCATCAACCCGCGCTCGAATTTGATGACATTTGGCGCTGGCTCCCGGAGCCAGCATTTCATATTGAATTTATGTAGAAAATTTAATATTACTTGAGATTTATATTGAATCTTTGTACAAAGAATTTTTATATATTCAATTTATATAGAAAATTTAATATTATTTGAGGTTCCTTCAACCCATTCAAATAGTACAAAATATTTTTTGCTTCGCAACAACCTGAAGAAATATTTAGATGTCCTTATTTAAAAGGACCTCCCTGTATATAAATAAATAAACGAACCACTCCTGTTCTTTGCTTTCAACCAGCATGCACCGGGACCCCGGCAATGAAATCGTACGCGAACGCTTTAATGTTATTGGCCGGTAGAAATAACGGCCCGTGGGCCCCTCGAGAATCGCGTCGGTGCGATCAGGCCCATTCTTTTTAACCACCGAAATTTACAACGACCGGCGTTAATAGCGTTATCCGGCGCGATCGCTACGGTTGTTCGTACACGGCGAGCACGTTCGGATGAATCCTTGCGGGATCCATTCCGCTCTAAATCGTGATCTTATCGCGAGCGACATTACGTGCATCTTCGCACTCGACATCACCGCCCATCAACGAGCCAAGAGAGCGCTGTAATAAATTCGTCCCGGCGAAGCTTCGCCGGAGAGTTCCCGTGGATCCTTCGAGCCGCGCTGGACCGCTTTCTAACTTCCGTAATCGATGGATCTGCTCGAGGAACGATCGCGACCAGATAATACGCCCGGGAACGGGCCGGGCACGACCGCAGCCGGTCTCCGGCGATTTCAACGCCTCCAAAGGAAGCGTCGCCGCGCGGAATATTAAGCGTCTCGACCGACCACGATCTTGTCGCCGGGGAATTAGTTTGTCATGCTGCCACGGAAGCTCTTCAAACTTATTACTAACCCCTCCCATCCGCACTTTGCATGGCTTCCGGATTTTACAAAGACGTTCGTGTCTTTTCTTTTCTTTTTTAATTTATTTAACGAATATTTATTCATTTATTTATTTATTATTTATTATTTACTTATATCTATTTATTATATTTCATTTATTATTTCATTTATTTCATTTATTTCATCTATTATTAACAAGTTTCCGGGTTCTGGATCGTTTAGCTTTCCCATAATTAATGTGGAAATAGATATAGCGAACAGAGAATTATGTCATCGCGTTCAGTGATCCCCACTCCGCGCGACAACGCCCCCCACTCTACTATGCGCGCGCACTCTGACTCCTCCCACTCCCCACTCCGCCTCGACGGAGCTCAGGGATAGTACGTCGATAGTACGTCGCCGCGTCACGATCACTTTATGAAATGAATTTTATAGCAAGCTTAGTGAGTATACAAAGTATTTATAAAGAATGATACAAGTATTAACACAAGACTAAAAAGCAGAAAATAATTATTTAAATAAAAATGAATTTTTAAAAATACCACTTTTTTAAATCCGGACTAGAAAGTATAAAATTATTTTTCCTAGTAGCTATGAAAATAATTGTAAGATTTCTAATAATTGTAATATTATTAAAATAATGTAAAATAATTGTAAGATTATTAAAAATTCACAATCACAAATTTTCAGGACTATCTGTACGAAATTAGGAATCTGTATAGGACTAGGAAAAGTTATTTTATACTTTTTAGTGGTATTTTTAAAAATTTGTTTTTATTTAAATAATTATTTTTTGCTTTTTAGTCTTGTGTTGAATAAATATTATAATAAAAAACATGATGCTTCATAATTTTATACTTTTTAGTCCGGTTTTAAAAAGTGATATTCTTTTAAATCTCTCTCTCTCTCTCTCGAATTTCGAGAATGGGATTAAGGGGGAAAGGATTCATGGGGATCGAGAAGGCGTTCTCTCAGGATCGAGAAGGGTCCTCGATCTCGCGGCTCGACGCGAAATTCCGCGCGTCACTGGTGACAAAGTGGTATGTCCAAGTTTTTGCCCACCTTCCTGTCGAGGAAGCGCCCCGTCCCGAATGATCGACGCGACGCTCGTGCGCCGATGAAACCAGAAGTCCTTGATCCGTGGGCGATGCAAAACGATCGTCGCTATACCCGGAAGAAGGTGCGGTAGGTCAGCGTTCCGAAGCCGCCGCCGCCGTTCGACCAGTCGGAGCGCCTCTTCCTGGAAGCTTTATCGTTCCGAGGACACTCATTCAGCGTTTCGTTATGCGAGGGTGGATCATTAATCTTTCGCTCGATCGGAAGACCGCGGAACACTCTGCACACCTTACTTTTTCCGATGTATCGTTACCCAATACGTTAAATTATTGCCACTTGAAAGGAACACTTCTTAATACGAGTGTATACATATATATAAAATATTCAATATATAAATAATAATCTAAATAAAATATATATATATATATATATATATATATATAAAATTATAATATTATAATATACATAATATATAATATTAATTGTATAATTATAAATATTATATGTATAATTATAATTATATTATCTATATTGTATATTATAATTATAATGATTATAAATATCATTGTAGAATTATAAAAATTATATAATAATTATAAATAAGTATAAATATATAAATATATATAAAGTGTGTATATATAAAAAAATAATTTTAAAAAGGGTGAAAATTCACCCATTTACTATTTTCACATGCTATAAAATAATTTTTTCCTCTTTATCTGTATCGTGAGACGAATTTCTCTAAAATGTGACGTGATAAATGAAGTAAAGTTTATTAGTTAAAAATTGTGAAACAAAACTGGTTGAGAAAGTATCATAGAATCTTTTATGCAACTATTTCTGAGGAGTGTATGAGGGTTAATGCTGAAGCAACAATCTTAAAAATGTAATTAAAAGACAGACCAAAATAAATAAATAATAAATAATAAAAATAAATATAAAAATAAAATATTTTTTTATTTTTTATTTATTTAATATTATTTATTTATAAAAATAAATAAAATTAGTGAATAATTCACTAAAAAAAATGAAATAATAATAAAAATATGAAATAAAAAAATAAAATTCACAGTTTATTTCGTGTTTCTTCTGTTCATACGTGAGAGGAACAGGAAATCCCGAATCGAAATCCGAGTAGGTCTTCACTCAGTCCTCGTGGCACACTGTCGCACAGAGAGACAGGTAAAAGAATGGACCCCCGGGTCGTTGTCTCGTGTGCAACCATTGAAAGCTCGGCGATCTTGTTCATCGATGATCGGAACGACCAGAACGGGTTCAGCCAGAAAGAGCTACACTGGTGGGCGGTGTTAACGACTGGCTGTTCAAACCAGGAAGATACGATAGGTCAGGAATATGCGGGTCCCCTGATCCACGAATTACGACGTACGGTCGAGGAACCTATGCTCCACTTTAACAGGACGATAGATGACTGGGCATGGCTACTTGTTGCTCGGCTTGTTCATACTAATATCTCCTCAGCCGTAGATCCACTTACAGTTACCCGAATCGTTATTCTAAGTCAGAAACTTATTCCAGACTGATTTAATAACAATTCTTTGGAAAATCTTATTTTTAATCTTATTTTTAAAATCTTGTTTTTACAGTCTTATTTTTAATCTTATTTTTGAAATCTTATTTTTAAAATCTTATTTTTTAAATCTTATTTAAAACGCATGTCGATCCTGGTTGAAGCAATCGTTTCGCCGGATTTCATGAGAAATGATGAACAGCGAGCAGAGATCGTCTCTGGCAAAGAATTGGCAGCGCCGAAAGGCATTTTCGCAGGTCTGGGCCGTGCGATGCTCAACAGAATTTTCGCACGTCTCCGGCGAAGAAGCGCGCAGGGGAGGGGGGCTCTATTGAAGCGAGGAGGAGGGTCGCAAAAGCGGAGGTTGCGGCAAGCGTTACACGAGGAAGAGATTACGGGCTGTTCGGGTTCCGTGCTTTCTCTTCCACCGTCTCAATCCTCCGGCATTGTTCGGGGCCCCGGGCGTCGTCCGCTTCGTCTTCTTCTTCCTCTTCCTCCACGAGAGATCTTCCCACGCACGTGCCGTGGTCCGCGCGCGCGCGGAGAGGCCTGCTGAATAATTACCAGATGAAGATACCGCCGCACCGCCTCGTGTAGGCTGAAATCTCACCTCTTTCTTTCTTACCCGTTGCTCTTTCCTCGTCCCTCGTGATCAGCCTCTCTGCTTCTTCAGCGAGGATTTTGCAACGGTACCCGTGTGCCTATTCGACGACGCGTCCCCTCGCGGATAACCAACCCACGGGGATCGACCCCTGTGGACAACCATAACCTCTATGATGGTCCCCTCTAAACATATAGCAGTCACGTCGATACGGTAGCTTTCCGCCTTTTCATTCATCCCTTTGCCCATCAAGGTTCCTACCACTGTAGGGTAGACCTTTGGATTTAGTGGAGACTCTGATGGGGCTTGGGATTAAGGGTAATTGGATGTAGGAGCTTCGCCAACGTGGCTCCTCAATGTGTGAGCACCTTAGGGGGTTGTAAGAGCAAATACTCTTTGTTTCACTTTCTGTTCGAGCTGCTAACTGTCTTAGTATCTATTCAAAGATCCTGGGACCTGCTTTAACAGAAGACGTCGTTAGATTGTAGACTGCTACATGCAGGGTAGACCTCTAGATTCAGTAAGAGACTCTGATGGGGCTTGGAATTAAGGGTAATTGGATGTAGGAGCTTCCCCTGGGTGGCTCTTTCTAAGCTTCTTATGGGGTTGGAACAGCAAATACTCTTTTGTATGTGCCTTTTTTCACTTGCTGTTCGATCTGCTAACTGTCTGTGTATCTATTCAAAGATCCTAGGACCTGCTTTAGCAGCGGATGTCGTTAGATTGTAGACTATTCTACAGATTCTAAGCTTCCATAGAAGGAATGTAACTGCAATGGCAACATTTTATAAAGATCCCTAACCTCGTCTAAACAACGCAGTTTAGTGGAACGATCCAGGCCAGCGTGATTACCAACAGATGACGTAAACGAGGCCTAACCCCGTCTTATCTTCGCATTATCAACAGAGCATTGTTCCGATCGGAGACACGGGCACGCAAATCGCGTGTCGTAAGACGGACACTCGTTAATGAGTAGGCTGTAACCCATAAAGAACGGGATAAATAATGGATCTGGGTCGTGCGCTGGCTACGCGAAGGTAGCCAGGGTGCGTTATCAGTGTGCCTACTCGCAGTTTTCCCGCGGAAAGCGGCCATTGTGCTCGATGAAAAAGCAACAGCCACGGACTCTCTCCGTTTTGAATATATTCCCTGAACTTTCTCCTGGTCGGGATTCATCGGTGTCCACAGTTCGTCGTTCCTGTTGCGTAATCACGCGAATGATCCCGTGGGACATCGCGGATCCAGTCGATCGTGTAACCGCGCGTCTGCAAAATTTACGCCGCCATTTGCATACAATCGAAGGCTTCCGTCCGTGTTCCGGTTCCGTCGCGATTTCTTTCAATATCGCGCGTCAAATTCCCCGTGAGAATTCGTGAACAGACTCAGCGGGATATTTTACATATTTAATTAATTTTATAGTAAAATATTCAATTTACATAAAATTTGTTTATGAAAACAAATTTTTATTTGAAATAAATAAATAAAATAATAAGAAAAAAAATTTTTTTATGAAATTTTTATATGAAAATTCAATATTGACCTCAAATAATATTAAATTTTCTATATGACCACTAAAATGATCATTGCCTAATGTGTAGATTGTGGATTTTATAATAAATTCAACGAATTCTAACAATTTATCACATTATTTTTGACTTATTAGAATTATCAAAAGAAGGTATACATTTATTCATTCAATAATTCTGGTGTTTGATGAGACTTTCCTTGGTCATTTGGTCTGCCATTTATTTCTGGTTATTCGTGGTGAGTTTTGATTTTGCATAAACATCCGCAGGGTTACACGGCCGCGTACTAATATCAGAGGATTTTTATACGAAAGGGAAATGGCTGTAAAAGATATAGGATCGGTGGAACGAAAGAGAAACCGCAAAGGCTGTGTTAGCTCCCAGCTCTTTTTCACGAGCTTTATTTCTAATTAACGGCAGCACAGTGTTAATTGTCCAGCTGCCGGCGTCGAGAAGCCTCGCAGATTCCTCGGGTTGGACAGGTTCAGCCTTGGGTTCGCTAGAATTCTCTCGGTTGCAACGAGTGCTTCTAGGAAAATGGAGAAGCGCCATAGAAAGTGATACTTCTCGCGTGGAGCCGTAGAAAGTAGCCATGCTGGTGGTCGCTTTCGAAAACTCGTGTTACCAGATAAAAATTATGTTAAAATCGTGGAACAATGTACGAGCTAGCCAAGTTTTAACTCCCGATATAATTATAAATAACCGTATTCAAGAAATTTATTTGATTTTCTTTGCGTACGATAGAAAATTCTGGCGAGAACCCGAAATATCGGGTCGGGTCGGGTACCCGAAAATTTCGAGACTCCCGAAAGAATCGGGTCGGGTCGGGTACCCGAAAATTTCGAGATTCCCGAAAGAATCGGGATTCCCGAAAATTCCGAGAAATCAGTAATCATTTATATTCGTTTTAATGAATATATTCATGGTTTTGGATTTTTTTATTCTAGATGTTTTCGACAAATTATGTTACTTTAGTTTCTACTTATTTAATTTATTATTATACCCGAGTATACCCGAGAAATCTCGGGTTCGGGTCGGGTCCCGTAGAGACATAGGGAGCCGGATACTTTCGGGACCCGAAACGTCGGGTTTCCTGAGATCTCGGGTTCTCGCACAAGCCTGCGGAATATATGGTGTAGGAATAGTGCACAAATAAGTAATAAGTGTAATTATTTATTCTAAATTTTCATGTAAAAAGCCACTTTTTCGACAATTTAATCTTTATTAAAATCACACAGATTTTGAAATATACGTCTGAGCTTCCCGAATTGCTCAGCGATTAGAGAAAGAAGAAATTGAAAGAATGTTGTTCACTAAATTTTCGGGAACCCGACCCGACATTCGGGTCCCGAATATTTCGGGAATCTCGAGATTTTCGGGAACCCGACCCGACTTTCGGGTCCCGAATATTTCGGGTTCTCGCACACACCTAATAACAGCGTTTTAACATTATAAATCTGAAACTTCGTTGTGCTTTTATTGAACCGTGCGTTTTCTTTGTTTCCAGAGATGGCAGCGGAGATGGTTCGTCCTGTACGACGACGGAGAGCTGACGTACTCTGTGGACGAGCACGTGAGTACCATGCGAAAAACCATTTAATGCAAATTTCCGTATTCGACCCGGTGACTGCACACGGCGAATCGAATCCTCTTAGCCCGTCTTTCCACGGGAGCGACGCGTAGTCGCGCACGAAATCCACTTTGCCGCTGACAAATCCGTTTAACGTCCCGATACGGTTTCATTCGGAGTGATCGCGACAACGGAAACGCCGCGCGTAATTCGAATTTTCCATCGTGACCGTACCGTGTTGCCCGCAGCTAATCCGACTTTAAAATTAATTTCAAGAATTAATTTGTCGATCTGCCCCCCCCCTCACCGCTGGTAATCCGTGTACCAACAATAATCCGTTCACCGTCTCGCAGCACCAGAAGAACTTCGCATTTACCATATACATGATAGGTATTCTCAAAGCGACAGCAGTTGGATTTATTGTTATTTTTACCGAATAGTTAAATTTTATATTAAAATATTTGATTTATATAAAATTTGAGGATATTTTACATATTCAATGAATTTTATAGTAAAATATTAAATTTATATATTCCTCCATTCTGAAAGATAGCCATGGATTTAATGAATTATTATTTAAATAAATGAATAAATGAATTAAATAAATGATTAAATGAATTAAATAAATTAATAAATGAATTAAATAAATGTATAAATGAATTACATAAATTAATAAATGAATTAAATAAATTAATAAATGAATTGAATAAATGAATAAATGAATATATTAGCGAGCAAAGAGTGGACATTGTTGAGAGTAACACAAGAGTAAAAAGAAACTGTCAACTCTGATAGCACATATTTTATTATAATAATATAAAGATATAACGTATTTTTTATTGTTATTTACAGCAAAATATGCAATAGTAATACGTTTAAACGATTATTGAAGACGAAGAGACACTTTTGTGCACATTTTTGAGGATATTTTTCAATTTATATAAAAAAATAAGGGTCCAGCGGAAAATTGAATTGCACCACGCGATAGAGCAAACTTTTAACTTGAGAAACCATCCTTTCAACTTTTCGACGCCGACTTATTGTTCTGACTAGAAAACAAAATATTCGTGCCCGACATAAGTTGCCGCCAGTGACGCTCACCACTAGACTTGGAAAGTTGAAAGGATGGTTTCTCAAGATAAAAGTCTACTCTATCGAGTGGTGTAATTCAATTTTCCGCTGGACCCTTATTTTTTCAGATAAATTAGAAAATGTCATCAAAAAACGGTGTAAAAGTGATGCCTCTCCTTCTCCAATCATTATTTAAACATGTTTAAACCATCACAACGTATTACTATCGCATATTACTGGATTAGGGAAAGCCTACAGAATCTTTTCCCGTAAAAAACAATAAAATATCTTATACAATAACATAAAAATATTTATTAAAAATCAAAAACTATGTCTGCTCTTCAAACTCAAATTTCTCAAAAACTATGCGTCCAGGAAAAAAATTAAAACCAGATTCGGAATCAGCACCAAAAACTCTATAAGATAACTTAAAAATTATTTATAAACAATAAAAACAATTGAAATTTGTTGGACAGTGTATTCCATAAAATAGTTCAATGACTCTCTTCCTACTCGTAATGAATGGACCATAATTGACAGAGCTTATCTTGACAAGCGGTTCTTGGAACGTCTTCAGGGTCGCGTTCCGAACGATGAAAGTCGCGCGTTACCCTTCCAGAGCCGAGAACTGTCAAGCTTCCAACATTATGGCAGGTCATGAATCAAAAGCTGCCGCTTCGAGTGGCTCCCTCGGAGTCTAGGAGTGGCAAAGGTCGCAGCCAATTGTAGTTATACTAGCTACGGGCCGCTAGCTCGTGCACTACCATCGGCAGCATAGTCAATACCATCAACGTGGTAGAGGCTGATAAAACGGCTCCGAGCTTCTCGCGCCTCCGGTCGTTCCTCGGCCATCGCTGTCTGACGTCGATGACCACGGTAATGCTAGAAACCGTCAGAATTGATTTAAGCATCGGACAGATGGCTAGATAAAGGCTTCTTCTCGCCATTTTCTTTTCTCCATTCGCAAATCGATAGTTAACGACGCTCACCATAGAAAAATTTTGTTGGCACTCATTTGCAATGCCGGGCTAATGAGTTACAAAATTAAAATTATCGAATTTATTAGGAAGAATCTTCAAGCTGATTTTAGAGATTGTTCCCTCTTCATTATTTTTATTGAAACATATTATATATTCAATATATAGAATAAATATATTATACTATACAATATATATTATACTTTTTTTAAAATTTTTTTAAATTTTTATTGTCTATCTATTATTATAAAATTTTTATTTTATAAATATATAATAATATATATGTATTATATAGAATATATACTTTATATAATATATATTATATGTAGAATAAATGTATTATAATATATATATTATATATAGAATAAATATATTATAATATAGAATATATACATTATATAATATATATTATATGTAGAATAAATATATTATAATATAGAATATATATGTATATGGCAGGCAGTGGAGGGAGTGGGCCTAGACAAGAATCAGGACCTCGAACCCCGGACAGTATACGAATTTTTACTGTATTCGCGGTCGCAATAGTCGTTCGTAAGGGAATCGATGATCGTGAGTGTGGTTCCTCGAGATCTATCGACAGTTGCAATTAATGGCGAGCGACCGGGGCCATTTTCCTAGCGCGTCCACGAGAAATTCCTGATAATCGAAGGAACGTATTCCGGGCGGCGAGCTAATCGTTCCAATTCAGACGATTAATTCCGCGGCAGTTCCAGCTTTCCCCGGCGCAACGGATTTGCATAATTGGCCACCGGTGACCATTTCGCCGGTATCGCGACTGCGCGTCGACTAGCCGTGGGGACTGTTCCCCTGAGAAATGCCATTTCCAATTAACTATAGATTATTGGGCCTCGCGCGACCGGCCGACCGACCGATTAGGCTTGTCCCGTTTAAAGAACGCTGATAAATGTCTCGCGACGGGATGCTTCTTCCACCACCAACCGTTTTGCTCCTTTTCCAGGCTGTACCCGGCCACGCAGGCGCTAACTCCTTCGATAGCGATGCCAAACGAGACACTCTCGATTCGAACACCCGTTGAAAAATTACTTTACACCTTCCTAGGACCCCTTCCAATCGACTACGGTCCAATGTAGTATCGATTTTAATTACTGGACGTTACGATGGGTGTGCCGCGACACGTGGGAGGTACCGAGATCCATTTATTTCTACGCTGAGAACTATACGAGAGACAGAAGGGATTTGCATAACTGCAAGCAGAACGAGCCACCGGTTTCCGAAACATTAATCTATATGGCGACAGGTGTTTTCGAGACTCTACGAGATCGTGTAAAAAAAAAATTGGAGAACATTACTCTGAAAAGAAAGAGGAAAATTCAAGTTCCACACTTGATGGAAGCTAGGAATATTCAATGATGCAGCTATGTACATCTATAATTGATATTATTATTGACATTAAATATATGTGCAAACAACAAGAAATAATTTTTCACACTTGACAGAAGCTAGGAAAATTCATCGACCAATCTATGCACATCTATAATATCAATTATTATTGGCATTAAATATATGTGCAAACAACAAGAAATAATTAAAATTTGAAGGGTGCTTGCGAACGCTTTTGCAGCCAACTGTACCCCTAGCTCTTCAGGGTTAGGTAACGATAAGGAAAGTGTCTCGAGACGCGTAAACACGACCGTGAATTTTTAAAAAGGATTTACACCATAGAACGTACACCGTAGAGACACCGTGGCACGGAATTATAGTAACGACGAAGCGATCGTTTGACAGCGATACCGCGTTAAAGGCCCCACACTGTGTACCAGGGGGCTCTATTTTCTGCGCGAGACCAGGACCGACAACTCGGCCATCTTCGAAGCCAGATTAATGATCCGGTCGTGGGCCTTAAGAGGGCCATTCGTTTCGAGAATAATCTCGGGCGAAAAATGCGAAAAGATAATAACCGGTGGTACGGCGGGTGCGTGTCTCTCCCCCTGGGACTGAAGTTGTACCTGGTCGGCCTTGAGGTGGAATGAGAAATTGGGCTAACGGGTCGGCAGAGTCCAGACGAAAGCGTTGTGTCCTCGGGGCTCGTACCCGCCGCATTGTTCCCTGGGACCGTTGAAAGGGAATCTTATCGAATTAGTCTGCACGATAACTTCATTTCACTGCTCGTGAAAACTCACCGACAATATATCACTCTTTTATTAATTACTAGCTGACCCGACAAACGTTGTCCTGTTCAAATTTCAATAAATTTGTTTCCGATATAATTAATCTTTCCCTGAAAACCTTGTTCGGACTGATATATAAACATTTAAAATAAACAATAAATCATTAGTAACAGCAAGTTTGCAAATTAATTAAATCGAACCTTGTGACGATGTTTCATTTATTTAAAATAAAATCAGCCAAATCTTCTATATTAATATATTCTATATATAATATATATACATTATAATACATATATTGTATATTGTAATATATATTCTATATTATAATATATTGTATATTGTAATATATATATTCTATATCATAATATATTGTATATTGTAATATATATATTCTATATCATAATATATTATATATTTTAATATATATATTCTATATTATAATATATTATATATTGTAATATATATATATTCTATGTTATAATATATTTATTCTATATATATATATATATAATGTATATATTATAATATATATTCTATTAGATATTCTGTTAGATCCAATATTTATCTGATATAAAAAAAGTGTGGCTTAAAAAATATTTTTCCAATATTTGAAAAAGATATTCATCCAATATTTTTCAGCTACTAGGGTATACCTACTATATTTAATTGTTATCAGCTGATCGACTCGCGTCCAAACTCCAAACCCGGAAAACAGGAACATCGGGCTACCAGAAAAGAGATCATCGTTCCCATCGACGTCGTTGATCTTATCTCTGCGGCGTCATCAATATCATCAACGTCCTCTACGTTATTGAACCGACGACACGGTTCCTATTAGTCCGAGCGTTGCGGATATCTACTCGCCGAACGCCGAGGACGTTAATGACGTTTCAGGGAAAATGATGAGCTCAATGGTAGCTCTCGTTTGATCATCCGTTCGAGAGGAACAACGACCGGTGCGAGCTCCGAGCAACAAGCTTAGGAAATCTTTTATTGGTGGGCACGCCGCGAACGCACGCTGGTAATTGGCTCGCTGCTGGAGAAATTGAGCAGATTGTTTCGCCAGTCGAGCAGACTTAGACTCTCCGGATCATCGTAACGCGCAATCAGTTTCTGTTTAGCAGTCGTTAACACATTCCTCGGGACCCTCGATTAGAGGATACAAGCGGATTCTAATGAAACGGGCGTTCCACGCGGACCTCGGAATTTGTTCCATTCACTTTTGTCAGAGCTGTAAGTCGATTTATCGAAACGGGCGTTAATAAACTACGGGTCTTATGAATCTTTAGCGAAGATCGGCGAAACGAGAGAATTTAGGAATGCTGGTACATCATATTCAGTTTCTAAGACGTTAAAAAGCTCGGACTCGGGAGATACTTCGACGAACTAACAGCGCAATAATTAATTCGCGTGTTTTTCATTTTGTTTAAGTAGTATTTCGTTTAAACCATTCCGGGTTTGGTTCGTTTTGCAACGAGTCTACCCTAGTAACACAAAAATATTATATAAATATTTTTTAAGCAACGTTTTTTCATATCACAAAAATATTGGATCTGAATATTGTATACATGTACAAGAAATATAAATTGAATGTTTAAAAAATATAAGCTAAATATTCAGAGAATATAAACTAGATATCCAAAAAAATATATAAAGTAAATATTACAAAAAATGTGAAATCGAGATTTGAAAAATATAAATTCAATATTTAAATAACATTCGATTAAAAAGAATAGTATCCCTATAAGTATAATGGCAAAGAATAGTATCCCTGGCGGATAATTGTCCCTGGGCAGACCCGTGTTGCAGACAATTATCGATAAAATACTGTACTTCTAATATGAAATAAAGATCCATATAATATTTAGAAACAAAATATTTTTCTCTTATCATGAAATAGATATTTCCTGCATATTTAAAAAGAAATATTTGTTACTTAATATAAAACAAATATTGTATGTATATTTAAATATTTAGAAGAGATTGAATCTCTTTTCAATATTATATGAATGTGTATACAATATTTTGTGCTACTATGGTAGTAATATTAATATAAGTAATATTACTATAGTAAATATTAATATAAGTAATATTACTATAGTAAATATTAATATAAGTAATATTACTATAGTAAATATTAATACAGTAAGTAATATTAATATAGTAAGTAATATTAATATAGTAAATATTAATATAGTAAGTAATATTAATATAGTAAATATTAATATAGTAAGTTGATATTATATATGAATGTATATATAATATTTTGTGCTACTAGTGGACGGTATATTAATGTTCGACCGTGACGAGGGTAGATCTAATCGATCGGGTATCAACTTCCCGCGGGATTAATCTACGCGTGGTCGTCCGCGGCGGTGTTCAGTCATCATCCAGAAGTTCCAATTAGCGGGGATCAGAGCGATGTCTCCGGGGCCCCTGTTGCACGGCAAATCCATGAACTAGACACACCGGGAATGATCCGAGAGAGGGTCGCAAAGTAAGCAGCACCGGTCTCGGTCGTCATCGAGAAGTTCCAATCAGCGGGTATCGGTACGATCTGTTTGCTCGTTCTTGTCGTCCGCTCTCTCGGTCTGATTATCCCCTCGCTCCTCCTTTTATTCGCGTTCGCTGCGTCGATGGTTAACCACCCGGGGCCCCTTCCCATCGTTCGATATTAATACCGATACGGGATTTGCATTCAGGCCCCGCCGAGATACGCACACAACCATCCGCGTGCGAGATTTCAGGGGAAGCTGCGGGTTGAACGAATCGACTATTTTTTTCTATAGTCCTTCGAAAGTATTTTCCTAAAAGTGTTGAATGGTGTTCGGAAAACTTTTGCAATTATTTTTCTCCAATTTTTCATTTTTTTTCTTTGCTAATAAGAGGTTTATTACACTCTCACAACCCCTATTACTAATAAATATAAAAATATTCAATCAATATAAAATTCTACCCCAAACAATACATATATACAATAAATTATAACCTAATTAACAATATTAAAAAAAATTTTACAAACACAAAAAAATTGTTAATAAAATCAATAAAACTATTATTAAATTAATGTTCATTCGTCGCTAAAAAAATATTAGCAATTGATGTGAAGTAAAACAAAAAAAATTTTTTTTTAAATAGTTTATGTCAAGGACAAAATTCGTAAGGTGAAAAGGAGGGTTACGTTAACGACTGTTATCTATAACGCTCGCGTCCGGTGTCAATCGAGCAGAAATAACGACCGAGCACCAGGAAGCAGCAAGGGGACCATAAGGGGGCCGCTTAGGGGCCATGGGACGTTTTATCTCACGAGGAAGTCGCCGGTAGACCTTGGGGATATTGCAGGGTGGCGGCGAGCCGAGCGATCCGCCTCGCTTAAACGCTCGATGAATTATTAAGTGGCTGAGATGGGGCATTTTTCATGGGGCGGGGTTTCCTTCGGGAGGCGGGATTTTTTCGAGCTGGGAATTTGTTCGAGGGGACTGGAGCTTTATGGAGAAACGCTCTGAATTAGGGGACAAGGTTGATGGAGGGTGGCTGCTCGGGGTGAAATTGTTTTATTGGTGTAGAGTCTACATTTTTGGGGTGGAGATTTTGTAGGGAGGCGGAGTCCGGAGAAAATGGTTGATTATACAGTGCCAGGGGTAGTTCTAGACCGACATTTTATTTTTCGAGAATCATATTGAAGTGAACACAACGTAAAAATCAACGTAAAACAAAAATATAAAACAGTGAAAAATGTAAAACGTCCAAGAATATTGTCATATCGTTTGCACCCTAAAAAGACTATTAAGGGATGAAATAAATATGTTTATTTAACTACTGCTTCCACCAGTCGATGCAGAATATTTTTACTTTTGTTAAAGCAAGCACGGCAAAGTGTTACTTTTGTTACATTTATATTGTTTGAATTGTTTAACACATATTACGGTGATATTAATTTTTCAGGCGCATTAAAAGGTCTTCTCTTGAAAATGATCCACATCAGGATCGAAACTTTCTTTTCTCTTTTTTAAATTCTTTACTTAATATTAATCGTTATTCAAAAATATTGAATTATTGAATTAATATTGAATTAATATTGAATTATTGAATTAATGTTGAATTAATATTAAATTATTTGAATTAATATTGAATTAATATTAAATTATTTGAATTAATATTGAATTAATATTAGTTATTATTCAAAAATATTGAATTCATAGATTTTTTTATTGATTATCAATTTTGTTAATGGTTGGACCACCAGACGTGACACAAGATTGCTTGTTTTCTTTATTTTAATCGAACCTGTGCGCTGATACCAACACACATTGTTCTCGGTTCTCCGATCATCCCGTCTTCAAAGAGCCGCGCGTAGGGTAGTTGCAAATTACGTTCGCCAGGGACCCGCGATGCACACTGATACGTCGAACGCGAGCCGTCACGAGCGCCGCAGTTCGTAATCAAATTATCCCCCAATCTAAAAGTAGGTCTTGACCCGGCGTACCAGAAGCTTCCCGGCTATCTTGTCATCGCGGAACACGGCTCCGCGAGTGAAATTAACGATCCCGGGCTCGACGCATTCTTTGCACCTGCGAAGCTGCCGCGGCTAGAGAATCGCATCTGCCTCTGGTATCATGGCTGACCTTCTAAGTCGCGACGTAACGGTACTGTTTTCCCCAAAAATCCCGGATTACAAGCATTCCAACGATCGACTGACGAGGATCGAGAAAGTCTCCACCTCGAGTTTCGAGAATTACAGAAAATTCTTTCGAAAGGAAGTCTGTGGTAGAGTAAATAGATTTATTTATTTGCCTTTCGGCCTCAAATTGGGGTTAACATGTTTAAACAATCGTTAAAGATGGAGAGACATTTTTTTACATCATTTTGTGAGGATATTTTTCAATTTATCTTAAAAAATAAGGGTGCAGGGAAAAATCGAAATATATCACGCGATAGGGCAGACTTTTATCTTGAGACTAACCCAACTCCAACCCTTTGAAGTTAACAAGTCGACGTTTTTTTTAACCCGAAAGCAAAATATCTACCCCTATGTTATTTTGTTGTGTTTTATTCTTCAATAAGTCCCTTTTCATTTCGCATCAGTTTTAACTCCATAAAGTAATAATTTATATTTTTAAATTGTGAATGTTTTCTGTGTGAAGTCCATCATTTTTTTTCTCGACTTTTTCTCTTCTTGCTTTGTGTCTATTTCCAGCATTCATTGACTATTTTATTCTTATTCAATTGTTATGTTTTTTTTTCTTCGTATTTTATTGCTCTTTTCCCCGCTTTTATACTAACTTTGCCCATTTTAGTTTCCTCGAAAATTAGATAGGCTGGTGTATCGAAGTCGAAAGGAAGTCCGTATCAGGTAGAAAATCCTAAATGGACAGGGAAGAGAGGATCGTAGAGGGAATTCGTTGGACGGTATCTCGGGAAATGAACGATCCCGTCGCATTTACACCTGGCGGCTGGTGCAATGGCGTGCACGCTCCCATCTAATTCCAGGATCGGTATTCCGCTTGGCCTTAGAAGGCTGCGGCAACGGTGAACTGTGCTCGACCCTTATTCCGGGCTATCTTCATCGGCCACGTGAGCCAGGCGAATGAAAATGCGTCGGTATCCGCGAATCGAGCACGTGGTTCTGCGCAACGTGCAGAAATTACGGAGGCGTGGCTCAACTGGAAACGCGTATGCTACTGTGTCCGACCAAACACGTGGACGCTCGCTGTCATTTTCTCGGAATATTCTTAGCAGTCATTTATAGAATTTGTACATCATCGTTTGGACCCGTATTTAATAAGGATTTAATTGAAAAGAATTTTTTAAAAAAGAATTTCTTTGTTCAATTTGAAGAAAGAACAAGGATTTAATGATTAGGATTTAATGATTAACGATTAAGGATTTAATTGAAAAAAATTTTTGTGTTCTTTTTCTCAGAATATTCTTTGGAGTCGTGTAGAGAAATTGTACATCATCGTTTGGACACACATTTAATAAGAATTTAATTGAAAAGAACAAGGATTTAATGATTAACGATTAAGGATTTAATTGAAAAGAATTTTTTCTGTAAACAGTTTCTCCAGTGTAGTGGGAGGAAATTGATTTCTTCTATTCGAAGAAGGGACAGGAAGATTGTTTTCGTTGTCAGATGGAATATCATTTTTTTATTAATTTCTTAATTTCTTTGAGAATAATGAAAAAAACTGATTATGTAGCTTGTCTGATTTTTTGTATTGACAAAAATGTCTTCCATTCGTAAAAATAATATATATTATTAATATATATAATTAAAATAAAAATAATTCAATTTGTAAAATACGAAAAAAGTGAACCTCTCTATTTCTCTGGGAAAGATGAAAAAAAAACTAATTGTTGTACCTTGTCACAAACTCGATATCGCAGGATTCAGTCTTCTCGTCAGTGTGCTGGCGATCGATGCAGCTTCATGGATCGCGCGTTCCATTGAACCGTGAAAGCCAGCTTCCGTGTTCCAGCTAACCGTTAACCACGAGGACCGCGCGCACCGAAGAAGGACGAACGCGAGGAGAACTTCGACGCAGAGAGAGAGAGAGAGAGAGAGAGAGAGAGAGAGACGAAGATAAACCAATAGAGAGAGAGCGCGAGAATATGAGTGAGTGAAAGAGAATGATAGAGGGAAGGGGGAGGGAAGTTGCCCATTAAACATAGCCCCTCGTAGTAGTCGTTTGGTCCGGTCTAGTTTAAAGCCGTCGTCGAGGCTCGCCGGTCTCGCGTGAGTCTGATTGCGGGTTGAACAGGTTGAACGGTTGGGTAATGGAGGCGCCCACATCTCTCCGTTAGCGGTACCCAGCTTCTGTTATCTACGCCGCTTTAAAGGCGACGGATCGACCAGCCTCAATTCCATCGGCGACCCTCTCCTTCGTACGCTATTGTCTTCTTGGAAAACCAGACGGTACAGTGGACGGCAAAAGCTCCCTCCTCAAATCGAATTAAAAAAACGACCGTCTTCTGTCTAGGACAGTAGTTCCTAACCTTTTCGAAGCCAGGGAACGCTTTAGATTATATGAAAAATTTGCGGAACACCAAAATTAATGATCTAAAAACAAACAAAAATATTCCACGTAGTAATAAATATATTTTAGAAAATATATTGTTAAATATATTGTCAAATATATTTTAGAAAATATATCATCAAATATATTTTAGAAAATATATTATGAAATATATTTTAGAAAATATATCATCAAATACATTTTAGAAAAAAACGTGGTAATATATTTTTGTTTGTTCGTTGTTGAAAATCGGCATAAAAACCGCAGACGTTTTCTTTTGGTGTAAATCCGACTCTAATTTTCTGCCTGGTCAAATTTCCACCAGGGTTTTGGTCCTTTCCTTAAAAGGCGGAGGAAGAAGTAAAGGAGGGGGCTTATCGGGCCTGAAACTCATTTCGAAAATTCCTTCGGGAGAGGTATGTAATTATCTGGGAATAATGGAGAACCCTAGGCGGGTCGGTTATCTTTGGTCCATCGTCCGCTAGTTGGAGGTCGCCAGCGGATTTATTGTCCGCGTTGACGTCGGCCCTGGCGACGTATAAATTACGATTTCTTTTCCCTAGTCGTTGGCATCGATATTTAAAATTTTTTTATATGAAAATTTAATATAAACCTCAATAATATTAAATTTTATTGACCTTTGTAATAGATGTCTAGGAACAGTTGAAGGTTTCAACAAGGTGACCCCTAAAAATTACTGTACCATTATTCAACAATATTATTTACATTATTAAATTTACAAATTAAATTACATTATTAAATGTACAAATTAAATTACATTATTAAATTTACAAATTAAATTACATTATTAAAAATTTGTAATATCCTGAAGATAAATTACGATCGATAACCAATTAATTAATTATTATTAAATAATTGAATACTGTATATTTTACATTATATCAATTTCATATAAAATAAAAACAATCGTGTACAATAAATAGTATTGTTGATTCTTTAATATTTGTCTATTGTCAAGGTCCTGTGCTTAGAGAAACTTCTTCGTCCTTCAACCTCCCGGACGAGTTCATCGATAAATTCCTTCCCTAACGTCTCCCCCTCTGCCGATAAAAAAATCCCCCGGTCTAAAATAGCCAAGGGTCCTTTTTATTTTTTCTCCCGAAGAGAAATTCCCGAACCAACGGGCGAACCTGTCGTGAAAACGGCCCGGTATCTTTACTGCTTGGGACAGTCCCGATGGAAAGGTCCTGCGAGGATCCTAGCAGAGAATCCTGCGAAAGGATCGACCGGCTTTTGTCGAATTTTCTGCTGGTCGACCGGTGTTGCGACTGGTCGACCTCCTCGCTCCGTTTTTGTTCGTCCTTTTCCCGCAGACATCCTGTTGTCGTATTGCTCCCGTCCGCCTGTCCGTTCCCTTCGTTCCTTCGTTGGTCCTGGCTCGGACAAGAAACGAGATCGAGGATACAAAGGGGGAACAAGGTGTTATGCGACCGTAATTATCAGTAATGATAGCGCCGTACCCTATGTCTGCAAACGACGCGATGGTCGGGCGCCATATTGGCGAAATTTGATCCTGCGAGTCCCTTCGGTTAGGCCCAACGGGACGCTCACTTCCGTCAAGTTGAACATACTACGCGGAATCACGATCACTGCTCTCTGGGTCGCTGAGATTCTCCGGGGGGCAAGGATCATTTCTCTAGAGTCGTTATCTTTGTTTAAAAAAAATAAAAATAGATTTTTAAAAAATATTACGGTTTTAAAAATGGACTAAAAAGCATAAAATAATTTTTCCTAGTCCCATATAGATTCTAAATTTTTAATAGCTATGAAAACAATTGTAAGATTTCAAAAGAAAAATGTGGGACTTATTTGATTTTACGGTCTTCTCTATTTGGAAAATAAAAATAAATTTTTAAAAGTACCACGTTTTTAAAAAGGGACTGAAAGTATAAAATAATTTTTCCTAGACCCATACAGATTTTTAATAGCTATAGAATTTTTAATAGCTATGAAAATAATTGTAAGATTTCAAACGAAAAACGTGGAACGCATGCAATAGATAATTGATGCATTTTGGGCTCCACGTTTTACATTTGAAACCTTATTTTTATTTAAATAATTATTTTCTGCTTTTTAGTCTTGTGTTAATACTTATATAACTCTTTATTAATACTTTCTATACTCACTAAGCTTGCTGTAAATTTCACTTGATAAACAAAGCGATGATGTACTACCGATCCTCACGCGGTGACGTACTATCATATACTGAGCTCCGTTGGAGCGAAGTGGGTCCGTGGAGTGGGGATGAGTGCGCGCGCATAGTAAAGTGGGGAGCGTTGTCGCGCAGAGTGGGGATCGCTGAACGCGATGACGTAGCGTTTCGCGGGGGTTATTTTTTATTTTATCAATTACAAAATTAATATTGCAATATGTAATATTCTTTTTTTATTTAATATTATTGCAATATTTAATATTTAATATGATTGCAGTATTTAATATTTAATATTATTGCAGTATTTAATATTTAATATTATTGCAATATTTAATATTTAATATTATTGCAATTAATTATCAATTGAAAAATTTGCCACCGAACAGACAAACAAACAAACAAGAAAGCGAGCTAATAAAAACGTGATAAAATTACATTCGTACAGAAAAAAAACAATTAATACAGTGATAAAAAATTCCTCGTCACCCTGTATCTTCGCGATAAACTCTTAACCTAATTTCAGTAAATAAAATAAAAACGGAAGGTTGCTTTGTAATCAGTGTAAAATTAGCCGCAGTTGTGTAACGAGGTATCTTCGATAAACATTTCTCGAACTTTCATGGAGGCGGATACTTTCCTTGATTACAACTGCTGCGTAAACAAACGCTATCAGCGCGGTAGATGTTATCAGTTATTGGTGTGGAAATTTATCTGTCTCTACAAACTTTCACAGAATCGACGAATAAAATGCATTGAGAGTAAATTCACTTTTGCAAAATTTATTTATAAATGTACTGTTCAATATTATTTACTGTAGATATCACACGATTAATATGAAAAGTTCGCGTCGTTAATTCTAGGAGAAATTACATTGAGAGATTGTTTAATAGTTGGTAGTGGTGCGAACGTAAACCTTTCCAGAAGGCATTGAAACTTTGTCCACTCCACCGGGGAACAATTTCGGCAGTTCTTCGTCCTTGACGGTTGGTAGGATCATCACTTTCTCTCCTGGCTGTAATTGATACATTAAATTGAATAATTCTAATAATTGTAATTCTAATTCTAATCTAATCTAATATAATCTAAATCTAATTCTAATAATTCTAATAATAAATAATTCTAATAATTCTAATAATTCTAATAATTCTAATAATTCTAATAATTCTAGTAATAAATAATTCAAATTATTAAAATAAAAATATATATAAAATATAAATAAAATTATAAAAATAATAAATAATAATCGACCGTATCAAACTTGGTTATGACTCGAGAAGAATGATATAGCAATCACCGCGAATTCTTCTCGCATCCGATAAATTGGTCTGATTTCATGGAACTTTAACGCTGATTCCGCAGTCGAATGAATTAAGAGAAACCGAATATCTGTGAAATAACGAAAGATCGCTTACCACCCAGTTGGCCGGAGTTGCAATCTGTGGGATCCTATCAACGAGCTGTAGCGAATCGATGACACGCAGTATCTCGCTGCGAGGCGCAACAAAAAAAAAACAGAAAAGAAGATTAATTAAACAAGCGTCTTGCGATTATTACAAATGTACACGTTCGCAGTCCCTTATCTTGCATCACATTTGGGTCAAGATAGTTTTTTAATTGGAGATTGATAAGAATTCGATCGAAACAACAGGTGCCATTAGCAAAATTAATTTGAAAAAATTCCGATTGAATTTTTATTGTATAATTAACTCGTCTAATTTTTTCTAGAGACAAAAGAATAGGTACCATTAGCAAAATTAATAACTTAACAGATTCCAATTGAATTTTTATTGTATAATTAATTTGTCTAATTTCACCTCGAGACAAAAAAACAACAGGTGCAATTAGCAAAATTAACTTGACAGAATCTAATTGAATTTTTATTGTATGACCAATTCGTCTAATTTCACCTCGAGACAAAAAAACAACAGGTGTAATTAGCAAAATTAACTTGACAGATTCCGATTGAATTTTTTATTATATAATTAACTCGCATAATTTCACGTCGAGATTGATCTGGAAAAAGAATTTTGAGTCAAGATAGATTTTTTAATTAGTTATTCATAAGCCTTCTATCAAAACAACAGGTGCCATTATCAAAATTAACTTAACAGACTCCAACTGAATTTTTATTCTATAATTAACTCGTCTAATTTCACCTCGAGATCGATCTGGAAAAAGAATGGTTGTAAGAATGCCTCGAGGAAGACATTATTCGTTCACCATATTCGAAGTTTGGTGTCAGAGCTGCGAACGTGTTAAACCGAGGTCGGTTCTGTTAAATCGATGTGTGCAACTCACTCAACATTGCGACCGGTGGAGGTCGGGTACTGCATCGACAAGCGTAGACGGTGATCGGGGCTGATGATGTAGAGCGAGCGGATGGTTATTGCCTTTTCTGGATCATCTTTGCCTTCTTCGTCGATCATGTCCAGCTTCACCGCCAAGCTGCGATCTTGGTCTGCGATGATTGGATATGGGAACCCGCCGCAAATGTCTTGGCAATAAGATTTAATATCCTGTCGCGGGAAACAGGAAACACGTTCGATCAATCTGCTGATTTATGTGGGCTCGTGAAAATCCGCGAGATCACTGAGAACAGCCTTTCAAAGCTGTTGGCGATATATTTTTCCCGCGAGTAATCTCGATCTAAGATACTACTCGAAAATACCGTTTATCGAGATTACATTTCATCGTTTCGAGAGAATTCTAGAGGAAGGAGTATATCTTTTTAAAAGCTTTTTCCGAGTTACTTGTACTTTTAAAATAGTACTTTTAAAATAGTACTTTTAAAATTACTACTATTAAAATAATACTTTTAAAATTACTACTTTTAAAATTGTACTTTTAAAATACTACTTTGACTACTTTTAAAATAGTGCTTTTAAAATAGTACTTTTAAAGTAGTACTTTAAAAATAGTACTTTTTAAATAGTACTTTTTAAATTACCACTATTAAAATAGTACTTTTAATATACTACTTTTAAAATAGTACTTTTAATGTAGTACTTTTAATTTCGTTCAATTTTGTTCACTAGAATTTGATTTTCTTTTTAAAAAGAAAGCAAACATTGAATTATCAAAGTATGCAGGGATCCACTCTACGTGACAGACTCCTCCCGAGATGATTCTCGTAAACAAGTATAATTATTCCGGTCGTAGATCACGTATGCGTGTTCTGTATCTCTTTGTAACACACACGGCATAATGATTATACCGGAAATCGTTAAATAATTACAAAATATGCATCGAACATACCTCACAGAGACACGAATTTGAATATTATCAGCTGCGCAAAAATAATTGCCACGTTAACTACTTTGACACAACGTATCCCTGTTTTGCATGAATTTTACGATTTCAAGTGAGAGGTATTAACACCTACACGCGTTGTGCTAACTAAAAACAAGTTTCGTTGTTACGAAAGCATTCAATTCTTTAAAACCTGTTCCTAACTAATTCTTGGTTATTGAGGAATCTAACAAAGAAGTACAAGTTCTTGATAGGCTGTTTTAACTAATACCATGGAATTATAAATTAGTGGATAGTTCTCTAATTTTTTTATTTATTGTTCTGTAATGATTGGGTACTATTGCGAACAGTTTTTGCTGTTTTCTGCCCTATTTCGTATGCACGTTCTATGAAATATCTTGAAATCGCTTTCCCTTCACTTTCGCCTCGTCAACATTGAACAATAATAATACTGTTTATTCAATTGGATAAATTTCTTAATACATAATTAATTTAATTTTATTACTTTTTTTTTTACTTATTAATTTAATTACTTATATAACCAACTTCTCGAGACTCAAATATCAATATCAAATAATTATTATACTGTTAATCCATTTAGTTTGGCAATCGGTTGATCGTGTGATCGATTTCACCATTAATTAATCTATACAGCAACAGCTCTTTATTATCCTTTCATATAGAACAAGTTGAAGACTAGTGGAAAATAGAGAAGAAGCTAATAAACACTTATTGCTGCTAAGTGTTCAATTTATCCTGAATTCTTTCATTGTCTCTAATAGTTGTTTCTTTCTAAACATGCGTCGCATGCCTTAAATGAGGCAACAATTCTGAAATATTCGCAATAATCTTTTATTCGAAAATGGTTGCTAAAGCTGAAAACAACAAAGTGTCTCAGAAATTTCTAACACGAAATCCCTGCCTTAAAGAAGACAGCAATAATTAATGACTTATAAAAACGACAACATATAGAATTTATATAAATTCCCTGTGATTTTTATTATAAGTAGTTGGTCAGAAAAGAATATATAATTTGAAATATATATAAAATATATATAATATAAAATATATATAAAATATATATAATATATACAAAATATATAATATAAAAAATGTATAATATAAAATATAGAAAATATAGAAAATACAGAAAATATAGAAAATATATAATATAAAAAACATATAAAATATATAATATAAAAAATATATAAAATATATAATATAAAAAATATATAATCACTTCCAACGAAAGCACTATTAAAATAAAAAGCCAAAAACCACGTTAAGCAACAATTTACCCTAATAAAATAATTACTAAAGGAAAAAATCGAGATGTCTCATATCCACAGAACTTACATTGACCCAATCGACATGATCCTTCAGCTTGTCAACGGAATGAGCCAATAGCTTGGTGTTCCTGCGCTCGAAATGCGGCTGGTGAACAGCCAGTCGTCCCAGCTCGGTGGTGCAAACCGGGGTGAAATCAGCAGGGTGCGAAAACAGAACCACCCACCTAGAAAGAGAGTAAGAGAATTTTACTCGTCAGACAAGAATCGAGCAAATCGCTCAGCGATCTGTTTATTCACGATTTCACAGTTCCACGCCGCCCGGCGCGTTGTCCTTGCAATCTCAAGTTCACCCGAAGCCGTAAACACATGACTCGACGCGACGAACCGGGACACGGACAGAGAGAGAGAGAGAGAGAGAAGGTGACGACGACAATCTATTTTTCTAGAGCTCTCAATTTCAAATGCGCGCAACAATGTTGAGAACGTTACCACTCCTCTTGCTAACGGAAACCGGTCTCTATACTATCTATATATCTATACACATTCATATAATATTAAAAAGAGATTCAATCTCTTCTAAATATTTAAATATACATACAATATTTATTTTATATTAAGTAACGAATATTTCTTTTTAAATATGCAGGAAATATCTATTTCATGTTACGAGAAAAATATTCTTTTCTAAATACAAAATGAATCTTTATTTAATATTAGAAGTACAGTATTCTATCGATAATTGTCCGCAACACGGGTCTGCCCAGGGACAATTATCCGCCAGGGATACTGTTCTTTGCCACGAATGCACATTTTTAAGAAAATATTTACTTTATATTTTTTAAAAATCTACTTTATATTCTCTGAATATTAAACTTATATTTTTTAAACATTCAATTTATATTTCTTGTATAAGGACAACCATTATCTCTATATTAGGAAAAAAATATTCTATTTCTACTATTAAACAAAGATTTGTTTTATAATGAGAAAGAAATATTTTTTTTCATAATATGAAAAAAATATTATTTGTATATTAGGAACAAAATATTCTTCATTTAATATATATTGCATATTTAAAAGAAATATTTGTTACTTAGAATAAAATAAATATTGTATGTGTATTTGAGTATTAAAAAAAGATTGAATCTACAACTCTTGAATAAAGATTCATTTTGTAATTAGAAAAAAGTATTTTTCTTGTAACATGATATAGATATTTCCTGCATATTTAAAAACAATTTGTTACCTAATATAAAACAAATATTGTATGTATATTTGAATATTAAAAAAGATTGAATCTCTTTTCAATATTATATGAATGTGTATACAATATTTTCTGCTACTAGGTTTACTTTGGAGAAAATAGAAATTGAAAATGATGTAGAACGAACAGTTGACTTCCTGGCAAAATGCCAAATTAATTATAGATGTTATTTTGATACAGCTTTGATCCAAAAAGAACATTGTGCCTTCTCGTAATCGTTTTTATTTCCTTAACCTACAACCACGTGTGAGACACGTGGTCTTATATTCTGGTTAAAACTGATTATCACGGGCCTGGCCCGTATTATACCATATTATTATTTATATATTATAATATATTATTATATAATATAGTATATTATAATATATAATATATTTACGTTGCCACAACCTGGATCCAAAACTTAGTATTTACATTTGTCCCGACCGATATAATATGGTAATAATAAAAATAATAATATATTATAAGATATTATATAATAATATATTATATGATAATATATAAATAATAATATGTGGTATAATACGAGCCAGGCCCGTGATAATCAGTTTTGGCCCGAATACAAGACCACGTGTCTTACACGTGGTTGTAGGTTAAAAATATTAATATATTATAATATATTATATTTTATATAATTAATTTATTATATGTAATATAATTTATTATATATAATATAATTTATTATATATAATATAATATACCTATATTATATATTATGTAATATATTATAATATATTATTATTTTTATTATAACCATATTGTATCGGTCGGGCCAAATGTAAATATTACGTTATCGATATTATGTAGTATAATATATTATATATTGTATAAAATATAATACATTATAATACATTATTACCATATTATATCGGTCGGGCCAAATGTAAATATTACGTGTTGAACCCAGGTTGTGGCAACGTAAATATATTATATCTTATAACAATATATTATAATATATTATATTATATAATAATATAATCGTAGGTTCAGTGGTTAATCCGTTTTAAACTGAAAACAACGACTCCAAGTGTTTATCCGGTTGCTTCTTAGCCCGCTACGAAAATTCGCACAACAATTATAAATAGTTCGAAGCAGGTAGCATGTGTATCTCGAGCACGAGCTCACCGAAGCGTACAAGATGTAAATATTAGCCGACAAGGTTCGTTGCCAACGCGCAGCTGCTTTACATAATCCGCGGTTTCGCATGGATACGCGGTTCCTCGCGGAAGAGGTGGTCGCCGTGTGCGTTTCTCGCGTGCAAACCGGAAATAATTAATCGGTTGATGGACTTACGAATCCCCCTGCCACTGGTAGAAATCAATTGGACCTTGAGTGGTCTCCGCCTTGAAGTTCGGTACGATCGAGTTCAACCTCATGATTGACTTAAAACGCGTGTACTGTTGCTCGTTCAAAGTTATGCGGTCGAAATTGCTCGGTGCTTCCTGTGGCTACTTCAGACGATGGTGCGCGACAAACTGATGCAACGGATCGTCGCGTTCCCGCTGATATATCTACTGGCAAGCTGTTATCCGCGCGAGGGGCTCCGCCCGCGAGTGTTTCTCCTCTCCTCTCCTACCCTCTCCAACGGCTACGGTTGTTGTCGGTTTACGTCGATAGCGAGCGGACCGGATACGGTGTCGACTGCGTAGCTCGTTCAAGTTCGCTCGAACAAGTGTCAAGATGATTCTTCAAGATATAGCTTTATTAGTTTACTTTGGTCATCTCTTTGATGTGGTTAGCAGAGTACTCCTTTTCGATTTTATAGTTGCGTTGGTCTCTTCTTCTTCACCAAGGCTAGCTTCCATCTACTTGCAGAAGAATTCCTCTTCACGGTTCTTCCACTTTCTTTTTTAATTTCGTGAATTTGGAATTGGGATAGTTCATGACGAGTTCAAGTGGCCACGTCACCTTGATTCTTCAAGTTACAGCTTTATTAGTTTGGCTTTACTTTGATCATCTCTTTGATGTGGCTAGAATGGTACTCCTTTGCGATTTTATAGTTGCGTTGGTCTCTTCAATTCTTTTTCGTTGACTGAAGTTTTTCAACTGCCAAGCCTTTCTTCTACTTGCAGAAGGAATCCTCTTGAGGATTCTTCCACTGCAAGTTATAGCTTTATTACTTTGGCTTTACTTTGGTCATCTCTTTGATATGGTTAGAAGAGTATTTCTTTGCGATTTTATAGTTGCGTTGGTCTCTTCAATTGTTTCTCTGTTCAATCACCTCTTTTTCCTTGAGTGAAGTTTTCCAATAGCCAAGGCTAGCTTTCTTATACTTGCAGAATGAATCCTCTGCGAGATTCTTCCACTTTCTTTTTTAGTTTCGTGAATTTGGAACCGAGATAGATCTAGTTCGTTTCATTCATGACAACGAGTTCAAATGACCGCGTCACCTTGGAATGCTTCAAGTTATAGCTTTATTAGTTTGGCTTTACTGTGTTCATCTCTTTGATCTGGCTAGAATAGTACTTCTTTGCGATTTTATAGTTGCGTTGGTACTTCAATTGAAATATGGCTGGAACCTGTCTGGGAGCTAAAGAGATCCTCTTTTTTGTTACTATTTTTATAAGCTTCAGGATCTCCCTCTTGAAGTATCCTCATTCTCCCTGCTTTTAGGGTTGGATGAAGCTTCCAGAGGCTAGCTTCCTTCTACTTGCAAAGGGAATCCGCTTCGAGGTTCTTCCACTCTCTTTTTCAATTTTGTTCACTCAGGTTCGGGATAGACCTAGCTTGTTTCACTTCCCTTGTAACCTTCACTGACCTTGTAACACTTCAAATTAAAGCTTTATTACTTCGGCTTTACTTTGATCATTTATTTCTTCAATTGAAAGATGGCTTGAACCTATCTGGGAGCTAAAGAGATCCTCTTTCTCCCCACTATTTCTAAGAGCTTCATTCTTATTCTTCCTGCTTTTAGAGTTGGATAAAGTTTCCAGGGTCCAGCTTCCTTCTAGTTGCAAACGCAATCCTCTTCGAGGTTCTTCCACTTTCTTTTTCAATTTTGTGTACTCAGGTTCAGGATAGATCTAGTTTCTTTCATTCATGACAACGAGTTCAAATGGATAATGTTTCCAACGTCCAGCTTCCTGCAGACTTGCAGACAGAATTCTCTTCAAGGTTCTTCCTCGACATTCAATTAAAAAGAAGAAAAAGTTGGAAAAAAACATTTTATCACTTTCTTTTTCAATTTTCTTTACTCAGGTTCGGGGTAGACCTAGCTTCTTTCATTCATGACAACGAGTTCTAATGTGGCGCGACCTTGTAACGCTTCAAATTAAAACTCTATTACTTCGGCTTTACTTTGATCATTTATTTCTTCAATTGAAAGATGGCTTGGACCTATCTGGGAGCTAAATAGATCCTCTTTTTCACTGCACTATTTCTAAGAGTTTCATTCTTATTCTCTTTTAGGGTTTTTTAAAGTTTCCAGGTTCTTCAAGGTTCACCCTCGACATTCAATTAAAAAGAAGAAAAAGCTAGAAAAAAATATTTTACCACTTTCTTTTTCAATTTTGTGAACTCAGGGGTAGATCCAGCTCGATTGATCGATGAGAACGAGTTCGGCACGTCTGGTGTTTCGGATCGCGGTTCGACGGCTATAGCTGGAAGAAATTCAACTGGTCGTTCAAGGCCACTTTCTCGACCGTGAATGACTCTCTACTTTCCCGCCTGTCTCGCGGCGGCTTCCTTGTCTGTTCAATGGGCTGAGCGAACGAGTACCCGTGGATTTGCGCGAGGGGCCGTGGAACTTGTGCACCGGGTAGCTAACTGGTAATAGCTGGGGAGCAACCCTTCGGTAACCTTGAACAGACAATTGATCTTGCCATTAGTAAGGGCTTTATTAACCACTTGTCGGGAAACATTTACCCCATGGAACCTTTGAACTTGTTGGTTTCTTTACTTCAAGATCAATCGGGCATTGATACCGTTCGATAACTGATAGTAAAACGTTTCCTATTAATAATAAAAAAAAACAAATTATAATAAAAAATAAAATATTTAAATTTAAATGATATTAAATTTAAGACCACTATATATACAATATATAGTGTATATCATATAATATATTATAATATATTTTATACATTATAATATAATTATAATATGTACTATATATTGTATATATTATATAATATATTATATAATTATATACTGTATTTTATATATATTATATTTTATACGTAATACTGTACATTAGATTTTACTCGTATATTACTGCGATAACAAATCATTGTTATGTTATAGTATATATATATATATATATATATATATATTAGATATATTAGATTTATACTATATATTGTATATATTATATAATTATATATTGTATATTGTATATATTATATTCACGATCAATCAGGCAATGATACCGTTCAATAAACTGATAGTAAAACGTTTCCCGTATCTCCAATAATTTATTAATATACATTTTCCATGTATAGAGAATGCGGAACATATTGGCTGATTTATCGTTTGAGTGGCAGGTTGTTTAATTATATGTCGAATTTGCTATTTTCAGCCTGTGATAATGAATATCACACATCTATAAAACACCGACTGATCCGTTTTATGATACATACTGTCCTTCGATACTTCAAATTAAACTTCCACTAAAAGATAATCACATTAATTAATCGATATGCTGACATTAAAAATAAATGGTTAAAGACCAATTAAAAATGTTTCAATGTTAAGTGTTCGAATCAAGAAATCAGTTGATTCAACTTTTCTTGATGAAATGAAACAAAATATAAAATAATTTAAAATAAATATAATTAAATTATAAATAAAAATATAAAATATATAAATTTCTTCCTTTCGCCTCAACAACAAAAATTGTATAATGACGTGAAAGCTTCAAATCTCTAATCTATAATCTTGCAGAAGCTGATGCAAGAAAAGAATCCATCTCGCTAGAGTCGACTTGTAAACATCGAAAATGATGTAACCTCTAATCATTAAATAGATTCGAGCTTATCGATACTGCTCTTCGAGAGGGTACATCCGTTAGAAAAGGTAAATCAGTTAGATTGAAGCTAGCTCAGCAATAATTGATAGGCCCGCTTATTTCCGTTCGGCTTATCAGCGATGATAAAAAGGATAAATCGAAACTGATATATTGGGAACCTATTCACTTATCGCATTACGACCGATGCTTATCAGGGAAGAAACATAACGTATTCAATATTGTACGTTCATTCAAGAAAAGTTCTATTAATTCTGTGCAAGTGGAGCGTGTATCGTTCATATTTTTTAAATCAAAATACAGTATATAATTATACAATATATTATATAGTATATACAATATATAGTAATTATATAATGTATTATATGATATTATCGAATATATAGTATTATGTATAATATAATATATATAAAATATAGTATATAATTATATAATATATTACATAATTACTATATGTATATTGTATATATTATATAATATATTATATAATTATATACTATATTTTATATATATTATATTATACATAATACTATATATTAGATTTTACTCGTATATTACTGCGATAACAAAACATTGTTACTATAATTGTATACCAAAATGGCCGCTAGTGACCTACATATTAATGCGACCTTTCTAAATAAATAAATTAATTTAAAAAAAAAGTTTGCTCTGTTATCGGAGGACAATAATTATCGTGTTTAAACGGACGACTCTCTCTCATTGGCTGGAGTGGTTTGCCAGAGCGACTCTGCCGTGTCTTTCGCGGCGGATATATCGGATCGTTTGTCTCGAACTGTCTGCCGCTTCCGTCACTCGTTTCTGCCGGGCACGGTGCGGCACGGCGATGCGCCGGCCACGTATAGTATACACTATACACGTCGTTCCTCGAGCGGATTCCTATCAGTGACACGCAAATCGATCTCCGCGCTCGACCTTTGCTACGGAACGGACGTATCTCCTTGGTAGGCGGTGGCGTATCTACCGGCCGCGACGTACATATTTACGTATCCGGTATCGTTCACGGCGATCTGTACCCTTCGGAGGAATACCTCCACCCTTCGGGGCCTTGTTACAGTCACGAGAACATCGCTGCTCCTCGATCCTAGACCACTCGGACGTCCGATATACCCTCTACTTCACTAAATGGACTCTGGACGTCTTCGAACCTTACTTACTCTTTTAAAAAATTCAAAACTTTCTACAAACCTGGCACATATGATGCTGCTAACTAGACTATGGATATTTGGTATATAAATATAATATGGTTCCTTTATTAAGCAAAAACACAAGGTTGATTCGGTCCAAAAAAAAGAGGTTTATTATTATTTAATATTAATTAAAGAATTAATAAAAGAATCTATGAATTCAATATTTTTGAATAATAATTAATATTAATTCAATAATTATCAATTTTTAATTCAGAATTAATATTAAATTAATAGATTCTTTTATTAATATGAATTAATATTAATTATTATACAAAAATATTGAATTCATAGATTCATTATCTAATTATATTAAATTTATACTACATTATATAATTAAATTCGTAGATGAAATTCAAAAAATTGAAGACGCCAATGTATATGATTTTTCCTCTTTAAAATCATCAAGCGAAGAAAAACAACATCCGATGTATTTTCTATTTTTTGCAATCAATGCAGACAATTTTTATTTTTCATAAAAATGCCCATCATATATCAAGAATGAAAAATACTCTTTATTCAATATTCATCGTCAACAATCGGAAATATCGATTCTCTTGAGGGAGTGTCTTGAGCCTGGTAAACAGAAGGTTTCCAACCAGCCAGAGGCCGAAAATCGCACTCGAGTGCAAGAATCGTCCAAGGACCGTGAAAGACGACTGTCCCCTAGGACAATGAGACGTTCGTGTCTCTAACGCTCCCCTTTCTTCGTCCCGTGGCTCATCTTCCTTTTGAAAACCGGCCTTCAGCGTCTCTCGGGCTTTATTTGCCTGGTGGTCCTGCTCTTTCACGTCCCCCGGTGGACCCCTCGGCCCTTCTGGTCCAGATGCTGCACGAAATCACTGAAGTGTTCGGCCCGTCGAGAGCCAAGGCCCCACCGTGGCGCCCAAACGAGTTTTAAATTGCAGCGGGCCCGGCATTTGAATGCGAAAACACGCGAGGATGCTGGACCGCCTAAACGCACCTGATCCTCGAACCCTCTAACTTCTCGTTCAACTGTCTCCAAAGGAGTATTTTTTCTCGCTACGTCTTTTGCCTATACGGTGGCTAAGAAACTGTATCACAAACTGGGCCTGCTTTGGAATGATGGCTGTGGGTCTTTTAGGAACAATGTCATCTTTGGTTGACAGAGAATTAAATCAGGATTTAGAGATTGATAAGGTAGAGGTAGCCATTTTGGGACTTTTTGTATAAATTTTTTATAAAAAATTTAATATAAACCTCGAATAATATTAAATTTTATACATAATTTCATGTATAAAAATTTTTTATATACAAAATTTATGATAATCTTCCAATAATATTAAATTTTATACATAATTTCATATATAAAAATTTTTTATATACATTATATTAAATACATTATATTAAATTTTTGTATAAAAAATTTTTATATACAAAATTTAATATAAACCTCCAATAATATTAAATTTTATACATAATTTCATATATAAAAATTTTTTATATACATTGTATTAAATACATTATATTAAATTTTTGTATAAAAAATTTTTATATACAAAATTTAATATAAACCTCTAATAATATTAAATTTTATACATAATTTCATATATAAAAATTTCATATATTAAAATTCAATATAAACTTCAAATAATATTAAATTTTGACGTGCAAACCGTGTCTTCTTTTTTGCAATTTCCAATTACGCTGATTACCGCAGAGAACCACTGGTCACTAATCCATGCTCTGTTTTTTTCTGTTTCAGGTAAGTGGCGCACTGTTCTTCTCGTTACGTTAAACGACTGTCCGATACCGTGAGTCGCACTTACGATACTTTTCCGCCTAATGGCTGTTACCAGACTGTGGATTTTCAGGAATTTACTGCAATTTAATAGAGTTTCCATCATTTTAACGCGGAGAACTAACTCAGGATTGAGAGATTGATAAGATAGAGGTAGCCATGCTGCAATTTTTGTCTGATTCCTCTTTGGAATGATAATTGCAGACCCTTTGTCAAGGATCTCATCAGGATCTAGAAATTAATATAAGATGGAGGTAGAAATCCTGGAACTCTTTTACCCAAACGGTGGCTGGGGGTCTTTTAGGAACAATGTTATCTTTGGTTGACAGGGAACTAACTCAGGATTTAGAGATTGATAAGATAGAGGTAGCCATGCTGCAATTTTTGTCTGATTCCTCTTTGGAATGATAATTGCAGACCCTTTGTCAAGGATCTCATCAGGATCTAGAAATTAATATAAGATGTAGGTAGAAATCCTGGAACTTTTGCTTACATGATAGCTGCAGACCTATCAGAAACAATGCTGCTCTTAGCTACCAGCTAGCCAGACAAGATCCTGAGATTAATGAGAAGATGTCACTTGCTGAGGTAGCAATCCTGCGACTTCTGCAGCTGTTGTTGACCGTGACAACCTAGAAATGAATGAAAGAATGAACCTACTGCCTATCCCAAACGAAAGACTTCCCTATCAAACACACAAGAAAATAAAAAATACCCTAACCATCTAGAGCTTAATACAACTGAATGCTGATCTTCTCCACTTGATTTAATATCATCTTGAGCCTCTGGCAATCCTGTTCATGACATCCAAGAGTCTCTTCGGGATGTAGTAAATGACGTTGAAAATCATCGTGTTTCGGTCGGCACAAAAATGAATGTAAACGACAAAGAGGCTATCGGTGAATAAACGGTCCCAGCTCTTTGAATCCAACAACCACTCCTCTTGTAATCTGGTCCTGGTTCTTTCACTCATCAATCACCTCCTTAACCGTTGATCCGAACAAATGAACGACCTGGTTGTGCATCGAGGATCACTTTCGCCACGGTACGTCCTGGGTATAGAATTTAAAAATTCTCCTTCCACCCTCCCGCCCCCTGTGTGTCTACCCTCGTTGGTTTGCCGCTTCGCAGGTCGGTGTTCTTTGTCTGGGCGTATCCGATCCGCGGACGAGGAACGTCCCGAGGACGTCCGCGTTTCACGCATACGCCCCGGCCTAAAATTATCCCGAGGATTGCTCCTCCTTTATCTAGGATGATCTGCTCGAAAGGGCCCCGTGGGTCCGTCCCGAGTAGCGAATTTACACGAAACACAACCAGCGAAATCGCCCGGCTCATCCTCGTCAATCCGGACAGCCGGCAAATTGAATTTTTTTTTCGCTGTTCCGAGCTGGGGCCCGATTGGCCGAATCATTCGGGGGCAGGCCCAATTCAGCGATATTAGACACGCGTACGAATGAAAGGACGTTCTTCGCGCAGCTTGATAAAAAGATATACGAAATTGCGACTGGACTATCTATTACGATGAACACCCTGGTAGCGTTTATGGTGGGCATTTCGTTGGGCCTTGTTTGTGATATTGGTTGGCTGTTAGAAAAATTGTTAACGAAATTGTAGGGAAACCATCAATGACAATACTAGGGCAGAAGCCAAACAGAAATTCTTTTCTATATTTATTTGGATAAGCTGGGACAGTGATGGTTCAAGTCAAGTGGAGGCCCCAAGCGGTATAAATTTTGGGGCCTTCGAACTCAAGTTAGAAATAGAGTTAGCTTAGGTTAGGTTAATTAGAAACCACCAATGACAATACCAGGGCAGAAACCAAACAGAAATTCCTTTCTATATTTATTTGGATAAGATGGGACAGTGGCGGCTCAACTGGATGCCCTAAGCGGTATAAATTTTGGGGCCCTCGAACTCAAGTTAGAAATAGAAGTTGCAGGGAAACTTTCCTAAACTTATTAACAAAAGAGAAAAGTAATGAAAATATGTCATACCGTTACACATTAAATAAATTTCTTGGAAATTCGGGGCCTTACGGTATCCCGGGACCCACGCAGCCACTGATCTGGGGTTAATATATGGAGTCCCATGGAAATAACCGACAACGATTTTGTCTGCAAACGGTTTCAGCTTCGTTGTCGGTCAAATCTGTGTCGGTGATTTCCGTTGGGCCCAATATATGAAAGCCCTTATACGGCAGCCGAAGAGATTCTGCCGAATGGTCCCCTAACACAGCGTTTAATTTAACAGCAGCTTTTTCCCTGAAGATTCTCTCCTTTCAACTGGAACTTGAGATGTCATGGCGACCATTTCGAAAAAAGTGGGTAAAGAAAGCAGACAGAAACTAATTATTTGAAAATAGAAAAAAAGAAGTAGAATCCAGTATAGTCCGTTGTCCCGTGTGATCAGCTCGGCAACGATATCTCGGTTATCGAGTCTCGCAAATGGAAACAGCACGAGTAGGACCCAGAAGCGAGAAATAAACATGCGTGGGCAGTGGCGGGTAGAAGGTCGCATCTCCCGGTTGTCGCGCGTGTCGTTCGCAACGGACGTATGCAAATGGCGGCTCTTAGCGTCCTCGGCCAGGTGGACGGTTGTTTCCATTACTTGATATATCGATACAAATGATTCTCTGCTCGAACGAGTCACTTAACTCGGCCGGCAAACGGTCCGCGGGATAACGCTAATTACGATTCAACGCACGCGGCCATTAGCAAACGATCTCAGGCTGCGCCGATCGAAAAATCGCGCTTCCGAGTGCGCTCGGGGCCCGTCCCGTGCCAGAACGCATTAAACCGTCGATCGGAATCATTTTCCAGTCGGTCGGGCCTCGCGAATCACGATCGGCGACGGGATTTCGCGAGCGGAACACGATTTACCGTCCGGGACCGACGAAGAGGGTCCGATGTTAAAGAAACCGGCGAATGGGGCCCACCGGGCTTCCCTTCTATCGATGCACAGTGGAGAATTGGGCCCAAAAAGCTGGCCAAAAGTGAATTAAAATTTTTTTGTATAAAATTGTTGCATTTTGAGGCCCACCGGGCTTCCCTTCTATCGATGTACAATGCAGAATTTGGCCCAAAAAGCTGGCCCAAAGTGAATTAAAAGATTTTGTCTAAAATATAACATTTTTGCATTTTGAGGCTCACCGGGCTTCCCTCCTATCGATGCACAGTGGAGAATTGGGCCCAAAAAGCTGGCCCAAAGTGAATTAAAAAATTTTATCTAAAATTTGTCTTAAAATTTAGCTTGTATTATGTACTTGAAGAACAATGGTTATAGTAAACGAGTACTTCCGAGCACCTCTGTTTCGTATTCTCGGAACGTCTCCGCACAAAAAACAGGATTTGCATAAACATCGTTGGCGCAACAATGACAAATCGCCAGTCGAGAGGTGCAGGAGCCAGTCGGAGGATAAAAAGTTCGCGAGGTAGTAAATATTTGAAAGGGGACGCTATGCTAATAAGACAGGATAGAGCGCCGCGCGATATAAATCAGCCGATCTAAGACGACATTACGACTTTATTAACATGCTCGGATAAGACTGTCCATCCAGTATATCATCCAATAACTAACTCGAGTGGACCGAGCCCACATTGCAGACGGTCGTGAACACAATCTCAGAGTTCTCCATAACCCGACTCAGCATAAATAACTCTGATCTTATTGCAACACTGTACACCGAGGAACATTGTTGCGAACGCGAGGGCCAGTCGAGGCCAAGCGAAATCGCGAAAAAATCGGGCAGGTCGTGGCCCGAGAACGAAAGTAAGCCCACGATCCACAGCGGCGATCTATCATCCGCAAAAATCTACGCTTTGACCGGCCGATCGTAAGTCTTCGGGTAAGCCCCGAACCTTTCCGGTCGGCAAAGCCATACCGGGGGGTTTGCCATAATGTTTCGCAGGGCAAAATTAAAACGCGAAGATCGTGGAACTTTTACATTAAGCAACACAGAAAAAAGCGTGTGCAACAATTAAAGTGTATGGTAACTGGTCCCCGTGTAGGTCCCCGTCGTGAAATAATTCCCAAAAAAGAATTCCAAAATCGACGTTAAATAAGGTAAAAAAAAATATTTCTATTTTAACAATGGGAACCACAAAATAAAATATAAAATATTAATACTGTGGGGCCCACCTTTATTCTAAACTGTAGGTCCCGTCGCTAAATAATTTTCGGCTTCTACGTCTTTCCAGAGGGTTCCGCCGGTTTCCGGCGCAGTTTTTATCATCCTGACGAAAATAACCTCTTACCTCTCTCCTGTCCCTTTGATCTGGGAGTTTGAAAAGGTTGGGTCTTCTTCCGGCGCGGCGGCCACCTCGTGAACCAGCTCGCCAAATTAGCAGCCCTTTTGTGCTGCCACTCGCCCGCTGCCAGTCACCGAATTCGGTTTACCTGAGCCCCGTTTCGCGGAGCTTCTGATCGTTTCAATCGAAATCCCCCGTTCCAGGAAGACGCGACGAGAAAAAAGGACGCCGATCGAGTAATTCGAACCGATATTCGCAGCCGGACGCTTCTCTCGGACCCCCTTCGAATCTTTCCGAAGGGCCCCGAAGCAACGCGTTACACTAACGCGTCCGTTAAATTCGATTAGGGGATGCGCCCAACGATGATCGCTCGCGTTGTGCACCTCCTCCTCTTGTTGCTTCCATTTATCTTCGTTGCACTTCCTGCATCCTGTTGCCAACATTATGCATCTTTGTGCAATTTCAATTCTTTTTTTAAAAATTATTTTTATTATCACATTCAATAACAGTGAAGTATTAAATTTTATACGTTTCCTTTGTTCGTCACCTGAATTCAGTTTTGTTTTTGGGCCCAATTCTCCACTGTGCATCGATAGAAGGGAAGCCCAGTGGGCCTCAAAATGCAACAATTTTATATTTTAGACAAAATTTTTTAATTCACTTTGGGCCAGCTTTATAGGCCCATCTAGGAAGCACAAGTGGGTTATAAAACTAAATCGGCGAGCAGTCTAGGCCAGATTCGCGAATAATTGAAGCTCCTGTCGAGCTTTCAATTAACACCGTTCTCCGAGTAGCGCGCGGCCGATTAAAAGCAGCAACGGCAATCTAATTCGAGGACCAATCGACAGGACGACCTGCTGGTACTCTGCTCAACACCGAGCCCGGACAACACGGGCCTCTAATCTAATTAGATGCAATCAGAGGAGCGAGGCACACTCCGCTTCGCGTTGATTGGCCGTGCTTCGTCTGATTCGACCAGCTACGTAGCACGCAGGCAACCGATCCAAGAGGAGTTTTTGCCTGCGGGGCAACCTGTCGTGCCTTTCAAAAGCTATTCAATTATTAGACAATAGTTTTTCTTACACAAATGTTCAATCAATTTATTCGTAACAACCAGAAATAATATCTTTAATAGTTAGTACTTCATACCCTAACAGCACAAAATATTGTATACATATTCATATAATATTAAAAAGAGATTGAATATTTATTTTATACTAAGTAACAAATACTTCTTTTTAAATATGTAGGAAATATCTATTTCATGTTGCGAGAAAAACATTTTTTTCTAAATATTAAATGCATCTTTATTTCATATTAGAAGTACAGTATTTTATCGATAATTGTCCGCAACACGGGTCTGCCCAGGGACAACTATCCGGCAGGGATACTGTTCTTTGCAAATAGAATATTTTTTCCTAATATACAGATAATGGTTGTCCTTGTACATTGTACATGTATACAATAAAATGTGGCTTAAAAAATATTTTTCCAATATTTCAACAACTATATTTCAAAAATATCCATTTAATATTTTTGTGCTACTAGTGAAGGGTATCCCACAGGAGTCTGTTCTATCGCTCACACTCCCCGCACGATATTTATTAGAGCAGAAACGGCTGAGTGAGTCTCCCCGAGGGGGTAGACGAAAAAACCAGGCATCGTCTGATTTACGACGGTGCGGTGTCGCGACTCGAGTTTTCAGGTTTCTCCTCGGTGGAAAAGACGGCAGGAATCCTCGTTTGGGTCGGATTTTTCTCGGCGTCGGCATGGTCTACTCGCATTATATCGAATAGCGTTGGGGCCGTGCTCACGGTTGTGTGTTCCTGATCGCGCCGGTGCGGTGTCCCTTACAATCGCCGTGCAATGAGGCTCGCACCATGCTTCACCGGTTTCGTACGCGGTCTCCCGGCTATCTGTCGGACTTCATTAAGAGGGTCATATACCACTCTCGGCGAAGAAGAAGGTCGGCGGAACAGTGCGCGGGGAGCTTTCCTGATTGTGCGCGCCGACAGGACCCGGCGCGAAACATATAGTCGCGCATTTTGACCCTGTGCTCCTGTTAATTCCACCGTGAACCGGCCCGATTTATCGCGCGTTCCTCTGCTCGCTCGAAAACCGCCCTAACCATTCCTCTGGATACTCTACTATTTTAATTTTTATTTTTTTTCAACCCTTACAAAAATTCAACATCGCCATGTGCAACTCTGTGGGCGGAGATTGAAGCAAGTATTTATTCTGTTTATTTCTAGTCTCTATAAACGTCCAATTATCTTCGGGGTCTGGCGATGCCTAAAAGAATGAAAATCAGTCTGGTTTCTAATCAGGTAGCGGTGTTCGTGGATTAATGAGAATGCGCGTGTCCCGTTCGGCTGGAAATCGATATTTTATCAAGTCTCGGGGCGTATCGGTGTCGTTCCTGGATCCTGGGTGGTCAGAATTCTTCGGCGGCCTTAAGAAAAATTCTCCCGGACGCGTTACAGGCCCGGCTGGGACAACGACGGGCGAAAGCGACCAGGGTTGAAGTATTTACGGTCTCGTCGAGACAATGCTCACGCACCGCGGATCCTGGCCGTACGCGGTTACCCCGGCTTCTTTCCTCGGCTACCTTGTCGGGCCGTACCGACACGCGGCCAGAAAAATGCCCCGACCAGGCCCGCCTTCCGGTTGCCGTTTAAGGCAAATATCTCTCTGGTCCCCGGCCACACGTGGGGTCGTTACTTTTGTTCGAGAATCGACCTCGAAGAACCCTGACGCTGCACCTCTGCCTTCTTCCTCCGGGGGAACGCGAATTTCGGCGTGCTACCAGCCGAGACCTTGACTCTGATCTCTGATCCTTCGATCCCTGCGGAGCCTTCCTTCGCTAGGTTGCGGGGACGTCGACTGGCAACTCTGCCGTTTGTTCTCCACGTTCAATAAATTTTCTCTACCCTCAGGCTCTCTGCCAACGATTCTAGCTACTGCAATGTTGTTTAAATCCTCGATTGTTAATGATGCCAACCTGTGGATTAAGTTCTTTCACCTTTTATTGATTTTTATTCCAAAGTCCCCATTCCTTCAAATTGCATCTACTCGTTGTTGTCATAGAATACATAAATTAATGAAATTATCGCTTTTATTAATACTAGGCTGTGGATTTTATGACAACGATGTGTGAATTTGAAGCAGTGGGTACTTTGGAATGAAAATCAATAAAAGAAGAAAGGAGTAGGCTTGTCCGAGGTTGATCGAAGAAGAAGAAATATGGTTAATTGGCTCTCGCGTGCCGCAACAAATGGCGGACAAGGTGAATATAGATCCTAGATAGGACTCGAACGAAGGATCTACGCGATAGGTGTAGATCGAAGGGATATGGAGCACCGTCGACTAGATAAAGGCCCTGTAGCCCTTCGTCGTCGGTCCGTTACCACTGCAGGACGTGGAAACGACGTACCCTCGAAGTCAGAAGAAGAATCAAGGAGACCATTATCCGATGTACCAAGCATTCAGCCGACCAAGCCCCATTACCATTTATCCTGGCAGCCGAGTGCCGGAATCGGAATTCGTACTTTCGCGGGGAACGAACCGAGCGAAATTTATAATAACAAGCCTCCATGTTGCAGTTCTTCCCCTAGTAGCACAAAAATATTGGAAAAATATTTTTTAGGCCATATTTTTTCATATGAGAAAAATATTGGATTTGAATATTAATATAATATAGGCTATTAATTAATATAAGCTAAATATTCAGAGAATATAAAATAGATATTTAACAAAATATTAGCCAAATATTCAGAGAATATAAAGTAGATTTTTAATTTTAATTTTAATTTACATGGGGATTTTTAAGATCTTCTGCAATGATAGGTACATGGTAATTTTCTTATGTTCCCACGAAATTAAAATAGGTTCCAGTATATCCAGTTTCTCTACTTGTAGTCTCAAAGTCTCCGCTAAATTTAAACAGGTTTTACCAGAATAATAGGTTTTAGATCATCTTCGAAACTCGTATTAGCTTCCAGTTTAGAAGGTTCGACGATGTTCATCTTTGCAGACGTAGGCGACAATCTTTACGCTGTTCATGTAAATTAAATTGATTCTAGAAAATCCAGTCGATTTACTAGAATTACGGTGGCCACTTCCAAAGATTCAGTTTAACTCAAACTGGTTTCAGTGGAGTAGCTACTTTCAATCCATCTTTTAAATCTGTATACCTGTTCCAATGCTTCATTTAAATTCATCTTCCTACGATTAAACTGCAACTTTCTCACCCTTTAATGCGGTTATATAGGATCCCATTAGGTTCGTGTTATCTCGTAATCCTGTACTAACTTTCAGTTCTAAAGATTTAGTGAAATTCAAACAGGTATCACTTGTAGCCTTATGGTTACTAGCTTTCAATTCTAGAATAATAGGTTCCAGCCTGAAACCTTCAATGAATTTCCAATATTTATTTCCAATTTCTCGAGAAGTTTTAAGACAGCCATTAGATTCCACCTAACCTAACCTACACCTGTGGTAACTTGCAGTTCTACAGACCCAACAAAGTTCAAATAGTCTTGTTAGAATAATAGCTTCCAGCCTGAAGCCTTCAATTAATTTCCAATATTTACTTCCAATTTTTCAATCTAACCTAACCTACACCTGTGCTAACTTGCAGTTCTACAGACCCAACAAAGTTCAAATAGTCTTGCTAGAAGAATAGCTTCCAGCTCGAAGCCTTTGATTAATTTCTTTATATCTGAAGGGCAATGTTCCAATTTCTCGAGAAGTTTTAAGACAACCCCTAGATTCAACCTAACCTAACCTACACATGTAGTAACTTGTAGTTCTACAGATCCAACGAAGTAGCTCTGTAGTTTCAGCAGAGTATTAGCTTCAAGTTGCAACATTGCATCGAAGTTCATCATCCAACAGCTGAACTGCAATCTCCCTACTTTCATCAAGAAAACTTAATACTCCGATAGATCTAGTCTACCAATCAAACTGGTACCAGCTCCCAGTTCTACCTTCCAACATAGTTCAAACAGTTTCACCGCAATAACAGACTTGATCCGATCAACTCCCATCCGGCCTCAACAAAGTTGATCTTCGCGGGCAGCAATTTCGCCAACTTCCCTCAGCCATCATCCTCACGGGATCATCCGCTAGTATCAGCTACCAGCTCTCTTTCTCTTTCTCGTCCGGGTTGCTATTATACCCGGCTGCAAGAGCTACAAGTCTTCCCGCGCATCCAGATTACGATTCACTTTCGGCCTGGCAAAAGAAGCGGCCAATCATTGTCTCGGGGAGATTGCATTCCTCACCGGCGCGGTCGAAGATCCGATCGATCGATCGGCCTGCGTAACAGAACACGGGACCTACGTAGACGGTGAAAGAAGAAAAGTAAGAAGGCTAATCGCGGGAGACGCCGGGCCAGGGCTCCGACGGGAATGAGGAAACGGGCAGACAATTAACGACGAGATCCGCCACCAGCGGTTTTTACCACGTTCCTTCCTCTAGCTGGATCCAGCCGCGCGATGCGGATAATCGCGGATGCTCGCTCGATCCCTCCTCCGCCTTCCTTCCCTCGAACCTTCAGGAATATTGCCACAGGACACGCCATCGAGAAAAACGGTTCCGCCCCCGAAGACTTTTAACGTCGACCGAGTGCGAAAAACTTTGTGAAGAGTGAAACTGCATGGACCACTGCTTCTTAAACAATTATTATTATTATTTATTTATTATAAACGGAATGAAATTTTTTTATAAAATTATTTATGATAGCAAAGAAGAAAAATATAAGACTACTCGTTTAACAACAACAAACAAGGCACATGCAACACGAAACGAATTTCTTCTTTCGGGGAGGATTGCAAGAGTGTTTTACGAAGTCGTAGGGGTGTATTGTAGCAGCGTTCGCCATTGATTGCACAAATTGTAATAATAAATAAAATAATAAATTAAACTAGGTTAATCAAACAACGGTTTGAAACTAGTTGCACAATCTCGCAACACGAAACGAATTTCTTCTTTCGGGGAGGGTTGCAAGAGTGTTTTACGAAGTCGTAGGGGTGAATTGTAGCAGCGTTCGCCATTGATTCCACAAAACTGTAATAATAAATAATATAATAAATTAAACTAGGTTAAACTAACAAACGGTTAGAAACTAGTTGCACAATCTCGCAACACGAAACGAATTGCAATTGGACCACTGCTTCTTAGACAATTATTATTATTATTTATTTATTATACGGAATTAAATTTTTTTATAAAATTGTTTAGAATAATAAAGAAGAAAAATATAAGACTACTCGTTTAACAACAAAAATAGGGGGCATGCAACACGAAACGAATTTCTTCTTTCGGAGAGGGTTGCAAGAGTATTTTACTGAGTCGTGGGGATGAATCGTATCAGCGTTCGCCATTGATTCCATAACTCACTTGTTCTCCGGTGGCTGTTGGTGGCTCGTAGTCGCAGGTTTTCTTCTCGCCTATGCTGCGAGCGAGGACGCCCGGCCGAGATGGACCGTCGTCATCATCGGTCAAGACCGGAACACGCTCGTTGGCTTGCGGTGGAAACAAGAAACGCCGGTCTTGTTCTTGATAATCGGGTGCATATAGTTGGAAAGCGCTCCGGGTTATGTAGCCCGGCGCATTCTGCCCGCAAGAAACCACCGGCGTTGTTCTGCTCCTCCCCGCATCTTCGGGCTTACTTATTACCGGATGAAAGCGAAGATCGGCGCGCGCAGCCATTGATAGAAATCTGCCGGATAAGAGATAAGGAAGCTTCGATTAACATTATTTACGGTCCACGCTCTGGTTTCCGCTTGACCATTCTTTCGTTTTCGACTTGAAGCTCTGGGTGGTCCTCGGTTCAAAATGTTTCTTAGTTGATCGAATAACAAGTCGTAATCTTGTACAGGGAGGAAATCTGTATAAAAACGTTGCCACAAAATTTCCCTTGACCTTGAATTTCAAGGTCAAATTATTTTTTTCAAGGTCAAAGGTGGTTTGTTCTTCAAACGTATATTCGTCAAAGTCCCTTTGACAATTTTTATCCTCGTGATGTGTAAAGTACAATACAATAAAAAAAAGTTTGACCTTGAAATTTAAGGTCAAGGACAATTTTACAGCAGCTTTTTAACACCCTGTACTAACTTTCATCTCTAAATATTTAGCAAAATACGAGCAGCTTTTACTAAAATTGTCCCCTTCGGGTTTATCTTTCAAAAAATCAGGTCGTCATCGAGGCGATCTCTCGAGCAGAGGATCGAGTAGATCTCGAATCTATCTACGCGTTTGTTGGCGAGTCGGTGCCGGACAGGACCGGATCGATTTCATGGGCGACCCTAAGGACAGAGAAGCGTTTATTCCATGGACCACCCACGACAATCGGAAATGGTTCGCGAAGAGATCGATTGGAAGGCACTGATCTAGGCAAGACGCGTGGATCGCGGATAAACGAAGAGCAACAGAGGAGAGAGAGATATACAGGGTGTCTGAAAATTCCTTCATCATGAATTCCTCATTTGAAGTTACATTTTCCTTTACAAAAATTACGTCCGACGATTTGTTAAGGAGTTATTAACGAAATAACACGGACCAATCAGAGCGCGAACAAGACGCGTATTGGCACAATCGTGTTTTTCGTTAATAACTTCTAAACAAATCGGCGCACGTCATTTTTGCAAAGGAAAAAGTTGTTTCAAATGATCTCAAGAATCTGTTAGACACCCTGTATATAAAGTTGGACTCCCTAGCCAGCATCGTTCGCGATTACCGATTACTAAGCCGATTTGCACCGTTGGCTAGTCGACCGATTAATTTCTGTAATGGAGTTGTACCATGGGGTGTATCATTCCTCATAGTTACGATTCCCCATTAGCCATGATTCTCGATATTGAATTTACTACGTTATCAAGGCTAGTTTCCATGGTGGTTCTCTGCCGCACTACGCCCCTGTAATTTGTTAATCGGTCCGAACGCCCAGCAGCCTCGCAGATACCTATCCCCATCAGCTTCTCCATTTTCATCCGGTTGAATGCTTCTGCACGGACGCCATTAAGCTCTATTCAGCCCGCGCTTGTTTTGCGTGCGACTCGGAACGGATTCTAGAATGATAGCGAGCTCTCTCGGTATCATCTACCTTGCGCCTTGATGTGGGTCAAGCGATAGGTTCAGCGGACGGTTCTAGGGTTACCTCCGCTTTCCGAAGTCAACGTGAATGCTAGGGAAGCTAAACTTACTGTTAAGTTAACCCTCCTATTGCTGGAAATAACTATCCAGTCCATCCTATCCATCCTATCCAGTCGGTCCCACTGATTACCCAGATATTTCGAGACTTACAATTCGAATAATTAAAGCTACTCGTGGGTAATTTGTATTGGGAGGTTAGGGGCTGTGCTACATGAGGAACTAAAGAAATGAAGCGGTTTCTGGGACAGAGTAGAAAATCGCACCCTAGATTAATCCATCTAAATAAAATCTAATTTAAAAAATTAATAAAGTAAATTAATAATTTATTAATTACTTATTACAGGATGAAAGCGCAGATAGGTGCGCGCAAGCATTGATAGAAATTAAATTATTTATTTATTAATTTTTATTAATTAATCTAATAAAATCCATCTAGGGATTTTGACTAATAAGAAACCCATTCTCTGCATTACTGTATTTAAAAACGTGGTATTTTATAAAAATTGATTTTTATTTAAACAGAGGTGGGCTGGCTTGGATTGGCCTGAAAACGTGTTGCTCGTTATTTGATTTAGCTGGTCCTGCTCTTTACCAGCAGTTTTCCCGTTTCCCTCGTCAATTCGCCAGCATGTAACCTAATTGGATTGTCGATATCGTCGGCAATGCTTCACCGTCGGCCACTTAATATCTCGTTCGCCGTTGCGTTCGGCTGCAAATCGGGTGCAACGTGTTCGAGAGCGAGCGGCGGCCTAGCGCCACTTCTCATCCAGCCTCCCCCTCGCGTGTCTGTCGGCCGTTCAATTGATCACCGGTGACTTATTTCGCGGCGGGGCCGGGAAAACACGTGCGAGCAAGCGCCGCGTGTAATACACTTTTGATTGTATTTAAATGCGATTTTAAACGCGCCGGAACAAGCCAAGCCACCATTCTTCGATCCGGCGACGCGTGCGTTAATCTACGATTCCGATTGGTCCGACATCCGCCAACGTATACAGTTTTTCTTAAAAAAAAGCAGATTAAATTTTTAGCTTTTGTAAATCTGTATGCTATTAAAGGTTTGATCATACAAGAAACCAAAATTTAATTTAATTGACCTGAAACATAGTGGGAGAGTGAAATGCACTACGATGCATTTATGACTTGGTGCATCTAAATTGAAACTGAGTTAATCCATATGTTATTTCTAATTTATTAAAATTGTTGAAAATAGAAGAAAAGTTTTACATGGTTTCTGTGTTTTGCAATTGATGAAGACAATTTTTATTTTGCATAAAGATTCGCAGTCTAGATGTAACCAAGAATGCAGTTGAAATTTTAATTGATAAAATTAGACTGCAGATGTTATGCAGTCACGGAAAAAATTAGCAGGGGTAATTGTGTTTAAGTATGTTGTATTTAAATAATTAAACTACATTTAATTGTATATTGTATATATATATATATATTTATATTTGTATTTTATATATTATATATAGATAGTTTATAACAATATTATATATTATCTATTATATATATTATGTACTATTATATTATATATATTATATACTATTATATTATATATATTTATACTATTATATACTATATATTATTATCTAATATTATACATTAGATCGTCGATGGACTGTGGATCGAGAAGAAGAATTAATAAAATATTATTATTATTAATAATTCTCACATAAGAATTCAAAAAGCGACGTTAAATAATAATAAAAAAAATTATTGTTATTAAATCCACTTTGTAACTTTGCATTAAATAAATAAAGTCGTCATGTTTAAGCTAATAAAGTTCCTCAACGGGTTAAATAAAAGATCGTCGATGGATCATGGATCGAGAAGAAGAATTCTGAGAGAACGTGGTCGGCGTTGTATGTGACGCAACAAGGCGCGTAAGAAGATGAAAACGAGCGGCGCGATTCGCACGACATTTGCCTGGCGAGCCAGAAAGCGAGTCGACCGGGTCGGCCAGGAAGAGAAGAAGATTCCCGGGGCTCAGCTCGCCGACTATCTCCGATTGCGTAACGGTGAAAATAGAGGACTGCCGGTGTCACGATCCGGCCGCGAGGTCTCCGCTCGTTGTTGCAGTCGCAGGTGCTCCGCTCGGCTCCCAGATGAATCGCTGGAACAACGAGGCGACACGCGATCCTAACCATTCGAATTCCCCGGGAATCCGTGCGACGATTGCGCAACCGAATTCTCGCCAAGAAATTGTCCGCTTCGATTCTGCGAAATCGATCGCACGAGCGTTTCCGATCGGTGCAACTACATTCTCCGACATCTTCAAAACATTTAATGCGATTCCGTTCGGTACATTATAAATAAAAAATGAATTTTTATGCAAAATAATATTTTTTTTATGTGAATTACAACAAATTGGAGTAACGTAGAAATTTATTCTTTTTATGAAATTTTTATATATTTATATTTTTATGCAAAACAATATTTTTTTAATAAATTTGTTTCCTTTATGCAATCTTTATGCAAAACAATATTTTTTTCACGTGACCTACAACAAATTAGAGTAACAGAGAAATTTATTTCCTTTATGCAATGTTTATATCTTTATATCTTTTATTTAACCTGTTGAGAAACTTTATTAGCTTAAACGAGATGACTATATTTATTTAATGAAAAGTTACGAAGTGGATTAATAATAATAATATTTTATTAATTCTTCTTCAAGATCCACGATCCATCGACGATCTTTTGTTTAACCTGTTGAGGAACTTTATTAGCTTAAACAAGATGACTTTATTTATTTAATGCAAACAAAGTCACAAAGTTAATTAATAATAATAATATTCTATTAATTCTTCTTCTCGATCCACGATAGTATATAATATATAATATAATAGTATATAATATATATAACAGATAATATATATTATTGTTATAAACTATCAATATAAAATATATAAAATACAAATATAAATATTTATATATATACACACAATTAAATGTAGTTTAATTATTTAAATAAAATATAACTAAAATAATTTAATTAAACTAATAATAATTATTATTATTAGTAATACAAGTTCAATTTTTATAACCGCGTAAACATGTTGGTATTTCTTAGTTGGTATTTTCTTAATTCTAAAAATTAAAAAGAATTTAACAACTCCGATAATTCTCAATTATTAATATTATGAAAAAAGGACATATATTTTGAGGATTAGATAAAATAAAAAAAGGAAGCTTCCCTCCTGTTTATATTTATTCTGGCTCCGCCAGTTTCCGCGAGCGTTTCCCTCGGAGCATCCTATCTACCAAGTGGATCTCCTCGATCAGCATCTTCGAACGCGAAAGAAACCGAAGAATCCCATTCCGGCGTGCCCTGCAAGAAACGCGAATTCCAGGGTCCGCCTTTCTCGGACGGCCGGACAGTTTCGCCGGAAAGGTGATCGTCGACGGTGCGTTACGCCGCGTGGAAATCGTTGTTCCCGGTTTCCACGGTGGAGCTCTCGTTGCTAGCTCTGTTTTTTGCGTGAGAGCTTGCAGGAGGAGAAGCCAACAACAGCATCAGGCCACTCGGACGAGTCCTGGAAGCGGGATAGGAGAGAAAACCGGGGGCCCAAGACGCCTGTTCTTTTCCAGGAAGAGGCCAAACGAGGGAACGCGCGTTGGTCCTCGAGTAAGAAGGAAGAAGAAGAAGAGGAGGAGTAATGCAACGGATAGGCCCGAAGATAAGTAGCTCAGGGGCAAGAAACCAGCGGCAATAATAATTTACAGTACTCTTCCTCCCCCGGTTAGGTTTCTTCCTTTCTTCAGGTTCTCTCTCTTTCGCAAGATTTTCTTCCACCTCCCCCGCTGCACTCCTGACGCTCCTCTTCCTTCACTATGGTGGTTGTTGCCCAGCAATTCCATATTAGGACTCGCGCTGGCCAGGCTCTCTACCGCGATGCCCGCTATTGAGACGTAGTTACCCTTACTTATCCTGTCGGTGCGACCGACAGCAACCATCCCGGCAAGAAGAGGACGAACGAGGGAGCCTGGACACCCGGTATTCTGCCTCTTCTTCTTCTTCTTCTTCTTCATTGTTTTCGATACGGTTCGGGCCTACGCTTTCCTAGTAGCACAAAATATTTTATATACATTCATATAATATTGAAAAGAGATTCAATCTCTTCTTAATACTGAATATATTAATATATATAATTATTAAATATATTTAATATTTAATATATTTAATATATTTAACATATTTATTTTATATTAATATTAGTTACTATATTCATATTTACTATATTAGTATTACTTGTATATTAATATTACTTACTACATTAATATTTACTATATTAATATTACTTACTATATTAATATTTACTCTATATTAATATTACTTACTATATTAATATTTACTCTATATTAATATTACTTACTATATTAATATTTACTCTATATTAATATTACTTACTATATTAATATTTACTATATTAATATTACTTATATTAATATTACTACCCTAGTAGCACAAAATATTGTATACATATTCATATAATATTAAAAAGAGATTCAATCTCTTCTTAATATTTAAATATACATACAATATTTATTTTATATTAAGTATCAAATATTTCTTTTTAAATATGCAAGAAATATCTATGTCATGTTAAGAGGAAAATATTTTTTTCTGAATATTATATGGATCTTTATTTCATATTAGAAGTATAGTATTTTATCGATAATTGTCCTCAATATAGGTCTGCCCAGGGACAATTATCCGCCAGGGACACTGTTCTTTGCCACGAATGCACATTTTTAAATTTAATTTTAAAATTTAAAACCATTTGTATCGAACATATTTGCACGAATTCTCATTTTGAAATTCCCTTCAAATTTTAAAAATTATATTCAAATTTATATTCAAATAAAAGATACAGAACTATAAAATTTACACTGTTTCATGGAATTACAGAAAATTTATTAAAAATTTACTTAATTTTTATTCATTACAGGACTAATGGTCTAATATCATTGTCTACTGTCAGCCACCGATGGCTGGCGTGGCGCTCAACGTGTTAAAATGAGCTAACGAACAAACGTGTTCACAAGTAAAAATGCGAAAAGATCGTGTACCTGAAGGTGTTAATCAATAGCAGTCCTACCGGAGAAACTAGTATTCAAGCAGTTTCCGTGAGATTCTCTTAGAATCCAGGAACAAAAGATTGGTCTCTTCTAACGAAACTGGCAAATATTGCCAATAATGTAATCATTCACGACGCCGACGCTCAGACGGTGTCGTGTCCCATCCCCGGCGCATAATTACCGAGGCTGCGAGCGAGCGGTTGTGCAAGGGCTGGGCGAGGCCACCGCATAGAATATTCAAGTCTCTTAAGTTTCTTCTAGTAGTAAATATTGTTATGCTAAGTGCAGTCGTTGTCACGCCTCCCGGCTGCGGGGCTCTTCTTCGTCCTCTTTGCTCCTTTTACCACGCATGAACGCCTACCGTCTTCTTCCTCTCGCCGCCTCGTTCTCTTCCATTATTCTCGCCATTCTCTTTCCTCTCTTTCTCCTATCTCTTCTGTTTTACGTTTGCTCTTCTCTCTTCTCGCGACACGTCGTGTTCAGCTTCATCAACGACGCTCTTCCTTCCGGATGATCCCGACCTCCAATCGCTCGATCGAACGTTTCAATTTGCTACACCGTTGCCTGGTTATTATTCGCGGTCAATTAACCGCTCTGTTGGACGAAATACTCTTCCTGCATTTTTTAAACCTTGCTTTAGCCGTTTCTCTCAATAATTTGTTAATGTTCCTCGAAAAATATTATAAAATGTCTTGGAATGTCCATTATTCGTTCGATAATATATTTATTCAGTCTTGAAATGAGAATTGGTGCAAATATGTTCAATATAAATGGTTTTAATTGATCTACAATAGTTTTATTTTAATTAAAAATATATAATGAACAAATTTTTACATAATTAATTTTTGTTATCTTAAAAAAAGTTTCCTCATTTTTTAAAAAATTTTATTTGAATATAAATTTAATTATAATTTTTTAAATCTGTAAAGAACTTCAAAATGATAATTCGTGCAAATATGTTCAATACAAATGGTTTGAAATAATCTACAATAATTTTATTTTAATTAAAAATATATATTTAATTATGAAGTAATTTTTACATAATTCTTTTGTATCCTAAAAAAAGCTTCCTCATTTTTTTTTAAATTTTATTTGAGTATAAATTTAAATATAATTTTTAAAATTTGAGGGGAATTTCAAAATGAGAATTCGTGCAAATATATTCGATACAAATGGTTTTAAATAATCTACAATAATTTTATTATAATGAAAGGTATATAATTAATGATGAAAAAAATTTTGCATAATTCTTTTTTATCCTAAAAAAAGCTTCCTCATTAAAAATTTTAGTAAAATAATTTTAATTTTTGGTTGGCTAGGTCAAATTTGTGTATTTTTTTCTGGAGAAACCAAATCTGCAATGAAAAATGAGCGTTCCCATTTAAATTATTTATCTTCCCCCACCCCCACCCTCAAGGGGTAGCGTTGGAGGGTCGAGTTTTACTTGTTTTACTTGTTAGTAAGATATTTCAATGTCTTCAGATAAAATGATCACCCTGTATATATGTATATATATATTCTATTAATTTTTTAAATTTATATAATCTACCCGAGGATATCCTTGGATCCTGGAAAATAGAAAATACGCAAACAGAAGCTGGAGTCACTGGAAGAATAATGTGCAAATAGCAATCGTAAAAATCTGGCTGGGTAGTACACGTTCCCACAGACACGGGGTCGTCGCGAAGAACCTGAAGAAAGTATCCCGATCGCAGCAGTTAATTACTGTTATTAGGTTACTTTGTCGAAAGCCATCCCCGGCCGAGCGTAATCGATAATAACACGGCGGGGAATGTAAACGACGGAAACGTTCCGCGCTACTTTTTCACCGTATCACTGTGAATATACCATAAGATATCGTCTGGTCGGAAGCTCGAAGTTACACGCGATAACTATCGGTTCGTACGGATTCGAGATCGCAGTCTTCTCGATCGCGACACATCGAGATCGGAAGCACCGATAAGAAAATAGCCGGCTGGCACGTTCGGACGTTCGTTAATTGCAAGGGAGAGGCCCGATTTCGGCTTCGAACCAGTTGACGGGATAACAGTGTTTCCATCGGAACCCCTCTGCGATTTGTCGCTTCGTTGATGGTAAACGCAGGATGGAACTATACGAGAATACCAATTTCAATCGAACTGCCAGCTCGATTTTCGTTCTTTTCCGTCCGAGATGAAATTGCCGGGTTGGCAAATTGCCCTAGAGCGGTTTGTATAGAAGTACTTTTTGCTCTTCGGCTTGTTTATTTAAGCGGATTCTTGTTGAACGTTCGTTCTCTTTTTGTGGGGACTGAAAGTGATATATTTCAGGAATATATGCTCCCGAAACTCCCCTCAAATTTTAAAAATTATATTTAAATTTATACTCAAATAAAATTGAAAAAAAATAAGGAAGGTTTTTTAGGATAAAAAAGAATTAATTATTTAAAAAAAATTTCATAATTTTTAGAAAGCCATCGTACCTTCAACCTTCGTATCCTTTAACCTATCTCTGTAACCTTCAATCTTCATTCAATTAAATTGCAATGTAATTCGTAATTGCAATGGAGTACAATTATACAATACATTGTAATTAAATTATGAAAAATGAAGTAATAGTGGAGTAAGTCCATTGGAATAAGTTCAAGAGGTTGAAAAATACTTGTGAAGGTTTTAAAACAGTATTTCAATTATATATTGTATTTCAATTACATTGTATTTCAATTATATATTGTATTTCAATTATATTGTATTTCAATTACACACCCGATTAAATTACTTAGTAATTGAATTGCAATATAATTGAATTAGCACAACTCTAGAACAACATAGGTAAAAATAAGACTATTCAGTACGATCGTCGTCTACATTGATCTTTTATCTACCTCTTCCAACTATTGAAAAACTCCATGTTTTTATTAATAAAAAATGAGAAGTATTGCCACCTTAAGTAAATATTAGTACGAACCAACGTAGATCGTCCCCACGATTTAGAAGATTGTACGACACGTTCGAGAAAGGTGTATACCGATCCTGAGATATACCGGAGATTGTTTTCGAGATGCGATAGAATGCGAGCCACGGCAGATTCACTTGTCGCACGAGATCCCTGTTAGCTCTCGCAATTAGAAAGTAAGCGCGTACTCGCGCGATAATCGTCCCCGCGAGATATTATCTTCGGCGATGTTGCATTTCGCAATCGAGTTTGCGCGACGTATTTACGCGTATCTTCGGCCGCGTCTTCCTATTGGCGCGAGAGAGTCTAATGGCGAAATAACAATGGGCCTCGAGGAGCGGCGACGATCGATCGATAAGTCGTGGTAACGTCCTCCTCCGTTCACTGTTATTAGATGCACGTATGCGGACGTATGTCGACGTGTCGCTCAGGTGAAACGAGGCTTCGCGGTACCTTGCAATTGAATTGTTCCTTGGTTGAGATCGCGGCTCGGGGGTTGATGCTGTACGTTCACGCCCACTGGAGGTCCCTGGGCTTCTCCGTGCTGTTAAACATTATTTTTTCTTGTATGGACATGTAGGAAAAAATTACAGATTATGTTCGAGACAGTTTTAGAGATATATTAGATTTTCAATTTTATTTATGGTGAGGTACGATAATGTTCAAGGAGCTCGATGGAGTAGTGAACATTACTTTTACTGTTCCAGAAATATAGGAAACAAATTATAGACTTGCTCAATCAATTGTTAGAGATATATTAAATTTTCAATATTATTTGATATGCCTTTTCCTAGTCTGACGATGTTCAATAATGTTCAAGGAGTTCGATGAAGTAATAAACATTATTTTTATTGTTCCAGAAATGTAGGAAACAAATTACAGACCTGCTCGATCGAGAATTGAACATATATTAAATTTTCAATTTTATTTGCCATACCTTTTTCTAGTCTGATGACGTATAATAATGTTCAAAGAGTTAGGATTCTCTCACAGCTTGATCAAGTAATAAATTCTCGCGAAGTTCACAACTGTTTGTCTCTTTTCTAGTTTCTCGACCCAGGAAAAAAATAAAGAAGCCTCATTACAGCTTAATCGTACTGCAGCTACATTCGCTTCGTAATTGCATATGTACCTTCTTTCTGGTCTGACGACTTAGACAGAAGATAACAAAGCTTGGTTGCAGCTCGGTCAAGATGCAATTACTCGAAACACACAGTTCGTTCTACTGTGTGCTAATGAGTGTAACAAGCAAGTGAAATATTGATTATTACAGCATGAATCACTAATGGATCTCATACGTGTTTATCGTGGCAGTCTGTAATCGGAAAGAATTAGTTCTTGGGAACAAATCTCTGCTTTTAACAAACACATTTCAGGAATTTGTGTACCGTAATATCTAATCGGTAAAAAAGTGAAAGTAACAAGGAATTCCCTAGCACAAAATATTATAAACACATTTATATAATATTAAAAAGAGATTCTTAATATTCTTCTTAATATTTAAATATACATACTATATTTATTTTATATTAAGTAACAAATATTTCTTTTTAAATATAAAGGAAATATCTGTATATATTATAAAATATATAAAATAAAATATATAATTATAAAATATATAGAAATATGAATATTATATGGATCTTTATTTCATATTAGAAGTACAGTATTTTATCGATAATTGTCCACAACACAGGTCTGCCTAGGGACAATTATCCGCCAGGGATACTGTTCTTTGCCAAGAATGCATTTTTTTTAAAATATTTACTTTATATTTTTTTAAAATATACTTTACAAGGGAAACTGCTCTCGGAACGATCTTGACAATAAATAGAAAATAAACAAAGCCTGGTTTCCTTTCTGAAAAATCACTTAGAGATTACTCACGGAAGTCTCAGATTGGTTAAGAAACTAGGTACATAAAATCCGCATTCTAATGACAAGAGGTCGAAGCCAACACCTTCCTCGACTGAAATTGGTCAACGAACCTGTCCGTTGCCTAACGAGCAAGTCCCAGGAACGTCGAATTAGAAAGAAACGCCGGTTTCTTTTCCATTGGAGCGCCGATCTAGCAGACAGCGTTGTAATTCCGCTGTTTGCTCGATCGGGGACCGATTACAGCACGAGACCGGCTCGGCTCCTCGAAGAAAGCATTAGCGATCGGGTCGCCAATAGGGAAACCATTACACACTTAGGAGCTGCCGGGCTCGAGTGAAAGTCCACGCGTTACGTCAAGCGCTCGAAACATACCAAAAAACCTGCACGCGTGTAAAAACCGGCGTGTGCAACCGTCCACGTGGGTCATCGTACGGTGATTGCGCAATTGATCCCGTATGCGAACAGGTACATGAAAGAATCAGGCTATCTCGAACGACTTCGAGTACTCATCCGATGAAATCTTGTTCGAGTCTGTAGTTCTCACTAAAATGTTCGATATATATTAGCTTAACAATCCTAGTTTATATTTAACTGGTGAATCACACATAAATTACTTATCGCACGAATTAATTTTTATATAAAAAAGTTTATATATTAAATTTCCATAGTTGACAGATTCGAATTCGAAGACTCGTCAACCTTTACATTACGTCCAAAATGGCTCCACAATTTAATACTTAAAATTTTTCATTTGCCTTTACATGAGAAACATCGTGTGCATTAATCGTGTGCATCATCGTGTGTATTATCGTGCACCGAATTATTTATGACGTGAATAATTCTCCTCCATAGTTGAAAGATTCGAATTTAAAGACTCGTCAAGCTTTAACATTACGTCCAAAATGGCTCCACAATTTTACACCTACAATTTTTTATTTGCTTCTACATGAGAAATATCGTGTGCATTAATCGTGTGCATCATCGTGTGCATTAATCGTGTGCATCACCGTGTGCATTAATCGTGTGCATCATCGTGTGCATTAATCGTGTGCATCATCGAGAAAACTTTGAGAAAACTGCACCTCTGTGCATCGAATTCGAGAGTCACAAGAATCAGCAAGCACCTCAGTAAAAACGCACAAGGCCGGAACTCGAATGCTAGTATCGGATATCAACGAAGACATTCGATCGCGAAAGCTGAGGCCAGACGACAGTCAAATTCTTGTCGGCCAGAGAAGAACGACGAGAAAGGGAGAGACATCGAGGAAGCGAAACCGAAAAGAGAAGGATGGGCGCGTCGCTTTCTCCGGGGACAGACGCGAGCGACGCGAGGTGACGCGACGCCCGAATCCCACGCGCGGGCGCTTTATTATCCTTCATTATCGAGGCACAAATTATAATCTACAAACAGCGTTTGGCGTTTATGGTGGCAGTACCTATGCCAGCCGAACCGGTACCCTTTATTCCCGGCGTATATCGTCGAAGCCGTCGTCGCGGGCCGAACAATGCGCTCGTCCCACGCGAAAAGTTTCCGCGCTGCTCCGCACCGATCCGCTCGCGGTCTCTCGCGTGCAACACGTGTACGGGGTGAAACGACCGCGGAGGACGCACGCGGAATCTAATTTATTGGCGCGGCGACGCGCGAGAACCGATCCGAGCCGATCCGCCTAGACAATCGACGGGAAATTAAAGTGGCCGCGTGGGCGTAATTGCCGCGACGCGAGCCCGAAGAGTCGCCCATGGGATTCCTTAGATTCGTTTGTCCCGCCTCTATGACCAACTAACAGTGTCACCAATTGGGGATAAACCGAAATTTTTATAGAAATAGAATCATTTTTTGAATCACCCAACCGCCATTTTGGATCGGCCATTTTGTTTTTTGAAATTCTGAGGTCATATTCGTAATCAGAGATCTTAGAAACATCGTGTTACCCATTTTTATAGAAATCGAATCATTTTTTCAATAACCCGTCCACCATTTTGGATCGGCCATTTTGTTTTTTGAAATTCTGAGGTCAGATTCGTAATCAGAGATCCTAAAAACATCGTGTTATCCATTTTTATAGAAATAGAATCATATTTTTAAACACCCTTCCGCCATTTTGGGTCGGCCATTTTGTTTTTTGAAATTCCAAGTTCAGATTCGCAATCAGAGATCCTAAAAACATCGTGTTACCCATTTTTATGGAAATCGAATCATATTTTCAAGCACCAGTCAGCCATTTTGGATCGGCCATTCTGTTTTTTGAAATTATAAGTTCAGATTCGCAATCAAAGATCTTAAAATCATCGTGTTACCCATTTTTATAGAAATCGAATCATTATGTATGTATGCGAAATACTTCCTCTATCATAAATTTGATAGGCTAACAGTAAAGGGAGGTTCGATTAATATTTATTAAACATTTCATTTTATTACGGTTCGCGCGTCGGCGAATGCTCCAGGTGCATGAACATCCGCGGTTCGCTAATTGCTCTTCCTTCTTAACTCCCTGATTCTCTTATATGGAAAGGAAACGGTGGAGAATACTTATAAAGTTGAATTGCATAATCTTAGCATTGTTTAATAATGGAACGAAGAGTTAAAGACTACGAAAGTTACAATGTGGAAGATTATATCTTACAAATTACCCTCGAAGAAAATGATTTAGCGTACTTACGAATGGCCATTGGAAGAAAGAAGACAAAAAGGTTGACAAGACTGCCCTTTCAGCGTAATGTGGGCGTGGTTCGTATCGAGTGGGTGTGGCTATGTTGCTCTTTCGACAGACAAGGGGAATTAACGAATTAAATGGGAAACGAAGATCAGCGAGTTTGTAGAACGAGTGTGGCAGCATTTGTATTGGGAGCGCCTCGAATTGCGCCCCGGGGCAATAGTACAAGATAAATGTCATGGGAGTGGGAAATAGAAAACTGTAATAGAACATTATAGAAGAGATACCGACTTCATTACTGTCTCTTTGTCTATAGTGGGCGTGGTTTGTCCTGAGGGGGCGTGGCTACGGTGCTCCCGATGCCAATATACATAGGAAAATGTTTCACAGAGCAATCTGTGTGTATCCACAGAACTCAAGTCAGGTTTAATTGAAATTTTAGTTGGACGGAGGCAACAGACCGAGAAATCGAATGTCTACATAAGATTCCCACATCGCAAGTCTCAGGTTTCGACGATTATAGAAGATATACCGATTTCATTACTGTCTCTTTGTCTATAGTGGGCGTGGCTTGTTCCGAGGGGGCGTGGCTACGGTGCTCCCGATGTCAATAGACATAAGGAGAATGTTGTGACTTCATTACTGTCTCTTTGTCTATCGTGTATAAATAAATAAATAAATATATATATATATATTGTATAAATTTATAAATATATATGTACATATATAAAATATAAATTGTATATGTACAAAATTGTACAAATACAAGTGCAATATGTACAACAATTTTGTATATGTTATACAAAATTTATACAAATTTATACAATTTATATATAATAATAATAATAATAATAATAATTTAATAATTAATATTATTAATTAATACAAGCTTAGATTTTCTAAACATTCCATTCACATTTCTTAAACATGCACACAATAATTAGATCCAATATTTATCTGATATGAAAAAGTGTGGCTTAAAAATTATTTTAAAAATATTTGAAAAAGATATTTATCCAACATTTTTGATCACCGATAATCGAACTCGACTTCCGCGAGCGATTAGGCTCGTCCAGCCAAGAAAGAGAGAAAGAAAGAGAAAGAGAGCGGTGTGATTAATTCGCTCCATCGATCATGAAATCGTTCGACCCACTCGCTGGCAAACAGTGTGCACGATTGTATCGATATCGAGCGACCGTTCAGTCGCTGCACTCGGACAACGAGGTTCGAGGCTTGTGGCCAAACGTTTCCGTATCTTTACATCTTAATTTCGTTCCCGATTTTCGTGGGACGAGGGTGCCAATGACAAGAACCTTTCGTTCGGTGCTCCATTGAAACACGTCGGCTGGAAACTTACCGGGAACAATTCCCGTCGCCGAGCTTTGTGTCGGCCCACTCTTCTCGAGGGAATGGAAGTTTGATTGTCCCGGCGCGCAGGATCTTGCGCCTCGACTCCTGTATTCATTAAACACCGTCTGCTCCCGCTCCTGAATCTCTTTAGCCTGGCGTTATATTCCCATTATTACTTGGCACGTTTGCGTAAGAGCTTTTATTCGACAGAGTGTTTCCAGACAAGCTGATTTCCAAGAGAAAATTAAAGCATTGTGAAAAGTTTTGATGTTCAAGAAATTAATTAGACCATTAGCCTGGTTGCAGAATTTTTTTAAAGGTAGGAAATTAATTTATTAAGAAAATTGTATCCGCGATAGAAAATTCTTCCGCTACATTAATTGAACATTTATTTTATAGACTAATGAATCCAATGAATCAAAAACAAATTTTCCTTAAGCCCGTTTATAATAAATAATAATAATAATAAAATTTTATGATATTAATATATTACTATTATTAATATATGTATAATTTATTGATATATGTGGCAGGAGACGAATTCGATCGTTTCCACAAATTTTTCGGCTCCTCGCGAAACTCAATCTCGCTCTAATGCTTCCCGGTCGCAGACCACGCATCACAGGGATTTCTTCCTTTTGGACGCGGTGTATCGATTTCCGTGTCGCGGAAACCGCAGAATCCCCGAACAAGACCGGCCGCTTTATCCCCGAAACTTCGAAACCTGAGACTTGCGATGTCTCCGGTCGTACAAGTAAAAGGATGTGGTTCGTCTTGAGGGATTCCTGTGTGGACATTAGATTCCTCGGTTTGTTGCCTGCGTCCAACTAAAATGTTAATTAAACCTGACTTGAGTTCTGTGGACACACACAGATGGCTCTGTGAAACATTCTCCTATGTCTATTGACATAGGGAGCACCGTAGCCACGCCTCCTCAGGACAAACCACGCCCACTATAGACAAAGAGACAGTAATGAAGTCGGTATCTCTTCTATAATCAACGAAACCTGACACTTGCGATGTGTGAACATTAGATTTCTCGGTCTGTTGCCTGCGTCCAACTAAAATTTTAATTAAACCTGACTCGAGTTCTGTGGATGCACACAGACTGCTCTGTGAAACATTTTCCTATGTCTATTGACATAGGGAGCACCGTAGCCACGCCACCTCAGGACAAACCACGCCCACTGTAGACAAAGAGACAGTCATGAAGTCGGTATCCCTTCTATAATCTTCGAAACCTGAGACTTGCGATGTGGGATTCCTGTGTGGACATATATATTTATAAATATAGTGGATATATATATTTATAAATGTATACAAAATATATATATAAAAATATATATACATGTATATATAAATTAATTAAGTAAATAAGTAAATTAATAAGTAAATATAAATGTGTGTATATATATATATATATATATATATATTTGTATAAATACAACATAATACATTTCCTAGAGCAATCGGGTCCCCTCGGATATTAATTGATGAGCAATTCGATACGTCCATAGTCTTATCGAGCGGCAGATGCGGCGATTCGCGTGGCGCGATCGCAGGAAGCGCTTAATTCCGACGAGACCGTTTACAAAGTGCTTAAAACACGATCCGCCGATAAGGATCGCGGATCCGCGTAACCGCGTGGCGCGATGCTCCGGCCAATTCCATTAGGCATCGCGTTTAGCGTAATCGCGGCAACATCTTCCGATTAATATTAATTTCCGGTGCGCCGATGGGAATCGGCATGCCGGTTATCGCTGCCAATAATTAAACCGGCGTCGATCAGGTGCATTTAATTCCGATAGTCCGCTCGTTAAACTAGCGCCGAGGATCGCGCGCGACCGCGCTTGGTAATCGCGATATCCCCGTGCAAAACTCTGTTGCAAATCACGGATCACGTCGTCCGTTCGCGGCCATCGGACGCGAGCCGAATAATTGAAAACGCATCGGGTACCGAGGTTTGCAACTTATCGGCGTTATCAACTTTACCTATCCACTTTGCCTGCACAGTCGCCGGTGTAAGTAGCCAATTCGATTTCACATTTTATTTTCTGCGACGCTGTGATATTACGCCTTAATAGCGGATACGATCCTCGCTAAAAATTCTCATTTTTATCTCTCCCAGATTTTATTCTCTCTCGTACGTGATGCAACGGCGAAAATAAACTTTGGATTTAGTAGATTCCGTTTTTATGCGTTTCCGATTTTTTGTGAGTATTTTTTCAAAGTTTATTATTTTATTATTTTATTGATAATATTAATATCAATTGATAATATTAATATCAATTGACAATATTAACATCAATTGACAACATTAATATCAATTGACAACATTAATATCAATTGACAATATTAATATCAATTGATAATATTGATATCAATTAATATATTAACGTAATCTTTTATTTATTTATTATTCACTAATATCTAAAAATATTATTTGCTCCTTGTTAGTACATTCTAATATAAGCGTGGTTTTTAAAAAGTTTTTTTTCTTTTTAAATTAGAGACAGCTAGGCTAGAGAACCGGTGTCGATATCGGTCGGCAGGAAGACCTATCGTTCGCCAAATCTCTGTCGGCGATGAATGGAACGACCACGTTCGCAACCTACGAGCCTGGCCGACCTGTCGTTCTTCTGCACGTGCCATTGTGCCGCGAACAAAATACACCACGTAGACAAGTCTATCCCGCCCCGTGGCCATTTTCTATGCGACCACGAGTTTCGAGAGACCGTGCGTGTCCCACAGTCGGCGTGGGTCGGCCATTGTTCTTTCCTCGGACACCGTTTCCCAGAGAAACGCTCCCCGCGCGACTGCGAAATCTCATTTGCGAAATGCGATTTGCCGCGCGCAATAATGCCACCCGGCCGATAATCGCCGAGAACCTCTTTCCACGTCGCATCGGATCCTTCACCTCTCTCAGGTTCGTCGATTCCTCCTTCCCTCTGCTATAGTTTTGCAAAATCTGTTCTACGATTAACCCTTGTATAGCCAACCGGGAAACCTGTTTACCGCATTCCTTTCAACAATTTTTTAATGTTTTCTTCAAATATGTTGTCAAGGCCGTCATTCTGAACAACTTTTCCCTATACATGTTACCGCCGATCAGTTTTAGTTTTCGAGATATTTGCAAAAAACTATTGCTAATACTGTATTGAATTTTCGTATATCAGCATAGGCGATTGCTTAAGTATACAATATACAACATATACATAAAAGGATATTCGTATGCGTGGTCAGACCTCTCGTTTAGGAATGTGTTTAGAAAAAGAAAGTAAACAGACGCCGCGCCTCAGCAGCCTTACGTTGCCACGGAGCGTGTAGGAATACGAAAAATTCAATACAGCATTAGCAATAGTTTATTGCAAATATCTCGAAAACTAAAACCGATCGTTGATAACATGTATAGGGAAAAGTTGTTCAGAATGATAACCTTGACAACATATTTGAAGGTCATCAAAATCAGTGAAGCTCTTAATGTAAAATTTACATTGTAAGTAATTACCAAAAGGGAACATTTTCTATTTCGTATGAAGATATTCAGCAGTCTAGTTATTATTTTTAAAAATTCTAACTGATACATTCTCTCTCGTATGAGATTTTCTATAATAAAAAAAAAGAAAAACTGATACATTCTGGAAGGAAAAAGGATAATATTCTGATGTATCGGGTGTCGCTCGGGAATTGGAATCACTGTAGCCAGGCGAGAGGTTAATCGAGAGGGTGTAACAAAGAGAACCGAGCACGAGATCGCGATTCATAATCCTCGGTGACAGATGGTTGGAAAGGGATCGTGCCCAGCGAATCCCCATTAATATTAATTACTGTTTTCCGCGGAGACGATGGTAGGGACGGAGAAAGGTATAATAAGAGCACGTACCTCGCGTGCGCTGCGTGCGATATTTACATTGTAACGGGGAGCCGGTGTGTCGATGACCCCGCATCTTCGGTTATACATTCCAGCTCGTCGAACTGCTAATGCGATACTCCTAATTAGTATAACGAGGCGAGAGCACGCGTGCGCGAACGAGCGAGCGAGCAAGCGAACGGACGAACGAACCAGCCGCTCGCTCTATTCTTCTGATTTATTACCGTAATTACGTTTCCAGCTATGACGAGGCTTTTGTGCCTGGTTACCTCTTTCGGTTATATTGAGACGTCGTGTTCCTGCATAGAAATAGAATTCAGTGGAACTGGTCTTGGGAAATGGTCGATTCGGAGTAGGTCAAATCTCCGGGCGCATTGGTCTGCCTCGCTGCTTCGGATAGATATCGATTTGAAACTACGACTTTTATTTTTTTTATTATTTAACGTCGCTTTTTGAATTCTTATGTGAGAATTATTTCGCCACTTTTATTTTCTAACACCGATGAGGAATATCAAGGAGGAAATATTTTCGTTTAAATAAATATATATGGGACATATATATGGAACATTAATTAATTAATGTATTTAATATATTAATATATCAGGAGTAAAATCAGGAGTAAAATCTGGAGCAAACTATGAGCTTGATATAAATAAATATATTAATATTTATATATATATATTTAATTATTTCTTAGCTGTAAAGCTGAAGTGAAAAAATTCTATTCCATAAGGGACTGTCGTAAAGGTTGGGACTTAGGCAACTCGATGAAGGCAGGAAAAACGCGGCATCGTCAGAAGTTCGAGTATCGAGCGGCTACGTTCGCAGCCAGGATTTAGCTATGGCGAGCGGCGGCCTCTTCTCGCTCGACTCGAACGATTTCTATTACGTGCAGGCGCTGCGATCATTACCCCCTCGGCACGGTAATGTTCGGTAATCAGGTGTATTTTAACGAGTAGCCGCAGAGCGGTTCGCGGCTTATGCTAGATGCCTTCTAACACACTCGCTGGGGCCAACTCCGCACAGGTGTACAACACGTAGCTGAAATGCCATTTCTGAACAACACACGACGGCGATCGTTGCACCCGGTCCCGAGCGAGAGAACTTCCTTCAACAACGAAGAAACGAACCCGGCTCCTTCTTCCAACCACGCACTCTCTAATGTCTTATTTATGAGCTGATCCCAGTCGATCGGTTACTGTTTAGGGTTTTTCCTCCCTAGGGTGTTTTCCTTCACGAGAATCGATTCCCAGCTGCCAAGAATGTCGCATAGTTGCGTGCTCGGATTCCTTCGCGCCTAAACTCATTCGTGCCACTCGGGGAATCTTATTTAGAGGCCTAGGAATTTTTAGCAATTTCAGCCGAACGGAGAAGCTATTGGCACACTCGGCAAATCAATTATGCAATTAATTTATTATAAATTATTATTATTAATTTATAATCTATTAATTTATTAATAAATTATTTAATATATAATTTACATATAATTTTAATTTATTTTATTTATATATAATTTATATTTTATAATTTATATATAAAATATATAATACATAATTTCAATATATAATAATAAATTATATAATAATAAATTATTTAATTTATAATTTCTTAATTTATTAATAAATTATTTAATTTATTCGAGTTGTTCGAGTTAATTAATTCTTTGTTAATTGTCAATCTGTGAATTTTAAACCCGTTGAACTTGCAAAATTGTTTAAGTTAATCAACACATTCATCAGATATTCTGCGCGCAGCTTCTCAAAGCCCTCCCGACCCACTTACTCGCATTTTCCACGAAAAACTGGTCGACAAAAGTGACCCGATCTGGAGGAATGAGAAAGCGCGTTCCGAAGCACCCGGCAGTGTCGCGATAGTGACCCTGATATATCGAGGCGCGACTAGATTTGAAACTTTAATTGAGACATTCTTTCGCATTATTCATCGATTTCTTTCCTGTGCAACGGCGTCTTTCTACTAATTAAGAAGCAAGGTGCACCACGTGAGATAACTAGAAAGTAACTAGAATCTTACTAGATTTTGTATCAAAACATGGGTTTGTTAGATTAGGTTTCGTTTTTTTACCTTATACGAGCACATTTTTAGCTGCACAAGGGTTCATTTGATAGAGGAAGGTTAACTGCTCCACGCTGTGCCCCATCATACGAGTGAAAAATGTCTATTTGTGACAGAAAAGTACATCGGAATCTGCTAGTGTTTTTCTCCATGTTTGCTCTACTTTGGACTTTTTCTAAAAAAAATTATATTTATAAAAATTTATAAATAAGAGATTTTTCTAAAAAAAATCTTTCTTAAAAAAACGACAGCCTGTGATTGCATTCAATTTCCCCATATTCCATTCATGATGCCAGAGTCTAAAGCAAGTCTAGAGCCAATTTTAGTTCAGCTTCTTAGGCCAGATGGCGCCTAGTCAGGACTGCCAACGTGGAATCGTAACAACAAAAATACATGGGGCTTGAGTCCACTCGAATCTACTAATAGCAATAAAGTAATTAATAAAAAAGAAAAAAACGTGGAATCATAGCAAAATTGAAGCGTTAGACTGATGCATATGTATGTTTATCAGTGATACCAAAAAAAAATCTTTCTCCGAGCAGACGTTGGTAACACTGATAAATACCCTAGAATAGGTATGTCACGTGGTGCAGCTTGCCTCTTAAAGAACGGAGATGGTCGTGCATACGTGTGCCACAGACACGACGTTTCTCGCTATCGATTCTTTTAATATCGTTCCCCATAACCGAAAGATAAATGACTTCCTCGTGTGCAGGTGAAAGTGATCCCGGTTCTTAAGTTAATTCGCCTTCACTTCGTTTTCATACTCGCCGCGACGGATAGCGCCGCTCGACAATTAGGAAACAGCAGATCAATCTCTTTCAACTTCTCTAATGGCGAACCACTGATTCATCTACGATCCAAGAAGTCTCTCTCTCTTTATATTGTTACCCCTCTAGCAGCTCTAACATTTTTTTTTGGTTGTAGTACATTCTCCGTGAGATTCGCCTTTTGGATTCCTCGAACGAGACGACTTCGTCAGATCCTCCAATGTTTTGTTTACGAACAGTCGCCGCACGGTTTATGGTTCCTGGTATGTCCTGAAACCGCCAACATTCGCTAGAACCCTCTTCTAGGAAACGTCTTCTCTGTCAACAGACTTTTACTACTTCCTCGTAAAACAGGACTAGCAGATTTGGACAGACAGCCTTTGCGTGTTCCAATAGGGTGTTCGTCACGCTCGGAGTTTGGCAAACAGCGTGAAAAAAAATGTTTACAATAGCAGGTTTCGCGGGGAATACACTTTGGATGTGCATGGTCGACTATATTTAGGTGAGAGGCTTGTGCAAGAGTCTCGGAAAGCAGTCAGACTATTTAAGAGGCTATTAAATTTACAGAAAATTTAATATTATTTGAGGTTTATAATTAATTTTTATGTAAAATTTTTTTTTTTACTTTATAATAGGTACTTAAAATTTTTTATATAAAAATTTAATATAAACCTCAAATAATATTAAATTTTCTATTAAATTTTCTATACAAATTTCATATATGAAAATTTTTTATATGAAAATTTTGTAAAATTTTGTAAAACTTATGAAGACTATTTAAGAAGCTATTAAATTTATATAAAATTTGAGGGGATTTTATATATTTTAATAAATTTTACAGAAAATTTAATATTATCTGAGGTTTATAATAAATTTTTACTTAAAAATTTTTTTAAATTATTTTTTTTATTTTATAATACGTACTTAAAATGTTTTTATATAAAAATTTCATATGAATCTCAAATAATATTAAATTTTCTATTAACTTTTCTATACAAATTTCATATATTAAAATTTTTTATATGAAAATTATATAAAAAAAGAATTTATTTATGAAATTCCACAGGACGAGAATTACGCAAAATACTTTAGTGATTTGGAAAAGAGTCTATTAGCAGCGTCTGGGAAAAGTTTCGTTCCTCTGTTAACCTACCTACGATTCGATCATTCCGAACTCGTTGCCATCTTTCGTTAGCGAGGTAACAGTCGATACAGATCGTTAGAGGGACTATAGAGAATAATATTGCGCCGGTGAACGACGAGTAACGGCGAGGCCCGTAAAACTCAGCCCGTAATTGCTCGAAACCCACGGTTATGGTAAATGAAGTCAGAGCGGTAAACATTATTACCTGTTACCTTGGGTATAACAATATAATGGCAGCATTGTTACCGTCGAAGACACGGTCCGCGTAACTGGAACGAGGTGAAATTTCTTCGACGACCGACCGATAGTGTGAACCGACCTGGTGAAAACACACCTGCGGCTCGAAAATGTCGAATCCCGGCTCGTTTCCGTGGAATTCGCTGTGCTAAAAATTTCGGAAGATTGCCACAATAAAATAATGACCGCGATTTTGTTGCGTCCCAGAAGAACTCTTATTCTCGCAATCTGTCGACTCGACTCTTACCTCTCCGGTGCGAAAATAATTGGCAGAAAAGTGAGCACTTTTTACAAAATTCCCTGTTTCTCTTTAATTGGGTATAAATCTCATAAATTCTTTTTTTTCAAATCTTAATCTCGACACAGTTTAAATTTTCATATAAAAAATTTTTATATATGAAACTTGTATAGAAAATTTAATAAAAAATTTAATATTATTTGAGGTTTATATTAAATTTTTATATAAAAATTTTTAACTACCTATTACAAAATAAAAAAAAATTATTTAAAAAATTTTGGCAGCGAGTTCAGAATGATCGAATCGTAGGAAGGCTAACAGCCAAACGAAATTTTCCCAGCCGTTGCTAATAGACTCTTTAACGAAACAATTAAAAAAAAAATAGTTTATTAAAATGTCCCAAAAAAATTCTGTTCCCCCTAGATCATAGAGCATGAAGTTCACGCACTGGTTTTACTGCGGCTGCCTCGATCGTTGTAGACAGATCGTCGATCGTTGTAGACAGATCGTCGATCGTCGAATCGATGCATCCGAGTGTAGTGGTGCCGTCGTTGTGTCGGCCGTGTATACACGTGGTTCGCCTGCATTGCGACACGCCCAGGCACGAGAGCGACCAGGAAACGCACGGTGCAACGTGTGCAGTTGTGCACTGTGTGCATCGCCGTCGCTGGTCGATCCTGCATAACGTATTTATGCGGCCCCTGGCTGGCCGATGCCGCGTACACCATTCGGCATCGCGTATTGGACATCACCGGCATTCCATCGGGCCCTGGATATGAATATACATACCTGAACGCGTGCACGGGATCCAGAGGATCGATGGCATGCTGCTCTCGATACTTCGTGGATCGGTCGGATACCCCTACGTTCTATTATTCGATCGTTCATCGAACACACCGGCACGGATGAATTAATATCTGATAGCGGAATGATCGATCGACTATGTACCCACTGGCTCTTGACTCCGTTAACTCGGGATTCCGAAACCTCTCAGTTAGAATGACCCAGCAGTTCAGAATGGGGCAAAGAAATTTTGAGAAAATCGCAATTTATTAGAATTCCAGAGGAAATACTAAAAGTTCCTTTCCACAACTTCTTTGCGCGAGCCTGTGTCAAAAAATTTCAGAAATATCGACAACGATTTTGACCGACAACGATTTTGACCGGCACGACTTTGACCGACAACGATTTTTACCGGCACAACTTTGACCGGCAACGATTTGGACGTACACCACTTTGACCGACACAACTTTGACCGACAACAATTTTGACCGTCAACGATTTTGACGGGCACCACTTTGATCGACACAACTTTGACCGGCACGACGCTGACCGACAACAATTTTGACCGGCACGACGCTGACCGACGAAGATTTTGACCGACACAACTTTGACCGTCAACGATTTTGACCGGCACATCTTTGACCGTCAACGATTTTGACCGACACGACTTTGACCGACTCGACGTTGACCGAACCGACGTTGGCCGACACAACTTTGACGGACAACGACTTTGACCGAATATATAATAAATAATATATAATACATAACAATATAATACATAAAGATATAATAATAATAATAATGGACTGAGGTCTCTAAAAATTGTGAACTTAATAAACTTCATACCTGAAGAGTAAGAAGAATTAGTAAAGCAACTTTTCAAATCTTAAGATCTTTGACACCTCCATGAATTTGGAGGTCTATCTTCTTCGGAGCTACGTCTACTAACCAAAGATTTCAACAGCCTCGTAGTCTTAGAACTCTCCAGCTGATCGATTCGCATGCAGAAATATCGCTCGGTTTCAACGTCCCGAAGTGATCCGTCCGAACCGAAAAATCCTAGCTCGAAGCGATTAATTATGATCGCAGTCGGGAACCGATAGCCTACCCAGAAGAAACGGCTCATTGTAGTGGCGGGAACAGAGAGCGGTGCCAGGTCATAGTATTCTCGAGGCGCATAATTGCGCTACACATCGGAGCCGAGTTGATATCGTTGTCGACACCGGGTTATCGCGTACACGGTCCGCAGGCCCTGTTACCAGCGCGGCCGTCTCGGCCGAACAATGTTCCCAACCCGTTCAATTTCCCAAGACTAATTGTTTTCGAGTTCCCGATGACTGATTACCGAAGAATAAAGCCGGTCGGCCCGCGGAGGAGGGCCCCGTCCTCCCCGTTCCCTCCTTCGCGTAATGCATGCTCTTTATTCTCCTCGAGCTCAAGATTATCATTAAGACGTTGAACGCGCGAGGCACCGGTACTACCGGCGTGCACCGAGAGCACGAGAGATAGATGATGATGCCCGGGCACCAGCCAGCAGAGAGATTACCACGAGGAGAGAAGAGAGCCTCGCCCCGTTCTTCCCCGGCGAATAGCTAATGACGGGATTAAATGAAACACACTTAACCCAGGGAGGAGCTCGGAGCTTTCATGGAAATCAGCCTTTCCTAGCGACAAACGCCCCGGACTGGATGATAATGCATTATTTAAAATTTTTTTTTTGAAAAAGTCTATCCGTTTCGGAGAAAATAATAATTAAATATTTACGTTTTCAACCCCGGAGCGTTCAGCGATCCCCACTCTGCGCGACCTATGCGCGCGTACTCTGACTCATCCCCACTCCGCGGACCCAGTTCGCCCCGACGGAGCTCAGTATATCATAGTACGTCGCCGCATATACAGTATTAGCGATAGTCCTTTGCAAATATCTCGAAAACTAAGAGCGAGCACCGGGTAGTTGTAATGACAAAAGTTGTTCACAATGTTGTCCTCGATAATATATGTCAAGGTCAAGGTCATCAGTTTACCTCAAATTTATGCAGCGGATGTTTTTGGAAAACACATTTTTCTATTCGAATTACTTTCGTAATATGTGTGTTTATTTTGGTGAAAATTATGTTATGTTTATGTTTTTATTCCACTTTAAAATTATATTTAATGATTTTTGTATATAATATTCATCGCTCCCAAGAGATCCTGCATCCGCGATCGTGACTCCATTCTTTTTGACAGAGTTTTACTGTTATTACCACCGAGCAAGTGCAGTTTCGCGAAAGAGCATTCATGATAGAAGAATATAAATCAACAGCTCGAATCCGAAGGAACAGACGGGCGAAATTGGCACGGACTCGAGGCGCGACACGCGAAATCACCGGCTAGCTACAAAGTAAAGCTCCGGTTCGCTCGAATAATAAATTAATCGTGATCAATTACCGGAGCGGAGAGGTACAATCAGCAACCATTATAATTCGACTGCTGAATGGAATACGAACTACCTGTTACGCCGTGGCAGGGAATCGAGTGCAGCGTGCAGTTTCTGCCCGCAGACAGAAGCCGAACGAACCGATCGGAGTTTCCCGCGGCAGAAAGATCATCCTTACGCACCAGTCTCGCCCGGTCTCGACTATAATTGCGAGCAGGTGGCACCATTAATCTTGCTTGCGGCCACCGTAACCCATTTTCTTCGATCCGCCATCGACGTCGCGGATAATGAAATAACGGAGGAGCATGCCCGCAACTAACTCGAACGGACCCGAGAGCTCCGGGCGCAACCGACCGAATCAATTTCCTCGGATTCCTATGATTTATCTGAGCTCCGCCGCTCCTGTCGCTAAATAGAAAAGCCTTGTATCTTCTGAACGATCCTGTCGTGCTTCTATTCTGTCGAATGAAAGTTCGGACATGAGTAAATTAAATTAGAAAATAAAGATTTGGGTATCTCTGACCTTCTACTCAAAGTGTATTCTACTCAAAGTGCACTCGAGGAGCAAAAACCAATATGGCGTACTTTTCTTCTATCGAAAAATCCTTAAACAGGAGAAAATTGAATTACAACTTAAAGATTTGGGTACCTCTGACCTTCTACTCAAAGTGCACTCTACTCAAAGTGCACTCCAGGAGTAAGAATCAATTATGGCGTACTTTTCCTCTGCTGAAAAATGCTTGAACAGGAAAAAATTGAATTACAACTGAAATATTTGAGTATCTCTGACCTTCTACTCAAAGTGCACTCCAAGGGATGAAAAGTAATGGCGACTCACGCTAAATACGCAGAAAGCCGTGTTTCCGTCGCGTGGGCAGCGAGATCGTGGTTTCCCGCGCGGCTTCCCGTTCGATCCTCGAGGTCCGCGCGATCGATAAGTTACGAACGGTATTCCTTTCGCCGCGGCGACCTTCGCCATTCCACGATCGAATCGAATCTCGGGGACCTTCGATCTCCGCCGCGATCGATCCCTTGCCTCGGTCCCGTTACTCTTCGCGCGTACGCACACCTCGATCCGCTCGGCCCGCGCGGGAAAAGGCAGTCATCCTCGCGGAATGCACCTAGCGCGCAGCGACACACGCGCGCGAGCAAATCTGAGCGAGAGAGCGAGTCCGTTCTCCAGCTCTCCTCGTGTGTCTGTATGTTTGCCGAGATGATCTCAAAGGTTAACGATGTTCCACGCTTCGAGCGTGGATGTCCGACGATCGGTGGAAAAGGTGAGGGGGGGAGGCCTCGATCGCGTGTCGTCCGTTTTTGTTCAAACTGTTCGTGAAATCGGGAAAAACGCAGTCGGGTACCGAAGACACTGTTTCCACCCCTGCGATTTTTCCAGAAATATTTCTTTATTTGTTTTATATGTGTATAATGTTCCCGACGTACACTACTATGTAAAATTTAATATTATTTGAGATTAATATTGAATTTTTATATTGAAAAATTTATATATTGATTTTTTATAGATAATTTAAAATTTAATATTATTTGAGGTTAATATTGAATTTTCATATGAAAAATTTATATATTGACTTTTTATATTTATATAAAATATATATATATTTTTATTTATATTTTTTTTATAAATATTTTATAAATATTTTATAAATAATTTAATTATTTATATAAAAAATTGAAAAAATTTATGTATTGATTTTTATAGAAAATTTAATATTATTTGAGGTCAATATTGAATTTTCTACGATATGTGTACTCGATGAAGAATTCAAAGAGATCAGCTCGGGGCGAGGTTTGCAGCTTGTGAGGCGTGAGCCAACTCGCGACTCTGCGGTGTCGTTTTCGCACGGTCGCGACCAGTTCCATCTGGAAAAGCAACGGGGGTCTTCACCGGGCGTATCGTCGTCGACGCTGAACGAACTGGTAACTTTTCATCGGTGAGAACAGGTCCCACCGAGGGAAGCTCGCTGCGAAAAACGATCGATAGAACCGAAACCCATCGAGAGTCGCGAACAACGCTGAGCCACCGATGCCGTTCCTCCCTCTCTCTCTCTCTTTGCAACTATCCGGCGACAAATAACCGGTATCGTCGCCACGATAATAGGTTCGGGATAAATTGGAAACGACGAAATCCTCCCGGTTCAAGCACCATCCGATTTATCGGATTGATTAACGGAACATACGCGTCCATTCCACCGAGTTAGGACCAATTTAAATTTCGTTTTACCAGATTGTCGATTCGTGACATCCAATAATTAATCAATTCCCTTTCGTGGTCAGTTTAATTCAAATTCGTCTAACAGTCTACTGCATATCGCTTATCAGAAACGGGATAAATCGACTCGATTAGCAATTCCGAACCGCGCGATATCTCAGGACTTCAGTGATTACAGAATTACACCCATTTCGATTCAGCTTCGCCAAATGCGTCGTTGCACAGATAACACTGTGTCGAGTAACAAAAAAAAACAGGTAATCCTAATTGCCTTCTAACTCGATCGGAAAATGGAACGCTCTATCCGGTCGATAGCTAGTCGATCCTCCTCGATCGATCCGATTTATCGACGGCCTTGATTAACACCGGAGCTCATCTACTCCCCATTTATTGGTCGGCCTTCTCCGAGAGGTTCCGAACAAGTCCGACTTATAATTGGATTAAGTTATGCCGGCATTAAATTATAGCCGGCTGGGTAATACCTGCCGCGAGTCCTGCGGCTTCCACGTTGTAATTTCGTCTAAATTGTGCGAGGCTCGAGCTGCTAGCTGGTCCTAACCTCAATCTGGCTGGTCGATCTAAATTATATCGATACCTAGCCACACGTGCAAGCCTGCATCAAAAGGGATCCTCCTCCCTGGATCGTTACGTCTGATCAAATTATTATTAGTATTTATTTATTTACTATTTATTTATTTTTTATTATTTAAAAAAGGGATCCACCTCCCTAGATCGTTACGTCTGATCAAATTATTATTAGTATTTATTTATTTATTTATTATTTATTTATTTTTTATTATTTATTTATTATTTATTTATTACAAACGGAATGAGATCCTTTTACAAAACTGTTAACAATAACAAAGAATTAAAAACAAATATAAAACAACTCGTTTAACAACAACAAAGAAGGGACATGCACTAGTGCAATATGCACATGCACAATAGTGCAAGGATTTGCAATAATGCGATTTAATGGATTAATTAATCCATAATTAGATTTCGCTTTAAGTGTTTGAAAATTGGCACAGTGAAACAAAATAAAATAAAATTTCAATGTTTATTATTATTATTATACTCAGTATTTATTATTATTATTTATTATAGACGGAATGAAGTTTTTTCGAGGCGAATTCAAATACTATCTTACGAGAATATCTCTCTGTACGCACAATTTTATGTCTGTTGTTAAGAATATCAATGCTCGTCCAACATTCCATTACGCCAGCGCATTTAATATTCGTTTAATGAATATTACGACACGCGGAGACTACCGATCCATCGATTTTCTCCGAAGTTACTTTGTCGGCCATTCACAGGAGAGATAGGGGGCTAGAAACTGATTAGAATACCAGGGATTTCCTCGCAGCGCAGCTCGGCGAGCGACTCCTCCCCTGCAACGTGACGGAATGCACGAGCCGAGCCTAGTGGCTTTTGCGCTTTGGTATAAAATGAGTTTACGCGTTCAACTGAGCCACGCAGTTTCCACGGAATTTCTATCAGTCTTGTACTAACGAGACCTGCGAAATAGCCACTCTTTTCCGAGGTAGCAAATGTTTCGTCGTTCATCGTTTCCTTGTGTTGGTTACTCCATTGTTTGCTCATAAATGGGCTGTGGATTTTATATATTTATAAAACTGCACACCCTGCACGGGACGTGTTGAAAATATTTAAGGAGATCAATGCATTAGGTTCAACTTAATATAGATACAATTTTAATTATAATAATATAATAATAATAATAATTTTATTATAATAAATTATAATAAAAGGACACCTGTGTGCTGCAATCTATGTGAACATTTTTATTTTGCAAAAGTACGATCGATTGACTGCAATTTCTTTAGAGGAATTCTGGTAGCATCACCTTCTCCCTGTTTTTTGAGATTCACGTTATGGATTGTGATTTTTTACCACGATTTTAAACTAACTTCCTGATGAGCTAGAGACTTGAATACATGGCTTTTAGAACTGGATGAGAATGCATTATTTAAAAAATTTTTTTTAAGAATATACGTTTCGGAGAAAATAACAATTAAATATTTACCTATTCATCCTCCCGCGAAACGCTATCACGTTCAGAGATCCCCACTCCGCGCGACTACTATGCGCGCGCACTCTGACTCGTCCCCACTCCACGACCCACTTCGCCCCGACGCGACGGAGCTCAGTACATGATAGTACGTCGCCGCGTAACGATATATCGTGAATATACAAAGTATTAATAAAGATTGATACAAGTATTAACACAAGACTAAAAAACAGAAAATAATTATTTAGATAAAAATAATTTTTGCTAATAATAATTTTTTCATCTAAAGTTTATTGCACTTCGAGTGTTGTTGTTCCCTTATGCCGATGGAAATCAGAGTTGTGCTAATTCAATTATATTGTAATTCAATTACTAAGTATTTTAATCAGGTGTGCAATCAAATACAATATAATTGAAATACAATGTATAATTAAAATACAATGTAATTGAAATACAATGTATAATTGAAATACAATGTATAATGGAAATACAATTTAATTGATATACAATATAATTGAAATACAATATAATTCAAGCTATGAAAATTCACAATCAAAAATTTTCAGGACCATCTGTACGAGGTTAGAAATCTGTATGGGACTAGGAAACAATTATTTTATACTTTTTGGTCCGTTTTTAAAACCGTAATATTTTTAAAAAATTATTTTTATTTCGAGACCCTCACAGTGATGAGAAAGTTGCGATCCAGGAGGATGAATCTGAAATCGAGGGTGTATCGAATGGGAGAATGAAGTAGAACGGTACGAGCCACTATTAAGCCAGCTCTACGATGTACGCTCGACATAGTCCGTGGATTATGCCGGGCGCACATGGGGCCTAGACGTGTCCGACGCGGCGATACATCATGGACGGTGTGTGTCCGGCCGTTATGTATACGAGACCGCCCTGATCCAGGTTTTTCCTCTGCGCGCGACGTATTTATTAGCGGGAACGGTTCATTCGAAGAGATGTCCTCGCGCTCCGCGAGGATACGCGTTTTGATTTATCTCGGACGGCCGCTGCGGAATGTCATTAACTCGCCCGCAGTGATTACAGGCCGCGGACTCCGTAACGAGCGGAATTTATAAACTGACGTTTGTCAAGCCTCCTCGTACACGGGACTACACGCGCGCTTCTAGTCGTTTATAATTAGAAAAAATAGAAACAGTACCACCCCCCAGTTCCCCTCAGTTTGATACCATGTTTGAGTTGATTGGAAATTTAGCTCGCGGAAGGGAACAACGTTCCGTCGGCGTTTCTTTGAGAAAGGTGAATCAATTGATGGAATTCTTTGGAAGACTGTTTTTGTAGAGAAAGTAGATCGATCAAGTTCGATTGCATTATGGTTGGAGTGTACAACGAAATGCACGAAATGCTTGGAGGAGCAAAGGATCTTTCTTCGTCTAAAGTTTATTGCTCTTCGAGTGTTGCTGTTCCCTGAGGCAGAGAAAATCGGAGTTGTGCTAATTCAATTATATTGTAATTCAATTACTAAGTATTTTAATCAGGTGTGTGATTGAAATACAATGTATAATTGAAATACAATGTAATTGAAATACAATGTATAATTGAAATACAATACAATTGAAGGAGTGCGGTTGGCACGTCACGAACAGCTAGTAAATTTATAAATAATAAATTCCTTCTGTTCGAAACATTCACATGGATTTTCCAACCTCTTCTTGACTATTACTTCATTTTTCATAATTCAATTACAATGTATTTTATAATTGTACTCCATTGGAATTACCAATTACATTGCAATTTAATTGAATAAAGATCTGTATTAAAAATTACAATAAAATTAAATAACATTGTAATTCAATTACAATGTATTTTATAATTGTACACCATTGCAATTACCAATTATATTGCAATTTAATTGAATAAAAATCTGAATTAAAAATTACAATAAAATTGAATGACAATGTAATTCAATTACAATGTATTTTATAATTGTACTCCATTGCAATGACCAATTACATTGTAATTTAATTGAATGAAGATCTGATTTATAACTTACAATAAAATTGAATTACAATTTAATTCAATTACTTATTAATTACAATTCCGGAGTAATTAAATCATAATTCTGCACAACTCTGGAGGAAATGGGCTACCTCAGTTCTTGCAATGTTTCTCGTGCTAACAAGAATAGCGATTCGAAATGACAGATTTCAAAGCATCGTGTAAGATAATGAGAAGGTTGTAATCAAAGGTACACACCTTCTTCACAGAGTTGGTGTCGGAAACTTATTACGGGTTGTTGCATGTATATGTACATGAAAATGTAGCACCCTGCAAGTGCGTTTAAATCGCAGCAAAAGAAGCCGTACCAACGTCGCAGAAAGGAACAAATAACCGCACCACGTGTACCACGCTCGCAAGAAAAAAGGTGCAAGAACCCAGCGAAAGACAAATAAAAACGCAAGGAAAAAAAGACTGTGGCAGGTTGGGTTCTTCAGGTCGTCGAGAATCTGGTAGCAGCAGGTTTCTTTGTGACCCGGTTGCGGTGTCCCAAGTGTACCAGAACACGCAGATAAGATCCGCGCGGCTTATGTAAAACACGAGTTGTCGCGCCCCGCGGCGGTCTCTTCATCTTCCACCTGATCTCGTTCACCTCCCTTCTACCCTCTCGAGGAAAACCGTCTCTTCCACCAGCAATCTTTCGATCTTTCCGTGTTACGCCGAAGAGAGGAGATGCTCTTACAGTATCGGGTGCAACGCGCGCGTGCATCGTCTTCTCGAGCAACTCCTTAGTTCAACTTTGTCTTCGGCAGCAGAGGCTTCATCTCCCGTCCACCGAAGGTCGTCTGGAAACGAGCGTGTTTCAAGGCTCGTAGGAACGTCCATCCCGAGTCTCCCTCCAATCCGGGATCTAATTAATTGCGGCAATTAAAACGTAACGCCCTGGTCGAATCGCTGGCGAATTTACGGAAATTAGCGACGCTTATCGCCTCGTTCTCCATCGTCTCCTGCCGACTTGCGATGGGTAGATCTCGTATCGCGGATCTCTCGCACGGATCTACGCGGACGACAACGTGATCGTTTGTCAAAAGGACGAAAAAACGTGGGGCGCATGCAATAGATAATTGATGCATTTTGTGCTCCACGTTTTTCGTTTGAAATGTTACAATTATTTTGATGGTTAATAAAAATTCACAATCACAAACAGGGCTATCTGTATGAGGTTAGGAATCTGTATGGGACTAGCAAAAATTATTCTATGCTTTTTAAAATTTATCTTTATTTAAATAATTATTTTCTGGTATGTAGTATCAATCTTTATTAATACTTTGTATACTCACTAAGCTTGCTGTAAATTTCACTTAGTAAACAAAGCGATGATGTACTACCGATCGTTACGTGGCGACGTACTACCGTATACTGAGCTCCGTCGGGGCGAAGTAGGTCCAAGGAGTGGGGATGAGCCAGAGTGCGCGCGCATAGGTCGCCCGGAGTGGGGATCGCTAAACGCGATGACGTAGTTTCGCGGGAGGATGAAAACGTAAATATTCAACTGTTATTTTTTCCGAAACGGATAGACTTTTAATTTTTTTTTAAATCAATTGCAAAATTTGCCACCGAACAGACAAACAAAGAAACAAGAATGCGAGCTAATAAAAACGTGGTAAAAAGAAAGAAATACATTGCAATTTAATTGAATGAAGATCTGAATTATAAAGTACAATATAATTGAATTACAATGTATTTTATAATTCTACTCCATTGCAATTTAATTGAATGAAAATCTGAATTGTAAATTACAATATAATTGAATTATAATGTAAATTAATTACAATGTATTTTATAATTCTACTCCATTGCAATTTAATTGAATGAAGATCTGAATTAAAAATTACTATATAATTGTATTACAATGTAATTCAATTACAATGTATTTTATAATTGTACTCCATTGCAATTACCAATTACATCGCAATATAATTGAATGAAGATCTTAATTATAAATTACAATCGAACAAACAAACAAGAATGCGAGCTAATAAAACTCTGGTAAAAAAAAGGAAATAACATGTGGCACACGATGTGCAAACCTCTTGTGCCCGTTCTTCTCGTCCCGTGGAAGACCTTGCTGAAGAAGAAGCGGAGGAGCATGCTCGCGCGAGCCTCAACGATTGACTAACTAGCTCGCGCCGACATTTCGACGCTCGCTCGATCAGGATTCTTTCCGCGGAGCAAGCTTTCCTCGGTTCTCTCTCGCTATTATTGCTCCGCAATGTTTATTAACTGCGGTACACGCGCCGCTCGGCGCGGGCATTAATCTTCCCCGGTGCCGCGAGATAAGCGAACGCTCGCGTCACTTCGAACGACTCTCTGCATATTATTTACGTCATCGATAAATCTTCTTAGCGTTACATTAACGGGGGCCGGCCCTGATAGAATCGTCGACCACGATTAATCGAGCCATCGGGCGGGGGCTGATCGACGGAATAAAATAAAATAAAAATATACAATAATTGTGCATTTAAAAAATTTTATTGTATATTTATTTTCATTATTATTTTTATTATATTTTTAAAAAGATATATTTAAAAAACTGTTTAAAAACCACGCTTATATTAGAATGCAATAAAAAGAAAAAATAATATTTACAGATATTAGTGACTATAAATTAGCAGGCTTTATTAAATACTCTCGGTAGTAAAGATTAAACAGTAGAAAATAACAAAAAATATATATAAAAGAACTGTTTAAAGAAATTGAAATTAATTTAATATTAATTTTTTATTTAATATGTCTGTATTACAATATTTGTGTATCTCTAATAACCATATTCTATTTTCTAATTTTTATTCTATTTTAATAGTATTATGTTATTATGTTATTGTTGTTATTATGATATAATAATATATGTTATTATGTTATTATTATTATGAGGTTATTAAATAGTATTAATTAAATTAAATAGTATATTAATAACATAATGACATAATACTATTAATAACATACTAAATATAAACAAAACAGAATATAAAAATTAGAAAATAGAATATGGTTATTAGAGACACAGATTGTTATTATAATATAATAATATATGTTATTATTATTATGTTACTGATAGTATTTATTATACTATTTATATAGTATATTTCGTTTTCGTAATTATATTGAAATAAATCTCATATGAGATTTTCTATTAAAAAAAAAAGAACGCTGGAGCGAATTTCGGAGGATTAAAGGATCGATCCCCATTAAGGGAACACCGGGATCGATCGACACCCTTCTCTTTCCTCGTTGCCGTACGAGCTTTCGTCTCGATTCCACATCCTCGTCAGTCACGTTCGGATCGCCTTCGATCGATGCCGCACTACCAGAACCTCTATCGACCTTCTGCAATCTCTCTCACTCCCTCCACCCATTTCTCCGTTTGTTTCTCTTTCGCTCTCGAGGAACGGACCGGCAATGAAAGCAGCCACCGTCGCGCTCCGTGATACCAGCCTCAATTTGTAACCGGGGCGAAGTCAATTAATAAGGACATCGGCCCATTAATTCAATTGCGCGCGACTCGAACCGCTCCCGGCCACGCGGCCCCTTTAAACGCCGGGATTTATTAATTACGAAATTTCAGCATGACGGACCGATCAGAAAGACAATGCCCTAGTAGCACAAAATATTGTATACACATTCCTATAATATTAAAAAGAGATTCAATCTCTTCTTAATATTTAAATATACATACAATATTTATTTTATATTAAGTAACAAATATTTCTATTTAAATATAAAGGAAATATCTATTTCATGTTACGAGAAAAATACTTTTTTCTAAATACAAAATGAACAATTACACAATTACACAATTACAAATTTTCAGGCTTATCTGTACGCGGTTAGGAATCTGTATGGGAAAAATTATTTTATACTTTTTAGTCCGTTATTAAAAATTTATTTTCATTCAAATAATTATTTTCTGCTTTTTAGTCTTGTGTTAATACTTGCATCACTCTTTATTATTAATACTTTTTACACTCACTAAGCTTGCTGTAAATTTCACTTGGTAAACAAAATAATGATGTACTACCGATCATCGCGCGACGACGTACTATAATATGTATACTGAGCTCCGTCGGGGCGAAGCGGGTCCGCGGAGTGGGGATGAGTCAGAGTGCGCGCGCATAGGTCGAGCGAAGTGGGGATCGCTGAACGCGATAAATATTTAATTGTTATTTTCTCCGAAACGGATAGACTTTTTCAAAAAAAATTTTTTGCATAATGCATTGTCATCCAGTTTTGAACTATTAATGCAATTTCAAGTCTCTAGCAATTTCAAAATTTGCCACCGAACAGGCAAACAAACAAAAAAGCGAGCTAATAAAAACGTGATAAAAATTACAAACTTCAGCCAGCCAGTGGAAATTCATTCTTATTCGACTATAGCTATATATTCTTGGAAAGATCATACGTGACGCAGAACCGTTTCCCACCGCTCTCGATTTCCGGAATCGGTTCGACAATCGCGGCCGATTCTAATTTAAATCGTTAGCGACAGCTTCGCGGCGTAAAGTGCGAGATACACGCCGGCAAGAATTCCGGCCGGTATAAATCGATCCAGCCGATTCGGTTTGGTTAAGAGACCCTTACAGCCAGCCTGACGGAACTGTATCCAACTGCAGATAGTCGTGGGCAGCTAATCGAGCTACCCGGCTAACCCGTATTTATGACCCAGAAACGGCCACGTTAAATTCCACCGAGCGGTTAATAACAGCCACGACAAAAGCCGGCATACCGTTAGCTTGTACCTAGCGCACGAAATCATCGCGTTTCGCGAACTACTACGGCCGATCGACGCCAATAAAATCCACGATTTAGAAATATGCCCGGGGTCCCGACGAAAATTCCACGGTCCCACAATGTGTGCGCGTATCGATGCACGTGTGTACACGAGACAACGATTCGCACGCCGGCGTATTACTTTCTATTATCCGCGTTCTTGCCACGGCTGAATGGAGACCGTACAATTAACCACACTTGACGTCCGTACACAGCGATCCATGAAACGTCCAACGCTCCCGAGACCCCGGCTCTGCTCACTTTGTTGCGCGGCGACTACAATTTGTTATTTGTTTATACGCCGACCGGTACACACCAGGCATTGCGTGGGTGGGATTAAAGGCGAGCCCGACCGGCGAGTACTACGAGCGACACGCGACCGTGCCTCGCGGTTACGTAAAGCAACTAATTTATAATAATAATATTTTTTTTTATATAATAATATTTGTAATTTAAATATTTTTTTAAAATACTGTAAAAAAATTCCTCAAGTTTTATATAAAATTTATAATATTTTAATATAA
>CM052320.1:734996-769058 GCA_028455615.1 Lasioglossum zephyrum | reverse complement strand
ATAATAATGACCAATTATCAATTATCAATTATTATTATTATTATTATCTATATATAATAATTTAATATATATTTTATATTTAATAATTTACTAGTAATTATTATTAATTAATTAATAATAATAATAGTAATAATTATTATTAATTATAATAATAATAGTAATAATAATAATAATAATAATAAATAAAAATATATTGACGAAATAAAAAAAATCACTAAGTACTTACTAAATAATATTTAGTTCTTTTTAATTCGCTTTTTATTGGAACGTGGTCGTTGGTTTGGGACCGTTCGAAATTTCCGTAAGAATGATATCGATAGTTGTCGCAGAACGATTCGATTGGTTCTTTGCGCGGAGATGGACAAGCGAGGAGAAATTCGCTGCAACGAGATCTGTGGTAACATGATTCGGGTTTACGGCAACAATGGCATCCCATTCAATTGGAGAGGGAAACTGGGTCGGCCGAACGGCAACGATGATTTGCGCGGCGCAGTTAAATCGTACCTGACCCATTTTCTCTTCGACAATTGACGGTATAAACAGAGCAGTTAGTGTGCCGACGCTGTGAGGAATCGGCCGTGTGAACATCCAAATAACGCAGCTTATTCGCGATTAGCCGAAGAGCAAAATTTTTGTCGAATTTTTTCAAATATATAATTTCACTTTCGAGATATTCCCGTTTAAAAAGTGAATTGCATTATTTTTCTGAGCCTTCTGAATTTATTATTTTGATTCTCTTCTGGTAAATATGTAAATCCTATACTGTGAAGCTCTAATGAAGAATCGCAACCTAAAAATAAATATTTTCTACTTGACTTTTTCATCAACTGGACTGAAATGAAAATTGATTTTCTTTGTTAGATCTTTATCAGTTGGTCGAAAATGATACAACAGCGTTCTCAAATTCATCTAATACTTTTAAATAACACACAATTCGTGTTTCCAATGTTTCAAACATCTAACTTCACCATTTCGAATCTCCAACAGGAATGAAACAATTTTATCTGTTAAAAATAATTGCTAGAGATGAGTTTCTTGTAAGCTTCGCGATGATATCGGATTTACAGTTGCATTTCTGAAGATGTTTAAGAAACGTTATTAAAGATATCGTTCGGCGTAAGCGTTACAGAAAAAGGGGGCCGGCGATATAATTGAATCAGAAAGGAAGTTGTTCGTTGATCCTGCGGTTCGAAGAGGCTCCTAACCGGAGTGTCTCTGTCATTACCACCGGGAGGATCGTTGCGGCTGAAATTAATCAGCCTGGCTACGGCTCGCAGAGAGGCGTCCACCCTTCTCTCCGTTCTACTCCGATAAGGGATTCCAATTAAATTCAAAGGGTTTTCTGCTACGTTCCCACCACCGGCGTGTATCCCTGTGGTACGTGGTTTCCAATCGGCGATAAGTCAGCTTGTCGTTTCCACTGAGCTACGAGCCTTTAATCGCGATATGATTCCGCCTTCGCGGTTCCCTCACGGAATGCCTTCTCGTTTCCACGCAGCGCAACGGCCCTGGCTAGAAATCTTTTACACCTTTCCGTTCTGTTATTTATTTCCACGGCTACACGAGAATCGAACGTGTTTCATGTAATAGTTACATCGATTCGTACCGCGCCAATTAATCGAGAAATAATTAATGGCGGAAACTTAGCAGCGAAATTATTTGAGATACAGTAAAAATTCGAATACTGTCCAGGGTCCTGATTCTTGTCTACTCGTTGTTGGCTCGGGTATATATGTGTGAACACCATTATATTGATACAATGAATCTTAATTTTCATTATTTTTTTTGTGGGGCTTTTGAAAACGTATTTCTGGCATTTTTCTGATTAAAACGAGACCAAACACGATATTATTTTAATTGTATTTAGTGTGAAATTCATTCTGTGCTTCTCTATATTCGACTCTCTATTGTAGTATCGCTCGATGTGGTAGACGTAGCCATAGATCAGAAAAGCAAGTCTTAGGTTGCGATTCTTGTCTTCTCAGTGAACAGCTTCTTGGACAAGAATTGAGGGAATACTGTATTTTGTCAGGAATTGCGATCGAGATCTCTATGGTTGTCCGGAACAAACGCCACATGTCACTATTTTAAAAAATCCGAGTTTATGCATTAATAGAGCTTCATAGTATAGGATTTACGTATTTACCAGAAGAGATATTATATAATAGATCCTTATTTTTCATTATTTTTTGATGGGACTTCGATGGCCATATTTGTGGCATTTTTCTGAGAAAAATCATACCAAATATGATATAATTCCAATGATATTTACTTGTGTAATAGACAATTAAAGTTTAGTATTATAACAATTAAAAGTTAATAATTAAAGTATTATATATAATTATAATATATATAATTATATATATAATTATTATATAAATATATACTATATATTATTATTATATATATTTATATATATTATATATAAATTATATATGTTATATATAAATAAATATATATAATAAAAATTATATAAAATTGTAATAAAATATTTAAATTATATAAATTAGTAATAAAATATTTAAATTATATAAATTGGTAATAAAATATTTAAATTATATAAATTTGTAATAAAATATTTAAATTATATAAATTCGTAATAAAATATTTACTTTTTAATCGATTCGCCGTTAGAAAAACAGCGAGCAAATTTTTCACCGGTTCCATTCAGACAACCGGTCAATGGTGATACATTTTTTTCCCGCTCCTCGCAAATCCTTGCGAAGTCCCGGACGTTAACTGCGCGTTTTACACCGTTACCCCAACGCAATTTGTTCACGCGCCATTATCGAATTAGCTTCTTGCCTCGGCGGCTCGTTAACGCGACTGCTCCATGAAAAACGCCTAATTCCGATCGAGTACGATTGCGACACCCGCGGAGACCGATATCCGACCGTATGCGTTTCACGGAAACCTGTTCTAATGACGCCGTGTGCCAGGGGACGTTTTACTGCTAACGGGAAACGCTTGTCGAAGGAAAAACCACGGCCTGTAATTTCTCGGCTACCGAATGATTTTTTCCTCTACTCGAAACAAGGATTCCGGGGATTATAGTGGCCGCGCTCTGGTTCTGTAATTTGGTAAACGGTCCCGCTACCGGGTACCAACTCGTAATCGGCGATTCGAGTTTATCGCGTGACAAACTTTCTCCTGTCCGGGAGCTGACGTTTTCAGAAATGGTTATTGAAAGTGTTTGTTCACTGGAAAAGTTCTTTTTCGTCGTTGTTTTACTGGCTTCTTTTTCCTCGTCACGAAAAAAATTTTATTAGATGTTTATTGGTATTAATTTCAGTTAAATTATTTATAAAATATTGTTTTATCGTTAATTTGAGAAGAATTAGAATAGGATTAGGAGTAAGAAATTATTCTTATATAATAATTATTATAACTTAAACGTAAACATAGCTAATTCAAAAATTTCCAACTTCTTTATTTTTTATTATTTTTTGATGGGACTTCGATGGCCATATTTGTGGCATTTTTCTAATTAAAATCATATTAAATATGATATATTTGCGATGATATTTACTTGTGTAATAGACAATTAAAGTTTCGGTCGCCGCGAAATGTAAACATAGCTATAATTCAAATTTCCAACTTCTTTATTTTTTATTATTTTTTGATGGGACTTCAATGAAAATATTTGTAGCATTTTTCTGATAAAAATCATATCAAATATGATATAATTCCGATGATATTTACTTGTGTAATAGACAATCAAAGTTTTAGTCGCAAGGAAGGATAGTCGCTGAAGAGAAAAATTTTATTAGATGTGAAAAATTAGAATAGGATTAGGAGTAAGAAATTATTCTTATATAATAATTATTGTAACAATATAAACTTTAACCAACTTGGAATGTGTGATTGGAATTGGCGAACGTAGTTAGTTAAATGTCTTGAACGAAAGACAATCGATAAAGCTACCGTTGACAAAAATGTCCAAAGGCAAAGGTGAAGATCGCAGATATCATTGATTTGGTTGAAATTGTCAGCCACAATGCCAGAAAATATCGCAGTTGGCAGAAATGTTCGAGAGGCAACTTTCTATCCTCGCGGGCAGCAGCGTCCGTTCGCGAATTCCGCCCCGCGTGCGCGATTACGCCTCCCTTTCCTGCGTAGTTGCGTAATTGCGTGCGTACAATCTCCGAGAAAATCTGCCGGCACACTCGGTTCGCACCGAGAGATCCTACCACGGCCTGGATCATCCGTAGATTTCATTTAGATTGCCGTCCTGGCGAACGAACCAACAGGAACGCGACGCTGCGAGTGACCAATGGCCGATCCTCGCGATTTACGCCGAGACACTGATTCCCGAAAGATACTTGAATGCCTCAAGACCACTGTTCTTCCTTGGTGTTGGTGTGCAACGATTGCCACTTCTTCAATTCTCAATTCTCAATTCTCAATTTTCAATTCTCAATTCTCAATTCTCAATTCTCAATTCTCAATTCTCAATTCTCAATTCGCAATTCTCAATTCTCAATTCTCAATTCTCAATTCTCTACTACAAACTTCAACAAACTGTTTAAGGGGCGGTTTACAATTCTTGGGTATAAGCGATCCTTGTACAATATTTTCTCCATATGTGTCCCCAAAACGGGTCTGACGAGGGACATTTATGGGAAAGGGACAGTATTCTTTGATTTTTGCCCCGAGAGGACTCAACTTCTTTATTTTCCATTATTTTTTGATGGGACTTCGATGACCATATTTATGGCATTTTTCTGCCACCCGAAACTTTAATTGTCTATTACACAAGTAAATATCATTGGAATTATATCATATTTGGTATGATTTTTCTCAGAAAAATGCCACAAATATGATCATCGAAGTCCCATCAAAAAATAATGAAAAATAAAGAAGTTGAGTCCTCTCGTACTCGGTTGTTCTTCTCTACGTTCTGCAAAAATCAAAGAATACTGTCCCTGTCCCATAAATGTCACTCGGCAGACCCGTTTTGGGAACTGATATCGATAAAATATTGTACAAGGATCGCTTATAAATTTGGATTAGCTATGTTTATATTTTTCATCGACCGAGGAGTCTCGTACTCGGCTGTCCTTGTCTATGTTCTGCAAAAATCAAAGAATAATGTCCCTGTCCCATAAATGTCCGTCGGCAGACCCGTACTGAAGACATATATGGAGAAAATACTGTACTAGCCAAGAAAAGCTGCATCAAGCGGAAAGGATCGACGAAGAGTGAAAACACGGTGAATGTAGAGGAATATCGTTCGGAGGGGGTTGAAATGGTGGATGATCCTCACCGTTATCAGACATTCGGCGAGCCGCGTCACCCCGGCTTAACCAATTAACTTCTTTTCTCAACGCGGCGGCGTCGAATGATTCTCCAACACGCCCCGGCCACCAGGGCCGTTAATTGACTGCCGACTAATTAATAACCGTGCTAGCTTCTCTCCCCTCCGCTCGCCCCCCTGCGGTCCCTTATCTCGTTCGTTTATCCGCGTTTTTATCGATCCTCCATCGAAATCTAACCGCCATTACCATGCTAATAACAGTGTTTCCCGCGACGCCACGCGGCGCTCGGTCAAAAAGGATACCGCGGGACAATAGGGACCACGGGTGTAGATTGATTCGCAGCTATTCATCATTTCTGATGACTGGAAAATGCAACCAGCTCCGCGATTCACGATTAGATAATGAGATCCGACCGAACAACTAGATAATTGGCTCGGGTTGCTCGGCCGTTTCTGGAATTAAGAGCAGATGAACGCCGAAGATTGCACCGGGAGCTCGAGTTGGACATACTGGGGTCTGTGTTGGTTGCACGATGATAATGACCTCGAGTGATTGGCCGCTTGTTAATAGACCGCCGACGTTTCTGTAGTTTCTGCAATTTAACCACGTGTTCGTTAGGTTTACTTTATGTATGAACATGTTTGTTCACTGTGACCTTGGAGATCTAAAGTCATCCGATGGTTGTCTTAAGAGCGGCTCTATCATAAGGAAAAGCAAAAGGATACTTGAAGTAACAGTGTTTCTTATGTCGAATTAGATGACGACGCCTGTCGGAGGATCCTGTTGGAGCACGAGAGGGAGAGGGAGGGTAAATTGCGTGACATCGCAGCATCATTGACGCAGCCACGCGTCCGGAGGATCAAGCCAAGGACATCCGAGCCGACGAGGGATGTCGTGGATGCTGCGAATCAGGCCTATCAGGATAAACTGGTGAGCATCAACCCTTTAGATCCAAAAAGGTCCTCCTGATTCACTTCAGAATTTACTACAGCATTATACAAGGTCATCAGAATTTTTTAATTACAATGTGAATCATTAAAATAAGTAAAATTATTGATGTAAGTTGACGTCGAGTCAGTATTAACGCAAGACCACAAAGGATTCATTGCTAATGGAACACTTTGGTGGATGTAGGACCAGGAAAGATCAACGAGAGGAGTCCTTAATGATTTTCATTTCTGATACAGATCAGAGGAGACCCAGACGGATGCGGCCTAGACATCTCCGGCATCAGATACTCTCCTACCTCGGAGCTGCGGGTCGATCTACCCGCCGAGGATCTACTGAACATCAAGAAAGGCTGGCTGATGAAGCAGGGACTCAATAAGGTTCATATACTTCACTAGAAACGTTGATGTACCTGCATAATTATAGCAAAGTTGTCCTCATTCAGTAAGACCTTCTCCGATGACCTTGACCTTGACATATGTTGTCAAGGACGACATTATGAACACCTTTTGTCATTACAACTACCCGGCGCTCGCTCTTAGTTTTCGAGATATTTGCAAAAGACTATCGCTAATACTGTATTGAATTTTTCGTATTCCTGCATGCTCCGTGGCAACGTAAACCTGTTCTGGGGCCTCATCTGTTTATTTTTTGTTTGTAAACACCTTGTGAAGATGAGAAGCGACTAAACCACACACTCACAAAGTGTTTAACACGCACCCAGTGTTTCTAAAAAGAATATCCTTTGCCACGTGACGTGGAAGAATACGAAAAATTCAAAACAGTATTAGCGATAGTTTTTCGCAAATATCTCGAAAACTTAGAGCGAGCGGTGGGTAGTTGTAAGGACAAAAGTTGTTCAGAATGTTGTCCTCGATAACATATGTCAAGGTCAAGGTCATCCTGTCTCCCCTAAACACAAGGTTTACCAGTGTGACTTATTGTTCTCATGTATTCCTCGTAATAGCATCTTTTATCGAGACATTCTCGAAGACAAGTTTGTTGTAATTCTTGATGAATGAAAAAGTCACTTTGCAGTCGAGAAGTATGCTACTTCGGTGAAGTTCGTTTAAAGGAACGACAGCGAAAGAAGTATGGCTTCAGTCCGGAGACGGTATGGCGAAGTTTACGAGCAGAAAACAGGATTAGTTTACAAACGCGTTTCCGTGGCTCGAATTAATTGCACGGTGGAATTATTCCTGGGCCCTGGACCCGTGGACATAATCCATAGAGCGGAGGAAGGGCCCTGTCACGCGACGGGCGACAAAAAGCGGGGCCCGGAGAGAGGCCGTACTCGGGTCGTTAAGGCGACTGGACAGCGAACGCGTGTTCAGTTGCTCATTTTCCTCGAACCGGCGATTAATAGCCGTGCATAACGAATCGTATTGCGTCGCAGGAATGGAACAAGCACTGGTTCGTACTACGTGGATGTGGCCTCATGTACTACCGAGATCCCTGCGCGGAAGATAAGGGTATCATGGACGGCGTCATAGATCTGAATACCGTTACCGCCGTCACGCCCCTTCAAGTCGCAAGAAATTATGGATTCCAGACCGTGGTGAGTGTGACCGGGGGAATTTCGCGGCCGGTGATTTACGGTAATTAACATTCCGCGCGAACGGAAATCCAGTTAGGTCTTCAGAGCAGGCGCGACGTTGCATTCGCTACCAAGAGGACGAGTAAAACGACCAGAACAGATTGTACATCGGATTCTCTGTGTCCAGAATTGCAAACTGGAGTTAGAAAAACCTGATACACATTCGCAAGAAGCCTCCTCTGATAAATATCATTTAATATAATAAATATAATAATATAAATAAATTCTTTGTGAATATTTACCAAGAAGAGAAATGGAGGGTTAACAGTTGAACAGAGAGGTGCATAGATGCAGTTAGCTTCGAGCAGCGAATCAGCCAGCGGGTTCTGCAACTCAATTGAATCGCCAGAGTTAACTTCCGTGCTAGGAGTGGCTCGAAAAAGTCGGTAACTCAATTTCGCGGTAGAACAGCTCGCGCGAGCTAGCTGCCTCTCTGCTGTTATTCGTGTCACTGATATCTGTCATCCGGCACTGTCCCGCTGATCGACCTACATACAGACAATACCGCAGTTTTCTTTCACGCTTGTCTTTTTTCATTTCGAAGGCTTGGGACGATCGAGGATCCACCGTGTTGTCCGCGGTCACAGCTGGCATACGTGCCAGCTGGATGTCCGCTATCAGAAGGGCTGCTAACTTGCCGGATCCCGACAGTAACGCGGACTCCATGACAGTTTGCCAGGATGGCCAGCAAGATAATACTCCGCAGTCGCCTACCACGTAAGTGACTTGATCTCGATTCGTGTTATTATATTGAGGATTTTGGGGATTTGTGGCAAAGATGAGTGGGTCCAATTCAAAAAGAATTTAACAATACCCATATACTATTTGGACCACATCAAAATGATTAATGAGCCAAATTAATTTTTACTTAGCCTCTATAGATTGCAATTGATATACAACAATTTTATAAATACATATTAAAACTTGTAACGAATGTTCTGTAAATGTAATAGACACCTTATAATCGCTGTTGAAGGATCAATAACAAAATCCTGAACCATGGACATAATTTATGTAAAACTCGTTTGTGTGTCGCAGATCCTTGACAGATCGCGAGCGAGACTCGGTGGTCCCCTCCACCTCAGTGACACCTCGATCAGTGTTGTTCTCCTCTGACGAGGAGTACAGAACAGCCTCCGAAGGAGGAAGAAGGGAGTCCGGGGACTGGTCCGAGGTGCCTGTCTCCCCGCCATTGGTGAGGAACGGGGACTGGCCAGGTGGCTTAAAGGGTTCGAGTTGGTCGGACTCTGCGAATCACGAGTGGTCCGAGCTGCCCCCATCCCCGCCTCTAACCAGAACCGCATTGTCCCGAGTGAAAGCTCGGTCGAGGTCTAGTTCGAGGTCCAGAGTGTACAAGAGGAGCCGCAGCTCGCCGCCCAGCTCGAGGAGGAGCACGTTGGACAGCGTGAGGTCCGAAGACCTGATGATGGCTTGCTGCGAACTGGGCGAGGATGAGGAGCAGACGAACGGGCACATGCAGAGCAACAGCTGTCTATCCAGCGCCAACGACAGCCCGTTGATCGTCGAGCTACTCGAGAACCAGGTCTCCCTGTTGCGCGATCAGCTGGACCAGAACCAGTCGAGTCACCCCAGCACGCTACTAGTCATTGTCGAGCGTCAGGAGAACGAGATCGAGAGCCTGAAGTCACAGCTGAACGCCGCTAGGACCGACGTCGCCAACGCAGAGAAGGAGCTGTCCAGGCTGAGACAGCAGAAGGCCGAGGCTTCCATCAGAGAGAAACAGGTGGACGAGTTGTTGAACACGATACAGAGGACGGAGCAGCAGAGGAATAAGGACTTGGAGGACCTGGAGAAGATGAAGAAGATGTACACGAGGGACAAGGAAGTGCTGGATTGCAAGTTACTGGAGACAGAGGCGATCCTTAGGGAGACCAGCGAACGCTGCGAGATGCTCACGAAAGAGCTAGCTTCGAGTCATAGAACGGTGGAGCATCTTCAGACCGAGATTGCTTCTTTGAGCGACCGGTTGTCGCAAGGTAAGTGGATCGGAAGAGACATCATCTATCTGTAAAACTAGAATAGTCTGATTCATTTGGTTTTTCCAGGAATCGAGGAGAACGAGCGTCTATATACCAAGGTCAGAGAACTTGAAGAGAAGGGTGGGCTGTCTGCTTCGAGGGAGCGTGGGAGGAGCTTTGACTCGCTGAGCGACCTGACGAACATCGAGTTGGATCTGGACCTGAATTCTCTTGACAAAGAGAGGTAATTAAATTCCTTCGTTAAAGAAATCTATAGCTTAACATACGCTAATATGTTTCTTGTGCTTTGCAGAATCATGGAGGAGTACGACGAGCTCCGCAGCCGCTTCGAGAAGGCAATTCTCGAGATTCGTGCGATGCGGAAGGAGCTGCGCGAGGCTCACGCGATGCAGGATGCGTTGGAGCTGGAGATCTTCGCGCATAAGCAAGATGCAGTTAGCGTGAATGAGACGAACCAGGCGCAGGCTCAACTGATGGCAGCCAGGATTCAGGATCTAACGAACAAGTTAGCCGCCAGTGAGAAGCAAGTGAGGACGTTGAAGCAGAAGTTGACGAAAGCGGAGGCCAGGGATAAGAGGCGGTCATTGTCGCTGAAGGGTCGGGAGTCCTTTCAGATCTCGCAGGAGATGGAGGACAAGCTGCAGGATCTGGAGAACAAGATCTGCGCGATCGAGCGCGGCAAGAGCATCGGCGCAACCGGCTCGAAGGAGTCGAGTCCTAATCCAAAGAAAGAGAAGAGGAGCAAGAACTTCGACCGCACTAGGTTGCGCAGGAAGTCGTTGGACAGCGCGACGAGCTCTGAGCCGATGAAGGTGTTGATCAGGCTCAGTACGTTGGAGACCAAGGTGGCGAACGTAGCTGAGAACATGGCGAGCGACGCGGAAAAGGATAGCAGCGAATGCAGCGAGGTTAGCGCGTCTTCCACCAGTGAGGTGTCCTTGGAGATCATCGCCAGGTTGAGAAAGCTGGAGCGCGTGGTGTCCAAGTCGAAGAGACGGCTGGAGAAGTGTCTGGGCTCGACCCAAGCGGAGGACAAGGCGGAGAAGTGTTTGCGCGAGGTGAACGACATCCTGGACTCGTGTTTAGAATGTAAGAAAAGCCAAGCTAGCGCTCAAGCGACCGAGTCAGTAGGGGTAGTGGTATCTAGGCTAGAGACTATACTTAAGGATAAGCTGAGCGAACTCGCGGCAAGACGGCAGGCGCTCGCACAGAACAGCCAGCTGGACGACCGGGAGAAGGCGAAGCTGATTGCGGAGCGGGTGGCGTTCGAGTTCGTCGTACTGAGGCAGATCAGGTGCGCGATCGGCCGGACGTTCGACAGGAGTGCCGTTCTCAGTGAACTGGTCGAAACTAGTCAGCTTGCCTCAAGCCTAATGCGTAAGATTCACGGAACTAAGCCCAAAACCTACCAAAACACCAGTTACATTCAGTATCTTACTAAAGTGTTAGCGAATAAGTTAGTACTGGTCGGCGGTGCACCAGCGACCGAGGCCACGAAGGAGGTCTCTACAGCTCGAACGGAGAGCCTCAACTTCCTGCTGCAAAAGCAACGGGAGGTGAACGAAATCGTGAGGAGATACAAGGAAACGAAGTTGAGACAGCTCGCGGAGGCGCTAGCGGTCGAGACGCTGAGCATGTCCGAGCAAGAGGATCTTGGCAAGACAGTCTCCAGCTCGAACAAGAAGCTACTGGAGGATCGACGGATCAGGGAGGCCTGGGCGCTGGCTCAGGAGACCGTGAGCAAGGAATTGGTGCAGTCCGAAGTATCACATGTGATCATGCGCTGTGGACAGATGTACGAGCAGAACATCACCAGCATCACGGACGCCTGTCTCACTTTCGAGGCAGCAGACAACATCACTTTGGAGTCCTGGATCGATGCGGCGCAGGCTAGACTCAGACAAGAGATGGAGATCTCCACTCGCGAACTGTCGGAGGCCTATGAGGAGTGTCTCCGGCTAATGAAGAAGAACATGACCAGCGTGGAGTCCAAGTACGAGTCCCGGCAGCTATTGAACGACTACGCGGACGTGATCGCGCACAAAGCTTTAATCGACGCCAGGATCGGACTGCTCCAGGAGAACGCGCGGCCCTTGATCACCTTCCCCGGCGAGACTTTCGTATCTAGTCTAATCCGAAACGACGAGCACCTGTCGTGTCTGCTTGGGGACGACTGCGAGTTCCAGAGCAATCCGATCCTCGACGCGGAGTACAGTTACCTTTACCAACAGTTTAGCAAGGAGTGCGAGGAGAGGATCTCGGGGAAGCGGGGCTCGAAGGAGCAACTGAAGAACGTCAGCCAGAGCCTGTTATACCTTGAAGAGGATTTGATCAACTTAGCCAAGCGCGTTCGCGGCAAAGATGGCGAGAAAGTCAGCTGTTGGTCGCCGAAATCAGCGGCGAACGACTGGTCCAGCGTCTGCGAGAAGTGCTCGCAGCTGCGCGAGCAGATCAAGAGACTACGGGACCACATGAACAGTGTAGCGTGCAAGCAGTGCGATCAGCTGCAGGAAACGATCAAGAGGATCACCGCGGATCATCACGAGGAGCTCGAGACGCTCAAGAGGAACCAGGAGATAGATCTGATGGACATCAAAGGCGAGCTGGATAATCAGAGGCAATCACTGACGTCCCAGTACGAACACGAAGCGGCTAATCTCAGAGAGAAGGCCAGAAAGCTCGAGCACAGGCTGAACGCGATGGACTCTGAACATTCCGCTCACGTGAACGAACTCAGAGCCGCCTATCAAAGGTCTATGAGCGCAGAGTTGGATACTGACGCAGAGACACGCAAGAGGTACAAGGAGGAGATCAAACAGCTGCGAGCACTCTGCGAGAAGGGCCTCTTGGCTATGGAGAACTCTCATAGAAGGATTATCTCAGAGATGGAGGAGAAGCATCGGCAGGAGCTGGAGAGTCTCAGGGTGGAGAAGGAACAAGCGTTGTCGGAAGAGACTCAGGCTACTCTGGCTGCTCTGGATGTCATGAGGAAAGCCCACGAGCACGAGGTGCAGAAAGAGATCGCGAAATTCAAGCAGGAGTTCATTAAACAGGTGCAGGCCAGGGAGGACATCGGTGTGCTGCATAAGGAACACGAGTAAGCTGTCTATCCTCCTAATAGTACTAATGTGTATGAGAGGTTACAAGTAGAATGCCAAGTAGACTGTAGTTTTGAAAGATTACTAATGCCCTCTTGTCGATCTTCAGGGAAGAAATGGAAGAGATTAAGCAAGAGATCCTCTCTCTCTCCGCCAAGTACTCTTCGAAATGCGTGGAGTCCGCGGCTCTGGAAGAGAAGGTAGGTTCCCTGACGAAGCAGCTGACCCAGGCGCAACAGCACATCATGCAACTGGACGTGAGGAACAAACAGTTGAGAGCACATTTGGTATTGGAGACGAATGACACCAGCGTGAACGAGAAGATGCAGATGCTAAGAGGCCGGGAGAACGAGATAGCTGAGCCGAGGGAAGAGATGCACAGACTGCAACAATTGAAGGTAAACGAGGCTGGCTGCACACCTGTCCCGATCGCAACGTAGATGTGGTTAACAAAATGTATACTAAATGATTAACGCTGCCGCAATTACATATTATGGTGTTCTACCCCTGCCCCCTCAAACAGCTTTTAGATCACGACAGACAAACTGACACTCCTGTATATATACATAGACGATAACAAGATGCACCTAGGTACAGCAAAGCTTTTGTGTTCGCAAGCTTCGTTCATTGACTCACCGTTGATTAGGGGTCTTAAAGAAGATGGTGGGCACTCGACACTTAACAGTCGCGAAGGTTTTACTGTACCTACGCTGTCTTCTGTAAGTTTGGGTACACCTGATCCTATGTTTAAGAAGTACTGGAGGTTTTAACAATTGTTCGCAGAGATGAACTGACAGAGTGTACCGAAGCTTGTCGACCAAGTACCATAACGTGTAATTGTCCGCGTTCCCCGGGGTCCATGTCACCCGACCAACGTCCAGTTTTAACCCCCCCATCAGCCGCACTGACGCATATATTATTTTCGGTTCTCCACTAACAGCATGGGGATGCCGTCGTTCGCGACACGTCCGGCGCGGCGTCGAAATCACCGTCGCAGAACTGCTCCGCGGTTTACTCTCCGCTTCGTGTCCGGGGCGGTCAGGAGCCGGTGACACGGTCGAGTAGCTTGGAGGAGCAGCAACGGCTAACCGAAAGAAACAGCGAAAGGGCGAAAAGCTCCTCGGTGTCGACGTTGCATAAGCACCCGGATAAGCCGGCCGCCGCGTTCTCCTACAAGCTCGAGCGGATAAAGTCGGTCTCGTTGCCGTACTCGAGTAACTTGGTTAGGCCGGGGAGTAGTTCTGGCGTTCCGTCGCACGATAGGAAAGAGGTGAGCTTAGGGCAAAAGAGTCAGGAGCGTAACGGTCTCGCCTCGCCACTATGGGACAGCTTAAGGCCCAGGAGCGGATTGCCCCATCAGTATCAAGGTACAGAAGACAGATGAACCGGACACACCCGGTGATCGGGACCGTGGGTGGCGGGGATCCATCGATCCTCTCTTCGAACTCGCCTCTATCGCTTTCTTGTAAAAGCCCCTGTACTGTCTTGCGCCCGCCACGTCGATTCATTGCTTATCTCGCCTCTCGTGGTACTATTTGGTTGTAGACGCGAGGACTGCCTCGGGCCTCCAGCATGTCCAGAGTTTATCCTCCTTTTGTTTCTAATATTAACCGCGAAACCGTGCGACGACTCGTCTCGAGACGACGATAAGCGAGACTAACCGGGTGCTTTCGGATATTAACCGCCAACGATCGAGCGCCGACTGACCTAACCGAATGTACCCGCGACTGACATTGTAATCGTATCGTTGTGCAATAATCTCTCTTGCTATCTCGTTCGCGTGCAAAACCTGCGGTTCATAATCCGCCTGATAAGCAAACTAACTAACCGGAGACATGTACTATTAACGGTATGCAACAGTAACCCTGCCTTGCGATGAATGTGATTTCCTGTACTCGTTGAATGTTTAATCCACGCGATGGCTGACTCGCTCTACGCATAATATCAAAAGGTAGTCAGTGTGCCCGCGCGTACGTGCGTATAAGAAACTCTTTCCGATATTGATATACCCTAACCATTTTGTAGACGCAATATTCTGATACACCTTTTTGACACTTTTTACCGAGAACCTATTTTTGCAACCAGTTATACAATCGCATCGCGCGCCACTGACTATCCGCATCTATGATGCAACTATACTTGTAGGAGTAACGTTATTTAAACTGTTGGGAACATCCTTAGGCGTATAAGATAATTGTTTCAAGGACGTGGCAGTGTATGAACCAAAGAAATATTTTAAATTGATTGACTCTTAAGAATTCACTCGATCATCAGTAGATGATCTAACACAGGGTAAGTGTCCATCAGATCCGCCGAACCAAGCTATGATAGCAAGATCTTGGATCCCGGACAGCCTAACGTAGAGTAGCCAATCAATTCCACCAGTTTCTAGGTGCTAACCAGAAAGACCTATCTAGGTTCATACAAGCCACGTCCTTCCAAGCGACCTGTATCTTCATTTGTGACACGAGCAAAAGAGAAGAGGGGGAGGCAAACTGTGCAATCCTGGTAATCGTATGTCGGCAATTGTTTCACACAAAAGGTGGCACAGCAGAGGCGCGAGTCGGCGGCACTGGCAACCGGTGGCAGGACAGCAAGCAAGCTGAAAGGCAGCGTCACCCGGAGGCATTCAGCCTCCGTGCCGACGATCCTCGCACGTCCCGCCTCACCCCGGAACCCCCAGCTCTCTCCGTTGCAGGTCCGTTCAGTTTCATTGACAAAATCACACAAGACTGTGATCCCAAGATCGTCGCCGAAGATCGCGTTGCAATCCTTTTTTAGCACTTTGCACGCTTCTACATCCGGAGAACAACCTCCGAGGCTTCTGCTCGCTCTAAGTACCTTGGGACTAACTCCGCTTTTCCAGTTAGTCTCTAATAACAGCTTGTAAGGCAACTTCTAATCCTCTTTCTGTCATGTGCTCTCTCTTCTATGCGCCTCAGGGTTTCGTGCTTTTGCTACTCGAATGTCTACTATGTCTAACACATGTTGCTGCTTCTCCTCTTCACTTGGTTGGCTAGTCAGTCCCCACCATGGCCACTCCGACTCTTCCCTTAGCGAACTTAGCGGCCTAGCTAAGGGCCTTATGTGCGTGTACATGTTTACGTGGTAGTGGTGAGTAACCTGTCTATGAGGGGGCTCGTGCTAAGGTTAAGGCTAGGCCGCTAAGCTAGCTAAGGCGGAGTCGGAGTGGCTATGATGGGGACTGACTAGCCGACCAAGTAGAGAGGAGAAGCAGCAACATGCCTGGTCTAAAGGACTGGTTCTATTGTCTCTCGGTGTTCGGTTTCTGAGCTTGATGTTCGCAAAGACTCAGCCGATCAAAGCCAATAACGTTGATTCTCTTTGCAGAGCTGATGAGGTCTCCAGCAGTGAGGTGGTCCAGCCGAAGTTGCCGTAGTTTGCCCCCCACACCTACGCCGAGTTACCATCACCCGCTCCACCCCCCACTGCCAGCGGTGGGCATGGTCGCCGAGAGGAAGAAACGTTTTGAACTCTAACCTACAACTTCCACATCCGGCTCTTCGCTACTCGTGTACAATCTCCATAGGCACCCAAGATCCCTGTCATTCAACCATGGTGCTAGACCGGTTGCTCGTTTTCAATTTCTATCGTCGTCATCCGAAAACTCATTGTCACTGCCACAGCTTCCTGGATGAAACGACAGACCTGCTAGCCTAGCTCGTGTCAATTAAGCACGCTCGGGACCGTCGTTGTTAGACAATATTGAGTATGTTTATCAGGTAAACATGATACAATAGCCGGAACAAGGTCCCGACGTTGGCTGACGTTTTTCTTCGAGGTTCTATGAAATGATCACCCCATTGCTTTTCGGTTTCTCGTCCCATGTTTCCGGGAATCCGTTTTTTACCAACTTTTGCTAAGCACGTTTACAAGGCTGCCGTGCAACGTCACGGCTGTCGTTTGATATGCATTTAGACTTTGATACGTGAGTTTTTTTCGGGCTTTACTCCGCTGTCGGCCGTTTCCGGTTCTGTACATAACCTCCAAAACCGTTGTTTACAAATTCTGGTGCTCTTTACTTGGTCAATCTAGCTAACTCGTCCGCATAAATGTCGCACTCTTCGTTTGATCGTACAATAGAAGAAATAGAACCGGAAACGGCCGAAAGTCAGCGAGGAAGGTACAGTGGAACGCCCATCGACCTTGAAAATTACAAGATATATATTTATTTAAGAAGAATTTTGGATATCTTACAAGAATAATTGAACAATCCTGAAGAACCGGAAGTCATCGGCGTTCCACTGTGTCTAACGAGTCATGTGTACAAGTGTCGTGATAGCAAACGCAATGTAAGGCGTGTACGTGTATCAGTGTGAACGCAAAATAGTTCGTCAAAAGTTATGTTAATTTTTTCGGAACGATTCGTGCGCCATCTAGTGACTCCATGGGGGGGCTAATTTGAAAGGCGACGGCTCGAATAATCGTCTTCTAGGGAGGCTTTTGATATTATTCTTCAACTTGTTTTTTGTAAAGTCGTTTCTCGTTTTCTCTTCAAACTTAGAGGATAGTGGACATGAATTATTTCTTCTATTTTCAAACTATATTTTTTCTTCTTCTAGTTCGTTTTCCCTCGTTCTTCTTCTTCTCTGTCTCGTTGTTTCGTTTCGAGGACCGAAAGAAAGTATTTTTACGCTTGTTTCGCTCTTGTTATGTATAGATTCTGCACATATATTAAATATTACGGCGTTGTCACGTTGCACTGTGTATTACCGCATCTCTCTCATTGTGTACATGTTTTTAGTGTTCGGAAGATCGCGATCATTTTTTTCATGTTAAATACTGTATAGTTTATGACGTTTCGATTCTAAGGAAACAAATTATAAATAGCCTAGGAATTAACCCCTTCCATATGAAAGTGGATTGTTTATATTATATGTTATTATTGTATTCTATATTATATATATGTCATTGCCGCCGTACCGGCGCAAACAAAAAAAAAGTATGAAGAATAATCGATAACAATACGGTTCATTATCTCTTTATGTAGAGTAATTACTCAGGATTGTTTAACATTTATAATATATTACGATTATACTTATTGTATTTGTATTATAATTTATAACAACGTTTGAAATAAAATATAGTAACCATTGACGTGAACACCTCCATCTTTAAATCCTCCTCTTTATCTTACATTTGAGGTTATTTATTTAATATTTACTGTACTTTACTGTTAGTTATTTAATTTTTACTGTACTCTTCTGTACTATTTTGTAATTACAATTTTTAAGAATTTATAATTTGAAGAATACAATTTTTATCTGGCTCCTGTATCTTGCAATCAATGCGCTCATTTTTTATTTTGCAAGATCTACAGTCTATTTATTATAGATTTAGTATGTGATTTATTATAAAATTGCTGTGCTAATTACAACGAGCGATCATTGAATTTTTATATAAAATTTTTTATATTATTTTAGAAATAATATAGAAATTCAAAAGTTTCGTCTACTCGCGCGGAATTTCTTGCGAATGCGCGTGGACACTAAACGACTCACGTAGTACTTTTTCAAACAGCAGGTTAGCTGTACCACGTACCGTGAGGTGTGCAAGAAGAAGATTGCGTGGGATCAGAATATTTATATAAATATATATATATATAAATATATTATAATAAAAAACTTGGTAAAATGGAGCCGTTGTTTCAAATAAATGCCGATGACTTCGATATTATGTTTGTAAACATAAAGAAGAGGTTAATGCTCAATAACGAGGACGTACAGGTTATTACTGCTTCTACAATAAAAAATTATGTTACTCGTCTTTGAATATATTTGTACACTTTATAGTAAATCATATAATGAAATTATTAAATTCAATATTCGTTTGTACATTGAAATTCGTACTGAAAGGAATGTTTTATTTTAATTCGTACTAGATAAGGTACGATTGTTGGCAGAATATAACCACAAAAATACATTGAATTTTTTATATTTTTATGGAGAAAGATGTTATTAAATATTATGAAAGAATGTAGACTTTGGTTAATTAAGATAATTAGAAGAACAATGTGCAAATTAGGATAGAAATAAGAGATATAATTTACAGGTTGCGTGCATCGAGCGGGTAATTAACCTTTTCAAAGATGGCGGCGCTGCGAGCAACGAGGCGGTTCTTTCAAGTCTTATTAAGTTCGATGTGCTCTCTACGATATTCGAAATTCTTCATACACCCAGTGATCGTCTCCTCCCGTATGTTTTTTTACAATTTATAAAATACTCGTATGAAAAGCAGCTTTTACTATTAATTTAATAATTATTATTAATTTTATTAATATAATTAATATAATATAATTAATTTTATTTTATTAAATTAATAAGCAGCTATTATTTTTTTTTTTTAATCATTAATAGGATGATTCTCGATTTTTTGAATATCGTGATCGTACATGGAAAATTTTATGAGGGCCACGTGGCAATGGATGCAGTAGATGCAATATTAAAGGTTGCAGTTTGCATTTCAAAATCACGATGCGAGGAAAATCAGCTGCTGGAAAAATTGGTTTCGGTTATTTACGATATACTGGACAGGTAACTATTATTTATTTGATCTATTATTTATTTTATCTATTATTTATTTTAAGACCGAAACCAGTGCACCAATAACATCAACTTTGTTAAAACAATAATCTTTGAATATAAATAATAAAAGCTACCTGCAATTTGTTAAAATATATGACTTATAGAATTAGTCAGAGTCTTTCAATACAAATTTCAGTAATCGTAAATAATAATAATTCTTAAAGTTATTTCATTAAGCAAATAAGTTGACATATTTAAAAAAAATTGTTTTAAATGTGTTCTCATCAACAGAATGTCACCTTTTGTTTTTTAATAATTCACAGCCGTAATTAAATAGCAACTTGCTACTTTTATAGATTTTATTTTTAGTTTAGTTTTTATTATGGCATTGTATTTTATTTATTATTTATATATGTATTTATTTATTATTATTATTTATATATTTATATTTATTATTTATATTATTATTATATAAATATTTTATATTATTATTTATTATTTATATATTACATTGTATTTAGTTTAGTTTAGTTTTTATTATGGCATTGTATTTTTCAACTATGGTTACACAGAGCCGTGGAATTTCACGTGGACTTCGAGATGGTGTGCGTACCGGGACAAGTCCTCAGCCTTCTGAAATCTTTGATCTTGGAGGACTCGCCGGATCCGAGGTTAAAATTCTCCGTAGTCGCGTTGCTCAATATCGTTCTCGAACACACGGACATCAAGGATGAGTGGGGAGTTGTCGCGTTCGAACTTTGCCACAAAGCTCTCGACTTAATGAAAGAGATCGTCGAGTACAGCGACGACGAAGCCTCGATCTCGCTCGCTGCGGATTCGTTGTGCGCTGTTTGCGCTTCCGGTACCCGGTAACTATAAAACTCTCTCTCTCTTCTACACCTTTTTCCAAACGAAAATTTTCGAACACTAACCAAAAATAATTTTAATCACCAAATTCATCATTTTTATTAAACAAACTCTATGTAAAAATCACGGAAACAATACAGTTAACTGTTTCGAATTTTTATTCAGTATATAGGGTCGTCCATTCGAAACGGATAAGAGTATCAGATTCATAAATCAAAATATTAAGAAATAATAAGATACATAATAAAATAATAAGAAAAACTAAGAAATAATAAGAAACATAATAAAATAATAAGAAATAATAAGATACATAATAAGATACATAATAAGATACATAATAAGAAATAATAAGATACAAAAACTTGTTTACCAACCAAGAACCTCATTAAATATTATATATAAATTAATCAGGGCTCACTATAAAAAGTATCAAATTAAAATAAAAGTCTCGAATAATTAAGAGTTGTTGGAAGTAAAAGTACATCCGTTTCGAACGGATCACCCGGTAGGTTGATCGGAAACGCTTTTAGACGCGGAAAACCGTTTTTGCTAGGCTGTGCTTAGCTTTGAACGAGAGCGCGGGAATGTTCGATAAAATTCAACAGCACCGGGCGGATCTGACGAAGTCTGTCTACTCGGCGACGATGAACACGCTGATACCCTACCTGAGAGTGAGTCCGGTATTACGTTACTCGGGGGCGGGAGGGGGTTGTATCGAAGCACGGTGCACGATCGCGACATATTTAATTACAAGCGTTCAAAGGCCCTTTTATTTCCGGCTCGGCAGGACGGCCAGACGAACGAAACGGACAGGACGAAATTCCACAGGAACCTTGTCGTTAGCCTGAACAGCCTTTACAAGCTGCCCGAGTGTAACCACGACAACTTGTCGAACCACTTGACCGCCAACGGATACCTGAAGCGATTCTTACTTTCGACCACCAGACTCCCGTAAGTCCCGCGCCACGAGCCGTGCTGTAATTGATGAGACCTCTGGAATTTTCCTTTGGAGACTCGGCAAGCCAACGGAGAAGACTCCGGAACCATCCCCTTGGAACGTTTCTGGCTTCATTAACGCCAAAACCATCAGACCAGATGCTGATTGTATTAGTTCCCTTGGTACCGTTTATTGCTTTGCTGTTTAGAGGATGGTTCCAGAGCAAGTCTTTCAATTCTCTAGTTTCTCCATTTTAGGAATACAAAAGGTACATCTTACTTTGACCGTCACATATGTTATCGAGGACAACATTCTGAACAACTTTTGTCATCACAAGTACCCGGCGATACCTCTTATTTTTCGAGATATTTGCAAAAAACTATTGCTAATGCTGTTTTGAATTTTTCGTATTCTTTCACGTTCATTTTATATTATATAATGAACCTTCTTTTTTGAAACACTGGGTATGTGTGTGTGGTATTGTCGCTTCTCATCTTCACAATGTGTTTACAAACAAAACATAAACAGACATAAAACATAAACATAAATATAAAATATAAACATAAACAGCCTGCAGGAATACGAAAAGTTCAATACAGTATTAGCGATAGACTTTTGCAAATATCTCGAAAACTAAGAGCGAGCGCCGGGTAGTTGTAATAACAAAAGTTGTTCAGAATGTTGTCCTTGATAACATATGTCAAGGTCAAGGTCATCCTGCCTTCCCTAAGCGTAAGTTCTACCATACAAAATTTAATTTCGTGATTGAGCCATAGATGTTTGTTCTTCGAGCACCATTTTTAAGGTTTTCAGTATAAAGCCGCTTCTTCTAATGTCTCTGGTCTCCTCTGGCTTTAGGGAAAACCTCCGTCGAGCCGTTTGCGTGTTGCTGTCGCGTGTCATAGCGACTCTCGCATCTAAATCACTGTCGATTGGCCAGTGGCCCGACAGCGCTTCCGCCTTCAACAATTTAGTGCACCGTGGGCTGCTCGACTTGCCAAAGGACCGTCGACGGTGGAACGATGTTCTGGCTCATCAAGAAAACAGCGCGACCGCCCTGATGACGCTAATTTATTATCATTTCCACGGGACCAGAGAGTAATGCTTCTAAACACAACCCAGCAACATATTCTTAACTTCAACAAACTAACCACTTTGTCTTCGTCTTTCAGGCACGACATGATCTGCCTGAGATCCCTCATCATCAGGATCATGAATCTCTCCAAGTCCACACAGACTCCTCTATCAAGGGACCTCAAGCTTCTATGGTTTCTGTTCGCCGTGGGGTCCGTGTACCATCATTCGCCAAATTCCGAGCAAGATTATGGCAACGCTGTGAAACGATTGGCAGCCTCGTTGCAATTCTCTAAACTGCACGACTGCTATACTCATCATATTGATCTGCTTCGTTACTGTCTCAAGTGTCCCGAGCTGCCCAAAGATCTGCGGAGCAAGACGATGGACCTCTGGCTGGTGGAGTCCGAAGGGGACATCAGACCTTTGCTAACTCTGGACTGCGACAGTGTCGTTAGACACTATTTACTGGTACCATTAGCTTTCTTCGGATTTCACAGTTGATAAGCCGTGACACTCGGTTATTCTTGCGCGAACAGCTTGTTGTACAGACTGGATACTCCGACAAGATCATCGGCCTAGCGATGAAAGGCATTCGGCAGATGATGCGCGGTAATGACGCGGACGGGATCGGCGAAATTGTTTGGCACATGCTGCCCAACCTTCTCTCTATTTACACACCTGATAAAGGTAGATGATCAGACATCGTTTGGGAGGATTGGGAAAGCCTGATACACCTGGGAAAACATTTGAGCAACGCTGTATAGGATTTTGGAAAAGGGTTACTTCTCACATTAGAAGTCTGTTTGGATATTTTTGTAGTATTCTTAAAATATTGAACGACTCAATAGTATCCAAAGGATCCACTAAATAATTATCTGATATTCTTAATGGAACATGAAATATTGAAGTTAAATTTAAGGGAGACTCATTTCTATTTTGTTCCTGGATAATGTATATGATGGGGTTTTTCAGTAATTATAATATATCATAATATAATATATCATAATATAATATCATAATAATTCATATTATTTGAGGTTGATATAGAATTTTCATATAAAAAATTATATACTTGGATATTTTATATAAAATTTAATATTATTTGAGGTTGATATTGAATTTTCATATAAAAAAATTATATATTGATTTTTTATATAAAATTTAATATTATTTAAAATTTATATTGAATTTTTATATTATTTAAAATTTATATTTAATTTTCATATAAAATTTAATATGATTTGAAATTTATATTACCTGTGCACAGTAATCAGTAATTTGCATTATTCGAAAGCATGTAGCTGTCACAGCTTTATGAAAATAGCTACTTGCTAAAATAATTTTAACGTGATAAAATAATTTTATCTAGCGTTTTTTATTATTCTAGAACCCCATCACTGAGTAAATTCGAAAGCGGATTCCGCACCCCTTGCAACCCCTTAAGAAACGAGCCCACCCCCTTAAGAAAGTTACTCGAAGAAATTACTCAAGAAACTTAGCAAGTCTCGAAAGAAAAATATTGATCGGCAGAGCCTCATCGTTTCCATTGAATTAAATATTTGCCTCAGACGAGCAGATCAAGGCCGTCCTGGAGCTGGCGAACATTTTCATTCCCGATCGGGTGTCCTCGAGCATAAAGAATCGCTGTGCGGACTGTCTGACGAGCATCATACTGAGGCGGGACTCGAGCCTGGGACTGAGGACGCTGGCAATAATGCAGTCGTACGTCTTGCTGGTCACGTCTGCGACGTCCAAGCCATTTACAAGTAGATGTTCCACGGAATTCATTCACGGGAGCGACCCGCAAAACGAACAAAAAAAAATTGTAAGAAAGGACAGCATCACTGACAACGATTCTCTTCGAATTTCAGTTCTGGAGAAATACGTCCGAACGCCAAACTTCTTGGAGGAATTGCTGGCGCAAGGATTCTCCGAGGAGACGCCGGAATTGTCAGCGGCCTGTCTGAAGCTGCTCGCGTTCATTGTCCACTCTCACGAGAAATTGACGTTCCAGGTGAGCACGTGGTTTCATAAATAATAGATTTCTCGTTGCAGTGTCCTGTCTCGTTTGTTCCACTGGTTCTGTTTTTTTGTCATCGACCCTATACAGCGCGATAAGCCGTTGACGATTGACGTGCAGAGCTTAGCCGATTTGCTGTTAAATACGAGAAAATCTGTCCACTTCGCCATCAATGGGATGCAACTCGCGCTGGAACTTTTCACTCGAAATATTGATGGATCGCCTGTCAGGCTCGACGGAGTCGCGAGCAACGGAGCGAGAGGAGTGATCAATCTCTACGAGACCCTTTGGATCGTTCACGGGATAGTTAGTAGCCCTCCTATTGTGTGGAAGCGATCCTTCTTCTTTCCTGGTTACGTTAAAAATTACCGCGAAAGAATGCGCCGAATTATTGAACTTTTCAAGCGTCTCTCCTAGTAGCACAAAATATTATATTTATTTCTTCTTAATATTTAAATATACATACAATATTTATTTTATATTAAGTGACAAATATATTTTTTTAAATATGCAGGAAATATCTATTTAAAAAATATTTTTCCAATATTTGAACAAAATAGTTATGCAATATTTTTGTGCTACTAGGGTCGTTTTTAATGTTCTATGAACGTCATAGAAATTTTTTATGCTGCTAGAATAAAAAAAAGATCTCTTTGATCTGTTCTGATTGTTCTAATTTTAAGTTTTGAAATTTTCATTAATTTAAAGAGCTGTTCTAATTTATTTTTCTTGAAATTTTGATTAATTTAAAGAGCTGAAATTTTTCTATGTCGACTTTATAGCTGTCTAATTGTGTACATTAACAAAAGTGAACGATAGTTTTACTTCGCTTTGTGATATTTCAATGAAAGAAGTTTTAATTGGCAAATGTAGGAATTTCTGCACAGACTCGTACTCCAATTTATTCATTTTCACGATAGAGCGATTCAACACAAAGAGACATCGTGTACCAGTGTCTCGAGGGCGTGCTCATGTTCTGCCACAAACACGCAGAGCCCTTGCTCTATCATCTGTGCACCCTGATGAGCAACTACAATCTCGTAACATCCACGCTGAGATCTCGTTACGTATCCAGCCACTTTCTGAATTTCGTCTCGACCTGGCTCCGCTTCCGGAAAAGATACTGCAACGAAGGAGGACCTTGGATCGAACAGTCCCTTGGCAGGACACCATTCGAGGACACCTGGGACCATATTATCAAATACATGGACAGTGTGAAGGATAAGGGTGATGCTTCGCTGTATACTCTTCGATATGCGGTGAGTGATTTTTCAGATTAATAGAGTAACTGTTAAAAATTGATGTGATCGATACTCGGTGTGTATTAATCGAAATCCTAGGTGACCAGTAACTTGTTTGCCACTGTAATTAACTATAGTCAACGGTAATCGATTTTGAACTGTTTGATGGAACTGGGACCCGGTTTAATCCAAGAATTAATTGCTTGGTGCAATATCGATTTGTAATAGTATTAATGCGTGGATTAAATTGATGAAGTGCTAAAGTTGGCAAATCATTGGAATTTTGAATGTTCTATGAAGACTGGAATTGTTGAGTATTATTGTTACAGTGGTCGACATGTTAGACTTGAAGACTATTCAGGGACACTTTATCATTTTCATTTGTTCTTTTCTTGTTTCTGTGTATTTAAATTTTTTTATGTTAGAAAAATTATTTTTAGCTGTCACAATTCAAAGGATAGACTGGAAGAATCATAAGGTACAAGGCACAAGTTGAAACATAATAATACATAGAAAAATTAATTTGAATGGTCAAGTAGTATAATCACTTGTATAGAGGGTAGGCAAAAAGTATGATGCTGGTTTAATTCAAGAATTAATTGCTTGGGGCAATATCAATTTGTAATACTATTAATACGTGGATTAAATTGATGAAGTGCTAAAGTTGGAAAATCATTGAAATTTTGAATATTCTCAAATTGGAGGATGTTCGATGAAGACTGGAATTGTTGAGTATTATTGTTACAGTATTATCCCTAGTAGCACAAAAATATTAGATAAATATTTTTGTCAAATATAATTATAATTAAAATTTATTTAATTTCTGATATTAAATAAAGATTCATTTTGTATTTAGAAAAAAATATTTTTCTCATAATTTCATATTCATGGCATTCGTGGCAAAGAACAGTATACCTGCCGGATAATTGTCCCTGGGCAGACCCATGTTGCGGACAATTATCGAGAAAATACTGTACTTCTAATATGAAATAAAGATCCATATAATATTTAGAAAAAAATATTTTCCTTGTAATATAAAATAGATATTTCCTGCATATTTAGAAAGAAATATTTGTTACTTAATATAAAATAAATATTGCATGTATATTTAAATATTACAAAGAAATTGAATGTGTATATAATATTTTGTGCTACTAGGGATTGTTCCTTGCTTCTCTGAATTTCAACTTTGTTATATTATAAAAATGATTGTCGATGAAAAATGATATATAGAAAATACATAGAAAAATAAATTCGAATAATCAAGTAGTATAATCAATTATATAAAGGGTAGGCAAAAAGTATGATGCATCGACAAACTGGAGGCAGGTGTTTCTCTCAACAGTTTATTTCATCCGTGCAACATTGCTCGTAACATTACTTCAACATGGCAAATACGTGCGTACAAAAAGTAGAAAAAGATTATCCTGGACGAATTTAATTCGTCCGCGTGTGTGAACGCGTGCGCTTAGTTGTCTGTGATCCTGAAATATATAATATAGTGTATAGCGTTTTCTGGTTATGCTAAATCCGGTTCCCTCGGTTCTAATCGCCGGCGGGACGGCATCGTCCCCTAAAAATTGTCATCAATGGAACTGTTCTGGACGTAGTGGTCGCGTGGGCTGCGCCGGCTTTCGGCGTTCGGAGGTTCGTGTTGGCGGCTTGGAAACATTCCCGGGGCCTCGTCTCGATTTTTTCTTCCCCGTCCATTTTTCTTTTTCTTTGGCTCTTCTCCTCTTTTTCCCTCTCCTCTCTCTTACTTCCGCGGTCGACCGTTGCGCTGCATGAAGCAACCCTTGAACGAGTTTAATCTCACGTCGATCTCACCTTCTTCTAGCTAGAATCAAACCAACGTGTCCCGTTTATTCGATTTTTTCCAATGAAGTCGCGGGTGGTCTCTCGCGATCAGATATACTCTAAGAGTTCAGAAATTTAATCTCTGCTATTTAGGTTCAACGTTATAGAATTTTAATATTAATTATAATATAAAATATATAATATTAATAATAATTATAATATAATTATATTTATAATTATTATTTTATATTATAATAATTATTATAATATAAAATATAATATTAATATATAATTAAAATATTTAATATTAATTATAATATAAAATAATATATGAGTTCATTATTCTGCCATATTAAAATTTAATTATAATTATAGGTATATGTAACTTCAATATTAATAATAATATTGAAGAATTAAGAATTAAATTAATAATAAGAAAAAGAGAAGGTAAAAGGAAAATAATGAATAATAAAATAAATAAATAAATATAATATAAAATGATGTATGAGGAAGTAGTAAGTGTAGAAGAGAAAAATAATAAATAAATTAAATTAAATAATAAAGTAAAAAGAGTTACCATTTTTAATAAAAATATATAATATTTCATTAATGAAGCATAAATTCATTGCACTATTCTGCCATATTAAAATTTAATAATAATTATAGGTAATTCATTATATGAGTGGGATAGTGGTGGATAATTTTGAATTCATTCTAAAAATGATTGTGAATATTTAAATATTAATATTGAAATTGGTTAATAGATAACAAAATTATTCAATCCTTTTTTTAAGCTTCATAAAAGATGTATCTTTTTCGTCTTGGTCAAAGAAACATTAAAAAAACATCATTTACTTTATTTGAATGCGTAAAATGTATTAAATCTTTGAACGAATGAATGAATTTGATGAATACAAGAGTTAATTTTATATTTTATTCACAATTCTCTCTCTACAGAATTTTGTTAATTAAACGTAGTAAATAAAAAACCATAAAGAGGCAGAGGACGGGTCGGGCGAATTTACGATTTGAATGAAAAGTTCCGAACAAAAGATAAGGACCCGGAGTTATTTGTCTGACAAGGTGCAGACCTCATTCTACTGCCACAGGCGACCCAGATTCTGGCCGTCTGACTATTTACCAACTCCCACTGCAGTTGCTTCAGTATACGAGGCTGTGTCCACTCGTCCGACTAGCTACGGAATTTATGCTTCTAGTCTGACGCGTACTATCCTCGTTCTACTTGTCCAATTAGATGCGGTTTCGCTGGCCCGAGAGCGCGACCAGCTAAAAGTTTCGATGAAAGTTCAAGAATTCGGTCGTAACGTGCAATTAACTTTCGAAATTATTCTACGAAAGTTCCGAATCGGAATAGACTGTCTCCAGAAAATTACGAGAAGGACTAGCGAAAATTTCCTCCATAAACAGATCCTGTTAGACAACTTCAGTTCGCCTTATCTAATCTACTTAACGGGCTGACTAATATCGGATATGTTTTCGCGTGAATTTTACGACGATCACTTTCGAGTAATTCCTCTTTCACATATGTTATCGAGGACAACATTCTGAACAACTTTTGTCATTAGAATTATCTGGCTCTCGCTCTTAGTTTTCGAGATATTTGCAAAAAACTATTGCTAATGCTGTTTTAAATTTTTCGTATTCTTCCACGTTGATTTTATATTATATAATGAACCTTCTTTTTGAAACACTGGGTATGTGTGTGTGGTATTGTCGCTTCTCATCATCTCCACAAGGTGTCTACAAACAAAAAATAAACAAAAGCAGCCCCAGAACAGGTTTACGTTGCCTCGGAGCATGCAGGAATACGAAAAATTCAATACAGCATTAGCTATAGTCTTTTGCAAATATCTCGAAAACTAAGAGCGACCGACGGGTAGTTGTAAGGACAAAAGTTGTTCACAATGTTGTCCTAGACAACATATCTGAAGGTCAAGGTCATCGTCAACGCGATTCTCCCAGAATTTTTGAGATTTGTAATTCTGCCTTTAACTCTTGCTTCTACGATTTCATTAAGAGCTGCGCCGATCAGAAATTCTTTAAATCTTGATTGACAGTAGGAATTCCAGCTGCCAATGGCTATAATAAATTCCAGAAGAAGGCTGGAGTTCTTCGGGTTAGGTTAGGTTAGGTTATACTACTCATCTCCACAAGGTTTTTACAAACAAAAAATAAACAGATGCACCCTGGAACAGGTTTACGTTGCCGCGGAGCATGCAGGAATACGAAAAATTCAATACAGCGTTAGCTATAGTTTTTTGCAAATATCTCGAAAACTAAGAGCGATCGCCGGGTAGTTGTAAGGACAAAAATTGTTCATAATGTTGTCCTTGACAACATATGTCAAGGTCAAGGTCAGGTGCCTTCGCTAAATTTAAGTTTTACGATAATTTACGATAATTATAGGATAATGCGCAGCATAATTCCTGATTACCTGGTCGAACAGGTAAATCTCCTTGTAACAGGACGGCGAAACGCACTCTCGGATGCACCTGGTCTTAGCGATGTCGCTCCTCTCCGGCGGATGCATCTTGCAAGCGCCACTCTCCTCGCAAGCCTGCTCGAATTGCCTAAAGAGAAGTTCCTGCAGGACAATTAGAACGTTTCAGTCAAACAACACAAGGTTCAATGGAAGCAAGAATATTTGTCAGAGAGACAGCTTGCAGCGGGATACAATTTCAACTATTTCTCCGAGTCTCCCGGAGATTATTAACTCCAATTAGTGCTGCAGCCAGTTCTATGATTGGTACCGCGTTCAATTTTCTTTCAAGACTCGACTTCCCTCTGTACTACAAATGGACTTCGTGCTGTAGCCGGGACAGTAATGCTGGTATTCCCGGCAAGTTTAATAACATCAGCACAACTTTCTGATTAATCTTTATACCGTGAAGCAAAGGGGATCATGGCGGCATTGTTATTAAATTCGAAGACCTTCCTACCTCGGAGATGAGTTTACACGGAACGCTTTGGTGACCTTAAAATCTCGGGAAGCAATTTATCTTCAGCCGAAGGTGTAAAATAAAGGGAGACGTCGAAAAATTAATAATACAGGGAGAGTTGCCTGAGACAAGCTACCTGAATAAATTCTGAAATTATTGGAATACATTTATTATTTATAAAATTATAAATATATTATTTATTATTTAATTTTCTATAAATATGTGGTTCCATAGAATGAGAACTGTAACAACAACCTGACAAACAATTTTTGTCTGAAGCATTACATCCTATCTGAAAAAAATGTGAAAATTATTGGCTTGTCTTAAGTGACTCACCCATTAATTAATGTTATTAATTAAAATATAAGATTAATTTGTACCTGGTGCAACAGCTGAATAAACGAAAGAAATATTTGACTGACTTTGCCCTTTGCAAAATAGTCTAAGAAGATTCATTGAATATATAAAATATCCTCAAACTATTTGAGCTTTATATTAAATTTTTATATAAAAAATTTGTGTAGATGTGAATGGTTTAATCGTCGAGAAAAATTTCTAATAAATTTTCTTTATTGATAATTAATAAAAGAAGCTATGAATTCAATATTTTTGTATAATAATTAACAATAATTAATATGAATTAAAAACTATGACTAGATAACTAATTAAAAACTAACTAGATAAACAGACAAGATAACTAATTAAAAACTAACTAAAACTAATTGAAAACTAACTATATTATTAAACTATGAATTCAATATTTTTGAATATTAATTATATGAATATTTAATTGAATATTGAAAGAAATTGAAGAAAATTGAATATTCTGAAATTAGAATATCAGAAATTGAATATTTAATTATATTTTTGAATAATAATTAATATTCAAAAATATTGAATTCATAGTTTCTTCTATTGATTATCAATTTCGTTAATGGTTGGACCACAGGTCATGACAATATTTTAATCGTCGCGAAAAGTTTCTAATTGTGTGAAGAGAGTGCTGGAAATTGTGTTTGACCGAATACACCGCCCGTGGCTGTCCGGTGTTCGCCAGGCTCGCATTAGTGCAACAAGTGACGAAGAAACGAATGTTTGCACGCTCCGGATTCCGTCAAGTGCCCTCCTACAAAAGTTAGCGCAATCGATTCCGTGCGACTCTCGAGTGATCCTTGTACCAAGGACATGCTCGCTGGCACGTCCCATCGGTTTTCGCGGAGAATCAGCGTATCAGCAGAAGCGATACCGAAGCACGCCCTCGAGCACTTTGCCTGTCTTCGAGGTTAATGCCAAATCGATTTCACCCGTTTCGCCATGGCACCACCCGGTTACAGGATTCAACCCCTATGGGGACGCTAAACTCATGTCCTGGGAGAAAATCCTTTCTGCGCAATCCGTCCTGTATACCTCTCCGATATTAAGCAGATTCGATCGGAAGTTCCAAGCTCAGCAGTTAACACGGACGTCTTAGATCAACAATTTCGCCTGTGGCGACGTGGAATTATCCTCGACAAGGTTGCACGCAGTGAACTCTTATGATAGAATTCTTATGATAGAATTCTTATGATGGAATTCTTATGATCGAATTCTTATGATAGAATTCTTATGATAGAATCCTTATGATAGAATTCTTATGATAGATTTCTTATGATAGAATTTTTATGATAGAATTCTTATGATAGAGTAGAATATTCAAATAGGAAATTCTTCAAACGTTTCCATGAAAGTTGCACAACAATAATTGGAATTTTTGACAAAACATCAGAAGCTTCAACAAGGTTGCATGAGCTGAATCAATAGTGTCATCAGAGACTCAAGGATAACGAATTCTTATAATAGAGTAGAATATTCAAGTAGGAAATTCTTTAAACGTTTCCATGAAAATTGCACGAGAATAATTGCTCTATTTTGAAGAATTCTAAATGCAAAACATCACAAGCTTCGACAAGGTTGCATCAACTGAATCATCACTGTCATCATACATTCAAGGATAATGAAGTCTTATGATAGAGTAGAATATTCAAATAGGAAGTTCTTCAAATATTTCCATGAAAATTGCACGACAATAATTGGAACATTTTCAGAAAACTATGAATGGAAAACATCACAAGCAGCAAACCTCTGTAACACCCCTAGAAAGCAAGCTGCATTGCAATATTCTGAATTGCTAGGTGCAGCAGGGATCTTTTGTATTTTGATTTCAATGGATCAAAAGCAATAAACCGCCGTCGCGGAGCCACTAACAATGTAACCACCTCTAAACCGAAATATACTTCCGAGGTGTCATAAAGGTCTTTTATATTTCAATTTCCATTAACCGTCACCAGTAAATCTGTACAACTTCCGAACAATAGATCCTTGCAGTTCAATAGCTCCTAAGCTTAAATCCACTTTTTATCTGGCAATGGAAATCTTTTATATCTCAATTTCAATGAGTCCAGAGCAACAAATATCACATACATCATCCCTTATACAGAAATCTATTTCGTTACACAAAAATCTTTTCTATTTTAACCCCTAATGAATCAAAAGCTGCACATATTAACAATATTCTTGCACAAATAACCGCAATGCAACATTGCACAGCAACAAATCGAAAGCTACAAATTTTTATAAATATTTCTGACGAAACTGAAACAACCCCAAATTGTAAAATCACTGCATACTTATGTTTAAATAATAAAATCTTTTGTATTACAATAAAATAAATCTCTGGACAACCCCACAGTTAACTGCAATTTTGCAACCCCTAAACACAAATCCACTTTGAAACTGTCACAAAAATTCTTGATACAGCAATGAACCTCTGCAGCATCCCCTAAATGAGAAATATTCAGAACTGCATTATACTACGATGCACCAATGCCTCCACCATAACTAATACGTCTAACACAGCTGACGTTAAACGCACAAAGGGGTATGATATTCAAGCAGATAGATTCCGAAGCGATTTCGAATAGATGAGAAGACGGAATTTTCATTTGTACTGTGGAATTGGTGTTGGATGTTTGATGCAGCATCCCGGTGTCGTAAAAAAACTGCCCCCGGAAAGGCTAAGGGTTGCCATAACCTCTACCAGGGGCGGACAGTGTCGCGGTGCGTGATCAGGGTGTAGAAATGTCTGCGAACTTACATTCCTGGTGGTCTCCTTGTACGGGTACTCGGGGAATGTGAAGGTCTTGGCGAGGATTCCGGGTCCCAGCTGTAGGTGTCCGACGACGAGGACCAGTCCGATCGTGAACGCCACCCCCGGCGCCATGTTGAGCAGCCGGCTGCGAGATCAATATGATGGGGTGGCGCTCGGTTAGGTCCGCTTCCTTCCGCACGCTGTTGCCTCCGCGTCTCGTAAAAATGCTGTGGCCTCGGCCGCGTCCCCTCGAACAAGGGGGTGGATCCGCGCAATCATCCCCCGATGAACTTGTCAATTCCTTTTAGCCGGCTGTACCGCGAAATTGACTTTTTCCGAAGACCAAATCTCGGGTCGAACAGGCTTTTGGCGCCTCGGTGACTTCGACGGAGATCCTCTTAAGAGGCTACCCTGGCGGGTAAGACAAGATCGATTTTTAAAAAACAAGACAAGATCGATTTTTAAAAAGTAAGACAAGATCGATTTTTAAAAAACAAGACAAGATCGATTTTTAAGAAACAAGACAAGATCGATTTTTAAGAAAGAAGACAAGATCGATTTTTAGAAAACAAGACAAGATCGATTTTTAA
>CM052320.1:721295-734896 GCA_028455615.1 Lasioglossum zephyrum | reverse complement strand
AAAAAAAAATTTCCGCAAAATTATCCTTGAACTTGAATTTCAAGGTAAAATTTTTTTTTATTATATATTATTGCATATGGGTTCCTTTGGCATAGTTGGACTTAGTTCCTTTGACACTTTTTTATCCTCATAATGAGTATAATACAATAAAAAAATTTTACCTTGAATTTCAAGGTCAAGGACAATTGTTGCGCAAATTCTTTTTTTGCAGATCTCTATCGATCCGAAAATGTAGAATACGCTTATGTTTGCCGAGACCAAACATTTCTCAGCACCCTGTACGCAAAATTAAATGGCTGCCACCGTGCTAGACACCCTGTACAGAGGATCGGAAGCTGCCAACGAAATTTCTGCTGACCAGATACGAAGGAGCAGGTTGTCTCGGGCCGGCGATCATTTTCCGGTGGTTTCACCGGGCCGGAATCGAATTTCACCGGTAGCCGCGGCGATTAATTAAATCGTCCCCCACCAGGCCACCCCCGTTGTGAATTTTATTCCTGGACGTTTGGTATTTTATCAATTCCAATGGCAACGCGCCGCGCCACGGTGAAAATTAACCGGCCCACGTTCAATTGCCCCGAATCGTCGCTGAAATCTCGTCTGCAGGCGTGCTCCGCGTAATTAAAACACCGAGGTATGGGGCCGAACGCGAAATAATGTTTGCACGGAGTTTTATAATTGATTTCCGAGAGGGTTGTAATTGCCGTTGGCCGACAAGCGGCGAAATGCGAGTTCCGAGGGCCTCGAGGGCCTCGAGGGCCTTTGGTCGTGCAGGAACCTTCGCTGTGGACGATCGATTAATCTTTTTCATAATTTCAGGGGTTGTTCGTAGCTCGAGGAACGTGTTCGTCGGTGAATTTTATATTGCTTGCAAAAACGTAAAAGTTGCTCGAGGTTCGAATCCTCCGATTTCAAACTTTAAACTGGATTTGCGCGGAACTTTGTTTCTTTATGCGTTCGAGCTTCTCTGGGCGACTGCTACAGCTATTGGCCACGACTCTACGTTGTTGGAAATCGAGGCATTTTTCTCAGGATGAAATTGACTTTTTTTTGGAAATGACTGTAAAGTATTTAGTCTTGAATGTATTTATACGTTCTGCATAATGCTGATCATATTTGCTGTTGAAGTATTATAATAATAATAATAATTATTATTTAATATTATTATTAAATTATTTAATATTATTATTAAATTATTTAATATTATTATTAAATTATTTAATATTATTATTAAATTATTTAATATTATTATTTTATTAAATAATTCTAGCGTGAGCTTTTTTGGATATCTTCTGGATCATGTACTGTATTTTTTATTCAAAATTGATAAATGTAGTTGAACGAAGAAGTATATTACTAACTTCGTTATAATTCGATATAATTCTGCAAGATAAGATGAGAAACAGGTAATTTTGACAAATTGTACAGTGGTTCTAGCGTGAGCTTTTTTGGATTATGTACTGAATTTTTTATTCAAAATTGATAAATGTAGTTGAACGTAGAAGTATATTAGTAACTTCGTTATAATTCAATACAATTTTGCAAGATAAGATGAGAAACAGGTAATTTTGACTAATTATACAGTGGTTCTAGCGTTAAACTGCAGCATCAGGGTTGGTAAAATATTCATCGAGTACCGAGAACCTGAAGGCGAAGCAAATATAGGTGAACAGAGGGGAGTCAGTAGTGTGCGGCTTGGTTCGCGAAATATTCGCGTGGTCCCGCGAGAAACGAAAAAACCGCGTGATTTAACACTTTCGCCGGGGGGTTGTCGCAGCTGCGGACAAATTGTGAGTCGCGGAGTAAAATTGCACGTGACCCGCGGCTAATTTATGCCACGTTCACGTAGCCTCGCCCGGCCGGTATTAAAATAATAAACAAAGCGCGAGAGGAGTCCCGTGACAAGCGGACTCTAGCCGGGGATCCAGCGGCGCAATTACTGTGATTACTTTGATCACGGGAGAACAATCTCTCGGCGAAACGAGGCTCGCTTGACGAATTAATTACTCGTCGGTGCTACGTACTCATACGGGCGCAATTATTATCTGCAATTATTTAACCGAATTTTTCATCTGCAACGCTCGACGCTGTAAAACTTTAATCTTTGCGCGATCCTCGAAACACGTTTGCGCAAAATGTCGTTACTTAATTTTTACTTATTATTTCGAGAATTAATAATTTTTTTATAATTGGCCGGCTGTTATTCTCTGTTAATGAATGAACAATTATTATTTTGACTTAATTTTTATTTATTATTGCAAGAATAAATATTATGTTTTTTACAATTGACCGACTGTAATCCTCTGTTAATGAATGACCAATTTTTACTTATTATTTCGAGAATAAATATTATGATATTTATAATTGACCGACAGTAATCCTTCGTCAATGGATGACCAAATAAAATAACCACATAAAAAATATGTAAAAAGTAACTATTTAAAAACCATGCTTATATTAGAATGCACTAAAGGAGAAAATAATATTTATAGTGACTAATATTTAAAAATATCATTTTCTCCTTTTTAGTGCATTCTAATATAAGTGTGGTTTTTAAAAAGTTTCTTTATTTCTCTTAACAATTTTGAATAAAAAATTCAGTACATGATCCAGAAAATATCCAAAAAAGCTCACGCTAGAACCACTATACATTTAACAATTTTGAATAAAAAATTCAGTAGATGATGCAGAAAATATCGAAAAAAGCTCACGCTTTCGGACGAACGTACAAATGGCTTTTTTAATTACTCGAATTCAGAGTAATCGGAGAACGAAGAATTTTCAATTAAAATTTAATGATCCTCGGGATCGCGCGGAACGGTCGAGATACCAAATATTTTTCCAAGAGCTGGCTTCCATGGAAATTTCATTGAGACCCGGTGCTAATTACCAAGGCAGATGTAGCGGGTAGCGTTCGAATAACTATTTTCAGCGATTCAGGAATCGCGAGAGATCGAAATGTTTACGGATCAAAGGGTCGTGAAAAAACACGAAGCGAAAACTTGGGTCTTCTCTTCTGCTTGCAGTTCATTGGCAAGGCTCGCTCCGGAAGTTTCAACGAGCTGGCCGTCCATCGGAGCTTCGTTTAATATGGATTTATTTAATGGAAGCTCGTGAAGGCAGGTGAAATTGAAATATAAACGGTCGCCACGGTAATCTCTTTCGAAACTTTTCTCCGACCACTTGACGTGTTAATCCCCGCCGCTGAAGAAGACGCGGTACTAATATTTTTTCCATAAAGTTCGCCTTTGGAAAAACGCGTGACGAGAATATATTGGACTGATGGGAAATGAATGGCCGACCCGGAGATGCGCTGGTCTGTTACTACAGCAGCATCTGTTGTATCGTTCCAGTGTTTTTCTACGGCGATAAAGTTCGGGATCTAGGCCAACTGCTTTATTTTGTTACATTGTTTGAAGGAACTTCCTCCATTTGTTTCGAATACAGCCACTGGGTTGCGTTTCTTCGCTCGAACTGGGTCGTCATAAATAAATTAAAGTTCTACCGACGCTGCACCCCAATTTGCCTACCGAAATTCGTTTTTTTAAATGATTCAGATCGTTTTCTTTCCCCGGAGGATTTTCTTCACACCGAAGTAACACAGTTTTACAACTAAATTGCTGCTGGTTTCAATTTTAACTCTGTTTTTTATGCCGTCGTATATATTCTTGCACAAAATATTATTTAATAATTATTAAATAATATTTTACAACTAGAAGCTCTCTCTCTCTCTCAATAGGCCAAAACGTCTTCATTTTTCATTATTTCATTATTTATCCCTGCCGGATAATTGTCCCTGGGCAGACTCGTGTTGCGGACAATTATCGAGAAAAAAAAATACTGTACTTGTAAAATATTATTTAATATTTATTATTATGTAATAATATTAAATAAATAATATTAAATAATTTAATAATAATATTAAATAATTATTCAATAATAATAACAATAATTATTATTATTATTATAATACTTCAACAGCAAATATGATCAGCATTATGCAGAACGTATAAATACGTTCAAGATACAAAAAACGCGATTAATAACTTAAAAATAATATTACAATATTCTAACATTCTTTCACTACTTTATCTGTTTCAAATTCTACTCTGTTTTTATGAGAAAAGAATAAAATCCGAAAATCGACTAATGGTTCACGATTTAAAAAAATTGTCCATGGAATTGCATTTTATTCGTGGCTTGCAATTCCAAAAGAATTACAATTTAATCGTCGATAAATAATGTGCGGTTATTTTAATATAAATCATCGAAAGCAAATCTCAATCGGATAGCGATCAAGCCCCCCTTCCACTTTGATTTTTCCGTTTCGATGCGGTTTGATGAGCTCCGCAAATCTTGATTATTACCCATAATGTAAATGATATGTTAATTATAACGAGCCAACGCGGCAGAGCGGATCGATCGGCGCCCAATGACTGGCGAAACGAAAATATTGTAGGAGCAACTGGGTTAGCGGAGGGGTCAATCGTGTTTCGTTTGCGCAAACAGCTTGCACACAAATCACCGTGGTAGGACCACGTGCGCGCGTCCACGGATCGAACTTCCCCGCGCATTTCCTCAGTTAGCGAATCTCATTACCGGAACGCATTGGCCGACGGTTGGTGAGTGTCATATAAATTTGCAACACAATATCGCTTTATCATGGCCTGACAGTCGTGGGATGAATTATGGCCAACGTGGGTAGGGGGGACGCAGACCGGCGTCAGACTACGCGAGAGCGGCGCACGTCGACGGCGGAAAAGTGATATCTACGAAATCGTTTAGCGAACAGACCCGCGGAATTGCGATGCGAACGCGTACGTGGACGGGTCCGCAATTCTCCGGAGATTCGCGTTTCCTCGAAATGGAAACAAACGGGCGAGATGGAGCTCAGAAATTCGGCTCGCGCGTCCCACTTCTGTGTGGTTGTGAGAAAACAACCAAACTGCTGATGCATCTCAATGTTTTCTATAATTAAACGAAGGAAATGTACATTTTCCACAGTCCATAAATTCTCAAGATTTTTCCATTGAAGATTGATAAGAATTTAAACAATATTTCATTTTGCTCGTCAAGGTCACTTATAAAGGTTGAGACCAACTATTTACTTGTTGATAAATAGTGACTAAGATGTTTTCTAAGATGTAGTGATTGACTAATTAATACGATGTGAATTTGCGCAAATATCATGCTGCACAATAATTGTTGCGCAAACATCATGCTGCACAATAATTGTTGCGCAATATGCTTGACGCAACACTATGACAAATCATTGTAGTCATTGTACCTCTCCCTTTAAGGGACTGCTATTTAAGTTCGACCATAGATAAGGACAACCATTATCTGTATATTAGGAAAATCCAAATATTTATAATTATAAATCCAAATATTATATATTTATAAATCCAAATATTATATATTTATAAATCCAAAGAATTTTCCACGGATCGAGTTGAAAGTATTACTTTGATATCATTCATATTCATGGCATTCCTGGCAAAGAATAGTATCCCTGCCGGATAATTGTCCCTGGGCAGACCCGTGTTGCGGACAATTATCGATAAAATACGATACTTCTAACATGAAATAAATATCCATATAATATTCAGAAAAAAATATCTTTCTCGTAATATGAAATAGATATTTCCTGCATATTAAAAAAAAATTTGTTACTTAATATAAAATAAATATTGTATGTATATTTAAATATTAAGAGGAGATTGAATCTCTTTTTCATATTATATGAATGTGTATATAATATTTTTTGCTACTAGGGGTGCATCTTCTAGCTCCGTAAAATAAACACTGGGTGCAGCGATGGCAGTAAAGAACGTCTAGAATGACGAATCCTCGCGGGGCGGTAATTCGTATCAATTTCAATTTATATAGAACCGTTCCCAGAAGCAGGGAAATATTGGTGGAAAGACGGTGGGAGGGCGGAGAGGGACGTCGTTCTAGAATGTGAAAGGAATACGAGGCGCAACGCGGACTTTAGCGGAGTTATAAACTACGTGGCGGAAAATCGTGTCAGCCGTAGTCCGCCCGGTAGCTGCTGCTCAACTTTCTCGCACTGTTACAGCAGCTTTTTTTCGTACATCGGAGGAGAGAGACTTTCACCGACACTTCGTTTCGATTGATGTATGATCCGAGATTTCTTCGAGATCCACGGCTTGCCTTCCCCGTCAGATTTCCCGACGGAGATAGACATTTCCGTTCATAATTCACGCGACGTATGCTTGATTCGACGCTCGCTGGAAAACTCGAAAACAGATTTGGGAAAATTGTAATTGCGATCTGATTGATTAAAGGTGTTTCGATATCTTTACGAATCAATCGAGGAAGAACTATAAATAAAAAGCAAACATAATAGACGAAGGAATTTTATGAAGATTTTATTTATTATTGTTATTATTATTATTTTTTCTATAGTCTAAAGAAAGACAGGAATTTTATGAAGATTTTATTTATTATTGTTATTATTTTTTCCTATAGTCTAAAGAAAGACAGGAATTTTATGAAGATTTTATTTATTATTGTTATTATTATTATTTTCTATAGTCTAAAGAAAGACAGGAATTTTATGAAGACTTTATTTATTATTATTATTATATATTTATTTTTGTTCCCCTCAGGGTTACAATTCTGTACAACATACCCTTTTTTTCTTCCCCTTTCGCACCCTTTTACATCTCTTTAAATCTACATTATTCTAACTTAAACGTAAACTTACCTAAATCTTAAACTTAAACTTAATTATATTATTTATTACAAAAGGGATGAAGCCCTATTTTAAATTTGAGAAAGATACAGAGTACTTTATACTAACTTTACCGAGGAGTGAAATAGTAAATTATTCGAGGCGCATACTAGCAATTGCTTCAGCAGCTGCTAAGATTCATTGATCTCAAAGTCTACCGTTAGACCAAGCCCTCGATCAACGTTTCCAGATTTATCCGGGCAATCTAAACATTCCTCGGCCTCTTTTCCACGAATCTCTTGCAGCCGAGTGCTCTGAAGTCGGCACAATGCCGGAACCCCGTGTACGAACCATATTTTGAGCATTTGTTATAATAAACTTTCTGTGCGACACCCTTTTTCAATTACGAATTAAAACACGATAGTTAGACAATAGAAATTGTCTTCACGAACAATCATTTTTATGATCGAACAAGGTGGAGTGTAGTATTAAAAAACGATTCGAACTTTTTTTAATATTCAAATGTACGTACAATATTTATTTTACATTAAGTAACAATTTTTTTAAATGGGCAGGAAATATCTATTTCATGTTTGGAGAAAAATATTTTTTTTTCTAACTTTTTTTTTTAACTGAATATTATTTAAATATTGAATTTATATTTTTCAAATATTGATTTCATATTCTTTGTAATATTTACTATATATTTTTTAAATATCCAGTTTATATTCTCTGAATATTTGAATTTTTATATAAAAAAATTTATATATATTGATTTATTATAGAAAATTTAATATTATTTGAGGCTAATATTGAATTATTATATGAAAAAATTTATATGTTGAATTTATATAGAAAATTTAATATTGTTTGAGGTTTATATTGAATTTTTCTATAAAAAATTTTTGTGCATTGAATTTATATGGAAAATTTAATATTATTTGAGATTTATATTGAATTTTTATATAAAAAATTTTTATTTATTGAATTTATATAGAAAATTTAATATCATTGGAGGTTAATATTGAAGTAATAGCTTATATTTTCTGAGCTTTATCTGAATATTTATCTGATATGAAAAAGTGTGGCTTAAAAAATATTTTTACAATATTTGAAAAAGATATTTATCCAATATTTATCAAACACAGGTGAGCTGTCAAAAATCGTAGAAGATAAACGCTCATAGATATACTCCTGTGGTAATAGTGATCGCGGCAATGATCGTGAGAAGGCGATCCGCTACATCAAGTCGCGGTATCATTTTTCTCATCGATAAAACACGTTTTCTCCGATATCGTGGCCTGAAAACGGCCGAGGAAAGTCGGAGTCACGGTCCGCGAAAGATCAATAACATCCCCGGAACACGGACGATCTTCTTCTCCTCTAACGACGTCTTCTTCCGTTGGGAATCGGAACCGGGGAATGGTTCGCGTCGGAATCCTGCGGTTTATGCTGACATTTACCGTGTCATTGTGATCGAGGCGCGGACAGGCCGCCGCACGTCTAATTACGGCGGGATACGATTCTCCGAAGAATGACATCCGTATGAAATGGAAACGAGTCGTTGGCGAAACAATGGTCGCCGCTTTACAAAAAGAAAGAACAAAAAGCGAGAGAGAGAGAGAGAGAGAGAGAGAGAGAGGTGAGGAGGAAGGAGAAGTCAGGAACGCAGATTCACGAGCGCTTTTTTTTCCACGTTAACGCCTTTGTTCAACGAACTCCTCCATTTGACGCACGCATGCGAATATTTATGAGAAAATGTGAACAGAATTTTTTTTAACCAGTGGAAACAACAGAGGTTCATCGAGATAGTAAATTCGGGTCCCATGGAAATCACCTACACGGTTTACATCGACAATATTTCACCGACACTAGATTTGACCGACGACTACTTTGGCTGACATTGCATTTAACCGACAACGAATCTAACATCGACAACATTTGACCGACAACAAGACTTGACCGACGACTACTTCGGCTGACATTGCATTTAACCGACAACGAATCTAACATCGACAACATTTGACCGACACCAGACTTGAAAGGCGACTACTTTGGCTGACATTGCCTTTAACCGACAACGAATCTAAAATCGTTGACGGTCAAATTCGAGTCGGTCAAAATCGTTGTCAGCCAAAGTAGTCGTCCGTAAAATCTGGTGTCGGTCAAATGCTGTCGAGGAAATTTGTGTTGGTGATTTCCATGGCACCCACTAAATTCAATGTTGGAATGAATTACTTTTGTATATGAATTATAGATGAATTAGAATTACAAGATTAAATCGGGTTATGTATTAATAATTAGACTGATGATTTTATGTATTCACAGCAAAGAATTTTGTCAAGGATACTATCCCAAAAAAAATTTCTTTCTCAAAACTTGTTTTACAATCATCTGACAATGTAGTCTGCAGGAGAAGGTTATTGTATCTTTTTTTGAGGTAATAATAATTTACGTTTTTTTATGCTAATGCAGTTCTGTCTGCGAACGCTATTGGAAGCGAATCGTTCGCGAGTAATCCGAGTTTTGATTGGGCTGCTGCGAACCGGTTCCCGCCCCCGCGGAATGTTCTCCGCGCATTACCCGCCGATTACGAGGCGTTAATTCGTCGTGAAATTTTGTTTTCCCTGGCACCTGAGCGCGAATTAAGGTCGCCATTTAAAATGTAAAACGCGTTGGAATATTGCGCGCGCGGATTCGCCGGATACGTATTTTGGTGACGAGTGGTTCTTGTGTCGTTCGAATGGCTCGTTGCTTTTTCGCGAATTTTATTATCCCGGAGCGGTTCGGGTTTGATCGCTCGATATATCGGCTTTCCGGAGAAAGGATATTGCTAATTTTTGCTACGTTACTGTACCGGGGAATTTCGATGTTCCAGTATTAATATGCTCACTTGTCTGTTGCCAAGCGCACGTTTAATTTTGAAAATTATTTTCCCCGTTCAAGAGTTCGAGATTTAAAATTTTATGTGCACATCGACAAAAGTATATTCTGAGAGAAGTTCCTTTGGTAAAATCTACGTTTAGGCAGCTCCGATGACCTTGACATTGAGATATATTGTCAAGGACAACATTATGAACAACTTTGGTCATTAGAAGTACCCGGCGCTCGGTCTTAGTTTTCGAGATATTTGCGAAAAACCATTGCAAACACTGTATTGAATTTTTCGTATTCCTGCATTTTACCAAAGTAACGTCTCACACAATTTACTTTTGTCGATGTGCACATGAAATTTTCAATCTTGAACGTACAAATTGGGAAAAATAATTCTCAAAATTGAACGTGCTCTTGGAAATTGACAGGTGAGCACATTAACACTGTCATATCAAAATTCCCCGGTACATTAACGTAGCAAAAATTAACAATATCATTTCTTAACTCTTGGGTCAGATCTCGCAGTATCGAGTTTCGTAGTCTAAGAGTCCATCGGTGAAAGGTCGTGGACCGCGAAGTTTCGCGGCATTAAAACCTCCAGGCTTTAGACCTTTGAGACTTTGAAACCTTGTGATCTGAAGATCCCGAGTCTCGAACGCCTCGAAGTCGCGGAGAGTTGAAGCATCAAAACTAATTAACGGGATTAGTGACACAGAACGTGGTGCTCGCACAACGCGTTAACGGTGCACTTCGGGCTTCCATGCAACACGTTGGTGCATCCACACACACACAGCATCTACACACACACATATAGTGACTGCTAGTTCCGGTGCACTCTGTTTATACGGATTTCGAAGCCGGGCTTTCAACGGCAATGGACGATCCCGCGACGAGCATCGTATTAGCTGGCCGGCCGCATTCGTTTACGCATATTGTTAACGAAATCAGATTATATCGGCCGATATTGTTCTTCGACGACATCCATAATGAGAACTCGACGGACATAATTGTGTTCCCGGTGAAGCACAGATGCGCCCGGCGCGGACAGAAAATTAAATTAACCGGGCAGCTGTACGTTAAAACGCGCAGCACACGTTCTACCTGTTTTGGCACCGACACCGGTCAACCGTAACACGGATTCACGACGTTAAAGGGATTCTGGTCATCGACGATACACGGTATACCGAAACCGACTGCATCCGATGCATTTATGATCACAATGAGTAAATGAAGAATGAAGAATATCTATTTTCATCTTATTTTCAAATTTAGAAACTATACGATAGTGTTGGAGAAGTGTGAAACTCTAGCTGTTCCACGTTAGCTAAATATTTTCTTCCCTTCTCTATCTGTACCTCTCTGTTATATCGAAGAAAATGTTTGGTATAGTTTCTTTTTTCATCTACACCTTCTACTCGTCTTTATGGAAATAACTAACTCGATTTTATGGAATATTTAATATTATTTGAGGTTGATATTGAATTTTCATATAAAAAAATTATATATTGATTTTTTTATGTAAAATTTAATATTATTTGAAATTTATATTGAATTTTTAGGCTCTGAAGCTCTTGTATTTTCCTTCGATGAAATTTGCAGCTTTCGAGTGTTTCTTTTTTTTTTGTTTTGATTCTGGTAGTACTAAAATATTCGAGCTCCAAATTGATTCGCCTCTTAAGCTTTCGAATGTTGAAAATTTATAGATCCGAGACTTTTGGATCGATATGCTCTCGGTTAGTAAATTCTGAAAGTTTTAGGATGCACGATTTTAGGTTTACGAGCTGCAAACATCGACTCGAGCTTTTAAGCTTCAATAATTATTCAGTTTTCTCGCTACTACATTCTGAAATTACGTATCCCCCATTAGGAGTTTCAAGATTCTTAAAAATTCATGTAAAAACATTGTTGTTTCTGACCAGCCAAAAGAAAAGACCAATGATTTTGTACATTTATGATAAAAAAAGAATTTAAGAACATGTTCTGTAATCATCTGACAGTTTTTTTTTCGAGACATTTATAATTTCAAATTCACCTCTTTTTCAACCCATTGCTTTACGATTTATTCTACGGTTTCAGTGACTACAATTTTTTTTTGTAGATTTTAATTTCCTATAAAAAGAGAATATTAATATAAATTGTATGTCTATATATTCTCCAATAGCTGTACACAAAACCAAAATAGAATATTATTTTGTTTTATAGAAAATTGTTGACACACATTTTTATCAGAATGTGTTCAGAATAAATATTAAATAATATCGATCGTAAATTGCTTTAAGCATAAATTAATGATATCGTCGCATAGGTTCCATCAATTGTTACTCAAACACTATTTGCAAATTAACACAATATTATTTCTCAACGTTTCGATCTGCATTTAGATCATTTTCAAGAGAATCAAATTAAAATTGCGTCTGTAAATTAATAATTAAATATATATATATACCAAGAACATTAACTTTGTTTTATTAAATCAGTGTAGAATTATTTCTATGAATTATTATAATTAGGATATAAGAATTAATATATTATTTATGAACTTATTCATGAATTTTATATATGTATTTATGAATTAATTAAATCAGTGTAGAATTGTTTCTATGAATTTAAAAAAATATATATATATAATTTAATGATTTAATAAAACAAAGTTAATGTTCTTGATATATATAAATATATATATATTTTTTAAATTCATAGAAACAATTCTACACTGATTTAATAAAATAAAGTTAATGTTCTTGGTTTATAAATATATATGTATATGTCGTGAAACCGTAGAAACAGAAAAAGAACAACATTATAAAACAAAAGGAACCGTTACTCACTTGCTTAGTGTCGCAAAATAATTAAACTCAAAAAATTAAAAGTTTGCAAGATTGACCCACATGTTCAGAACCTTAACCACGTGTCAGGCACAATATCGCGAGGGGTTAAAAACCTATTAGGTCACACGGGCTCCCATTGATGCCTGGAAGTTCGCCGAAAAGGTTCGGCGGGAAGTTTCGGTTTCGCGATAAGGTGTTCGCGTCGCGACGCGCGCAACACGGCGGCGCTCGCGGACGGCCTTTAAGGTCGGCGAGGCCGACCGACGGCAGAATCGCGCGAGCCACTGTGCCAGTCGGACACGGACAGTTTCGCACTCTTTTAAATCGGTTTTCCGTCGTGTACCCTCCTCGAGTGTACCGTGACACCTCTATTATCATCGTTATTGTCGTCTTCATCGCTCTTCAAAAAATCGGTTATTGTGTGACGTACAACTCGTGCAACTTCATTGTGCAATCCTGATCAGTGACACTCGTGTTGTTTTGCCAGCTTGTTGTTTGTTGAGTAAAGCATCAGCCGCCGGTTGATCTAGCGATCTACGATATTTGTGCTTGCTGTTAAGTATTGTGAACCGAGATATTTGTGAACGAATTGGTGGTTTTTTGTTAGTGGTGTTTGTCAGAGGAGTTGCCTGGGCACGATAAATTCGCCACTGGATCATCTGGGGAGATTTGGTTACGTTCGGGATCTTCTTCTTCTTCGGTGAGTGAGATCCTTCTTCGATCGCTCGATCCTTTCTCGCGGGAGAAACTACGGTCGATCGCGGCTTCGTAAGTGGACCAACGGGTTTCGAGGGAAATTTTATCCTGCGACGTGGGCAGAGTATGTGCGGCTGTTTCTTTTGCGTCTCACGAGGTTTCCAGGCGAAATTGCATTTTTATCGCTGTTGCGTTCACTGGTGGGGGTGGGGGGAAGACTGTGGTGATTGGTTTCGATGAAGTGTGCAAGAAATTTTTTGGTGGTGGGATTTATTGAAAGATCAGGTGAATAAAAATAGCACTTTAGTATTTACATTCTTGTTGTGTCAATTTCGGTAATTGGAAAGGTGCAGGATATTTTATTTAAATTTTTTAATTGTGCAAGAAATTTATTGAAAGATCAGGTGAATGAAAATAGCAGTTTACTATTTCCATTCTTGTTGTATCAACTTCGATAAATGAAAAGGTGCAGGATATTTTAATTAAATTTTTTAATTGTGCAAGAA
>CM052320.1:677762-721195 GCA_028455615.1 Lasioglossum zephyrum | reverse complement strand
GGATTCGAACCCTGGTCTTCTCGGTGCGAGTCAGCCACTCTACCATCTGAGCCACTGCCCCGCCTTCCCCCATGGAAAGCTCCATGGATCTCCCATAGGTTGCCGTAGACCGCGACGCATCTGCCGAATGCACCGTCGAAGTGCATCAAGAGCGAGAGACCGTGTACACGTCAAGTGCCGCGATGCACTTCCTGGGGACCGCAAATTACGTTATTACGGTGGCCGAGCGCGATGAAGCAGCAGCATAATCGATAGAAAGTAACGGCGGCATATTAGATTTCCCTGTGTCCCGCTATCCGAGCAACCGCAAACAATTTCTCCCATATTGTACCAGACGAAATGCACCTGCCTATCGCTTCGGGTCTCCTACGTATCCCGAACTAATTCCATTACTTTTTCCATTACTCGAGCCCGACCGACGTGACGAGTATTTGCACGAGTTAACCGACCGACATTACTTCGAACATTCTGTTTCTTCGAAACGCGGCTGTCCACCAAATTCACGATATCCGATCAGCAGGAAAAAATATTGTTCTATACCAGCTAACCTGACAGACGTCCTGTCGAAATTTCAATAAATTTGCTTGCGATCATTTTGTGAATTTGTGAAAAGCTATTGGTAATTTAAAGTTGTAATTAATTTCAAAGTAAAAATGAGAAGAAAACGTATTTCTGAGTGATCATTACTAAATTTTTTATAAAAAATCAAAAATTATTATTCTTTTTTATTAAAAAAATTAAGGTGACCTTGGAATAATTATAGTCATTGAATTCTTAATGAAAGGGACCATCATTGCAGGTGTTTAAAAAAGAGTAGTTCCATTAAAAAAAATTAAGGTGACCTTGAATGACCTTGGAATAATTATAGTCATTGAATTCTTAATGAAAGGGACCATCATTGCAGGTGTTTAAAAAAGAGTAGTTCCATTAAAAAAAATTAAGGTGACCTTGAATGACCTTGGAATAATTATAGTCACTGAATGCCTAATGAAAGGGACCATCATTGTAGGTGTTTAAAAAAGAGTGGTTCCATTAAAAAAAATTAAGGTGACCTTGAATGATCTTGGAATAATTATAGTCACTGAATGCCTAATGAAAGGCAAGGCAGAAAAAAAATTCATCCCTTAAGGGGGTGAAATGGGGTTGAAACTTTTGTATGAGAAATATTTTGTTCGTGGTCAAATTTGCTTGAAACAAACACATATTTCAGCATTTTAAAAAATTCATCCCTTAAGGGGGTGACAAGGGGTTGCAAAGTTTGTATAAGAAATATTTTGTTCGTGGTCGGATTTGCTTGAAACAAACAAATATTTAGGCATTTTTAAAAATTGAATCCCTTAGGGGGTGAAAAGGGGTTGAAACTTTCGTACGAGGAATATTTTATTTGTGGTCGAATTTGCTTGAAACTTGGAGAAACAATATGAATTTTCGAGGGCATTTAAACAGTTTCCTGTGCGAGCGAAGGCCTCAGGGAAAAGTGTTTCAATAATTCAGTTACAGAAAGGAAATAAGTCCATTTCTACATTTTTTAATTTTCCTGGTTATTGCGAGTTCCTTTTCCAATGCAGTGTAAATATCATGTCCAACGCCATTTTCTGACTATCGGGCTTACCTCTGTCTCGGAGTTACAAAATGTAGGACATTTCTCAGCTAAAATTGTTTCCCTCACGACGAGGGTGATAAAGTGGAATTTACGACTACTCGTCAAGAACAACCTATCAGAAATATCAAATAAAGTCCTGCGTCCTGCGTTTCCTTGACAGAAGGACAACCAGTTATAAATAACGGTGGCCATAACTCGTAACATAGTTCGTAATAATAAAATAATAATAACAAAATAAAATAAAATAAAAATAAAATAAATAATCAAAAAATTTGTTTTAATAAAATAAATAATAATAATAAAAAAAACAAACTCGTAACATATCCATTTACTATCCAAAATAACGAAATAATTATAATCATAAATTTGAAGGGTAGTCTTTGAATCTGAGATTTTTCATCAGATCCGCAAATTTTTCAATTCGAAAAATTCTCAAGGACATTCTAGAGGTCATGCAGGTTAGAACCGAACACAAAAAGATCTGCTTTCACAGCATTTCGAAACAGAAATTCCATTTGAATCCCAGCGTCTCTCTGGAATTGCTGGAAGTCCGAGCGGTTTCTCGAGCGCACAGATAAACTCGCAACAAATTGCAACTATATTTCCGGGCGGTGCGGTTGCGTCGTCGAGGATGCAGCGGGCGCAACAACGAGGCATTCATCTCTTAGAACGCGATCGTTCGCGGACTCATGCGCAGAGGGGCCGGGTTGCTTCTTATCAGCGTCATGCACACACGCGTCTACACGTGCCCGCTCGACGATAAGCGCGACGAAACGTCACCGTGTCCCCGAGCTCCACGGGAACGCGTCTAATCACCGGGAAACAACGAACAGCACCGTCCCTGTCCTTGGCATCTGCGTGCTTCTGACACCGAAGACGTTCGTCGTCGACGAGAATTTAACGTTGGTCCCCAAAGGCCCTCGAGTTCAAGACGACGAACACGTGTTTGCACCTGGCTGGCCCGCAGCGACATCTATTATAAACCATTGTGTTCTGAATTGATTAGAATATATACCTTGCTCGAAATCAGTCTCGTGGAAAACAAATCTAGTTTTAGATTATAATATTATTTCTAATTTATTATGAAATGATAATATATATTCAAAAATATAATTGATAATAGCTTGTACGTATTACTGTGGACGAGAAAGAATCTTGTACTAATTACTGTGGATTAGAATTATAATATTATTTCTAATTGATAGAAACATTGGTGACCCTCAGAACCCAATAAAATATAAGAAAATATTCACAAATAAAATTGATAATATCTTGTGCGTATTACTGTGGACCAGAAAGAGTCTTGTACTAATTACTGTGGATTAGAATTATAATATTATTTCTAATTTGTCATGAAATAATAATATGAAACTTACGTAGATCGTGTAGAAGTAATCACTCAATTCCTTGGGAAAAGAGGAACGGTTTAATAAATTATTCGCCATTGAACACTCTATATACCATCTATATCCACTTAATGAAAATGAAAAGCGTCTCGCTGATGTCGTCCGTCAGCCAGTGGAGCGGTCACGTCGTGGAATTTACTCGGCAATTGGGAATCGTAATTCTTAGGCGGCTCGATAATTCACGTTCCCGTTGGACGATTCGAGGAAGATCGAGAGAAAGAAAGAGGCGTTAAAGCGAATCGCCTCGGTGGTGCAGCGTCGAGGAATCGAACCCCTCGATCGATGCACCGTCGATTCCCTCTGCGAATTGGTCTACAAGGCCACTCGATCTTACCTGCCCGGCAGGAAAATCGTCTGGTATTCAACGCGAACGGACAAATTGGATCCACCGGTTTATAAAACACCGGGAAAAAGCTGCCATTTGCGGTCGATTTCCTTCCATTCGCGATCCCTCGACCGCGATATTTCTCCCGGCTACGACTCCTCGACTCGACCTTTGCAATTTCACCGAACGGAACCCGCGGGATCGCCGTTTCGCCGCTTTTGCGAGACCCGCGGATCGAAAATAACACGTTGCTGCCCGCTATTTGTTCCGTTCAAGTTCGCAGCTTCGCTTCGACGCGTTTCCACTTCGCTGTGTACGTATTACTGTGGTATTTTCGCGCAATGAGACTCAAACACGTCGAAATAAATATTGCGACCTCAATCAATTTGTACAATTCAATGGAAATGGGTACACTCGTATTCTTCGAATTCTAATCCACAGTAATTGGTACAAGATTCTTTCTCGTCCACAGTAATATGCACAAGATATTATCAATTTTATCTTTGAATATTTTCTTATATCTCATTGGGTTCTCAGGGTCACCAATGTCTCTATCAATTAGAAATAATATTATAATTCTAATCCACAGTAATTAGTACGAGATTCTTTTCCGTCCACAGTAATACGCACAAGATATTATCAATTTTATCTTTGAATATTTTCTTAAAGAGATGAAACTAAAAACATTTGGCAGAGATAGTGGAGAGCAGCCAGTATGAAGGAGATGGAAACGCAAACTGCGTTTGCCGCATAAATTCTTCTTTGTCTTGGGCCACGAAGGTACATGGAGGGTTTCATGAATACGGAACGATAGAATTGTAGCGTTTTGCTGCACGCCGGAGACAATCTCTGCGCCGCGTGCGGCAATGCGGCAATTCCTTATGAAAATATCAAGGGATAGGATGGAAACGAGTCACGAAGTGTCAAAGAGATTACAGAATGGAGAGATTGGTTTTCTTTTAGATTTCGAGATGAAGCTGGAGGGACGAAATCTTTATCCAGAAAGCATTGTCTTCGTCAGTTTATCATCGTCGATCTTTGTAAGTAACTGGTACATGTTCCCTTATAAAAAATAACAAGATTGATTTTATTTAAACTTTATACAATCGTTTCTTATGAAATCAGTTTTATTGTTTTTTCTCATTGTAAAATACCTAAAAAAACCATAGAACCGATCGTTTTAACCTGTGTTGTTTAACGTGACCTTGAATGACCTTGGAATAATTATGGTCACTGAATGCCTAATGAAAGGGACCATTATTTTAGGTGTTTAAGAAAGAGTGGTTCCATTAAAAAAACAATTAAGGTAAACTTGATATCTCTAAAAAAAATTACATAAAAACAAAAAATTTTTTAGCATCGTGTCAGTCCCATTGTACCAACAAAAATATTTGAGGTGCAAACGTTATGTGTGACTCACCCTATATAGGTAGGAAGAAAAATCCCTTTGGCAAGGAACAAAGGCTCTGAATCTTTCCAAGTAAAAGTAAACAAACAAAAGAAATCGATTCGCAAGAACAAATACAAAGTACTATAAAAACATAAGAATGCCAATGAGGTGTTGCATTAATTTAAGTTGTATTATATTAATATTAGTCGTATTATTGGTTATTATTATATATTATATTATATTTGTTGTTATTTTTTATTGTTTATATTGTAGCAATTCGCGCGTATTGCTAAATTAGTTAAAAATAATTAATTTTTATTTGTTTATAATTATTTTTTTAAGAAAAAATACTATAAATAAGTTACTAGGTACATTTTAAACACGTTGAGCAGAAAAAATAATTTTGGCCAGCTAGATTGGCCAAGTAAAAATTTGAATCGCCTCCGGGCGCGTCGGTTTCGTGCACACTGGGAGTCGGTGAATGGAGGTACATTTTAAACACGTTAATTTGTTATTATTATTATTGTTTATATTGTAGTAATTCGCGTATATTGTTAAATTAGTTAAAAATAATATTTTCAATAATAAATTGTTAATTTCTATTTGTTTATAATTATTTTTTTTAAGAAAAAACACTGTAAATAAGTTATTAGGTACATTTTAAACACGTTAAGGAGAAAAAATAATTATTGGCCAGCTAGATCGGCCAAGTAAAAATTTGAATCGCCTCCGGGCGCGTCGGTTTCGTGCACATTGGGAGTCGGTGAATCGTGAATGGAGACGCGGCGTGGGTGGCGCGAGAGCAACAATCACGGCACAGATTCAGGACAGTTCGACGTTGGTGCGACGCAGGTGCGAGTCTAGGTATCGCGTTCTCGGAGCCAGCTGCGTTTTCTCTCTTTGCCCCTTTCCGGGGCGCATCCATTCATCGGTCGGCGGGCAAGACGCTCCATTCACCTACACGAAATGAATGAGTGTGGCGTGCGCGCGTGGCCGTTTTCCTCTCGGGCGCGACGTCTTTGCATACGCCGACACGCGTATCCCGTGATTCAGCAGGACTGCCGCGTTTTCCTTCGGTATACCTTCACTTCTCAGGCTTCTGGCCTTTGAAGTCGTTCGTCGTTCACGTAGAAGTTCGTCTCCGTGTTTCCTGCGCCATTGAAAGCTCGTGAATATGGACGGCGATATAGGAGACTTGCTTCCCTCCCAGACGACACAGAATAAGATGGACGAAAATAGGCAGAAAATACCCAGAATGCCGCTGTCTGATTGGTGTCAGACGTCTCATTGACGCGGGCTCGAATGCCGCCATTGCTCGAGCTGATTTGAAATTTTTATGCATAGTTCTCTCTGGAGCTGGGACTTATGAGGTACCTGGGTAAACAAAAATTATTCGGGTACCCAGGAAAACAAAAATTACTCGGGTACTCGGGTAAACAAAAATTACTCGGGTACCCGGGTAAATAAAAATTTCCCGAGTACCCATTTGCATTAATAGGAAAAAGCAGACGATATACATTACGATTTCTTATTCTTTTGAACGATTTTAATAAATTTAAATTAATATATCAACGTGTTCTTTTAATTTCATTATTGTTTTAAATTGCACAAAATCATTTATGTTAGTTATGTTAATTTTATAATTAAATCATTTATATTATATTTAGCTATCCCATGGGTACTCGGGTACCCGGCAAGCTTGTGCGAGAACCCGAAATCTCGGGAAACCCGACTCCTCGGGTCGGGTATTTTCGGTCGAGAATAGTCGGGTTCCCGAAAGTGAGATACGTTTCGGGTATCGATATCTCTATATATAGAAAAATAATAAAATCGTGTCTGTCTGTATGTCTGTTTGTAACGGCATCAATTGAGAACGGCTCAACGTAGAAAGCTGCGGTTTGGACCGTTAGACGCGTCGTTTCCTCGGGAAGGTTTAAGAGCAAAGAGCATTCGAAAAAGCCTACTGGTTCAAAAGTTGTGACGTAATTACCATTTTTTTAAATTACCATGTCGATTGTGCATGTCCCTTCTTTGTTGTTGTTAAACGACTTGTCTTATATTTTTTCTTCTTTGATATTGTTAACAGTTTTGTAAAAGGATCTCATTCCGTTTATAATAAATAATAATAATAATAAAACACATTTTTATGGATTTTATGCTTTCATCGTAAATACAAGTAGGGCCAATTTAGATGAGTAGACAGAGATAATATTTTATTTGATGGTCCTTTTAAAATTGTCCGAATATTACTATTGTTCACAAAATAATTGGTTCATGGAAATGCGATACGCGAAGAGAATCTTCAGTTTCGTAGGCGAATCACTGGCATTGCACGCGGAGAATCCATCAAAACGTGGTGTCCAATAAAAAGAAGAATTCATAGCACGGCGAACATCCGATCGCGAGTGTAAAAATCACACGGAGAACCGCAGTGCCGGCGGCAGCCGACGATAAAATCATTATTTCCTTGGTTCGCCTGATCGAGAGTGATCGTCGCACGCGACCCAAATAAAATCCGGGCGCACGATACGCCTGTTAATCGATCCCGGCGTTGCCGTCCCGCGAAATTTGTAATTCCCGTGGCGGCCGATACAACCTGATTGCCCGGTTGCACCGTCGACTCATGAATATAATCGTCTCGGATGCACGTTGCCGCGATGATTCATCGTCCATTGAAACGAAGGTGTCTTCCGCGGCCCCGATGCAAATCGCAGGAATGCGGCAATCGATTTTCCCTGTTGCACCGGCACACAGTGGGCCGGACAGAAAAATTTCGGGACATTGGTGCATAACTTTTGAATTGAGATATTGAAATGACCCTAGTAGCACAAAATATTATATACACATTCATATAATATTTATTTCATATTAAGTAACAAATATTTCTATTTAAATATGCAGGAAATATCTATTTCATGTTACGAGAATAATATTTTTTTCCAAATATTAAATGAATATTTATTTCATGTCAGAAGTACAGTATTTTATCGATAATTGTCCACAACACGGGTCTGCCCAGGGACAATTATCCGGCAGGGATACTGTTCTTTGCCCCGAATGCCATGAATTATTTAATATTAGAAATGGAATATTTTTTCCTAATGTACAGATATGTATTTCATATTACAAAAAAAAGTATTTTTTAAATTATATAAAAAATATAATATAATATAAAAATTTCTGAATTAAATATGGGACAACATGATTGTAACTAAAATATTTATTCAATTTCATTAATTTCTTCATTTTCGAGGTCCATAGATCCTTACAAAGCAATACAAATTTATTCGTTTGCAATTTCGAAAATTCAACTTTTTGGTCGAATGTCCCTAAATTTTTCGATCCGGCCCACTGTGCGGCAGCTTTAAACATTCCCCAGCGAAATTCGTTGCAACCCGTCCATTTGCGAGATTACATGGACAGGGAGGGAGAGAAAAATAGAGTGGGAGTGATGCGGTGGACGAGACAGAAAGAGAGAGAGAGAGATTTCTCTCTGTGGATGCAACCGCTGAACGCAGCAGGACTTTAAAGTTTCTCGCGGACGTCGTCGTCGGACGGGCGTACCTCTGCGGCAAACTTCCGGTTTGCTCTGTGGAGAACGGGACGAAAGTTTTATTACAGGGGAAACGCGTTGGGACCTCGGGCACAGCCTCCAGACGCTGTTTAAACAAATTCGCGGAGCCGAGTTTCTTTCGTTTGTCGAGCCACGGGGCACCGACGCTGCGATTTTTGCTAGCTGAACCGACGCAGAACGGGACGAATGTGGCCATTTTTGGCTACGAAACGATTTTACTTCGTTTGCAATTTCGAGAGAACTTTGCGAATAATGGAGTTCAATTTTTATGGACGTAGGGAAATATTATTTCCACATTTGTTACAAGGATTTGAGAAATGCAAAATAGACATAAAAAGCAAGGTCTGCTCATTTAAATTGTCCATTTAATTGTCTACTCATATTTACAATTAAAGCATTAAATTCACAAGCTAATAATAATCCATAAAAACGTGTTTTCTTTCGAATGAGAATTTTGGAAATCGAATAGCCTTACCCGGAAACCAAAAGGACGATTAAATAAAATATTATCTCTGTCTACTCATTTAAATTGTCCCTACTCATATTTAGGATTAAAGCATTAAATATTCACGGTCTAATAATTATCCATAAAAAATGTGTTTTGTTCCGAATGAAAATTTTGGAAATCATAGGAGACCAAAAGGACGATGAAATAAAATGTTATCTCTGTCTACTCATTTAAATTGTCCCTACTCATATTTATGATGAAATCATAAAATCCAGGGGCTAATAATTATCCATAAAAATGTGTTTTCTTTCGAATGAGAATTTTGGAAATCGAATAGTCTTAAGGAAGACCAAAAGGACAATCAAATAAAATATTATCTCTGTCTACTCACTTAAATTGTCTCTACTAATACTTACGATCAAAGCATAAAATTCACGTGCTAATAATTATCCATAAAAATGTGTTTTGTTTCGCATGACAATCTTGGAAATCGAATAGTCTTAAGGAAGACCAAAAGGACAATCAAATAAAATATTATCTCTGTCTACTCACTTAAATTGATCCTGCTAATATTTACGATCAAAGCATAAAATCCACGTGCTAATAATTATCCATAAAAATGTATTTTCTTTCGAATGAGAATTTTGGAAATTGTTTAGCCTTACCCGGAAATCAAAAGGACGATTAAATAAAATGTTATCTCTGTCCACTCATTTAAATTATCCCTGCTAATATTTATGATTAAAGCATTAAATTCACGTGCTAATAATTATCCATAAAAATGTGTTCTCTTTCGAATGATAATTTTGGAAATCGAATAGCCTTACACGGAAGACTTTCATTGATGTTTCCGATGGCAATCGTGGGCGATAACGAGCCAGTTGCATCGAAGATTCATCAATGAATTCGATGAATGCTCTACCGGCGGCTAGACGCCGACATTCATAAATTCCGTGTTATTAGAAGCGCGGGCTCTTTGAAACGGATGAAAAGGCGCGGGTTTCAGCCGCTCGGAATTGCGTGCGGATGATTTCATCCGGTTTACGCGAGTTTGCATACGTCCAAGGCCGACAGGAATATCCGCCAAGCCTTCGGAGCTGGTTGTGTCTGGCCAACGCGTCGACATTCCCGATATTCGCGAGAGTTTATCGCAATGGAAAGAAACGCGAATCATTTTCGTCGCTTCGTTCACTGTACAACGTTACCCAATCCCAAACACTGTGTCCTTTTTGCTAGCAACAATTTATCAGACGATTTATTTTATTACCTAATTTATTTACGATCGATCCTGTCATCGATTATCGATTAATCGACACTCGCACAAGTGCGAGGGCCGGCATATTCAACTAAAAAAATTACACTTTCTTTACATCTATATTTTTTTTATATAAAAATTAAATATAAATTTCAAATAATATTAAATTTTACAAAAAAAATCAATATATAATTTTTTTATATGAAAATTCAATATAAATTTCAAATAATATTAAATTTTCTATACAAAATCAATATATAATTTTTTTTATATGAAAATTCAATACAAATTTCAAATAATATAAATTTCAAATAATATTAAATCTTACATAAAAAATCAATACATACTTTTTTATATGAAAATTCAATATAAATTTCAAATAATATTTCGATATCATCGTGTTGGATTCTTCGAAAGAATATCGCGTGTGATCTACGGTAAAAATGACCAGTGATAATTTACATAAACATTCGCGGTTTAATAATAATTCTTATGATAGAGACTCGCACGTAACTTCTCATGCCCAAGGTGAGCTAAACATGACATCGTGGAAATTGCTGCTGTGATTGAAATTGCGTTACTCGATGCGCGAGTTTCTAATGCCAGTCGATAAATCAGTTCGGAAATTCGTTATGTAATAATAATAATAATATTATTATTATGATGATATTATTATGATGACATTATTATGATGATATTATTATGATGATATTATTATGATAATATTATTATCATAATATTATTATCATAATATTATTATGATAATAATAATAATTATTATTTTATTCTTGCCGCGCATATCCACACATTATTTACATTATCGTACGTGTCTCAAGAATTTTATTAGAAAGTATAGAATTCCCGACTCGATTGCAAACGATCGAGACAACAATCGTTTGGCACGGAAGCCGCTGGATCGTCGTCTCTCTCGAGAGGCCAGAGCAATCGATCATCGACCGGCAACGAACTGGGTTAATAATGGTGTACGAGAAGGAGAGAGCAAGCGCGTAGTCGGTTGCGTAAAGGCAAACCATTAGCAAATTGAACGCGATATGCAATTACACCGGTCGCTGCGCTGGCGTGGCCCGCTCGGCCTGCCAGTCTGCTAGCATGGCATCAAGTTTTCACGACTGTTTGCACTCTCTCCGACGACGAACAGTAGAACGAATGGACGTGTTCTAGTGAGTGGAAAAAAATTCTATGAACGATTCAATACGTGCATACTCCCTGGTGCATCTTCTCAGATATTTAAATTCGAAATTATTGAGTGCATCGAAATTTTGATCTGTATGATAATTATTTACATTGGGGACTTCCTTACCGATTTTGATGACCTTGAAATATGTTGTCAAGATCATAATTCTGAACAACTTTTTCTTATACAGTTACCACAGTTGGATTTTATTTTTCGAGATATTTGAAAAAAACTATTGCTAATACTGTATTCAATTTTCTGTATTCTAGGAACTTTTAAATATTCTAGGACCTTTTAATTAATTTAGGATCTTTTTATTTTCATAGGCGTGGTCTGCTCTCCGTCCTCTCCACAACCTAACCACAACTCATTCTGATCGTATGACTTTTGCATTGCAGCTGTCATATGGAATTTGAACTAGTAATGGAAAAATCATACGAATAGAATGGTTTGTGGTTAGGTTGTGGAGAGGACCGACCACGCATACTAAAATCCTTTTACATATATGTTGTATATTGTATACCTGTGTTATTAATTTTGTGTTTGGTTAGAAAGACTAAAAATTTTTTTTAGGATTTAAACAGTATTTTTAAATATTCCCATTCCCCAACATAGCTCAGAACTGGATGACAATGCAATATTCAAAAAATTTTTTTTGAAAAGACTGCGCATTTAGGATTTAAACAATATTTTTAAATATTCCCCTTCGCCCAACGCTGCGCGACGTTCGGTAGTACGTCATCCCCACTCCGCGCGCTCCCTACTCCACTACGCATCCCCACCCTGCGTGCTCCCTACTCCACTGGCTCACTTCGCACCGAAGGAGCTCAGTTTACTTACTGGGTTGACTTGGATTAGGTCGGTCGAAGGTAGGGCCCCAAGGACCGGCGATTCTGCTCGGTAAGCGGGCCTTACTAAACTCACTATACTCGGTCTTAAAGACTAAAAAGTAGAATATAAAAATTATATAAAAAACTTTTTAAAAACCACGCTTATATTAGAATGCACTAAAAAGGAGAAAATAATATTATTTTGCTAAACTATATTAACGTAATCTTTTACACGCTTTTATTTATAGTCACTAATATCTAAAAATATTGTTTTCTCCTTTTTAAATATTACTTTCCTTTTTTGTTAATAAGTTTAGGAATTTTTTTGCAAACTTTTATTTGCTTGAAAAAATTTTACTGGCGATGTCCGTATTTTTCAATAACACCAATGTGCATTGTATATTTAATAAATATCTTCTAATAAAAATATATAAAAAAATTTTAAATGTGCAATCTGTTCTATTTCCAAGTTTACCTTTATCAGCACCGAGGAAACAAATTTTCAACATGTAATATATGAAGTACGCTGTTATATCGTTTCTCGCTTATGAATAAATCATAAGGCTGGAATCATAACATGTTGGGAAACAGCGCATTTCTTCCGAATCAGCATAGAATGATCTACGAACTTTTTTCCACGTAGAATAGCCTTTCGGTTAAGCGACGTCCGTCTCCGATAGGAATCCGCGTCCCGCGATACACGTGAAAGCTCGCCGGTGCCGCGTTATCGACCTGCGTCCAGCGTATTTAATTACGTGGGCGTTGTTCTTCACAATCGGCGCTGATACCGAGGACTCGGTAGCATGTGGATCTATTTCCTCATAAATGAATTTTCAGAAAATTCTATTTGAATTTTTAAAATACTGCCTACAAACTTCGAATGAACTGCCTGTAAGAATATCTCACTTGTTCTAATGTATACATACTATACATACTATACATACTATACATACTATACATACTATACATACTATACTTTTAGGAATCTGTATGGGACTAGGAAAATTATTTTATACTTTTTAGTCCGGTTTTAAAAGCGTGGTATTTTTAAAAGTTTATTTTTATTTAAATAATTATTTTCTGCTTTTTAGTCTTGTGTTAATACTTGTATCACTCCTTTATTAATACTTTGTACACTAAGCTTACTGTAAATTATTGGTTTCAAAGTACCATTAAAGTCAATGTACGTACGAAAATAAACTGAGCTCCATCGGCCCGAAGTGGGTCCGTGGAGTGGGGATGAGTCGGAGTGGGAGCGCATAGGTCGAACGCAATAAATACTTTATTGTTATTTTCTCCGAAACGGATGGACTTTTTAAAAAAAAATTTTTTGCATAATGCATTTTCATCCAGTTCTGAGTCATTAATGCAATTTCAAGTCTCTAGCTCATCAGGAAGTTAGTTTATGATCAATTGCAAAATTTGTCACCGAGCAGACAAACAAGAAACCGAGCTAATAAAAACGTGGTAAAAAAAAAAAGAATTGCACGGTGGAACGTCGGCCTGTTATCGTTTCTGAATCGTGCACGGAAGAATTATCTCGATCGTTCCCCGCCGATTTTCCGGGACAGCTGTTCTTTTTCGCTCGCGCAGAAATAATTTGTCATTGATACGATCGGAACGGCCGGAACGCACAGTATCGCGGCTAATGGGCCGAATAATATGCCAAATTGCATATGGTTTGTGCATTAACACGGAATCGGGAAATTTCGCTGTTTCGTTAACGTACCCGTCCCGTGTCGGGAAAGTGGCAGCCATTGTTCTATCTCTCTCTTTCTCTCTCTGTGTGTGTGTTCGCCTCTATATCGACGGCTCGATTGGAATGAAAAATGAACCTCCGCCTACTTGTTTAACGAATTGATTACTGCACTTCGCTGGATGAAATCGAAGCGGCCGTTCATTCGAATTCCAAGCACCGGTCCTCGATTTACGCCGTTCAATCGAAATCACGTAACGCCTAGACTAAATGACACGCCGCGACCAGAACGCGTTTGATTTTCGAATGTTTTTAGCAGTCTACAGCCTATAGCCTGCAAAAATTTGCTAGAATAAGTTTACCGTAGTTAGAATAAACTTGAATTAACGTTGGGAAGTTTTTTTTTTGTTTAATAGAAAATCTCATATGAGATTTATTTAAACATAATTACAAAAAAACGTGGTAAAAATGAAATACACCACATACAAAACAGAATATAAAAATTACAAAATAGAATATGGTTAATTAATTAATAGAATATGGTAATTAAATAAATAAATAAAAGGGATACATAAGATGAAAGAAGAAATAAATAAGAGAGATACACAAATATTGTAATACAAACATAATTACAAAAATGAAATATACCACATACAAAACAGAATATAAAAATTACAAAATAGAATATGGTTAATTAATTAATAGAATATGGTAATTAAGTAAATAAAAGAGATACATAAGATGAAAGAAGAAATAAATAAGAGAGATACATAAATATTGTAATTAAATAAAACACAAAATTTATACTTTAAGACCACAGCTCTTAAAAAATGATAACAATGTAGGGACAAGCTTTGATATTTGAATTTAGCTATTAAAAAATGTTGGGAAGTTTTTTCAATTGTGTGTGTAAAATATCGCAGCGTAAAACGTTCAATTAAAACCCACAGCTTCCAGAATTTCGAACCCTGACTCGTGCGCCACGTTGGAAAACGCTTCCACGTGAAAACTGACTAATCCGCAAATGTGAAATAACATATTTTTTTTTACACGGGCTTTTGTTTCCGCTGAAATCGGCTTTGTATATTCGGCGGACACGTGTGCACGAGAGAAGTACACGATCAGCCATGAATAGACAGGTTAACCAATACCTATTTGAAGTTAAACACGCCGGACGATTTTTCGAACCAGAAAACTCTGGCCACAATTTCGTACGATGTTTTTCGCGTGTATTTTTATATGTAAAATCTGCACGGCTCGCGAATAGTGGAATATCCTGTTGTACATTGGAACGTTTAAAGGAGATCGAGTTTCGATTGCAGTTTGACCGGAATTGGTGAGAAAAATGGACAAATGTATTCTATACCGTCTTGACAATGACTCTAACAGCTGATTTCCAGCTTCATCAATGAATATTCCTAGAGGATCTCGTAACAACCTAACCTAACTACTTTGTAATTCAAGTCGGTGTCGGACAGACATGGCCAGAAGTTATCTTTTATTCGTACTTATTTTTCCGAACAAGTGAGATATTTAAGCAAGAGAGGGAAGAGTGTTCCGTCTTGAGTTTTATTATCCACAATTTTAAGGGTAATTCTAAGACTACCCCTAACCTGTAAGATTACGGTCCATACCTGACCGTGCTAGGGTCGTAATTACAGGCACCATAAAACAGGGACGAAACAGCTGCGAAACACATGTTTTTCTACTATTTTACCACGTTTTTATTAGCTCGCTTTCTTTTTTGTTTGTTTATCTGTTTGTTTTTAAATATACCGTTACTCAGCTAGTCACCTAGGTACTATACCCCACCAGCAATAGATAACCAATAGGTTTTTCGCAACCTCCACTACGTGTCAACTCCCACCATTTGTACAAGTTTTCTTTAAGGGGGTAGGGTATAGGCAGAATCGTATACATTATATCAGTGTTACCAATCTCTGAGCTAGAATCTGAGGATCGTTACTCAGTTTTTTTCCCGATTTTTTCCCCTACTTTGGACGCTCATATTATTAGATTTAAACATAATCTCGTTAAATCATAAGCAGAGCGAAGTGCGTTGAACCTTCCTCTTTAGAATGAGCCTTCGCACATCTCAAAACATGTTCGAATAAGAACAAACAATTCAATCCCGCAAACACTGTTTGAACTGTTACTAGGCGCCACCTAGTACCTAGGTAGCTGAACTAAAATTGGCACTAAAATTATCCTCTAAAAGTCACTCTAAGTCTCTTAGTATGTCTATACTCTGTCTGTATGAACGAAATATCGAGAATGAATGCAATCACAGGAAACAATTGTTTATTCTTATTCGAGCATGTTACAAGCTGTGTGAGGGCTCATTATAAAGAGGAAGGTTGATTGTTCTAAGGTGCACTCATGATTCCAGTAAAAAAAATCGTTTTGTATTAGAAAAATACACGGGAACCTATAGGTTATAAGGGTGGTTTTCTCGATTTTTCCCCTTATTTTGGACGCTCATATTATTAAATATAAACATAACCTTGTTGAATCATGAGTGCACCTTACAACAATTAACCCTCCTCTTTATAATGAGCCCTCACACAGCTCCTATTATATTCGTATAAGGTCAAACAACTGTTTGCCGCAAACGCTGTTTTGCTGATGAAAAAACAGCCCCTTAAGGGAGTAAGGGATAGGCAGAATATTACTAGAATATTACTAGAAAAACAAGTGAAACTTGTTAGCGAGATCGAGTTGTTTGTCATCATACGAGCATAATAATAATAATTGTACATTATTAGTACACTAATTCCAAGAATCGCGGCGCAAACACTCTGTTCCTGGGAATTGTCGGCCTATTAGGGGATCGTAAGGGATGGCAGGGTGGCAGCGATGACGATAAACTAGAAAAAAGAAGGAAGAAACGATTGGACGGGCAATTTGCGACTGACGATGAAGGTCCAACCGATATATATATCATAAGGAACGAGGCCGTGGAGCGGGGCATTTACTTTGCCAGGTAATTCCGCGAGGGTGGATAACGTACGAAGGGTTGCTCAAGGGGATCGGCCCATAAATTCTCGCAGCCGGTTCGGTGGCCGCGGTAATTGCTCGTTTCCCTGGTTATTCCCGGGGCACCATGGCGTGTAGACGTCGTCACTGACCCATTGTGGTCAACTCTGGGGGTCCGCGTATAGATTCCGACTGCATTGTGGGCAATATGCCGCGGGTAATACGCCGACTCGAATGCTACTCTCTCTCTGTTTCTCTACCTCACTAGGTTGTTCTCTCATTCTCTCCCTTTCTCCGTTTGGTTCTCTCTGTTCGTTTGTCTATTAGCACACTGTTCCGCTCGCGGGCTCCGTTGCAAAATTCAAGCGAACTTCGAGGCACTACGCAACGGCAACGTTTCTTTCCTGCCGACGTTAAGCAAGCTTGCCACTGTCATGATACGAAGTCCACTCTCCCTCGCCGGGGGTTGTGTCTTGTTAACACAACCCGGAAACACACACCACCGCAGGGTCGAGTATTTGCCTCGAAAGGTTGGCCGAAATGCGATTTTCAAAATCTTGCGTAAGGCCAACTTATACAATTATAATATATTTATAGAATTTAAAAAACAATTAAAAATTTTATGCAATTATATTTATACACTTATTGATACAGTCCAATTATGTATTCTTTAGTACGTATTATACTATATTTATACAATTTAAAAAACAACTTAAAACTTATACAATTATATAATTGTACTTATACACTTATTAATACAATCCAATTTTGTATTCTTCATTACGTATTATACTATATTTATACAATTTAGAAAACAATTTAAAACTTATACAATTATATAATTGTACTTATACACTTATTGATACAATTCAATTATGTATTCTTCATTACGTATTATACTATATTTATACAATTTAAAAAACAATTTAAAACTTATACAATTATATAATTGTACTTATACACTTATTGATACAATTCAATTATGTATTCTTTATTACGTATTATACTATATTTATACAATTTAAAAAACAATTTAAAACTTATACAATTATATAATTGTACTTACATACTTATTAATACAATCCAATTATGTATTCTTTATTACATATTGTTGTAACTGTCGTTGTTCGAATAGGACAAAAAAAAGGGATTATTAGAAGATACTTAAGGATTTCGAAATTGAGTATCTTGAGGATGTTTTCACACTTCATTTAACGGGTTGCCTAGTGGGCCAACGGTTAACATGCAACTGATCCGCGTCTCGGCGCCTCCACCGCTACGCGCTCACACGTACACACACGCGTCTCGGAGACACCTGCAGTAAGAAAAAATGTAAACATCGCTCCCGCTTAGTCCGCTGACTTCGGAGAAATATAAAAAAAACATAAACACGCGTTCGACATGGTAACACACGATCTAACAGTCGTCAAGACAAATCCAATGACTCGCTACACAATCTTATTCACTATCTTTATTCACGTTCCAACATTGCTCACGCAGAGAAACTGTGAGTAAAGCTTGATAGCAATTTAAGTTTTTTAAGGGCATTTTAGGTGTACGGGGAAGGATTTGATTAATGCCTTAATACCTTTTTCTTGGTGTTGATGGTGGTGTTAGTTGTGAATGATAACATTAGATTAGAACACCAACAATGAGATTAAGATTTAATTAATCTAGAAAACACTTTAATGTATTACACAAAAATATATATACTATGTACAAGTCCTTGGTAACTTAGCAATGGTGGTTTAATTTTCTGAAAAAAATATTTTTAAAAAAATGTTTAACTTTCTCTGCATTTAAAATTTATTTTAATTCAACATCGAGGTCACAAACATCTTTATAAATATGACGTTTGGTGGCTGATGATGATCTAATGTGCTTGAAGGTTGGCTGGAGGGTATTTTTTCGTAAAAAATACTTTAATTTAATTTTTTTTATTATTATTAATCTTTAATTTTAATTTTATTATTATTAGAAATTTACATTAGTGTAAACAATATTTTAAATAATAGTACAGCAATTTTTAGTGACGCCTCGGAGGTGCCATTCGAGTGTTAAGGGTTAAAATAATACTCAACTATTTAATGTTTAATTATAAAATTTATTAAATATACAAAATTTACTCAAATTTTTCATACAAAAATTTTTAGTGACGTCTCAGAGGTGCTTTCAGCGCTAAGGGTTAAAATAATACTCGACTATTTAATGTTTTATTATAAAATTTATTAGATATACAAAATTTACTCAAATTTTTCATACAAAAATTTTTAGTGACGTCTCAGAGGTGCTTTCGAGCGCTGAGGGTTAAAATAATACTCGACTATTTAATGCTTAATTATAAAATTTATTAAATTTGCAAAATTTACTCAAATTTTTCATACAAAAATTTTTATATATTGAATTTAGTGAAACACCTTTTCCCTTTCGCGTATTTGTTGACAATGAATCTGGTTGCCGAATTCGACGCAGATTTTGTAAGTTTTGCAGCTGAAGTATCCCCTCGCGAGTATCAAAACACTTTCAAGTAATTATGACATTTTCAGCGAGAGCGAATTCCACATGTGCTAACACCTCGGGGCGGCGCGCGTCGAACTCGTTTGTAACAATTGCTCAACAACGAACGAAACGAACGTTCAACCCTCACTTCAACAAGCTCGTGCTCGTTTAAATATCGCACGCGAGTGAATGTTTTAAAGGTTCATTATTCCATTCCATGTTTAATGAATGCACCGTATCGCCGTCTGTCGAAATTATGTATCGAGCGATATATTCGTCGAACGCGGAGCATTCGTTCCGATTTATAAAATCGAGTAAGCATTTTTCGAGCATCTGGAACGGCCCGCGAGTATTTCCACGAGCATAAACGAGTTCTCGTTTGAATTTCAATTTTTCCAGACCAGGCACCGAACGAGAGTATTCGTTCGTTTGGACTAAACGCGCTATCAGAGAGCGAAACAATGTATATAAATAATATTCGCAAAGAGAAGTGTACACCGTGTGCAAGTTGCTCTCGTAGAAAATTTCATGAAAATGTCCGGCATCAAAATCACTAGATCGTATTTACCTAGATTATTCACAATTTTCAGAACGAAAAAGATTTAATCACTTTCAGTGGTGGATATATATAAAAATATTGAAATATAGAAATATATAATAATATATAATAATATTGAAATTACAGATATATATTGTAATTATTGTAAGATTTTGTAATTTCAATATTATTATATATTATATATTTCAATATTTTTATATACATGTATATATCTGTAATTTCAATAATTACAAAATCTTACAATAATTAAAAATCAAAATAATTACTATATATATATCTGCAATTTCAATAATTACAAAATCGAAGAGGTGAAATCATTCGATCGGTAGTGGCACGTTTAGACGGCGGTAATTTTCTTGGTAGATTCCCCAAAGACGGCGGTCGAACTCAATCGACACTGTTGCGAGCTCCAGGGAAATCACTTTCAACGTTTGTTTAGAAGGAAAAAACAAATGTGGAAAATTTTGCTGCGAGCGATACAGAGGCGGTATCGGTTGCAACGTTATAACAATTTAGATCCGGTGAGAGACCCAACCTGTATTTGATTGTCTCTTGAAATGTTCTGTTTCCATAAATGGCAAGATCTCATGAAATATTTAAATCCATTTCAAATAAATTTTAAACCAACAATGTATAAACAATATTCGCAGAGAAGTGTACACGAATGAACGTTTAAGAAATTGTTCAGGAAGGTATTTTATTTTTAAAAAAATATGTGAATTAAAGCAATATATTATACTTCATGTAATATAATATTGGCTACCTATATTTTCTATCGTTTAAAAAATAATTCAACATTTAAAAAATTGTTCAGGAAGATATTTAAAAAAAAAAAAGAAGTGAATTAAAGCAATATACTATACTTCATGTAATATAATATAATATAATATTGGCTGCCTATATTTTCTAGTCAATTGTTTAAAAAATAATTCGAATGAGCGGAGGGAGGGGTAAAGAGGACCAAAAAAAAATAAATAGAAGCAAAACAAAACAATTCAGAAAGAACACACAGAAAGTCTGAAGAATTTTAAACTGGACGAGCTTTTGTAACAATTTCCGTAAATCAAGTGAAGCGGCAGTACAACGAGCCAGACCGCAGAGCCAGATGTTAATGGTCAAAGGGCTCGGTTGTGGAAATAATTATGAAGTCATGGGTAACGGAGACGCGCCGGCGAGCAATTCGCGAATTAACATAGGGAACGTTGAAAATCGCTCGGCGGTCAAGCAACGTGCGATTACAGGGTTAATTATCCACCCCCTGGGGGTGGAAATGAAATCGTTCGGTTTAATTGCAAATCAGCTTGAAATTCATCGGAAAACGTGACCGATTTTCACGGTATCCGCCGATCGCGGTAAAAGGAAAAATTTTCGAGCGGGAAACCGACGCGCCCGGGCAGAAGTCAACTTTCAACTAGGCATTTTTTAATTATTGGATTGGATTGGGTAATAGTGTTACTAATTGGGGATAAACCGAAGAAAAGTCGAATTTTTATACCTGAGCAACAATCACAGTCCGAACTTCCGATTCTAAAGACTTTTCGCAATCAGAGATCCCAAAAACATCATGTTGCCCATTTTTATATACATCAGATCAATTTTTCAAACACCCATCCGCCATATTGAATCGGCCATTTTGTTTCTTGAAATTCTAAGTTCAGATTCGTAATTAGGGACCTTGAAAATATTAAATCACAAATTTTCCATTTAATTCAGGATCGTCTTGAGGTTTTGGCCACGTTTGCGGGCTTTGGAACCACTTTGCGACGCGCCCGGGCAAATATTTTTGCCCGTCGCGTCGACGGTTCGTTCCCCTTGACGACGGCCTGCTCGATGGTTGTAACGGTGCGTCGACGAGCCGTATAAAACGGAAGAAACAGTGGGGGGAAAAAAGGTTGTTGCGACGGGACAGATATTTCGTAGTGGCGACGGCTTTGTTACGGGGGACAAGTTTTGTTAAACTACAACCGCGCGCAAACATTTCCCGCGTTTCCACAGAGAGCCGGTCCGACGAGAAATCGCGTCGGGGGATTTTTTTTATATTTTTTTTCGCCGACGCGCGCGCGTCAGCCCGACGCCGCCGATTCGAAAATGAGCTCGATTGTACGTCGCGATGACGCGGCGGAAAATACGCGCGTCTGGAACGCCGCCGGGAGAAATCGGTCGACGGTCAGCCTGCCGGGAAAAACGTTCATAATTTTTCTGTAACGATTAATCCACAGATGGTGGCCATCTTCCTGTGCCTTGTTCGATTTGAATCACCCTGTATGTGTTTTTTTCGAAACAGAGGCGAATGCTGTGGTTCTACACGAGTTCATAAATAAAAATCATTAAACTGGTACGGTGTTGTTTATATATTCCAGTAGATGACCAAAATTTTTGATCAATTTTCCGAGGTAAACAATCCATTGTATTGTGGTGCATGACAAAATGATTTTAATTTTGGAACAACTGTGCGGTGCAGTTTGCAATCCACAAAAAAAAACAAAATCATTGTACAGGGTGTTAAGAAATGTTTGGTCTTGGCAAGCAGAGGCGTACAATCTACATCTTCGGATCGATAGAGATCTTTAAAAAAAAGATTGCCGCAAAATTGTCCTTGACCTTGAATTTCAAGGTCAAATATTTTTTTTATTGTATTGCATTCTACGCATCATGAGGATAAAAAGTCTTAAATGAACTATAGGTTCCTTTTTGGGAACTGTGCAAACTATGGGTACATTTTTGCATAATATAATGCATTTATATGCATTTATAATATAATATGCACTTGTACATAAAGAAAAATCATAAAACTGGTACGCTATTGTTCATATTTTCCACTAGCTCGGCCAACCAAAATTTTTGCTCAACTTTCCGAGGCAAATAATCCACGGTGATGCATGTCAAAATGATTTTAATTTTTGAACACCGTACGGTGCAGTTTGCAATCCATCAAAAACAACCAAAATGATCGTACAATACCCAAAAATTACCCCTGAATAGCGCATCGCAGTCTGAACAGCCGGGAACTATCGGCGTCCATTAAAATCGCCGGATTTTTTTGTCGGACGAAACTTGGGAACATCCATCGTTACGTATTTTCCGAGTGGAGGTTCGAATTTCGTGGGAAAATTGTAGAGGTATTAACGAGTTTCATATCGATGGAATCAGCGACGATACTATTCACCAATTTCCATTGACGCGGACCAACAGGAATCACCGTTTGTCAGACTTTCGACGTACTTTTCTCCTAATTGGCAGGGCGGCTCGTTAGTGGTCCTCCTCCCCCTCCCATTCCCTTTCTACTCGGTTCCAGCCCCTTCTAGCCGATGTTTCCACCCGCGTGGACGTTATTATCGAGGGCCACACCGATTCGGAATATGATTTACCGTCGTCCGTTCAAAAACCGGCGAACTTCGTTACGGCGCGGCGGTTTCGAGTTCGCTCGATTACAAGGTAATCGACGCCGATTCCACGGGCGCCTCGAACTTCTCGAACTAGCTGCTCGAGGCGGAACAACGGGACACCGGGAATTTTTCCTATCGAATGACCAATCGATAGTCGCCGGATAGTGCCGAGGAAAAATCGCCGGTGAAAAGCGCCGCGAGTCCTTCACCGTACGGTTGTAACCGATTCAACAAGCCGAGCCAATGACCGGAAACAAATGAAACGCTATGGTCTCGTCCTGGGGGGAGCATAACCGCCCATCTTCAACGGGCTGTACCTCGTTTGTTCACTGGCCGTCGCAATCGGTTTCACATGCAAGCAACAGGGAAACTCAAGAATCCTGATGTTCCAAGTTAGTTTGTAAATGTAGGATTTAAGTCGTCAATAGAATAACACGTCTGTGTGAACACAAACAATTTAACATTTAATTTTAAATATGACAGATACAATTAATAAAATTGTCTAAATCTCCGTCTGAGATGAAAATACGTATTTACTGTTTGTCCATAAACACAAACAATTTAACATTTAATTTTAAATATAACTATTAATATAACTATAAATATAAATTATAAATATAATTATTAATTATAATTATTAATTTTTAATATAAAAAAACACGTTTTTACTGTTTGTCCATAAACACAAACAATTTAACATTTAATTTTTAATACAACAAATACGATTAATAAAATTGTCTTGTTTAAATCTCCTTCTGAGATCAAACACGTCTTTACTTTTGCAAACGTCGTACCAGAATAATCAAAAATCATAACAAAAATAATAACAGATATTATTAATAAATATCAATAATAATTATTATTACCAATAATTACTAGAATGTAGTGTTCATTGACTGCTATTTTATTATATTTCTGTATTTAACGTTTAATACAGAAATATAATAATAATTTCATTAATTTGTGTTCATTTGTTTTTGACAAATGAAGTATAGGAAACCATTTGGCATATATGTGATTGCTTTAATTCATATGTTTTTTTTTCATAAAATATCTTCCCGAACAATTTCTTAAAAATTCATTCACTGTTGCAGTTACCCTAGTTTAGTTTCCCAGACGAGACCCAGGTTTTTAATAAACCAGTACCAAAACGAGTTTTGATTTTATTCGTCGCTCGAGGGTACGTATGTATGCATAAACAGGCAAAATTACTCAGATAACTATCAGCAGAGCGAGAAATCCTAATTCGTCGGTACTTCATTGTACATGCATCAAGATAATTCAACGTCGTAGAACTTTTACGGTTGTAGATCGAGGAATCAACGAGTTGTCGCGAAAGCGATAAAATACCAGGCGGTGTATTAATAAAAATTCAACGAGCCATATAAAGTACGCAGGCTCCCCATGAAAATATAGTCAGCAGAAAAAAAACACTTTCGTCTGCTGACAACCTGAAGCCATTAAGCTTTGATACTCAACAGGTTAGGTTAGCATAACAGGCTAGGTTATGATACTATGTGTGTCCTGTTGGATGCTGCTAAAATTCGGCGAGTAAACTGTACGGCGAGTTTAAAAGACTTTGTCGCAGTTTTACTCGCGTAATTTCCGCGAAGGTTAACTCGCCCCGTTGTAATCGTCATTTACATCGTTCCACATTCGTCCCTTACGAACGCAACGCGTGAACATTAAAAATATCGTGCTCTCGGTGTAATTACTGGATCGATAGTCGAGCCTGCCTTTTCGAGGTACTTTCTGCAGCCCTCCGTTTTAAGGAAAATCTTCGGAGAAACTAGCAGGAAAATCACCTTTTCGATGAGGAGTCAAAGAGTTGAGGGTTGCTTTAGGGCAGAGGCGAGCTAATATATATATAGTGGTAAGTTAGAATAAGTTAGAAAGGAGTTGTGAAATGAGGATTTGCAACCCCAAGAGGAATAAAATAAAATACTACTACTACTACAATTAAATTAATTAATTGTAAATTAATTTTCAAGTTAAACTAGCTCCGAGTGTGAAGGATTAAAAGCAACTCTCGTATTGCTCGAAAAACGCACGGGCATCTGCGGTTTATCAGCGGTTCGATTCAAGCGGAGCAATCGTCGGGCCGTTTAATGCTGCGAAACTGCATAACGATGATCAAACAACGCTGGCCCGAGAACAATAGCCTCAAGCCAGCTAATGCGTTTCACCTGAGCCAAGCGGAATCCGTACGGCCCGCCGTCAAATCCTGAACCTGCGAATACTAACTTCGCGGGAACGGCGCGGATGAAGCGCGCCCTAAACAAAGCTTCCGAATCGCCGCAGGGCACGCAAATCTTTAACAAGAATAAACAAACAGAGATGTACAGGGTGGACCGCCTCATTTTGCCATCTAGAATTAAGTCATTATTATTATGCATAGCGAACAATGTTTCAGATGAAGTTCAGATGATTTTATTTTTTATTGCTTATTATATTGTTGATTTTATTTTCTATTGCTTATAATAATAATATATTGTTGATTTTATTTTATTTTATTTTATTATATATTATATTTTATTTGCGAAGAGAGAGAGAGAGAGAGAGAGAGAGAGAGAGTGAGATAGTGTAAAAGAGAAGATGGAGTAATATTAAAATAGTCATAAGGTCTAGACGTAACAGATAAATATAATGAATTATAATCAACAATATAATAAGCAATAAAAAATAAAATAAAATCAACAATATAATAAGCAATATAAAATAAAATAAAATCAACAATATAATAAGCAATAAAAAATAAAATCAACAATATAATAAGCAATAAAAAATAAAATCATCTGAACTTCATCTGAAACATTGTTTGCTATGCGTAATAATTATTATGTAAATCTAGATGGCAAAGTGTGGCGGTCCACCCTGTAGATAGATAGAGACAGAGGGATTGCCAACCTGTTTCTCGCGAATCCCCAGCTAATTCCATAGGAACAAACGATCGAATTAACGGAAGAGTTGGCGCGCGAGGATTCGCACGACTGTCGCAGACAGGGCCCCGGTTCTGTCAACGACGCATTCGTCGTCCCTCCACTAACCAAAACTCATCGTCGAAAGTGCAGGAACGCCGTTTCGACAGCCAGACTCGTTACTTACGCGCCACTAAACCCAGCAGTCCCTACCGGCGAACGATGGATCGTAAACATCTGGGTCGAGCGGGGATCTGGGTCGTGACCAGGATCACGGAGACCATCTTGGGACATATGTCTGTTTGCTACTCGGCTGCCGTTATGCCATATTTTCCTTGGGAATGAGAAGGGAGCTCACTCTTATCATGGATGGACGAGCAGCGTTGCGTATTTGCTGCTGGCATGACGTTGCACTTGGAATTTCAGGGGTTTCAAACTTATCTACAGGAAAATGTCTTGTTTCTGTGTTTTAGGTTAAATAATTTGAAAGTTCGTCGAATTTTTATGAAATTTACAGAGATTTATTTGTGACTGTTTTCTGATTAAAATGAGTCCAAACACGATGCAATTTGGATCAGTACTTGTTTAATTCGTGATACAGTGGGACCTCCTCGATTAGCCAAGCAAGCTAGGTTAGGTTAGGTTAGGTTATCGAATTTTTATGAAATTCTCACTGATTTATTCGTGACTGTCTTCTGGTTAAAATGAGTACAAACACGATGCAATTTGGATCAGTACTTGTTTAATTCGCGATACAGTGGGACCTCGATTAGCCAAGCAAGCTAGGTTAGCTTAGGTTAGGTTATCGAATTTTTATGAAATTCTCACTGATTTATTCGTCACTGTTTTCTGATTAAAATGAGTCCAAACACGATGCAAGTTGGATCAGTACTTGTTTAATTCGCGATAACTACAAAATAATTTTTCACCATACTTGCTATGTGTAAACTGTTAAGTATTTAAATGTGTTATTGTATTCCATGCTGATAGGAACTAGACTGAAACATGTGAACGTTAGGTGAACCACTGCAAAAAACAGGAACGACCCCTAGTAGCAAAAAAATATTGGATATATATTTTCTTCGAATATTGGAAAAATATTTTTTGAGCCATACTTTTTCATATTAGATAAATATCAGATCTAATATTGTATACATGTTCAAGAAATGTAAATTGAATGTTTAGAAAATACAAGCTTAATATTCAGGGAATACAAAATTGATACTTAAAAAATATTAGCCAAATATTCAGAGAATATAAAGTAGATATTTAAAAAATATAAAGTAAATATTAAAAAATATAAAGTAAATATTAAAAAATATAAGGTAAATATTAAAAAATATAACGTAAATATTAAAAAATATAAAGTAAATATTAAAAAATATAAAGTAAATATTAAAAAATATAAAGTAAATATTTAAAAAAATGTGAAGTTTGTTACTTAATGTCTAATAAATATTGTATGTATATTTGAATATTAAAAACAAATTGAATCTCTTTTGAATACAATATTTTGTGCTACTAGGGATGAAACAAATTTAGTGTTAGATAATGTAATTAATATATAAATTGACAACGTAATCACTCAAAGGTAAGTCGTGATTTTCGAAAGTTTGTTGGGAGGCTAACGCGGGGTCTTGGCCATCGGTTTCGCAGATTCCAATCTCCTCCGTGTATTCCGTTATATTAAAATGCAAAACGCAGGACTTTACTGGCCGGCCGCGGGCACCAACGGGCGAATGTGTTAATAATAGAGAATCCGGGTTGTTTCAAAGCAACGGAACAATAATTGCTCGCAACCCGCGCCACGTTGTGCCGCACCGCACCCCGTTCCGCTTGGTATTCGATGCTCCTGGGACCGAGTGAACCAGCTTTCTCGCGGTTCCGGAATTTCCGAGAAAATCGCGGCCCGCTTTGCCGGCCCCGGGAATTCCTTGTGAAAATTTCCAATTTACGAAATGTATCCTGAAACTTCACCCGCGAGTAAAATCCAGCCTCGACTCTCGTCCGGACAGTTTCCCCAGGATTTTCATTATTCCGACGACGACGACGACTCTCCGTGAAACATCCCCTCCCCTTACTTTTTGCACCAACCCCCCTCACCCGTCCCCCCCTGTTTTGCTGCAGTCTGACCGCTCTTTTAAAGTAGACACGAGCGTTTAAAAGCTTTACTACGCAACCCCTTTTGCGGCACGAAGAGCATTCTTTGTTTTCCATTCCGGCGTTCGCGACTGTATCGAGTAACTAGCCCGTATGTAGAGGGTGCTAAGAAATGTTTAAAAAGAAGTTTCCGGAAAATTGTCCTTGACCTTGAATTTCAAGGTCAAAATTTTTTTATTGTATTTTAAATAACGAATAATAAATACTCCTATTTATTTCATAGTATGTGTACAATTTTGAAAATAAAATGATTTGAATTTTAACTCTTGAACTTGAATTTCAAGGTCAATTTTTTTAAAAATTGTATTTTAAATGACAAATAATAAATAATCCTATTTATTTTATAGTATGTGTACAATTTTGATAATAAAATATTTTATTTCATGCAGTAATTATTTAAAATAAAATATTTTATTTGACGCAGTAATTTTTGAAAATAACATAATTTATTTGAGGCAGTAATTTTTGAAAATAGTTTTTTATTTGAAGAATATTGAAGATATTTGGACTTCGTGAAAATAAAAATAAAATCCGCAGTTTATAGATCAACTACCCTTTTATATTTTTTATATTATATAAAAATTTTTTATATTTTTTTCGAAAATTGGAAAAATATTTTTTTAATATTGTATACATGTTCAAGAAATTTAAATTGAAAGTTTAGAAAATACAAGCTTAATATTCAGAGAATATAAAATAGATATTTAACAAAATATTAGCCGAATATTCAGAAAATATAAAGTAATTTTAAAAAAATATAAAGTAAATATTAAAAAAAAAAGTGCATTCGTGGCAAAGAACAGTATCCCTGGCGGATAATTGTCCCTGGGCAGACCCTTGTTGCGGTCAGTTATCGATAAAATACTGTACTTCTAATATTAAATAAAGATTCATTTTGTATTTAGAAAAAAATATTTTTCTCGTAACATGAAATAGATATTTCCTGCATATTTATAAAGAAATATTTGTTACTTAATATAAAACAAATATTGTATGTGTGTGTACATTTAAATATTAAGAAAAGATGGAATCTCTTTTTAATATTATATGAATATGTATACAATATTTTGTGCTACTAGGGTAGTAATATTAATATAAGTAATATTAATATAGTAAATATTAATATAGTAAGTAATATTTTTTGATATAGTAAATATTAATATCGTAAGTAATATTAATATAGTAAGTAATATTTTTTGATATAGTAAATATTAATATCGTAAGTGATATTAATATAGTAAATATTAATATAGTAAGTAATATTAATATAGTAAATATTAATATAGTAAGTAATACTAATATGGTAAATATTAATATAGTAAGTAATATTAATATAGTAAGTAATATTTTAATATAGTAAGTAATATTAATATAGAGTAAATATAAATATAGTAAGTAAATAGATATTTCCTGCATATTTAAAAAGAAATATTTGTCACTTAATATAAAACAAATATTGTATGTATATTTAAATATTAAGAAGAGATTGAATCTCTTTTTTAATATTATATGAATGTGTATACAATATTTTGTGCTACTAGGGCAGTTTCTCGATAGTCCGGAGACAATGGCGCCGATAATCCTAGGAAACCACCGTCCGGAGAAGTTGCAGGGTCGCCGCAATACTGCTTCGCAGCGGCCATAAACCGGCTGGATTCGGTATCGCCGCGGCGAAGGGGCGCTTCGATCCGCGAGGATCAATCGCGCATCGGCCATCTTGCAGCGCGTCGCGACGCTCGTAAAGCCGTTCTTGTCTCCCGTTTGACCCCGGACGAACCCCTGGATTGGCTTCGTTAAGGAAAGGCACGTCGCTCGTCGATGCTGGCGCACAAAAACCGCGAACGTTCCGCACACAACCAACCAACGTTCTCTCTCACTCTCTTTCTCTCTCTCTCTCTTCCCCGCGTACTTAATTAAACAGTAGCTATCCGTATGTACTCGTGCGTCCGTGTGTGTTTGTGTGCAACGATGCGCTCGCATCACGGCTGCACCGCCGGGGCGCATTAATCTGTCCGTTTGCCGTGCGTTCGAGTCACTCGCTGCATTGTCAGGGGAACAGGGACGCCCTTTGCTATTATGCACGTGCACTGATTCCTTGGTATCTGCGGTTTTCCTGTTTCGCGGATGCCGGCCAGATTGGATGCGAGAACGTGATCCCGCCAGAACAGTAGTTAATTCCATCGATCGATCCTGGATTGGTTCGTAGTCCCCTCGACCGACCGCACTTGCATTCCGATTTTTGAAATTTTTGAAAAATTTCGGGAAATCGAAAGAGGTATAAAGTTGAATGTAGGGTTAACTGTTCTTTATACCACGATATTTTGTTATGCGGAATTTAGTTTAATATGTATTACAAGCTCTCGACCGACCCCTAGTAGCACAAAAATGTTGGATAAATTCTTTTTGAAATATTGTAAAAATATATTTTAAGCCACACTTTTTCATATGAGATAAATATTGGATTTAATTATTGCATACATGTGAATTGAATGTTTAGAAAATACAAGCTAAATATTCAGAGAATATAAACTAGATATTAAAAAAATATAAAGTAAATATTGCAAAGAATGTGAAATCAATATATTTAAATAACATTCAATTAAAAAGAAGAAAAAGTGGTTATTAATTATTATTTTTAATTATTAAGAATGGTACAATCGATATGGCATTATCAGAAAGAATCAATGAAAAAATCAATTCGATTATAAATAGTATATTATTTTGCAATAATTATTAATATTGCATGCATGTTTAAGAAATGTGAATTGAATGTTTAGAAAATATAAGCTAAATATTCAGAGAATATAAACTAGATATTTAAAAAATATAAAGTAGATATTGCAAAGAATGTGAAATGAATATTTGAAAAATATAAATTCAATATTTAAATAACATTCAATTAAAACGATAAAAATATTTTTCTCCTAAAATAATTCAGCCTTCCTCTTTAGCACTGTTGAACATAACCTCACTTATCGCAACGTGGTCCAATTAAGCGTTCTTACGAAAAATAAATATATAAATATTCAACACTTATTTCTATAGATTACAAGTTTCCTCGATTGGTCCTTACACTAGATGATATAAAAATTGAAAAGTACTGTTTACACTTACTTATTGTTGGAATTGGTTGGTGGAGGTTTTTTTTTAGTGAAAGTCCGTAGTTCATTTACAAGAGGAAAATAAACATATTTAATGAGCTTGTATCTGTTTTGAATAACATAATTATTATTTTAATAATAATCCCTGGGAATAATTATGTTTAACATAAATGTATAACTTTGTATAACTTTAACATACAGTACTGTTGAACATAACCTCACTTATTTCACATATTTCTATAAATTTCAAGTTTCCTCGATTGGTCCTTACACTGGATGATATAAAAATTGAAAATTGAACGCACCAAGTGAAAAATCACGTTCAAATCATAACCGTGCAACCTCTCGTTCTTCGTTCAACAGAATGTGTTAAAGTATTGCCCGGATGATTCCGCGGAACCATTCCCGTGGAACATGCGAGAGTTAGAACAGTTCAAAGTGTACTTGAAATTGCAGCGGAAACTCGCTGCTAAACTAAAGCCCGCGCAAACATGCAAAACGTCCTACGGCATTCAACAACTTTGAATTGTTCGACAACGATCAACAGGCCCCTTCTGCTCTGCAAAAATTACGTGCAACCTCGCAACCTTCGATAAGGGTAATATTCCAGAGACGGTGGTAAAAAATTCAGTAAAAGGCCTGATGTTTTAAATTGACAATAATGACGAAAATGAAAGTGGTAATATTTCACGAGACACCCTGTTCATGAAGTACAACATTAATTGGTTCTTATAAACGAGGTTTTGTTGTATTGTAATTGTTACAACGTAGAAAAAAATGGAATGTGCTGGCGAATAAATTTCACTCGGTTTTCCGAACGAACGGAAGCAAAACAGAAATTCTGTAAGCTAAATGATAGTCGACAAAGTATGTAGTAGGGAACGACACGAGATTGGACACTAGTAGCACAAAAATATTGCATAAATTAATTTAAAAGAAATCTATTTAATTTTCAAACAGTTACATGGAGGGCTAAATTATTCAAAGTTAAAAAGTAACGGCCAAGTTTATGCCGTTTATGGCCGTTACTTATGGCCCTAACAGCGAAATTAGGCTAGCCTAATGCGGACCTAATGGTCTCTCAAACTAAATTTCTAGTCAGGTTGTTTCGAGTAAAAGGAGGTAGTGCGACAACTTTGCTGTTGCACTACCTTGCACCTAGATCCTTGCGACAGCACTGACATTGTCACTCCATTGTCGCAACTTAGAGACTGAGGGTCTCAGGCATCGCAATCACTTCGCCACGATGCGATGTCCCGGCAAAGAAGCTAAGATAAGTGGAGATCGAGCGGCCTTGTACTCGAACTCGAAGTGCTCCCAGCGTCGCGTCGGGCGAGAGGGTCCTCTCGACTCTGCCTTAATTCGCGAGCTGTTTTTTTTCTGGCGAAACCGGCAAGCGGACTCGAGTAGCGCGATTTCCACGTTCACGCCCGGCCAAGATACCTGACACTGTCCCCTGGTAGCAGAAAATATTGTATACACGTTCATATAATATTAAAAAGAGATTCAATATTTTTGTTAATATTCAAATATATATAGAATATTTATTTTATACTAAGTAACACATATTTCTTTTTAAATATGCAGGAAATATGTGTTTCATGTTACCAGGAAAATATATTTTTAAGAACAGTATCCCTGCCGGATAATTGTCCCTGGGCAGACCCGTATTGCGGACAATTATCGATAAAATACTGTACTTCTAATATTCAATAAAGATCCATATAATATTAAGAAAAAATATTTTTCTCGTAACATGAAATAGATATTTCCTTTATATTTAAAAAGAAATATTTGTTACTTAATATAACATAAATATTGTACGCATATTTAAATATTAAGTATAGATTGAATCTCTTTTTCATATTATATGATTGTTTATACAATACTTTGTGCTACTAGGACTCTATTTAACCGCGTACTTTTTAAAACAGCCAGTGCACCAGAGGAAAATCGTATTAAGACCGGTTCGAGCGTCGAATTAACATCTTATCGAATCCATTCCGCAACAAGATTGTTTCTCATCTAAGCATCGACACCGGCGCAGCTGGTTCTTCGAATAGGCACGTCTCGGAGCTGTTATCGGCGTCGTTACGCTTCATCCAGGTTTCTCTTATCCTCGGACGAACGCGCGCTGCTCTCAGCGACGATTATGACGGAACGTTAAGGAACGAGGCGGAAAAACGTGCGGCTGGGATCTTCGATTTCCGCGGCGCGACGTCGCGTCGCATCGTTGCGGTAAATCTCGTTTCACGGCGATTTATGTTCCGGAAAGTGGGTAATCGCGAGCAAAAACCGGTCGGACATCGTGCTGTAAGATTAACGCAGTCCCGTCGAATTTATGTTCTTCTTGTTCGATCCAATTTGAACGGGGATCGGCTCGGTTTCACCCACCTGGCCGTAAAGGATCTTAGATGTCTTTGCGAGAACCCGCTGATCAATTTATCGGACGCGAACCGGGAACAAATAGGTTATTTATTTATTAATTATTAAAAAATATTGCAAGACAGAGAAGGCAAATAAAAATTTATTTATTCTTTTAATTATATTATTAAAGTGAAACTAATACACTGGTGACCTCACGGATATTTCCTGCATATTTAAAAATATATTTTAAGAAGAATATTCAAATATAATATTAGAAAATAATATATAAGAAGTGCATAAGGAGAATATTTAAGAAAAATATTGAATATTGAAATCAAGAGAAACAGTATATATAAGAAGAATATTGAATATTTGAAATCAAGAGAAAAATATTGGATCTGAATATTTTATACATGTACAAGAATAAAGATTATCTGTATATTATGAAAAAAAAAATATTCTATTTCTAGTATTAAATAAAAGTCTGTTTTAAAATGAGAAAGAAATATTTTTTTTCATAATATGAAATAAATATTATCTGTATATTAGGACAAAAATATTCTACTTCTAATATGAAATGAAAATTCATTTAATATTTAGAAAACAATATTGGTAAAACCAATTACAAAACGTCTTCATTTTTCATTATTTTTTTATGGAACTTCCACCGACATATTCATGGTATTTGTGGCAAAGAACAGTATCCCTGTCGGATAATTGTCCCAGGGCAGACCCGTGTTGCGGACAATTATCGAGAAAATACTGTACTTCTAATATGAAATAAAGATTCATTTAATATTAAGAAAAAAATATTTTGCATATTTAAAAAGAAATATTTGTTACTTAGTATAAAACAAATATTGTATGTATATTTGAATATTAAAAAAATATTGAATCTCTTTTTAATATTATATGAATGTGTATACAATATTTTCTGCTACTAGGGGCCCTTGACTTCATTTTATTTCACGTTGTCCTTTAAGATATATAAAAAAAATTAGACATCTGACACTATCTCGAATAGTCACCGATTGACCTAAATTTGCTTAAACTTCGAGGAAAATTATTATTCACCAACGCACCATAAATATTGCCGGGAAGAAACCCACGTGAAAAATTGGAGAAAAGTTTCTGTGGAGACGTTTCTGAATTTGCAACATTTTCGGGGGAAAATTGGTGGAGAAAAGTTCGCGAGCCCCCGCGAATAAAAGCAAAAGCGATGTACACGCTAGCAACGGGCGTGAACTTCTGCGGGAATTAATCGCGGAGACTCTCGCCCCCAACGAAGTTTGCGCTTCGAGGAAGTCGAAATTACGATTCCCCGGAGGGACCACGGTGTTACTCCGTCTTCCAGGCGCAAAGTTTAATTAATGAAACGCAATCCCGGGATCGAACGTGCTATTCATAATCTTCTTGTAACTGCGGATAACAGTAAAATGTTTTTTTATATAAATTTCATATGTAACAATTTTTAATATGAAAATTCACTTTAAAGTGTCTCAATGTTTGTCGAGATAGAGATAGAAAGAAAAAGTGTGATAGAGTAGAAATTAAAGAATAAGAGAGACAACGAGGTAATAATAAATAAAATAATTGCGAAGCTAACTAGGAATCCCATAACAAGGGAACAAATATTCGTAGACCGTGAATCTTGCAGAACGCACTATACCTAGTCCCTATCAAATTTGAACAGGATCTTATGTCACTGGGAATTCCACAAGGGCGTCGAACGGCTCACGTATTCGCCGTTCGAAGGGCAAATTAATATTCCACTAGTTCCCCGAACATTCGAAAGACCTACTTACCGAGTATAATGCAGTTTCCGCTAACTTGCCTGTAACTTTCCACTCGGGAGACACTCGGACTTAATAGGCCACACCATGTCGCGGTGTGCGTTCACCTGGCAGCCCAGTTCGGCAGCCACTTTGCACTTTCGTCAGGGACGCGGAACGATCGGCCTGCGCTAATATCATCGTCGTCGACGAGAAGATTCGACGGACGACCATCGTCGTCATCGACGAACATTATACTTAGATAGGATTCCTTCGATCGAGCCTCGAACGCGCTCCTAATCGATCGTTTACGCGAACGATAAGTCAGCTTCGCCACCGCTCGCCGGAAATGACTGATCGGATCACTTTTAACGGCTCGTTTGCGAGCACTAATCGGCTGATTAATTTTCCAAGATCGCCATCGTCCCGCCCATTATGGAACGGAATCACTTTTCGTTCTGTCCTTGATTTTTTTTATTGTGCTCTTAGAGTGATCAATAATATTCAAATTATTCCTGCACATTGATATAAAGTTAACAGTAAACCTACCACGGTCAAATTTATGGTTTTTCCTTTTTGGAATTTGAAATTTATGGTTTACTGATTTTCTCTGATCGATAATTATTGAAATTCTAAAATCGCTTTCATAGGATTTTACTGGATTGACTTTTTTATCATTATTTTTTATTTTATGAATTGACTTTTATTATAATTTTATTGAAGTGAAGCTTGATACTTATGTATCGTACATTTTCTTACAATATTTTGTAGATCTTAGTATCTTTGATATATTGGGCAAGACCTTTATTGTTAACCTTAAATTGTAATTTTTCCTGGTACACATATCTAACCGAGGGCTAAACGAAGAACATTATTAGCTATCGTTTTTCCTGTAGCTTAAAAATTTTATATTAAAATATTAAATTTATATAAAACTTGAGGAGATTTTATATATTCAATTAATTCTATAGCGTCACGACCGGTGGTCCAACCATTAACGAAACTAATAATCAATAAAAGAATCTATGAATTCAATATTTTTGAATATTAATTATTATTCATTTTTATTATTAATTATTAATATTAATTATTATTCAAAAATATTGAATTCATAGATTCTTTTATTGATTATCAATTTCGTTAATGGTTGGATCACCGGACGTGACACTATAAAATTAATTGAATATATAAAATCTCCTCAAATTTTATATAAATTTAATATTTTAGAATAAAATTGCATCACAGAAAACACAAACACAGCATCTTATATATATAAGGCATCCTAAATATATAAGACGATAAATAATAGTATAGTTTAATTTTTTTTTTAATGTTGCTTTAACATCAAAGGTCATTTTCTTTATTGTTAAACTTGAATTGTAATTTTTCCTGGTACATATATCTAACCGAGGACTAAACAAAGAGTATTATTAGCTATCGCTTTTCCCGTAGCTTAACCAAACAATCTAATAAATAGTCAGCGGAGAGGTTTGCGGATAGAAGAGGCGAAAGAGAGTGCAAGACCAGTGTTAGTAGATTCGTACGGCCCTGTGCAGTCTATACGCATCGCGTACACCGCGCATAATGCAGCTTGACGATGTCTGAGAGCACAGAGCGTGCCTCTATTCCCTCTCTCGACAGAAATGGCTTTGTACGCCCGCTCCCCTATAACCATCTTCCGACCCGCCTACATCCTTTGCCTACCATCGCCACTCTCTTTCTCTCGCTCGATCTCTCTTTCACTCTCTCCATTTCTCTCTTGGCGTTGAAACTTGGTCGGGCCACGATGAAACAGTCGTCGATTTCGCCGGTTAACTTGCTCGCAAGCTAATATCGAGTCGGTTGGACTGAATAATGCTAGCCACGGAGACCGGCTCGGTTGTTCGGATATTTTCCGACGGCTACACCTCCTTGGAACTTGCTCTGACAAGAGAGAGGGAGAATGGGGCGTGAAACGACCTGTAGAAGTGATTTCGAGTGTTTCGGGTTCCCATCATGAGGTTCGTTTTAATGGATTTTGAAATAGACGACGGTGTATGGTTTATTAGACAGTTGGAGTGGAGGTTTTTCTTTTTGCGTGGTAGTACCTTTTTTTTAATCAACCTGTAGGTACTTATATTAATATGTTTTAGCTAATAGAGTCTAATAATTCGTTGAGGGTTAGATGATAGTTTTGCTAGATATTTTCAATGTAAGTTTTATTCTTTCTGATCGGGTTTACTTACTTTTGAATCGTCCTGTATACATTTATTTATATCCATATATTTTAGGTATCAGAGCCTAATAAATTCATTTAGGATTAAATGATCGTTTTGATAGATATTTTTTAGTGAAAGTTTTATTCTTATCGATTGGGTTTACATACTTTTAAATCGTACTGTATGCATTTATATTTATATATTTCAGCTAGCAGAGCCTAATAAATTCATTTAGGATTAGATCATCGTTTTGCTACATATTTCTAATGGAAGTTTTATTCTTATCGATTGGGTTTACTTACTTTTGAATCGTCCTGTATGCATTTATATTTATATATTTTAACTAGCAGAGCCTAATAAATTCATGTATTATTAGATGTTGGTTTTGTTAGATGTTTTTAGTAAAAGTTCAATTTTTTTCGATTGAATTTAGCTACTTTTGAATCGTCCTGTATGCATTTATGTTTATATATTTTAACTAGCCGAGCATAATAAATTCGTGTATTGTTAGATGTTCGTTTTGTTAGATATTTTTAGTGAAAGTTTTATTCTTTTTTTTTTCGATTAAATTTAGCTGCTTTTGAATCGTCCTGTATAATTTATATTTATATATTTTAATTAGATGTTCGTTTTGTTAGATATTTTTAAATGAAATTTCAATTTTTTTCGATTGAGTTTAGCTGCTTTTGAATCGTCCTGTATGTATTCCGCAAGACAACAATGAAAAGGTGGCAATTTTGAATAAACCTGTAGAATCCACGGGTACTTGAACCGGAAGCTCCGGCAGCGCCGCTGCAGTTTCGTGGTCTGGTCACTCTAATTATTCCCGCGGACAGGTTCGCCGGCGTTCCCGCGGGAACAATAAAGTTTTAATTATATGTCCGTGTCTTTGTGCGTCTTCGCCGAGCCGCGAGCCGAGAGTCTATGGGGGGCGGCCGCGCAAAAACGGCAATGCTAATGGGGAAAAGTTTCGGTTTCCGGGATCGAGCGTCGAGCTCTCTCATGCGTTACCAAAGCCGCCGCGCCGTTCCGGAAATTCGTGATTATTTTTTGTTGCTCGCTTGCTCGACGCAAGCCGGAAACCCTTGCCGGGATTCAAAGTGCAAAGTTCACTCTTTGTTTTTTCCGCTCGTGGCCGCGTGTTGCCTAGCTAATTGAAAGTAATAGCTCCGCGGCTAGGCTTGCGCGGAATCTGTCTCCGTCGCGGGAAATCTGAGCACCTCTGTCAAAAAAAACTCGGAAATTAGCGAATTTACGGACCGGCAAAAACAAACTCTCTGCTGGCTTTTTCGGGATCCGCTGAAACGGGTCAAATTGTTTTTCGTACGCTCCGTTCGGATTTTCGAAGCTTTGCGAATTTTCCGCTGGGAACTCGCTTTTGAAAATTGCTGCACGAATCCACGTAGAACTTTGAAAATTGTTTAAACTGTTCATAAATAATTTTATTAATAATTTGAATAATTTTTATTAGCTCGCTTTCTTGTCTGTTTTTTTTATGGAGGAGATTAGGCTCTGCTAGCTAAAATATATGAATATAAATGCATACAGGACGATTCAAAAGCAGCTAAACTCAATAGAAAAAAATAGAACTTTCACTAACAATATCTAACAAAACGAACATCTAATAATACATGAATTTATTAGGCTCTGCTAGTTATAATATATAAACATAAATTCATACAGGACGATTCAAAAGCAGCTAAACTCAATAAAAAAAATTGAACTTTCACTAAAAATATCTAACAAAACGAACATCTAATTATACATGAATTTATTAGGCTCTGCTAGCTGAAATATATAAACATAAATTCATACAGGACGATTCAAAAGCAGCTAAAACATATAAATTATATATTATCATATATTTTCATATATTATCATACATTATTATCATGTATTATAACATCATCATACATTAACATATATTATCTATCAATGAATGAGTGTCTTTAATTTTCCCGTTCGATACCAGAAATAGACTTTGTTCCCAGTAGACGAGCCAGCCAGTTAACAGGCCAAATTTAACGAGCTAACGAGAGTTCTTTTATTTCCATTAATTAAGCACAGCGGTTGCGAGTCTTTCGGCAGCCACGTGTACACCGTAATTAATATTCGATACCGTTGTTCGAACAGCCCCTTTGAGCTCGCTTGGATCGCGTTTACATATGATCGATGGAATCGTAGCAACAGGCTAAGTAGTCCATTACAGGCTCTACAATTTGCGTCACCGAACGCTGAAGATTCTCCGCCCCGCGACGAGCGATCCTGCTGACCTAATTAGTACCTCAGAAAGGGAGGAGGATCCGGTGAATTCTGTGGAGCCACCATGTTCGCAGTAGAATGTGCCGAAATGTCTTACACGATCGGACAAGGGCGCTAATATTGCTAATAATGCTCTCCAGGCTTAATTTACAAATAAATTAAATTAAATCTCAATCGAAAATGTAATATTATTATTTTTTTTTAATAGAAGATTGGTTCAAAAGGTAGTTTGGAAATAGATACTTTTTATATCTTAATTTTATATTTATGTCTATTATATTTATATCTATATTTTATGTTTTATAATTTTATATTTTAATAGTTATTCCATCACCAAATTGGCAATAACAGGAGGAATTTAGTTCAAATGAGGTACCCATAGCTATGGTGGCAGCACAATAGAGACCAAAGAGTGGGGATACCTTCTTGGCTAGCTATTGTAGGTTATGTATTTATTTTCAGGGAAATTAATTTGTATTAGCACATATTCAATATATAACATATTTATTCTTAAAACTAAATTATACATTTAATTATAAACTGTACATTCAAACATTCATAATGTAACATCTTCATAACAATTTGGATTTTTCATTTGTCAGAACAAGGAACAGTGCAATGATGGCCGCCAAATGACGCAATATAGTTTGTATCCTCACCGCCAGGGCACTACTGTGCTGCCACCATACCTATGGGTACCTCATTACAACTAAATTTTTTTAATTTTTGTTGCATTTTAAATTAATTTAAAATTTAAAATAATTTATTATTGTATAAATAATAATTTATATATTAAAATTTAATATAGTATTAAATTTAACTTATTTAATATTTTACTTATTATGATATTAATTAGAATAACTTTTGTAACTTTATTTTTAGGGTTATTGCAACCTTTCAGAGATGTAATTAAATTATTAAATAACGAAATATTTTTTTTAGATAAAATTAATTTAAATTATTATTTATTTATACCTATTTTATCTTTAATATTGTCTATAATATTATGATTAGTTTATCCTTTTTATATTAATGTTTATAGAATAAATTTACAAATCGTTTAAATAATGTTTAAATTAATGTTTAAATTAATGTTTAATTTTTTATCTTCACTTGTTCGAGGGTTAAATAAAATGATAATACAGGAACGTGTTACTTTGGAATTTCAAGTACTCGATCGTTTTGCGGTTGTGGACTTCAAAATTCATCGGATCCTCGCGTCGTGACGTTCTCAAACCTCTCGCAGAATTGCGTTGAACATTCAGCAAAGACTTACACGCGGGCTTCCTCCCCCGCTTTCCGAAGGTAATTGGGAATGAATATTTAATCGCCCGAGCTGTGCAACTCGACGTACGCCACCTGTCCTGGATTTCCAACAGGATAACCGGTTCTCCAGTGAATTGCTAAACGTCGCGGCTCGGTCGTCGAGTTTCCAGTTTCAAGATTACCGTTTCACTAGCCGATCTCGACCCGGCAGGCGAAAAAGAGATTGCTCCGCTGCTTGTCTCCGAAATTCGTATGACGAAACTCTATGCCATCTGACAGCCGGATCGTTGTCAAATGAACATCGTGAAAGTGGATATCGTGTTGCATGTTTAAAAGGTTTCTCTTTAAATATACATACAATATTTATTTTATATTGAGTAACAAATATTTCTTTTTGAATATGCAGGAAATATTTATTTCATGTTACGAGAAAAATATTTTTTATGATCTTTATTTCATATTAGAAGTACAGTATTTTATATTTTCTTGTATTTTATATTATTATAATTAATAATTACAAAAATACTTGTTTCCATTAATTTCGTTAAATTTTGTTGTCTAAAAATAAAATCTCTATCTGAGACCACCTTGGCGATTGGAAATATAATTACGTTAATAATAATAATAATAATTAGTAAAAATAATAATAAATTTGATAGTAATAATTGTTGCACAAAGATCCGCAAGTCTAATGATCTGTGTGACTTCCAGACGCCTTGCACTCAACAATCTTCGTACGTTCTAAACAATTCACATCTTCGAATAGAGGTGAAAACTAGTTGTATGCAAGTTTCGACGCATTGTTACCTGTTTGTGGCAGTATAACTACACGAGCGTATTGTTCCGGGTACGCCAGAACATCGACCGATGAATAATAAATGAGAAATACATTTGCACGTGGCCCGCGAACGCCTCGGTGGCCCAATTTATGATCGTTTGACGGTGTTTGACGACGTTTGATCACGTTTGCCGTTTCATAACTATAAAAATACTTGTTTCCATTAATTTCGTTAAATTTTCTTGTCTAAAAATAAAATCTCTATCTCTATCTGAGAAAACCTGGCCCAGTTTATGATCGTTTGACGATGTTTGACGACGTTTGCCGTTCAATAACTATTTAAAAAATAGTTTCCATTAATTTCGTTAAATTTTCTTGTGTAAAAATAAAATCTCTATCTCTATCTGAGACTACCTGGCCCAGTTTATGATCGTTTGACGATGTTTGACGACGATTGACGACATTTGATGACATTTGTTCCTCGCTCCGAACCATTCAAAACGCCCTGAACATTTTCCTAGCGATTTAACTGTATCATCAAAGTTTCGCGGATATCCTCCGATGGTTTTCTCGGGGAAGCGAAGCTTTTTGCAGAGGGTGTTTTCCTCGCGGCGACGCAACGCCGCCATTGCTCCCCCCTGTCGCGCGTTTACGATCTACTGCTATCGGGCCGGCGATCTTTCACGCTAATTCCCGCCGGTATTTTTATCGGTATCAGGTGCGCCGTAAAGCTTGCCGCCGTCGCAGTTCCGCTGCTCTCTCACCTTCCCCGCGCGGCTTACCGACTCGAATTCTTATTGGCTGGTCGAATTCCCTGGATGAAAATACCCTATTACTGTTAAGTATTAATTTCGGTTAATGCAAGCTCGTCGATCTGTGTATTCCTGTACTTTATTGTTTCGTGAAATACGGCGCCGTTCATTTGAGGGGGCATTAAACTATGGGGCTATCCCGCAGACTTCGTTGCATTAACTTTGCACGCCCCCTCGTTATAATTTTAACAGAGCAACGATCGTTAGACTGAAATGTTAATTTCAGGACTACTTAGATTATAATGAATTCGCAGCGCTGGTAAAGGTAATGCGTTCGGAAATAAAACTTACCTCAAATAATATTAAATTTTATATAAAAAATCAGTATATAATTTTTTTACGAGATCCAATTTCAAGATTATTTGCTTTTAAAGACCGTACGAATATGTCCTTATTAATTGTCGGAGTGTTAATCAATAATCCTAAAAGGTATTTAATTAGAAAATAATATATTAAATCCACGATTTAATGTTATAAAGCTTCAAAATGAAATTTTTCCTAAAAAATAGAATTTTCTTGATGATAATTTATATGAATATATATAGATCATTTAGGAATAATTAAATATAATTAGATATATATAAATAAATAATTAGGCATATATAAATAATTTATATATATAAATATTTATATATATAAATAATTTTAGAAATTTTA